>OY282559.1:387321013-388521013 GCA_958295665.1 Tipula vernalis | reverse complement strand
TATTAGTTGTGCGCGTATTTCACACAAACCACGCAACCTTTTAAAACGGATCGAACCTTGGCGCGCCCGTTAACTATGAAATACTTCTGTCTTACTAACTGATTTGTCAACGTCGGGCCAGCATGTAAATTATTGTTTATGTGTTTCCCGTATCATTCGCTCTGTTAGTACACGATCAGCATTCAATATCACCGGATGTTTGCTGTCATACTCACAATCCGCATTGAATAATCTTCCCCTATACGTAATATATTGGCAGCATCAATGAAAGGAGCTGACGTTGCTAATCTCGAACTACTTTTCACCAGTCCGCTTCTCCTCAAACTCGTTATATCTTCTGCAAATTGTTCTCTCTGCGCCCATGTAATGCAATATCTCTGGCATTCAGTTCACCGTATTGTCTATGTTTTAGATTTTGGGTGATCAAATTATGTCTGTAACGTCTGACACTCAACCAATCGTCATTGATAACCCTTTCTGGCAGTTTTCCTTTGATTAGTTCTTTCTCTATCACTGTTTGGTCGACTTCTGGAGGTAGCGCCGTCGTGTCAGAGCTGGGATCATTGGAACGTCTTAACCACTCAGGTCCATGCCACCATTGGTTTAGATTCATTAATTGAAGAGGTGACACTCCTCTCGTACCGTGATCAGCCGGATTGCCGGCTGATCTCACGTGCGCCCAATGTTGCCTCGGAAATTTATCTAATATTTCACTGGTCCGGTTTGCTAAGGAGAGTCTTCCATTTAGACGGATATGTTGAAAGCCATGCGAGAACAATGGCGGAGTCGGTCCAGGTGTAATATTTGGCATCTGAATTCGTTATTTCTTCAATGGAATGCATCAATTGGACCAATAAATGCGCCGTACACAATTCCAGCCTAGGAAGTGATACCTTCTTGATAGGTGCAACCTTTGTTTTAGTTGTCAACAGATTTACGACTGTTTTCCCCTTTTCATCAACAAATTTGCTTTAGATAACTGCACAATAGGTCCGTTCACTGGCATCTGCAAACCGATGTATTTGTATATATGTTAGCGTAATGGTTCGTGAATCGTGGAATTTTGATTTTTCAAAATACTGGAATTCTTCCCTCATGCGCCTGTATTCATTTTCATATGATTCCGGCAGTGAATCATCCCAACTCAGCTTCAGTAACCATAGTTTTTGAAACAAAATGTTTAATAAAATTATTGACGGAGATAAGAAACCCAACGGATCAAACACTCGTGATGCTTCAGATATGATTTTTCTTTTCGTAACTGGCCCTTCAAGTTCAGCACTAATTTGGAAAGTAAATACGTTGTCAACAGCATACCAATGAAGACCAAGTAATGTGATAGTAGGTATCATATCGGCACACACTCTCATAATTGTAAAGTTATTCGAATCTTCTTTCAAATCTTTCTGCACCAGTCAACAAGTCGTCAACGTAAAAATCGTTCAATACGTGTTGCAGTACTATCTGGTCTCCGTTATCACGAACCAACTGTTGAAGAGTCCGTATTGCTAATTAAGCTGAACATGCTATCCGAACGTTATTCTAATTAGCTTGTAATGTCGGATCTTTTGCCGGTACATTCTTTCTATGTCTGCAGTGATCGTAGTTCTGTGACATCTGAATCTCATTAACATAACCCATAATTTTGGTTGGAGAGTGGGTCCGACCATCAGGCTGTCGTTTAGGGAAATTCCGTTTGTGGTTTTACTTGAATCATCGAATACCACTCGTAACTTGGTTGTTTCACTGGCTTTTTTTATTAACGAGTGGTGAGGTAAATAGAAGAATTTTTCAGCGTTCACTTTTAATTGATTTGGTGGTATTTCTACCTTATGTACCATCTCTCTATATTCTCTCATCTGATCAATGTATTGTTGCCTCAGATTTACATCTTTCGCCAATTTCCGTTTTAAGGATAACAATCAAGTTGTCGTGACAGTCACCGAATTTCCCAATTTAATTGCCAGATCGAGAAATGGAAGTTTCACTACGTATCTGCCGTCTTCTCGCCGTTTAAGTGTGTTGGTATAGCATGTCTCGCATTTTGTTTTTTCTGGGGATATTTGTGTTATTCGCGGTCTTTCCTCTATCTCCCAAAATTGACTCAGAGGGTAGTCAATATCTACATCTAATTGTGCATTGAATGTCAGAGTAGAGCAATTAGGCTTTTTATACATGGTTTCCGTAAGATCGATAACAGGTGATAAATTTGAATTCTGTTTGGATTTGAATTGACCGGACACGACCCATCCGAACACAGTTTTATGGAACATCGTTGATCCTATTCGTCTTCGTTCGGTCTCGAGGATTTCGAAGAATTTATTTGCGCCAGTTAATATGTCGATAGGACCTACTTTATTGAAACCTGGATAACTGTATATTTTCTGTTGATGGGATGTTTCCTTTATTTATGTGGTACTCTGGTATTTTAGTTGGAAGTTGGTTTATGACCAATGCATCTATTGTAATATGCATGCGCGAATCACACAATGATCCTATTACTGCGGCACATCTTCCTCTTGATTGGATTGTACCCGTTGTGATGCCAGTTATGTTTACACTGGCTTTCTTCCTTTGCAATTGCAGCCGTTGGACACAATCCTCGGATATAAATGATGATTGAGATCCGGAATCTAGTAGCGCTCGACGTCTCCGATGATTATCTTCTTTATCTTCCAAAATAACGATGACCGTCGGTAATTAGCTTGAGTGTTAGTTGTGGTTGGTTGAATTATGGCGCTTAAAGTAGTTGTGTCTTCTTTAGTCTCCTTTCCGTCTCAGATACTTGGACTTGCAGATTTTCGCTTGATGAGTCGATGACAAGCAGTTGATGCATAGCTTCTTTTCTGCTACGACACGTTTTCGATCAGTCACAGCATGTCTTAAGTACTCTTCACACCTTGCTAAGTAATGATCACCTGAGCAGAATGGGCATGATGATGGAACTTGAACTATCATTGCGGTAACTTTTCTTAATGGATTGGACCTGTTCTTCGACATAGAACTGAAACTTTCTAGCGCGTCACTTCTTTTGTTGATAAATTTGAAAAATTCAGCAAGTGACGGAAAATCGATTTCATCTGTTTCATGCTCCCAAGCTTCTTTGGACTCGCTGTCTAATTTATTGACATTCTCACCAAGTACCATTAAACCACGAATGGCTTGCACCTTTGCATGTTCGCTTGCTCCATAAATTGATTCAACAATGAATGAACAGGATGTTTCGGTTTGTTGTATCTCATCTTGATTTTGTTCCATGCATCGCCATAATTTGCTTCCGTGACGCTCAAGTATCTGATTAATGAAAACGCCTCTTCCTTGGCCAATCCTTTGAGATATTGCAACTTATGTACCTTCGATATGTTTGTGTTATCATGTATTGATGGCTTAACGATGGAAATTCAGAATATGTTCCGCTGAATGTTGGAATATTTACTCTAAGTAAACGAACTTCGCCCTCACGTTTGTTTATTACGGAAATTTCGTGTAAAAAATTGGTTTGGTTCAAAACTAATTCATCCATAGAGTTGTTGCCCGGGTTTTCTTTGTTTTCGTCACAAGCCCTTTCTCGTTTGAACAATTTTCGCTTCTAATCAAAATAGAGTTTTTCAATCTTTTCCACGGATTCTGTATTTGCGTCGTCAAAATTTCCCTTTACTTTCTCCTCGAGACCTTGGAACTCCTTCCATTGATCCGTTAGGAGGTCTTGTGTAACTCTTACCTCGCTTATTGACATGGCTTCATTGAATACAAAAACCCTTGCCTTGATGTATTCTAGATTTCTCAATAATCGTCTAACTGCTGTAGCTTCGGCCATTTTTGGTAGTTTTTAATTATTTTTCGTCTGATTATATGACACTTTCTCACTCACTTCACTGTACCGCTATTTGGCATAGGTTGCCCGCTGAGATTGTAGAAAATAAAACTCGTGTTTTACGATTCGCGTTTTCACTCGTTTTCACATATCCGGTTCGAAGGACCAATGTTTAGCCAACTGAGTTAGTTTAGAAATGGGAGATCTATTGTTGGCCCAGACTCCTATATTTGTGACTAACCAACACAATTTTCACAACGAATCCAATTACCTCACTCAGTGTTTTCCTGCGTCGATAAATCTGATCACATGAGTAGTGGACTGTATTTAAAATCACGATAGAATTTCTTAATCAGATCAACTCTCAAATTCACCTTCTTGTTAAATAAATCTCACTATATACAATACTACAAAAAATGGTGTTTACTCACGGTTTCTCAATCCCTGGTATATTGGTAATAAATCACTGCTCCAATATCCAGTAATAGATGTGTATAATAATTCTCAAAATGGTTCCGGCAAATTATCGTTTCCTAAATTCTCCATGTGGTGGTCGTACAATATGGTGGCAAATCTCCGTGTCCAGGTTTAATGCAGAAGGTCCAAAGTTTCGTTTGCAATTTTTCCGTATCCAGTTGAAAAAAAAAGGGTTCAAATTGATCTCGTAGCAAAATTCGGATGTCCAGGTTCAATAGGTAATAATATAAATTCACTTTTATCTTTTTTCAATCACCTTTTTAATTTTGTTTTTTTATTTTTTAGTTGTTCACACGTTGACGGTAATTTCCAGAGAGAGCAACCAAAAAGTTTTTTTTATTTTTACAATTCCTCGAGAATCCCCGAAAAATTGTGTATTTTGTACTTATCCACGTAATTCTGTGTGCTAATGTTGGGCATGAATATAGGAAACTAATTAATGTCTTTTCCTCCTCCTCGTTCAGACCCAGCTTTCTCGCATATTTCTTCAAAAAGGGTGCCCCATGAATACCTCTATGACCGTGTGTACTGCAGCGCCCCAAGTCTGTGCAAACTTGTCTTATTACGCTAAAAGTGAGAATCTCAGTCCTTCTTCCTTCTGTTAAGGCTACCACCTCTTTCTTAAGTTCTAGTTTAGGCAATCTGATCTGCTTCCCTCTACTTGCTCTTTCCGGTTGCAGCTGACAATTCCCCAAGACCTCTGAGAGGCCGGAAACCCAGGAAATCTAAATGTTGAAGGGCTCGCTGATTATTCAGAGATGAGTGGAAATCCAATGCCACTCATCTCAAGCTACTGTCCACGTAAATTTACAAAATCATTCTGTTAAACTACATTATGCCTTAAAAAATTAAACTCGCACTATCACCTTATACACGCGTTATTAATCAGGGAGGTGAACACAGAATATTTTGTTACAACTGAGACTTCCCTCATCTAGAAATTTTTCTTTCAAATATAAATTTTCATCTTTCTAATAAAATTTTCTGTTGTTGAGGTGTAACCCATTGGTAAGTTCACCAGGTCAAGTGGCCTCTCTTTGGAGTTTTCTTTCAACGACAGGGTTATCTATCAAATGGCGAATATACGGGTTTCCATGATCCTGGAGCCTTATTTCGTGTTTTGCGGTATGAATTTTTATTTCATCTTTGATGTATTCCATCCGTAGGTCCCTGTGAAGGTCCTCATTTTTTGTGTACCACTGAGTATTAATGATGCGCTACGAAGAACATTTTTTTGAAACGTTGTTTGGCATTTGTTTGCTTGATACATCCCCAGTTGTATACCGTAGGTCCATATCGGCTTCAGAATTTGCCGATATAGCAGTAGCTTGTTGTGAACTGTGAGGTCAGACCCTCTACCTATGGCCAATACATTTTTCTCGTATCGAACTGTATTTGCATATGGCACGTGTCGCGAGTTAATTTCTGTAGGTAGATTGGTAAGCCTTTTGATATGAAAAATTTATATGCGTGGATATTGTCTCATTAAGCTTGATTCGCCGACGCTTTGTCCAGTTACAAACCGTATTGGTCATCCTTCGGAGTTTGCTCGTGTCATCTACAAAGGTCGCTATACTTCCTGTATTTGTGGTTGGTATGTACCTTGTATATAGTAAACACAGGATTGTTCCTAAAACACTCTCCTTCGGAGTATTCATCCTCATATTTTACTCGAAACTGTCTATTGGATAAATAAGATCTTAGTATGGCATTGAATTGCCTCGGCAGATCTCTATGCAGTTTGTATTCCAGATCAATGTGCCATACTTTTTTACGTTCTAACATTCTTTCAATTATGTTTGTAATTCTATGCACCAGCTTCTCTGAATCCAAATTGATGTGGAGGAATTAGTTGTCGGTCCTCAATTATTGGTTTAAGTCTCTATAGTAATAATTTTTCAAGGAGTTTTGACATAATGGGAAGCAAAGAAATTGGCCTGTATGATTTTTTATCGTTAGATACTTCTGCTACTTTCCATTGATGGAGAACATATTTTAACCGAACGGTCGTATTGATTATGTGTAATAGCTTACGAAATTCTTTGTCAGGTAGAGCCTTGATAATATGGCAAGCAATCAAGCCATTTCACTTCTTCTTTTAATTCTTTGAGAGTTACTGGCCATATGTCAAACCGTCTAGCTTGTGAATTGACATTATATTTTCATTGGCAGTTTGTCTTGGTAGTGGTTGGAAGTAGCCCAGAAGTGGTAGTGGTTGGAAGTACCCCCATCAACCTTTCTGAGTGGAGGCACTTGCATTTTGGGTCTTTTAATTCCCTTTGTCGCCTTACACACTGAGTAATCAGATTTTTTTCAACACTTAGGCTAACTAGATATCTGTTGATTGATTCCTTTTTAACTTCTTTAAGAAGGGATTTGAGACTGTTACATGGATTGTTAAAAACTGTTTTGTTCTCCGGGGTGCGATTAATTCGCCAGGTTTTACGTGCGCGACATTTTGCTCTTACCAACTCTCTAACTTCCATTTGGTAGGATATATTAAGCATCTTCTTATTTTGTATAACGGGGGTGCTTGCCAACGCAGCATAGTGAACTATATCATTGGGTTGTTCCAGTTAGTCTTTCAACTGGCGGGAATTTCTTATCGGTACCTGGAGATTGATTTTTTCCTCCACTAATTCATAAAAGAGATCCCAGTTTGTTTTTGAATTTTTTTAATCTGAGTGCACTTTCCCTTTGAATTACCGTTTGACTGACTGTCATGATAACCGTTGAATGATCCGATACTAGAGAATTGCTGTTTTCAATGTGAAAATAGTTCTTAGGTATACTTCTTGCTACATAAAAGTCTATTAGGTCCGGTATCTTAGCTTCGTCACTGGGCAGTATGTTGGAGAACCACCAGAGTAAAATTCACATTTTGATGTCTGCCCTGCTTGAAATAATCCTTTACCCTTTGACGTCGTAAGTCACCTCCAATAATAAAATCACATCCTAGGGATTTAAATAGTTTAATGTAGTTGAAAAGATTTAACAAAATGGCTGTCGGATATTAGGAAAATGTCGATCTTTTCTGATTTTAAAAATATTTGTATTTCTGGAATATGTTGCATAAGCCCATCTGCATTCCAGTTTGTTATTCTGAAAGTTGCGTTCTTACTTAACATTTTTTGACGGATTGCGTTGTGGGAGTTGCATTTTCTTCAGTTTATCAAATATCATATTGTTCAGATTACTTTGGTCATCTAACCGCTTTGTAATAGCTTCGATGCTGTTCATAATGTTTTCCATAATTCGGTTATTTTCAGAGCCCATACATTTGGTTGAACCAGAACCTTTCACTACCTGAGCAAATGTTTTTCTTTGCTCTGCGTTGCTTGGTTGTGGATTTTGGTCCATCTGATTTGAAGTTTGAATCCTTCGAATTAATTTTTGTAGTTGTTTAGCAACCTCACAGCCTCGATAATTAGCCGGATGTTGACCCTTACAATTTTTACACTTAGCTGGCACATCTCTCCCTATTGTACATGCCTGGGTAATATATTTATCTGAGCATTTTACACATCTCAGATCCCGGCTGCAATATCTTTGGGTGTTATTTAATCCGTGACATTTCTTGCATTGGGGTATATGTGTGTTATTATTACCTTATTGGTTCAATTTTTACCTTCACGTAATGAATTATTTGTATACCATAAATGTTTTGAACAGCATCTAGTACTTTAAGACCTTTATTTTGTAAGTCTTCCATTATTTCTTTGGTTGAGCAAGTGTGATGAGCCTGTTTATCCTCTTAAGTAAACCACTGATACTTTTCAGCATTTAACTTCATAGATAAGGTTCTATAGGAATTTCTGGGGAACTGTGACTGAATTTCTGGGGAACTGTGGAGGGCTTTTCTCTAGATTTCACCAGTTTTAGTGCAATGTTCTTGGTAGATTTACTACCTTTTGGTTGATTGACCTCGGATTGGACAACTTTTAGGTGATGATTCAGCTTTTTTTTTTCTTACTATTTCTGGACTGTTTTTTATTGTTAAGAAACCAGTACGTCTCCCTCTCTAATTCACACTCATCAGTGAAATTGTTGAATTTCTCTGGTTCAATCCCCTCTATTTTGCTGTGTTCTTTTGAATCCGGATTCATTTTTAGAAGTTGATTTTCTCGCTTTAGATACTCGATTTCTTCGCTTATCTAGGCAAATGATTGCTCCATTTTCTGTAGCCTAGTGCCAGCCTTTGAAGAGGATGGATTGTCCAGTCGGCTGACTGGAGTACCACCTGGTGTTTTGGGCATTGCATATAGTCTTGTTGGTCCGCGGGAGGTATGTTATTTCCCTCCTACCCACCAGTTTTAGCTGATGAGTATTCCGTATCGGCCACCGGGGGACGCGCCCGATGGGGCTTCAAGTTACAAAATTAATCAACTTTATCAACACCATAAGCGATGACACAAATGTAAACGACATAAAGGTGAGACTGGCTTAACGCTGAACGATACCGATCGGAATTTAACGAAACTCAGGACAAAATAGTTTCCTTAAGAAACGAAGCAGAATTAGATCAGGAGTTTTGAAGACAATTACTACAAAGTAGTATCAGGTTTAAGTCTAGCACTCAGAAGAAAGGTTGAACCACCTGTATCTTTCAACGACACCATACTTGATGTGTCAGCCACCGGAATGCATATGGATGTGAAACCCCCTAAATTGTCGATCCCGCTATTTACAGGCGGTTACACCGATTGGCAATCGATTCACGATCTGTTCTGCTCCAATTACAGTATCTCAAGGGAACATTAAAGGGAGAAGCAGCAAACCTACTAAAACCTTTTAGTATCACGGACGCTAATTATATCGAGGCGTTACGAAAACTGAGAGATCGTTATGAAGAGAAGAAGCACACCATTTACGCATATTTTTTCATCAAAAATTTTATGTTTCAACCATCTGTCACGATTCCAAACAGTACTAATGTGAGGCAACTCTTGGGCACCTCTGATGAAATTTTACGCGGACTAAAAGCTTTAGGCGAAGAGGCCGAAACAAGAGACCGCTGGTTGATCCATATCATGGTCAGTAAATTAGACAGCGAAACCAATGGCCAATGGGCTCAAACTTCGGCTGCGTACAACATACCAACTATAAAACAATTCTTTGATTTCCTTGCAAAAAGAATAGATGCTCTTGATTCCATGAAAAATGCGGCTAAACTCTTTCAACCGCATTATAATCAGTGGAAAATAGAGAATATAACAACGAACAAACCCCTACTATCTAATGAGGAAAAACTTCGACGATTCATAGCGAAAGGCTCTACCAAGAATGCGTTCCATTGAGCAAAGATTTCAGAAAAACCATGAGTTCGCCAAAATGTACAAAGACTTCATGGGAGAATATATTGGGCACATGAAGAAAATTAATAATAGTCGAGTAAGAAATGACGAACATCAGTACTACCTATCACATCATGGTGTCATCAAAAACACAAGCAGCACAACCAAGTTGCGAGTTGTTTTTGATGGTTCTTCAAAGAAAACCACTGGGAAATCATTGAATGATTGTTTGGCGGTCGGACCGACCGTACAATGAATCGCTAGGTGCGAATAGCAGACGCTGATACTAAATTTCAAAAAATTATATGGCGAGAAGATCCAAGTAAAACATTTACCACATACGAGCGGCAAACAGTTACTTACGGCACAGTAAGCGCAAGTTACCTAGCTACCCGCTCGGTCAACGAAGCGGCAGAAAAGTTTATCAAAGAGTTTCCTCAAGCGGTCAGCAGGATCAAATCAGATATGTACGTCGACAATCTGATGACCAGAGCGAATACCCTGGACGAAGATATTCACGTCATACACCAAATACAGTCGATACTTTCCAAGTCAGGATTTGAACTTCGAAAATGGTATTCCAATGAACGCGCACTGAATGATAGAATTGAACCTAGTGACCAATCAAAAATATTTAAATTAGATGAATGTTCAATCGATACCACCAAAGTTTTAGGACTGCATTAGGATCCTGTAAACGATTGTTTCAAATTCCAAGTGAATTTAAATGAATTACCGACTATCATAAAACGAGGTATTTTATCTGAAGCCAGCCGAATATTCGATCCACTAGGATGGCTGGCACCCGTCACAATCAGAATAAAAATCTTCTTTCAATCACTCTGGGTTGAAAATCTAAGCTGGGACGATCAACTACCACTCAACCTACTAAACAAGTCAATTAAACGATTGGCTGAAACTAGGAAGTAGCCTATTCCAAACTAAGAGAATTGAAGTACCAAGATATCTACATACCAACTCAGAAAGCAAAATTGTGCTTCACGGATTTTCCGATGCCTCCAAACAAGCCTACTCAGCAGTCGTTTACGGCAATATCACGAACCAAAACGGAGATTCCTTCTTTCCGGCGTTGAAGACCGAAATTATCGAAATAGTCGCATGGACCGATTCCACAATAGTATTAGACTGGTTAAACATGCACCCGAGTAAGTGGAATACTTTTGTAGGTAACAGAACCGGTGATATCCTTAAAAACTTCAACAGGTCACAATGGAGACATATAGAATCGCAGGATAATTCAGCAGACTGTGTATCCGGGGAGCTCGACCCTGATAAATTACAGAATTTTAAGTTATGGTGGAACGGCCCAGAATCGCTCATGAACGAAGAAAATTAGCCAAGAAACAAAACAAATCATACTACAGAGGAATTATGCAGTCAGTCGTTGAAAGTACAAATTTTCCAATCCAGCATAGACAACAACCTAATCACAAATGTATCCAGTTTCAATACCATATTACGAATTCTTGCTTATCGGTACATCAATTTAAAACTCAAACGACTTTCAAAGATTCCCATCGTATCTTGAAGCTACAGAAATACAAAAATCCCAACAAATAATTTTTCGTCACATTCAAGCCAAGTACTTTGCAGTAGAATGACAGCTAATTAAATCTAAGACAGAAGTTCCCATATCAAGTAGAATCAGATACTTCAAGCCATTTATCGATGAATCGGGAATACTGCGTGTCGACGAAAGAATGACAAATGCGGATATCTCATACAATACAAAATACCCAATAATACTCACAGCGCAAGACAAGTTATCAGAAACGATCGTAAGAGAACATCAGTATAGGCACCTACACGCTGGACCAACTTTAACGATGGCGACATTAAGAAACAAATATTGGATATTGGGTGGCAGAAATCTAGTTCGAAAGGTGATTCATAACTGCATCACATGCGTAAAATACAAAGTAAAAACTCTCGAATAAGTCATGGGTCAACTACCAAATCCGCAAGGGTCGAATTAGTAAGGCCTTTCTACAAATATTGAAACACAATTTTTTATTTTATTTTTATAATTTACGTATTGTATTCTTTAATTTGTCGATGTATTTAAAATAATAAATAAATAACACATTAAAAAATTTTTTTTTTTTTTTTTACTTTATGAAAATACACACAAAATTGTTATAGTTTTAACTTTCATTAATGTGACAATGATTTATTTAATTTCTTGGAATCCCGGTTTCGGACGTTCGTCCTTCTTCAGTTCCTAATTGACTATTCATTCCAATTGTGTTTCAATATTAATTGTGATAAAAGCCACAGAAATATAATGGAATTGTACCATTTATACAGCAACTTTCTACAAAGTCGGTGTTGATTACGCCGGACCATTCCAAAAATATTTTACCAGAGGCAGAGGACAGAAACCCCGCAAAAGCTATCCGACCTAACATCAGATGCATACCTAGCCGCACTCAAAAGATTCATTTCTCGCGGAGGGATTTGTAAGGAAATATATAGTGATAATGGCACTAACTTCATTGGGACCCGCAATCATCTATCCCAGTTCCTTGCACTATTAAAACAAAATACTCAAATTTCAAAATTTTTATTGCAAGATCAAATAACTTTTAACATGATTCCACCTAGTGCACCTCATTTCGGCGGGCTTAGCGAGTCACAAATGGGCATATCCTCACCATAGAGGAGATGACATTGATCGTGCAAATCGAGGCAATGCTAAATTCGCGACCACATTGCATTCTCTCGGATGAAGACATGGACTATTTAACTTCCTCACATTTTTTAATTGGGCGATCATCAACTCATCAAGTTCCCGATCATGATTTAACTGACATCAAATTATTCAGCCTATCCAGATGGCAATTAGTAAATCAAATGAATCATCATATATGGCGTAGATGGTATCACGAATATTTAACCAGCCTACAAAAATCGAATAAATGGCACAAAAATCATCAAGACGACAACTTACCTCCCTGCATATGGTTATTGAGCAAAATATCGCATCTATATCCTGGTGCAGATGGCAATATTAGAGTCGTTTCCATACAAACAAAAAATGGAGCAATTAAACGGCCTATCAACAAGCTGTGTCTACTTCCAATAAATTGAATCATCCGATTCAAGGCGGCCGGTATGTTGTAGACACAATCCAACGATTCAAGAGATTATACCTGAAAGAAAATAAATCATAAAAAGTTATAAAATAAATCATATTAATTACATCTTCTGTACCATTACCTTTTTGGTACACATACATTTCCAGTATTTGGCCATATCTCGTATCGCTTTGGCATTATTACGGAGTATGTATAGCAAATGATTTCCATCTGGAATTTATCGCAAAATTGTCCCTGGTGAAATTTGTATTTCAAATATGGATTTGATGCTTGATCTTTTCACTTTCGTTGAGTAGTATCAATAAATAAAGATGATGGTGTTGAAGTTAATTCATATCTAAAATATGACTACCGCACTCTTGCGGATTTTTAACGACGCAAACAATTCGATGGAATATCTGCAACAAATTTATATGCCAATCGTTTCGTTGTTTATCTTAAATAAGTGAACCTGAGCTGCAATAGGAGTAACTTTGTATTTTCTTGGGTATAAAACATCTACAAAATATTTTCCTAGCGCTATCATAGGTGATATTCAAATCAGCAACAAGTATCATTGGTAGTACCCCACAATATTTTTTGAACTTGAGCCATGGTTTAATTAAAAATTCATTTTGTTTTAGGATCTCAAACCTTAAATGCAAAATTTTACTAAAATCCATCCACAAACTTGCTACCCACATCCTTTTTGTGGTGTTCCGCAATATTCCTTTAGTTTGGCTTTTATTTGGTTTAAGAAATGATATGAACCAAAATTTCACTAAAATCAATTGACAAACGTGCGTGTTCATTCATTTGGTGCTGGAATTGTTGAAAATGTCTGGACTGGTTATATTTTTAAATTTCTCTTTGGCAAATCTAATTTTGTTCGATTTATGGTTTGTATCTATATACCAAAGTATCCTTAGTAGGGTCCAGAATATTTGTTAAATTCTGGTCTTGTTTTATTTAAGAAATTCCATCCCTGTTATTATTATTATTATTATTATTATTATTATTGGGGGGCCATGCGGGCGATCAGCCACTTCGCACTGTGACCTAAAAGATCTATTGTGCTGGCCCCTGCTTAATTATCCGTCCAGTCAATATTCAGGTTCTTAACGAACCTCAAAATACTGCCTCCCGGTACGTGATACATACTATATGGGCTTATTGCTCTCCCTCCTAGATGTTTACTACAGTACGGGGCGCCTGCCCCGTATTCCGTTTGATTTTACTCTTACGAGTAGCTGGGAATTGCAAATCACCTGTAGGTCACCCAGCTTTACTACAGGAAGGCTAAATAAAACTGGAGGGTGCATGGTATCCAGAGTCCGCATATTTTGGGCTCATTAACATATCAGCCATTCAGCTTTCGGCATATGCTGTTCCACCTTAGATTAGGGTTTCTTGTCAAGGTTTTCTCCTTTAGCGCCGTACTTTAGCCTGTGCCAAATGGCCAAAAATGTGCCAAGTGACCTTAGTTACCAGTGGCTGCCACGAGGAGGCAGTACGTACACTTGCGAATTGTGAACAGGTTACCCCTTACACAATTGTACCCATCACGCAGCTGCCTAATGACAAGACCAGAACAGCTCACGTGATGCGCACCCTACTGGAAGGTTACGGAACTGGTAGATTAATCTACTCAACTTTGATCTCCCCCTCCAATAAACGCCAAACCACCATCCCTGTTACAAAATTGAAATTTGGTATCTGACTTAACCAACATATTTGATTATAAATGAATTAATTGCAGTACGTCTAAATGATAAATTAATCATTTCAAAGACAGCTATGATGACGTTGAATATATGACGAGCTCGTTGGATGCCCGGGCACACCAACAAGCGACGTCACCGCCATGGTCGTAAACAAAATGTTTATGGACAATTGCCGAATCACTATAAAGGGAGGTTACTAATGATGTCTCATGCCAAAAACTTTTTCCAATATTTTGGGCATGAAACGTGTGGTAGCAAAATTGGCTCCAAAATTTATGAACTTTGACCCAAAGCAGTACCGAATGAACATTGCAGTTGTTGAATGAAATCAACGACAACCCAACACTGGTAAAACGGGTCATAACTGGTGATAAAACAGGAGAATATGAATAGTCTGAGTAAGTTATCGGTTTGTTCGTAAATTTTGGGTCAGAAAACGATACCGTTATGATGCCTCAAACTACGCTTTACATGTCTCTGTGTCTTCTTCCTGTTTCAAAAACCAAATTGCCGTGCACAAAAAACTGTGCGACCTTTTCATCAGCCAACAATAAACTTCAATCTAATAGGACTACAAATGTCAAGATACCTCTGGCAAAAAAATATTGTAACAAAGCAGATCTCTCAGATAGTATTCACCGTACAAATCTACATCATTGCCGCAATGAATTCTTTAAGTTTTTCCCTTTACAATGTAAATTTGCACTTATTGCTTTTGCTACTAAACTCATACAAGGCCTCAAATCCTAGTCTATAATTTTCGTTCCCGAGGAAAACATCGTGTAGATTTTCCCGAAATTTTTCTGAATTTGCAATAGCATTATAAGTGCCAGAAAATCGATTGAACTACCGGTTCATCTACACTGCCCCATAATAACTTCTCTTGCTTACTGATATTCTCCGTGTCAATCGGCTCAATTCTTCCGAATAAAACTCGATCTTAAAATTTTCGGCTGCTGGAAATTATTGACGCATTGTCTACATTGTCGACATTGTCTACATACCCTACGAAATTTTTTGAGTTGTCTACATACATTGTCTACACGAGTAGACAATTGTTTAATTATTTCTTGTAGGCATGCGGCACAACACAGTCCAGCTCATAATTTGCCGCCTAGCTTGGAGAACTACAATGAAGAATTGCGTAACTTCGTTTTCCGATATTGATCCATTTCTTCACGATTCCTATTTAACGAAAAATGAAATTCCATGTGTAAGTTGTGCTTAAATCCAGTGATTGCAGTTATTGTCCAAATCAAGCGCCTCAAAAATGGTGACTCCTACGTGATAAGTACTAAACCTATTTGGAGTAAGTAATTTACATCGCAGTTATAAAATTTAGATTTGTATTGCACCATTTACAGCCAATCATACGTTTTTCGGCACGGAATTTAAACCGAAAATCATAGAAACATTTTTCGGTATTTTACTTAACCGAAAAGCTGTATAAATTTGCGGATTGTTGCCAAGTTTTTTCCTGGCCATATTTCCAAGTGGAATTTGTACAGACCAGTGATTGAGGCACGAATTTTATGAGGGGGCGAACAAAATTTTAGCAGAGTGGTGCCATTTCGAACTCACCCATTGTGTAGACTAATGTGCAAAGTGACGGACGATTTATTTATAAGGAGGGCAGAGGTAAATGTTGGTTGGTCGAGCCCACCGAATCATAAAGATAGTTTAGGGCTTCTCGCTTTTGTCCATACTTAAAATTATGTGAATAGCATTTTAAAGCTACACTAAGCACTTACTAGTGTTGGTACGATGCGCGACATCACCATTTTTGACCAATAATACTTCCCGATGTGAAGTTTTTTTATTGCTCTGTTAGAGTTGTGTATTCAACAAGACAGGTTTTCTTTACACGATATTTTGGCACTGATAAAGGAAGTTTGAGATCAGTTTGCTGAAAAACCAAAGTATGCATACATTTCATTCATAAATAATTTGTTACTATTGAGGCTATCAACCAACCGAGTTCACATTTTTTTTCTGTCTCCAGTTCAAGAAGCAACATTTTTTATTTGGCAAACTAAATAAAATCTATATTCAAACGTCGACATCGACATGCTATTGAAAGATTTTTTAATTAGAAGTCGATTATACATAACCAAACAATATCGTTCTTCGAACATGATTCCATCTGCAGCAATCCCCAATATTATGTATCATAAACAACCAAAAAACCACAAAAACCAAATTTTCATCGGAAAAACTATAAAACCCAGAAACATACACCGTTATACATATATCATCGATATATGTATATACGATCACAATGTAATAATGAAGAGCATGTACGGTACACGAGCAATATTCGACGAAGAAAATGGTAAAGGTGGTGGCAAGCATGATGATGATGTTTACAAATAAACTATCTCTGCATTTAAAAAAAAAAAAGAGCCAAATACACACAGTTTTGACAGTCAATATACATAGATAGCAAAATAAATATGAGAAGCAGCACAAACAAAAAAAAGCTCCACAGCTTTTCCACCGATAAAATGAGCACACACACACATACTCAGCCAAAAAAAAAAAACCAAAATCGACACACAATACTTTTTTGAATATTTGGTTATGATGTTACACTGGTGTTGTTGTTGTTGTAAATAGGGATGTTTTTGGATGTCTCATCTCATTTCACGTTTTGTGCTTTACCATCTAAGATTTTTTTTTCCAATTTTTTTATTTTATTATTATTCAAAGTGAGTTTTCTGTACAAAATTTAAAACGTGATTTTTAAACTTATTGGATTTGAGATTAGAATATTTTGTTCCAAGAGTTTTTCGTTTCAGTCTTCTTCTTCAATTTTTTTTTTTTTTTTTTTTTGGTAACTTATTTGAATTGAATGAAAATTTTGAAAAACAGATAGCTAGCATAAAAAAAAAATTATGAAAAATCTCTACAACAAACCAAACAAAGATTTCTTTTTTTGTATAGTTTTTACTCGTCTATTTATCCATATACAACAACATAGTCTAGCATGAAATCACACCATGGTGGGTGTTGGATGATTATGCGGAACATGGATTATGGACGTTTTCAAAAACTAGAAGTTAGTCATTAGAAAATGTTGTGTATATCAAAAAGTGTGATAATTTTTCGGTTTTTTAATCAAAGACACGGCGACGTGATCTTCTTCCGGATAAGATAAACAGGAAAATTTTTTATATCATGTACATAATTATTTTTCCAACTTTTCTTTAAGTTTTCTATATGATTAATGCCCAAGTGGAGATAACAATATTTGTTGGAAAATTTGAAATTTTTTATTTCGGAAAATTTATTGATAAAATTATTTACATAATGCGGCGGAGACAACCGACCAAAGGGAGTATTTCGTTACGATTATGGTTCTTTTTGTTTTGTGGGTAGTAAAGTTTTTCGAATAATCGCGTTTTCGGTTGATTTTTTTATCGGTCAAGCACTCAACTCTTGATTAATAAAAATCATGCGGAGAACAGCTCCATATTTCTACAAAAACAAGCCAAGATGTTACTTTTTACCTTATCATATTTCATAGTATAAACACAAATAGTACTTTGATAAGTCTTACATAGGTTAGGTTAGGTTTGGGTGGCGGTCCACTAGGACCAGGCAAAGAAACAAAAATGTTCCGTAGCCATACCACGAATAATTGTTTCCCCCAACTCATTGGAACCCTTTTGAGCTGTTAACAAAGCGCTGGATACTCCTGACGTCCGTCCTACAGAGGACCGTCAGGTCTTTGACGAGAAGTGCCCCAAGAAAACTTTAGTCTGTTTCGTACCAAACGAGGGCAGGTGCAAAGAAGATGAAGTACTGTCTCTTCCTCCTCTTCATTCTCGCAACTACGACGGTAGTCATGTGAGAAGACACCAAGTCTACTCGAATGCCTCCCTATGAGACAGTGTCTCATAGGGAGATCAGCTGTTTGGATCTCGCCAAGTCCAGCTGTTTGGATCTCGCCGAGTCCAGGCGACTTATATGGTTTAAAACAGTTTATCGCCCACAGGATCTTTTTTCTGCTAATAATTTGGCCTATGAGGCTACTTGCCCATTTACCTACTGATGTGTTAGGGACAGATTCGGAACAACCAGGAAAATGAATCTCCATCAGAAGTTCCAGCGATTCCGCGCTATTAGTGGTCCATATCTCATCTGGCCGTTGAAGATAACTTGGGATGGAAGGACCAGTTGCAAGTACTTTGCTTACCCTAGATATCTCCGAAGAGTCCTGAATTTTTCCACAGTATAATCTCCAAGAGCTGTTCTTGGCACTTCTCAATTGATATTTGTAAATTTTGAGGACTTCCTTATAGGAGTCCCAGTATACAGCAGCTTTTGTTTTCCGTGCTGTTTTGAAGAGTCTTTTGCATTTTCGACGTGTTTGTTGAATCTCCTTGGACCACCAGGGTGGCCCCGAGATTTACCACTAGGCCTGCTAAGGGGACTTGAGCCCAGTATCGCTTCATTAAAAGCACTAGACAACTCGTCTAACAAGCCATCGAGCTCTTGCGCAGTTTTGGAGGTTTTGGCACCGGAACTGGTAGTGAATTACCCAGAATAGTGCTAAAGGTATCCCAGTTGGTTTTCCTCCTGTTTCTGTAGATTGGACTTTTTGGAGAAATCAAGTCCATTTCAAATTGAAGATAACAATGATCTGAAAAGGAGCGATCCTCTGACACTCGTCAGTTTAAAAAACTAATCATGAAAAAGCTTGAGACAAGAGTAATATCCAATAACTCCTGTCTATTGTTTCGATCGAGCACAACTTTGAGTGGACTGTTTCACTGATTTATTTAAAGAAAACGAAAGTCGGATGTTTTATTGCAATTGATTTGCAATAAAAATTATGTATTTATAAATTATTTTAGCTACAAATTTTTGCTTGTTGATGCTGTGAGTCTTCAATTAATAATGCAATTCATTCTTGACGGCAACACAAAATGTACAATTATTTCTTAGTATAGGTGTTTTACAATGGCAATCTGGTTCATCTTGCATTACTAATATTAATTAGTATAATTTAGTACAATGATCAGGTTTTACTCTAGTACATCTAATTCTAATGATTACAATTGACAGATGTCAAAATTATTATGTCAATAATACCAAATATCAAAATTACATAATTTTCGGTAAGTAAATTAACTAAGATAAATTGATTATATTAATAATAATAATTAATTAATAATTAAATTGCTTCTTCTTGATCTGTAGAACACAGGCAATCATACACAATGATGAATGGGATTATAGAAATGACTAAATAAGTTATAAATTCGTGTTACTGGTAAAGTAGACGTATATGTACAATATTATTTTCAATTTAGGTTCCAGTTTTAGTATTAGTTGCCTGTATTCGTGATAAATATAATAAACGTATATACAATAACTATTTGTGTGGCCTTTTAATTATGTGTGTTGTTTGCGTCTCGAACATCTATTACTTGCTATAACGGTCGGCTTAATGACTATGTTACATATATGAAGGTTGGTACTTAAAATGTGATCAAGGAGTAACTCACCTCGTTCATTTGTGACCATACTTCCCCAGATCGTGTGATGAACATTTGCATCACTCCCAAGGATGACTCCAACTTTGCGCTTTTGAGCCTCCAAGATTAGCTCACCTAGAATGATTGGTGGAATATCCCCTTCATCATGAGCTAGGTAAGCTGATAATAGCCAGAGGTTTCGTTTATCGACCTCAATGCTGACCGCTGCTATAGCTCCATTACTGAAATTTGATTGCAGAAAACAACTTATGTTATTTCTAATGAGAATGCACGACCGAACCTTACGTTCTTTCTTCGCGTGCATTAATCTATAATAGGGAGTCTTGAGCCCAAGTACCCGGTCTTCAGTGACCCAAGGTTCCTAGATCAAGACGACATCTGTTTCTTCTTTCCAAATTTTTAAAATTAGAGCAGCTGATCCTGATGCTGCCTTAGAGTGGTGGAGGTTGACTTGCAGATATGTCAGTGTCCCACCGCACAGTAACATCAGAGTCATCTCCTGATGAGAAGTCCTTTGAGAGCCTCTTTAAAGACTCCATGGTTGACATCTCCGTATCCGTGGAGAGAGTTTCCGCTTGGCTGGCTACCTCGGTAGTTTCTGAAGGTGACTTCGGAACCTCCGGCTTGTACGCATCCTTCTTGTGCACCTTGAGTGTGACTGCACGAAAACCATAGTTGATTAAACCGTTGGTTTTTCCACTGCAGTCAGTGACTCCCTGTTTAAGATGATAACAGCTGACCTATAGAGAGCCATTGCCTCCTCGAGCTTGGCAACTTTACAATTGTGCGTTGGCAAATCTTTGTTGCCAACCTACAACAACTGGAGTATCACCTTCGGATCACTAGGCTCCGAAGGGATGTACACCCTAGCTCGTGGTCTGCTGGGGATCTCCGGGCCATACCTCGCCAAGTCCCCCCATTGCCTCCTTATAAAGCAGCAGGGACCTCTGATCGGTACAGGCAGTCAGTTTCAGCTGATCCCTGTGCCAGCCCGCATCCCGCCAAATCGGAACAGGTCCTGGATTTTCCGACAGGACTTTCAGGTAGGTGGTGGCTAAAGCCCCTTCCACCTTTCTCCAATTGGCGGGCGTGATACTGCCATCCACTTGGGATTTGTCAATAACTGCCACAACCAGCTGATCCTTGAGGACCTCGTTAAAGGCCTCATAGCGGTAGCCAGGAGTTTTGGTCGCCTTGCGATCTTTGGATTTGCCTCCTTAGATCTGTTTCTTTTAAGTTGTGAGCCAGCTGAAGGGCCTTCCAACTTTTTCTCCCGTTAGAGACCTGAGTCTCGTTGTCCACATTTTCCCGATATTTTAGAGAGCTGGACTCTTTTTGTTGTTGTGTGTTTTTGTTTGGATCCATGATTGGTCCCACGAGTAGCGGAGAAAGAAATGTCCATTTGTGCAGAAATCCGCAGTACACAGATAAGGCTACTTAATCCGGAGGGCGCTAAGTATCCGGATCCACCGTTAGCGACTGAGCTAGTTTTAATGCTGGGCCGACTGTCTGGTCGATTATCGGCACGGTACGATTAACACCTTAAGCCAGCCCAGCGATTTGTTTAAGGTTGAATCCTTTAGCGCCGTGTTTTAGCCTAGAAGCCAAAGAATCAACAATCTAATTACCAGCGGTCACTACGTGGAGGTAACACCAGCACTTGTGGAAGTTGCAAGTTACGGAGCTGGCCACAAGTGCCAACTTGAATCCCCCGAGCAACTTCCCACCAGACCACTTACAACCCGGTTAAGTAACAACATCTAATTTATTTTGTTTACCAATATCTAACCAAGTAAAAATAAAAATTGCCCTGTTAACCATTCGGTAAAAGCTTGAATGCAAAAAAAGTATTGTTTAGGTACTCGAGAGGACATTTCAAATTTTTCAAATTCTCGAAAGTTCTCGATTTCTCGGTAAATCGCCATCTCTAGGTACTCGTGTAGGTCGCACTGCACCATTATGTGAATTATCAAGCTTCTCCAATTCTTAAAGGTAATTTGTAATTTGATTAAGTAATTCTCTCGCCTTTCGCTACACATATTTGTTGCAACAGTAAGATGCTGAAACTCGCTCCAAATTCTGCTTGATTTGATGCAACACTCGTTTATTTCGGTTCGTGTACCTCGAGCAACTACTGGCAACGTTTGTCGAAAGTCGCCGCCCAGAACTCACATCTTACCACCAGAACTTTCTTCGTTGCCCATTATTTCGTGGAGAAGCTTGTCGATACATTACCAACTGTTCTTCGGAAACATGATGATTTCATTAATAACGATGAGTGCGGCTTCAGCAGAGTTCAAGCACATAGACGAAATTGATGTGTCAAGCTATGGGACTGGCAATTTGAAACCGCTATGAACTTTCCTTTTACCTTTTAATAATGTATCAGCAACACCAGTTGTAGCAAATGGCAGGAAGGTTTGACTCTTTCCTCGGAAGTAAGACATAAGCGTGTTATATAGAAAAGTCTTGTCAGAACCTCCAGGCCAGAATAGCATTGACATTGTGAAGGGCCTTGTTTACTTTAGTCTCATTAGCGTGCTGTCTCGCGTAATCAAGAATTAAATTTACCATATGATTTGCCCAAAGCGCAGCTTTGGTATAATATAGGTACCAGCTTCTGTTAGGCATCGATCACATTCGTCGCCATTTTCTAGCAATGCTTGTGAGATAGCAGCTGCCTTGAAGGTCTCACGTAAAGTGCAGTCTATCATGCGTAGGGATTCGAAGCTGGTGGCCAGGGACGTGTCGCAGAATTATACATCGGTGCAACGACCATTTTGCCTCCTCGTGAACGCTTTTCCACAGTCCTATGTCATAAACAAAATCGGTGTAAATGAATTGTCCAGCTGCTGGGTTGTTGATGTTAAGCTGAAACCAACTCTCTAGCTTAGTCTTCCCAGTTTGTGCAGTCAGTAACGCCTCTTCCTCACGACCTTCGTCAAAAATGATGCTTTGTTGATTGTGCATTTTAGACTCACGTAGACGCCAAATTACCTCTAGTGCACTCACATATCTGCAGTCGATGTATTTATTGATCTCATCGTGTCGCACTTCATTCTAACTAACTGTATTAATAAGCATGTTGGCGCAGTCAAATCATTTAAAGTTGTACTTGTAGATGAACTTCACGAAAATCAATGAACTGCTTGCTTCCATCCTCATGTATGTGAGATACGGATTGTATGGCAGCACAAATCGATTGTCCATTAGAACTCCCTGTACCATTACTTGCGTGGCACGACGTATAAGTGGTATCCATTTACGTTTGGAATTGTATGATCGTTACAGAGTGTATTCTGATGACGTTCTCCAAATGGTGCGTGCATGTTACACTTCAGCACAATTTCTCGCAGTTCTTGACTCTCCTCCAGCTCGATGATATAGACGAAAGATGCTATAGACGAATGATGAATTTGATCTTAAACACACGGGCTACTAAGTCGGATCGATCAGAGGTCTGCTCTCCAGGTCTCAAATTACCTGTGATTTTAGGCCAGCTTGGGTTTGCGGTAAAAGTGATGAATAAGTTCGAAACACCATACTTAGCGAAGATACTCATAGTGTCACAACATCTCTCGCGCATATTTGGTGGAGAGCCTTCGAAAGTTGACGGAAGTATAACCGATACATACCTGCACGCTTTGATTCTGACGAATGTAATTTAGATTTTTGGCTTCTACTTACAGATATAAGTACACCAGCCATTGCTGCTTAAGCTTACTGGAACTCATAATTGGATTGAAATCATCCCGGATTGCTGTCACAGCTGCTTTCAACTGAAGCATGCTAACCTTATTGCGGACGTGATCCTTATTCACACCTCGGTAAGCTTCACATTCCCAATTCAGTTGCCATCCCGGTTCTTCGTAGAGAACCATCAATGGGTATGTCATAGGGTCCATCACGCGCCGTTAATCGGATCGTCGGTCGCTTCAGAAAATCATTTTGATATTAGCTGACTTATCCTCTGCCGTAGCTTGGGTGCCGTCGACTACATAAAGCTGATCAAATTGGGATGCTTGTGCATTGATTGGCAGTATGTGTGAAGTGCGATGGTACGTTTGACCGTGATTTTTGAACACAAAAGTGCCTCTACCCAGTAAATCGACGATCTCGCCACCCATCGACGCAAACGATATTGAACTGTTGCGCGATCGGAAATTATCTCGGAAGCGCATGTTGTTAGGATGGTTTGGGTGTGATAAAAGGTTTCTTAAAAACTCAGGATACTCCATGACGTCTCCATTGATGTCTTGCGGCTTAAGTAGCATTGCTTTCCCTTTGCGGCAGCAAGAGAATTGACAATTCACAATCGTTTTGAACTGTGTTGTTCATATTGAAAGTAATTGCTTCCCGATGAATAGCCTCAATCGGACGGTCTCGAAGTAACTGTCGAGATGCTGTGTTCGCCGCTCTGGTAACTTGCTATTGCTCGACAGACATGAGTGCAATTTACTGCTGTTTAGGGGCCGCGTTTGACGCTCGATGAGTCTGCAATTGTTGGGTACACATTGCTTGGATACGTTGTTGCCTAGCTAATTTAGCTTCCGACATTCTATTAATATACTGCTGTTGAGAAACTATATGGTGAGCTTGAAGCTATTGTAGAGTCATAGTTCGTAAACATTTCTTTTACGACTCGTTGTTTTTTGCGTGTATTGTCTGCACGCCATCTGTCCCATCGTTCCTTAGCCAACGCCGTTTTCTGGATAAAGGGTTTTCATCTGCATCCATAATCTTCATTCATAATGAAATTTTATTTGGAAATTTACGAAAATGTCTAAAAGATTTGACGCAGATTGAGTGGATGTTGGTGCTTGTGCAAGCGATGAAAAATGGTTAATAATAGACATAGAGTTCAAATTCAAAGAAATTTTATGTCTCTTACCGAATATTGGTGAATCGATTTGTTACTGTAATAAAGGCAATTAATTGCCTTATACCCGACATAAATTTGGCCTAGTAAGTACTTACACGATAAATTATGAAAATTATTTAGAATTATAATAGAAAATCTGGATAACTAGAACTGATAAATAGCGATTAATCATGATTGCCATGATCATTCATAGTTTAATGATATGAGAGCCAACTCGAGAATTTTTTACGAAAACTTCCATATGAATGTGTTAGATTTTGATAACTTGTACCAAATGTTGCAGCCATTATTGATGCCCAAAATCCTATCCCGACCAAATGATGGAATCAGTCCGAAAGAGAAGCTCGCTATCGTTTTGGAGTAAGAAATTTCAGCTTATTGTATTTTAAAATAAATAGCTACATACATCTTTCTTTGTTCAAGTACACTTTTAGTCTTATATATTGGCAATGCAGCTTTATGTATTGATTTGTGAATACAAAAAATTGATAATATGCCTGTTATTTACAGATATTTTGCATCCGGTACAATACAAAGGCATATGTCAGCAATGAACAGTATCAGCAAGCCACATTTTGGTAAAATATTAGATGAAGTGAGCGATGCAATTTCCATTGCTTTAAAAGCTGAAATACCGAAATTAAGTAAGGGTTCTTTTCTGGACACAGCCAATCAATTTAATGCCACTTGGAACTTTCCAAACTGCCTCGGTGCAATTGATGGTAAGCACATTGCGTTAAAATGTCCAGTTAATTCCTGGAGCCTTTTTTATATAACCATAAAGTAAAGATAGTCGTTTAATAAATTGCGAAAATTTAATTTAAACGTGTCTCTTTTTTTAGGAGTTCCATAGTATTATTTTGATGGGTGTTGCTGATGGAAATTACAGGTTTCAATATTTAGATATTGGAGCACATGGCAGCGAAGGTGATGCTGATGTATTTAGTGCAACCAAATTTGGGCAAGCGGTTCTAGCGGATGAAATGCATGTTCCGGAAGACTGTTCCATTGGGAATATACAACTTCCGTTTTATTTTGTCGGCGATGATGCATTCCCCTTGCATTAACGAATTATGAAGCCATACGTACCTCGCAGGCCACAGCGCTTGACTGACGAAGAACGCGTATTTAATTAGAGACTCAGTAGAGCAAGGCGCGTTGTGGAAAATGCTTTTGGCATTCTAGAGAACAATGTTTTGCGGACCTGACAGGGCACAAAAAATAGTAACAGCTTGTTGCTATCTGCATAATTATTTGATAAAATTAAATAAAATTTGTTATGTACCAGCCAATTATGCCGATTATTATGAGAATGAAAAGCTGGTACAAGGAGTTTGGCGAAACAAAATCAACCAAAGTTCTCTATTCTCGAGCAAAATTTCAGTTAATGCTGGTAGGCAGAATAATATTGGCAAAGCTTTATGAAACGCCGTAAAAGATTACGTGAATTCGGAAGTCGGCGCATTGGAGTGGCAACGCAGGTCCGTGTTTTTGGAACAATATTTTTTTTTAATTCAGTTTTCTAATGAAATATAGCTATGTAATTAAACAATAACATTAATAATTAAACAAAAATATATGCTACAGCGTCTGTTCCTGGAATTTGAAATTTAATTCCTCAACTACATCGTCAGGTAACTTCTGCAGCATCCTGTCTAAATTATTTAAAATGACCTCGTGTTTTAGTTGGTAACGCACAGAATCTCGAGAAGTCGATGGCATTTTTTTTTCATGTTTATAAACTCATTGAGGGAGTTTGTTAAGCTTTCCGCACTGCTTTTGAATTTATTTTCCCCATCTATTTTGAATAAATAATTTGCGAATTAAAAATAAAATTTTGGAAATACATACGAACTTACATAGGAATAATTTGAAGCATTACTGTCTTCAATGCCACTCTCATGTTGTTGTGAGTCTTCATCCCTTGTACTGGTAGAAAACATTCTCACGTACAAGTTCTTAGAAAAAATTTTGTCATGGACATTAAGGCTAAATCTTACCGTCTCCTGCTATCTGAAGATGCAGATGATATGAATGACATGTCCCCTTCGAATTCCCAATCATTCATTTCATCCACATTGAAAAACAAGTCTTCTTCATCCATATCCATGTCATGATCAGGAGCTGGATTTCCGGACTTTGATGGTTTTCTCGCTTTTAACTTATGGTAGCGTCGGCTATCCTTAAGAGATTTCCAGACCGATTTGCACTCCTCAACTAAATTTTAATAAAATAAATGTTTAGCATGTATGTGTGGGACCAAGCACCGGCAAAAGCATAGCAATTTTTATTAATTTTGTCTTCTAATTTCCAAATACATGGATTGCTTTTCACTAGCGCACATAACATCCTTTTTTCCACTGAATTGAACTCACTTTTTTCGACTTTTGGTTTTTCTTTGTTAATGTTTTTGCAGATTTGCTTTCAATGCTTTGGGTTATTATATCCACACTATCCACAGCATTATCGTCGTCCAAATAATCCTCTAAATACTCGACTTCGTAATGTTAGTCGGCCATTTTGACTTCTGTCTTCCTTTATATAAAAATTTAATTCGTGGCTACTTCGATTATAAATTTATCTTCAAATTATTGTCCTTGTGAGATAAATTGCAGCTAAAAAGTTTGGAGAATTTATGGTGGCGCAATCTAGATTTGAATGAAACAACTGATATTTTTTCAAAGTTTTCACGCAAAGGTGCATACCGCTCAGCAAAATTGTCAGCTAAAAAAAAAATTATTTTATTTAACTAGCTAAATTTTACATCAAATTTGTATGGAAAATTTATCTTAGCGCGAGCTGCAAACTGAGCTTAACTCGCAATACGAAAATTTTCGTAATGGTTCAAGAATAGCACCCCTGGGCCTTTCTTATGATAGATAATACCGCTACTGCTTTGGTTAAAAAAGGATTCGGCTAAATCTTGTTGGATTTTCCAATGCAACTGTTGTTGTAATTGTTTGTAAATTCAGTATTCACCAACAGCTCTCGTTACATTACCAAACACTACATTACAGTCCACAAAAAAAGTCTCACCGATGTAAAAAGGTGTTAATTATTATTAACTAATTTTGTTAAACGCAAAAAGTCATTTTCGTACAAATAAAAAGTAAAAAAAAAAAAAAAATTCCCTGACAAAAGCAAAAAACCTCATAATTATATTTCATTTCCAAATCATTAAATATAACTTTTTTTTTAGTCATTTTATATGCTTGTATATGTACGTGTGTGTGTGTGTGTGGTTTTAGCGCGCCACCATTTATTAATCATCGTGTAGAATGAAAATAATTATCGGGATCATTAAATTTCATAAATCCGCGCACGAAAAAAATGGGAACAACATTTTTGGTTTTCTAAACAAATCCACGCCATGAAACAGATTATCCTCGCGCGTACTTTATCCGAATTGTATAAGAGCTATGTATGTATGTACGTTGGATACCAAAATTATATACGAAGAACTTAATTGGAAGAGTGGAAAAGTTCATAACAAATGAAACATTTTGTGTCACTAATGCAACTTTGGATTCGTACAAAATATTTTCCGTTTTTTGTTTTGCAAATACATAAAAAAAAAAGTTTCGTTAAAAAAGCTTTTTTTTTTTGTATTTTATTTAAACGAAAACTTTTATTACAAAAGTTTAGTTTTTGTTCGTTTTTAGTATTTTTGTTATTATTTAAAAGTTTATACAAAAACGAAAAAAAATAAAACTGACTAACTTGTATAGTTGTGTACTCGTACAAGTAACATAGCAATAAGATGAAACTTTTGGTAAAATATTTTGTTGGAGCTTTTACAGTAATTTTCCTATATATTGTTGTTACTTTTGTTATTGTTGGATGGTTATTTTTATTTTGGTTTTGTACTTTTGTACATACTATACAGCAACGAATAACAATCATGACAAAAATCAGCTAATTTTTGATTTGACATTTTGTAATTTAAGAAATTTAAGAATTAAAAACACAAATAGAACAACAATAACAAGACAAAAATTGTTCAGCAAAATGAGAAAAACTTCTTAGAGATTTTTGTGTTTTTTGTTTTGTTTAAATACGAATACATACTTGACATTGTATGGACAAAGTAGACAATTTTTGACTATTACATTGAAATTATTGTGTTGCTGTGAATGTGGAAAATGTTGAGTCGGTTTGTAAATGGACCGTTTCTGTTGTCCTAAATTGCAGGTTATTTTTACAAACTTTAAATATTTGCATAAAATTGTTTTCAGAATTATTTTTGTAGAACCAACTTTGTAGCTAAACATATACAAAGTCTGTCGTATTGTATTGTAACAAAGCCTGAAAGGATAGCGCGATTGTTATATGACTGATGACAAAAGCAAGGGACAAGGATTACTACAAGCTTGTTTGTATAGCAAAGCTATGCGCCTTCCCACTCAGGGATTCTATACAAATAAGTAAATCGTACTGCGATTGGTGAATGTAGAAGTTTAGTATTATAGCAAGGGTAGGTCTTCCCGCTCGGTGATTCTATACTAATAAAGTACTTAAAGTTAATTTGGATAATCGCTCTAATTAAACAAAAGGCTTGTTTGACTTGATTTTTTTTCTTTTATTCAGAGATTTATTTACATTTTATATTTATTACAGACATTTTATTATAGTGAATTATACGAACATAGTTGAAAACACAGTGTGTTCAGTGTGTTAAGTGTTGAAATAAGTTATATGGACATTTTGAATTATTTGTTGACAGTCCAGAATCGATTGAGGTGAGGTAGGCGTTTTGTTTTTGCATTTTATTTTTCTCTCTCTTGTTTTTATGTATTAGAGTTTAGTCTTTTTGTGAATATTAAAGAACATAAATGGTCTCTCGCAAGACAAAAGTTTCTTTCATTCTATTTCCGATTACGGTGGTTTGCTTTGTTCAGTATTAAGTACTCTGTTTGGCTAAGTGGATGCATATAAGGACCCGTGTATTCAAACATTAAGATCGTTGGGATTTCCCAGGATCTCGCATAGCCCTTCCCAATTGTTCTTTAATTTTGGGCATCGACCAGTTTTCCGTTTTGGGTTTTGTAATCAAACTGGATCGCCAATTTCAAAATTTTCTTGATTTGCCCTAGTGTTGTATTGGGTCTCCACTGAACCGGTGCTGAACCAACTAGTAGGCACCCTGGAAAACGAAGTTTTCCTCCTTGCCGCATTTCACCTGGTGATACTTTAAGCGACTCGTGACCTGACGATCGATGTGCTAGTAAGAACAAAGGCAGCAGTCAGTCCCAATCACGTTGATTTTCGCTCACGAACTTAGATAAGTAGTCTCCGAGGGTTCGATTGTGCCGTTTCACCATACCGACCGACTGTGACTGTAGTTGAATAGTTCTGGTTCTTCTAATTCCGAGTAGCTCCATCATGTGTGAAAAAATCCCAGGCTCGAAATTACGGCCCTGATCGTAGTGGAGTTCAAGCGGTACGCCGTATCGAGAAATTACTTCCCCTGCCTTACAATCGAGTTCCATTGCACCCAGAATCTTTTTATTACCGCCGGTTGTGATGAAATTTGCTCCCAAGTTTGACGGGTCTCAAGGGATTTCCATGATATTAGTTGTCTCAGTATGTCGTCATCTTATTGTGCTTTCGCAGAGCGATCTTCATTGATATCCAACCACGTTCCTCGCACCATTGTAGGATCCTGACACTCCTTCGGGCACGATCGTCGTGAAAAAACATCGGCATTCCCATTAAGCTGACCACAACAATATTGGATGTCAAAAACGTACTGTTGTAGGATTTCGATCCACTTGGCTACCTGCTCTTCACGTTTTTTAAAATTTGACAACCATGTCAACGAGGCGAGATCGATGTGTACAATAAATCGTTGTCCGTACATATATGAATGCAAGCGTTGTATTCTCTTTGCAACAGCTAGCAACTCTCGTCTTGAAGTGTAGTAGTCCAGCTCGGCCCATCTCAAAGTTCTGGATTTTCTCCTAGCCATCAATTGCTTACAACAGCACGCCGCCGATTCTGCTATAAATGGTTTATCGATATGCGAGTATGATAAGACGGGAGCTGTGGTTAATAACTGCTTAACGTCTCAGTGGAAGCGGCCATTCTCGAATAAAAGCAACTTTGGCCGGATCAGTTCGGATTCCCTCTTTGCTAACAATGTGTCCTACATATTTAACCTCTCGTTTAAACAGATGATACTTGTTTCGATTCAGCTCGCCTATGTTCTTTACATAAACAATGGTACCGTCCAAGTATTCTAGGCAAGTATCCCAAGGCAACCCCGCGAATACTAGTTGCATTAGTTGCGAGAATGTGGCGAGGGCATTACATAAGCCAAAATTCATGATTGTAAATTGCCAAAGGCCCTCTTCGGTCGGAAACACCGTTTTGGTCTATCTTTAAGTTTAAGGTCCACTTGCCAATAACCGGATTCCAGATTGCGTCGAGTGTGATGTCAATACGCGGCAGAGGGAACGAATCCTTTTGAGTGACATTTTTTACTAACCGGTAATCGACAAAGAACCTCAGCGAGCCATATCCTTCTTTCGGACTAACACCATTGGCGATGATCACGAGCTTATAGATGGTTCTATGACGCCATTCTATTTCATATCGGCTAGGAGTTTTCTCAATTCTTCTTGTTTAGCCAATGGTATTTTGGGAGATGGTTATTTTATCGGGATCGCTTTTCCAAAATCGTTCGATTCCTTTCTGAGCATTATGAGGAACATCTTTCAACGACTTTAGAATTAACTCGTCAATCTGATTCTTTGTCATGGTGGCCGAATTATTCGGCGAGACTATTTCAACAGCCTTCAAGTCACCAACACGAGTATTATCATGGAGTGTAGTTGGACATGGTCGATCAAATTTACTATCCGGATAGCCGACTAGCGACCAAAACTCCATTGGCGAATTTAGATATTAATTGTACGCCCGGTCGATTAGTGATTATTTTGATAGGAACGCTCGTTTCCGACCTCGGGGTAAAGCTACCCTTAACCTTGCGGTAATAGCGGAGTTTCTGGCAATGATAAGTGATATTTTGTTCCTGTCAACAGGATTAGCCTGACGATTATATCAGCCATGCTACTGACAGGACACGAATCACCTGTTACTGCTTTGCCACGTAGGTGGCAAGGCTGCGCAGTTACGGGACAGTCACGTCCTGTTGACTAAGCTTGCCATGGCACCAGTATCTATAATAAATTGGCATTTCTGTTTGTTTAGAAACCAATCGGCGGTCAAAGATGAAACCATCCGTCGCCTGAATGGTGGTTTCTTTGGGGGCATCACATTCTTTGGAAGTCGCTGGTAGCCCCATAGCAACGACTGTCGTTAGTTTACCGGAGAAACGCTAGTACCGGGCCCCGACTCGATTGTAGACGCTTGCTTATCGACTTCCTCGCTGGTTGGTTGTTCTTCTTTCGCTAGTAGCCTGCCGCTCTGCCGTTATCTCAATTGCTTTGGCCATTGCCCCGTAAAGATTTGCTTTGCTGGGCATCCTGAGAAGATTTTGTACTTCGCTTTCCCAAATGCCATCAATAAATTGTATCATGGCGATACGATCAAGTACCTCCTGTGGTAAGGAGGAAAATGCTTTCTGTCATAATTTTTCCACATCTAGTCCGAATGCAGAAAGACTTTCCATTGGATGTTGCACGTGGTAACGGAGGAGCGTGTGGCTAACCTTATCCTGCTGGTGCGACCCACAACGTAAAGTTAACGTACCATATAACCTGTGGAAGTCCCGCCGTTGGGTCCATATTGGACAGGAATGCCAGGACATCGCCCCGTAGCGCCCCACCAAGTAGTAATGTCTTCTGTTGCGGGTTCCAGCCATTTGCTTAATTTTTTTTTTTTATTTAAATTCCAGCTACACGCGCTTTTAGCTGATCCTCCATTTTTGTAATATTTATTGTTGTGGGCGTCAACCTCACTTCTGATACCACTATAACAAAGCCTGGATGGATAGCGCGATTGCTATATGGCTGACGACAAAATCGAGGGACGAAGATTACTAAAAGCTTATTTGTATAGCAAGCTCGCGTACTGCGACTGGTGAGGGTAGGAGTTTATTAGTATAGCAAGGGTAGGTCTTCCCGCTCGGGGATTCTATACTAATAAAGTGCTTAGGTTAATTTGGATAATCACTTTAATTAAACAAAAGGCATGTTTGACTTGATTTTTCTTCTTTTATACAGAGATTTATTTACGGAGATTTATAGTGAATTATACGGGCAGAGTTGAAAACACAGTGTGTGGTTGTTTACGTTGTTGTGTGTTTTATTTATCCACTTATTTTCATTACAGTATAATACGGATATTCCATTTCCTGGATCGATCGGTTCTGTTTATTTTCTCAGATTGTTAAGCTTGCCTTAATCTTTCATACATTGGTATTTTGGCGACTATATTCTGTTGTTTTTGTTTGTTCAAAGAGTTGAACTCTCTTATATACATAAATGTCACTCTTATCTTGTTGTTTACTGATTTTTTTTCGAAATGCAACAAACTAAATATCACCGACTAATTTACTTAAGATGATATTTTACAAATCTAGATATACCCATTTGTGTGCCAATTAAATGATCTAATGGTGATAATACGGTATAGGAGCTATTGTCCCTGACCAAACTTCAGCAACAAAAGCGGATCCAGTCCTAAACAAAATATATCAAATTATAGTAATGATTTGGAATGGAGAATATAAAGCAGCAGCTTTAACCTAGTAACTTGTACAAAATTACAACCGGTGTCAAGTCGTTCACAGAAAGTGTAAATTCAATAATTCATAAAATGTGTATGCAAACCAATGTAACGGATTGCCATTAATTCCTCTCATGTACCTTCATTGACAAAAGAGACCATTTTAGTCGACACGAATATTTTTAATTTTGGCGAAGCACTTCAAAATAATTAACTGTATTGCTCGGCTCAATTTTGTTTTAAGCGTAACCACACTTTTTATGAATTTATTAGGTACACTGGCTATTGGAATTTCCAATTCTCAACCTTTCAGATGTTTTTCCTGATTTTTACGATAACGATTCAAATTTAGAGAAATATCCTGTACATCACATTATTATAAATTGTGTAATTTAAGGGATAAATCTTCGATTTATTCAAAAAAATTTCTGGCATGGTCAAAAAGACCAATAATAGTGAACAAGAACTAATCCGGATGGGAAGACAAATTTTTGGGGACATTGTACAACTCCAAATTGCGGAACCAGTAATAGCTATACCTATTGATATAGTAAGCTTGTGCAATTTATTACAGGTAATGTGCAGATTAGTGAACCGGACGCATACCACAAAAACTTCATAATTGAAATTTGCCCTTTTTTGAAGTGGCGAAGATTTTCACACAAAGGGTGGCTACACAAATTAACGAAAGGCTACAGGAAAAGGTTAGCTTGGAACATATGTTTTAGTCTGAGGTAATTTTGGAGGAACTAGATTTACAGTTCTCTACTACTAATTCAATTGGTTCAGGGGTAGTACTATCGGTAGGAACAAAAATTTCGCCTGAAATTCTTATGGTTTGTCCGTATACAATTTCCGCAGGGCTGCATTTAAGATGCCTTTACTGTTGTTCGTATTCCTAACAATACCGTTGGCAGTTCATCACTCCAATTATTCGTTTTACCACGCGACTTCAGTGATTCTTTTATCCGACGATGCAAAATCTCTACCATACCCGTTAGCTTGGGGGTGATATACACTTGTTCGCATTCTGTGGATTCCTAAGAATTGTATAAGGCCGTTAAAGAGTTTTGCCTCGAATTGAGTGCCCTGATCGGTTGTCAATCTTAGAGGTACTCCAAAACGTGTAATGTAATTGTTATAAAATGTTTTGGCTACGGTAATAGTGGACACATCTATCATTGGATACGCTTCCGGCATATATGAGTACCCATTAGATGGTGGTAAAGGACCAACAATATTCACGTGAACATGATCAAAACGACCTGCAGGACATTTGAAATGTTCTAGTGGTGTTTTGGTATGTCTGAAAATTTTCGATTGCTGGCATGAGGTACAACATTTGCTCCAGTAACCCGAATCTATATTCATACTTGGCCAAAAGTACTTATGAGCTTTCGAGTTGCTCTTACTCCTGGATGGCAAATATTGTGGAGATTTTGGAAAATCGACTTTCTGTGTGGTTTTGATACAAATGGACGATTGATACCTTTGAAAGTTTCGCACCAAATTTTCCTAGCGTCATCTGAAGGTGAAAGAAATTTAAATTTTAATCTACTTGACATTTGATTTGATTGAAATTTTTTTACAAGTGCCCATCCTCTTGTTGAGAATTTGCTCATCGCACTCAGTTCGAGGAATCGTGTCGGCAACCACATTCAAGGACCCTTTAATATGTCTAATATCATCGGTGTACTAAGCGATGTACTCCAGTTGTCTCGTTTGCCTCGGACTTCTGTCCGTTTTGGAATTTAAGGCTGAGATGTGTGGTTTATGATCAGTTAAAACTGAAAATTGCTGACCTTCGACAAAATGTTTGAACTATTTTATTTACAAATAAATTGCCAATAATTCGCGATCAAAGGTTGAATATTTCTGTTCCGCCGTTGTTAACTTTTTCGAAAAGAAACTAAGCGGATGCCAAGAATCGACTACAAATTGTTGAAGAACTCAAGCCACTGCTAGTGCAGAGGCCAGTTCATTTTTGATTTTTTGAAATGATTGATCACATTCTTCGGACAATGTGAAATCAGCTATATTTTTCTTTTTTACAGTGAGAGCTGTTAAGTGGGCAAAGAAGTTCGGCTAATTTCGGTATAACTCCATGGTAGAAGTTAATCATTCCGATAAACCTTTGTAACTGTTTAATAGTAGCCGGTTGTGGAAAGTTTGTTATTGCTTCCACTCTACTTTTTAAATTAAGTATGTCTTCAGCCGAAATTGTATAACTTAAAAAGTCGATTTTTCTTTGCCAAAAACACATTTTTCTGGTTTAACTGTAATGCCATAGGCCGATAACCTTTCGAATAATTGCTTCAGAAGAGCGATATGTTCTTCATGTGTTTTCCTGGCAACGTACACGATTACAAACGGCAAACCTCGAGTGACTGTGTTCATAAACCGTTGGAATGTTTGACCTGCATTCTTAAGACCGATTGTCATCCGAGGAAATTCAAACAGTCCAAAAGGTGGGTGTTTATCGCAATTTTAAAAATATCTTTCTATGCTACCGATATTTGATGGTAAGCTCTAATAAGATCAATTTTAGAAAATATTTTGCAACCCAATAAACTTTGCGAAAAATTTTGTATGTACGGTATAGGATACCTATCCGGCACTGTTATAGCGTTCAACCTACGATAATCGCCGCAGGGCCGCCAGTCTGCTGAATATTTTTTCTGCACTATATGCAATGGCGAAGAGACTGAAGATGAAGATTCACGACAAATCATGTGATCAAACTCTAGTTTCGCAGTTTTTTCTTTGAAAGGGTCAAATCTACGGGGACGAGAAAACGGAAGATGTCCATTTGTTAACATATAGTGGCGAACGGAATGCTTAATAGGGTGTTGGAAATTGAGAGGTTCGACTATCGAATTGAACTCTTTTAATATTTGTCCAAATGTGTCACCTATTGAGTATAATTTTGGCGATTTCTATCAAGTATCTACTTTCGCTTGAGATCCACTATGATCCCAAATTTTGAAAGAAAATCCGCCCCTAATATTGTTTTTTTAATTGTTGAAACCACAAATGGATGTACAAATAGCTGCAGCTGTAAATGAAATGCCGCTGGTTCCATTTGTTGGTTTCGTATATGGTGATAAAGGAATAGTGGACACATCCGCTCATGTATCTATTAAAAAATTTAAATTATTTACTGTATAGTATCTTTGACGAATATACGACGATTAGTTTCGCTCCAGAGTCGCGTCGTCAATATTTCCGAAGCTACTTGTTTTCCGAATCAGGTATGCCCTTAAACAAAAAACAGGCTTTAATGCATTTTCGATGATAAAAGCAATATTCGCTTTTAGAATCACTGTCGCGGTTTTGCTCTTTGTTTCGTGTTTATTTTGGTTATTAAACCTGAGGTCACGGTAAGGTGTTCGACTTCTAGAATGTTATCTTGCTTGCTTGTTTATCGAAAGCAGTTCAGCTCAGTTCGACTTATCTTCTCTTCTAACGCAGAAAGTTCAGTTTGGTTCACATTTGGCAGAGATATTTCTGTGACTGAAATATTTGAAAATTGAGCTTGATCCCAAATTCTATCTGCCATCAAAATAAGTTTTTCTGCATCTTCGCTATTTACAACAGAAATGAATTGTTTTATCGAATTCGGAAGGCGTTGGTACCAAAGCTTTAAAATTAATTTATCACTTATGCTGATCTGCCATGGAACGGTATATGGTGGAAGGTTTATCATTCCCAAGTTCAACGGTACTATAAGGGGGCATTCTAATTTTTTTTCATCGCTATCTAAATTTCGATCTATTAAAGCCTTTTTAAGTGCTGGGTATTTATTCTCAGTTGGAGGTTTCCTTAATATGTCTGAAACAGTAGACATTGTATTCTCCGTGAGGGCGCCCAAACCGTAGTCGAACTTTGACTGATCTTTATTAACTTTCGCATTTCGAAATTGTGCTTCGATCCGAAGAAACCAAAGATCAGGCATTATTGGCCAAAAGGAAGGTAACTTCTGTGACAATAACCCTTCTTCGAACTGAGGTTTACTGTCGTTTCCCTTTCCATTTTCGTAAATGCTGATTTATTTAATAACCAAAAAATTTAAAGTTCTCGATCACTTAGTGATCATCATCCAAAAATATCTGATGATGATCACCAAGTGATCGAAAACGCAATTTTTTTTTTTTTTTTTGTTATATAAATCAGAATTTTTGTGAAAATTTTAAACAAAGCCGTTTATTAGTTTAACTGCATTTTAGCTTTCTGTTTCAGTTGATTTTTCTCGTTTTATGGCTATATTGACCGCATATTCAGCGTACTTCAAAAAATTCGGAAAATCACTAAACAATGTTACAGAAACTGCTGCTATACTATGTCCATTTTTAATTGACCCACACTTGGTTAGCTATGGGTAAGCTTGACCTGTTCGCTTTACGAAAATATAGGCCCACGCTGATTGCACCAAACGCTTTATTAATTAGAGTGTTCTGCCAGTTAATTGTAATTTTTTATGTATTACTACCCTTTCCTTTTACATTTACACTTTTCGGTTATTTGTGTAGCTATACTTTATCTGAAAAACATCCCATCTATTTAGATGATTATTTAGTCACACCAGTGAAACACGATTCAAATGTTGTGTATCTGAGATTCATTCCCTCAGTATGCTCAGATCCAGAACCGATTTCGTGACACTAAAAACTATTTAAATCCACCTTGTTCCTGTCAAATGTACTTGCACATACAATTCAATCCCGATTTTCACAAATATTTCTAAATTTAACGCGTTACCACCTCTTAAATAGTAGTAGACATTTTGATTTTTACAATTCAATGAAATATTATATGGCAGTGCTCTTTAACCCATAATCCACGGGCCAGAAAAATTATTTTGTTTTAGCCGACGAATTAAAATTAATCATAAATACTTAATTACATAATTAATTTGGAATTAGTTGCTAATTTGGATTGCGCACCGGAATACTCCTGGTGTGTTAAAAAGATTAATTTTAATTCGAAGTTTGAATAAGGAATCAGGAAGGGTCCTATAATTCATATAAACATATGAAACTTTCCAAATAATTTCCATAACCGTAAATCACTTAATGTGTTTTTAAATTTCAAGTCTTAAAATAAAAAAAGTTTGGTATATTCGACAAATTTTTTTGAAAATTATCAAAATAACAACATGTTCAAGACTGTTGTGGTTTAGCCATTTGCCCATTCATTTTTATTTTATTAACAAAATTTGTTTCGAAAAGCGTGACCCGTGTAGGGGACCTACTTTATGAAAATTAGGGCCCATACATTGTAACATCTGCGAGATTATGAAAAGGACCATAGTGTAACAACAATTTTAACATGTTTAGCCTTGAATTGGCCTGAAAGCCTGAAAATGGCAAAAATGAGAATATAGGCCAAATCCTGGAAGCATCTTTAAATGTGATTTTATTTAATATCCGTTATAGGTACATTTTTATGAGTACCTACACTTTTCCAATAAACATATACTTTTGATTAATTTAAGCAGCTATACATTTCCTGAGAAACACCTATCAGATGCCGCTAAACTTTCTTAGAAAATCAACTTTTCGAGCATTTATTTGGTTGAAAATTCGATATCTCAATCCCTGGAGGTCGTATTATAACAATTCTTATCATACATCTTTTCCGAGACCACTCAATAATAAGTGGCATACCCACTTATTATTGAGTGGTCAGGAAAATTTAAGTAAATAAAGGATATTAATTGAAGGAAAATTCTGTTATCACTATCGGTTAAGAAATAGATGAGTTCCATCAAAATTAGCTACATTCCAGAACTTCAACAAAATATGCAAATGAAGTTTATCCTAAAATAAAACTAGAATTAACAACAACAAAAATTTTACATATTGTTACGTTTTTGCCTTGTCAATCAAGGTTCGTATCACTGGATTGTGAATAATAAAAAATCAATTCAATTTATCCCAATGAATTTATTTATTTCACAAAATTTATTACAACACAGTTTATCAATAAAAATTCACAAAATCACTTTATATAAATTATTCTCAAATTATACTGATCACTTTTACTTTTTATTTCGCACAAAAACACTTTTTAAATCTCTTTTTAATTCCTTTTTAATCTTTACTCTGTCGCTTACCAAATATTACTGATCCAATTCGATTTCGTTCGCCTTTTTATATACACAAACCAAACTTCTAGAAAGCTCATGATTTTTCTAGTTAGGATAGCGTAGAAACATTACGTAACAATTTTTATCATGGAAAATTCCATTTAGTACAATAAAACATTGAGCTATTAGTTTTACTTATTCTATTACACACTAAGTGTCACCGTCACAATATGAATGCGTTTTAAAAAGCATACATTCGGGCAAATAATATAAAATATTGTGACGGTGACACCTGGTGTGTAATAGACGAAGTTAAATTAATAGCTCAATGTTTTACTGTACTAAAATGGAATTTTCCATGATAAAAATTGTTACGTAATGTTTCTACGCTATCCTAACGGGAAAAGTCATGAGCTTTCTAGAAGTGTGGTTTGTGTAAAGAAAAAGGCGAACGAAGTCGAATTGGAGGAGTAATATTTGGTAAGCGATAGTGTAAAGATTAAAAGAAATTAAAAAGTGATTTAAAAAGTGTTTTTGTGCGAAATAAAAAGTAAAAGTGATCAGTATAATTTGAGAATAATTTATATAAAGTGATTTTGTAAATTTTTATTGATAAACTGTGTTGTAATAAATTTTGTGAAATAAATAAATTCGTTGGGACAAATTAAATTGATTTTGTATTATTCACAATCCAGTGATACGAACCTTGAGTGACAAGGCACAATCGTAACAATATTTTTCTATAATAATATCCGAATGAAAAATATTTATATAATACCTAAGGGAATCGATATTTCAAGATTTTCAACGATCGGCACACATGTCGTCGGTAGGCCTGTGAGTCTACATTAACCTTGCCAACCCGTTTGAACAGTTATTGGGGTTAACCTAGTTAATCCTAGATTTTTCGAAAATGTGACCAATTTTTATCTTAACAGAATGTCTAAGAAAATCAATATCTTGAGATTTTCAACGATCGGCAAACATGTCACGATGATATTTCGGTAGGCCTATGTGTGTGCTTTGTTCTTGCCAACCCGTTTAAAATGTTATTGGGGTTTACCTAATTAATCCTAGATTATTCAAAAACGTAAAAAATTTTGTCTTAAGCATGTCTAAGAAAATCAATATCAATATCTTAAGACAAAATTTTTCAAGTTTTTGAATAATCTAGGATTAACTAGGTAAACCCCAATAACTTTTCAAACGGGTTTGGCATGATCAAAGCACACACATAGGCCTACCGAAATATCATAGTGAGATGTTTGCCGATCGGTGAAAATCTCAAGATATTGATTTTCTTAGGCATTCTGTTAAGATCAATATTGGTTAAATTTTCAAATAATCAAGGATTAACTAGGTATTATTATTATTATTAATTGGGGGGGCCATGCGGGCGATCAGCCACTTCGCACTGCGACCTAAAAGATCTATTGTGCTGGCCCCTGCTTAATTATCCGTCCAGTCAATATTCAGGTTCTTAATGAACCTGACAATATTGCCTCCCGGTACGTGATACATACTATCTGGGCTTATTGCTCTCCCTCCTAGATGTTTACTACAGCATGTAGTTCCGCTAGAAAGACGGTAGCATTGGAGCTCAAGGACCTCGAGAGGGTTGTCCCACTCCCGTATATTCCTACTCCTGCCCCGTATTCCGTTTGATTTTACTCTTACGAGTTGCTGGGAATTGCAAATCACCTGTAGGTCACCCAGCTATACTACAGGAAGGCTAAATAAAACTGGAGGGTGCCTGGTATCCAGAGTCCGCATATTTTGGGCTGATTAACCTATCAGCCATTCATCTTTCGGCATATGCTGTTCCACCTTAGATTAGGGTTTTTTGTCAAGGTTTTCTCCTTTAGCGCCGTACTTTAGCCTGTGCCAAATGGCCTAAAATGTGCCAAGTGGCCTTAGTTACCAGTGGTTGCCACGAGGAGGCAGTACGTACACTTGCGAATTGTGAACAGGTTACCCCTTACACAATTGTACCCATCACGTAGCTGCCTAATGACCATACCAGAACAGCCCACGTGATGCGCACCCTACTGGAAGGTTACGGAGCTGGTAGATTAATCTACTCAACTTTCATCCCCCCCTCCAATAGACGCCAAACCACCATCCCTGTTACAAAATTGAAATTTGGTATCTGACTTAACCAACATATTTGATTATAAATGAATTAATTGCAGTACGTCTAAATGATAAATTAATCATTTCAAAGACAGCTATGATGACGTTAGATTATTCAAAAACGTAAAAAATTTTGTCTTAAGCATGTCTAAGAAAATCAATATCAATATCTTAAGACAAAATTTTTCAAGTTTTTGAATAATCTAGGATTAACTAGGTAAACCCCAATAACTTTTTTAACGGGTCTGCATGGTTAATGTAGTCACACAGGCCTACCTACGACATGTGTGCTGATCGTTGAAAATCTTGAAATATCGATTTTCTTAGGTATTAAATAAATATATTTCATTCGGATATTATTATAGAAAAATATTTTATATTATTCGCCCGAATGTATACTTTTTAAAACGCATACATATGTAAATTTGTTGTTGTTGTTAATTCTAGTGTTGTTTTAGGATAAACTTCATTCGCATATCAAAATTCCTTTTTAGAATTCCGTTTCCAATCTTTATGTCGAATTTCATCATAATCGGTTAAGAAACAGCCAAGTTCCATCCTAATTGGCCAAATTTCAGAACTTCGCCTAAAATTCATTTTCATTGCAATATGCCATATTGTACCATCTCCCATGTTGAAATATGCCGTGGTGTAACATACACATGCCGTAGTGTACCAAAGTCCGTATTGAAAGATGTCATAGGATACTTTATGCCGTAGTGTACCATATGCCGTTTTTAAGTATGCCGCATTTTCATATTTCGTTTTGAAATATTCCGTTTAGCTAAACTTTTTAAATGTGTTTGAAAACTTCACACTGACCTCTAACTAGACTTGTGTGTTACACACAAGAACAAATCCAAATGGTGAAATACTATCGTAAAGCTTTCAGAGAATTTTTTATTTTTATTGAATATCGGACTACATATATTGTAAGGACATTAACCCGAGTATAGTGTATTGCATATACGAGTATAATACACAAATCCAATAAATTTTATGTATGTACGTACGTATATAAATTTAATAAACGATCATTATGTCACTGACTTAATTACTTCCCTGTTAACATGAAACCATCTGGCTACTGATAACATAAGTCATTTTGCTTGTTTGCTATGTGATATAATTTATTTTCACATTGTTTTTGTATCGTGTTCCACCGAACTATAATTTTTGCTCCTCGCTTGCTTCCCTTTCTTCCTCTTTAACCGGTCTCGTTATGTACTGTGTGTGTGGCTGTGTATATACATAAAGCATTAATTTCAGTAGATTTATCGTTTTATCACTGTGTGATAAAAATAAAAATGTAAACAAACAACCCAACCACAAAATAAAAAAGTAACGATATTTACTATGAATCTACTTCGAGTAACTATTCCGTATAGGAGAAATTCGATATAAATATCTATGAACATTCGAATCACTGTACATAACGTATTTTCGTATTATTCATCCACTAATTTCGATTTTTTATGTTTTCGTAAACATTTTAGGGGGAAAAAGCTTTAAATGAAATTAAGCTTTATATATACCATCGCACCGATTCAATCAAATTAATTTTATATTGTTATGTGTAATAGACAAATAAAACGTTGTAATCGTATATACATTTTTTAATGGTCTCAAACTTGATGACTTGTTTTTATCGGCCCGAACATTTTTTTTCTAATTAGTTTAATTGAATTTTATGCGAGCTGGGTGATTAAACTGCAACCGAAAAACGAGCCGTTCTTTATAAAATTACAAAACCACTTGGACCGCACAATAGGAACACATTTTCTTAGTTCATATATACACACACACACATATACGCATGTGCCTTATTATAACTTCGATATACATATTACACAAAAATGTATAAACAACATAAGACATTGTTATCAAATTTAAAGGTATCATCATAACATTTTCAATAAAATTTTATTCCCTTCGTGAAGTCGAGAGAGACATACACAGAAGAAAAACTTTCCAATTTTTATACAGAAAACCATCGTACAATACCTCACATAACACACCAATGTTGCCTTTTACTAGTTTTCTACTTCGTCCTATACGGTTGTTGTTATTGTTATCATATATTGTAATCCTCTTTAATGATCTTCCTTTTTTTTTTTGTATTTTCTTGTGTGCTTTTCATGAAAATGAAGATGATGATACTGACAACATAGTAAAATGTTGCTGTTGTTGTTTTTGTTTTAAACAATCTAGATTCCAGAATTATTATGTGATTGGGGGGAGAAGAAAAAGTTCTGTCGTTCGGTTTTATTTGCTATGTATTTTGGTTTGTTGTAGAAAGATTACGATTTTTTCTTGGTATATACAAAGATGTCAAATTTGTTGCAATTATATGTATCGTTATGTTTAGCTGTAAACAGTTGAATGAATTTATCAATATGGTTATAGTAATTGTGCAGGAAAAATGACGACAATATGTGGTGTAAATTGTAATTTGTCGAAAGAAGGGTGAGGTGTATTGAATTTGTTTTAGCGTTAATTTAAACCATGTTAGATCACTGGAGGAAGATTAATTTCCATAACATTAGTTGGCTGAATTTTCAAACTTTTTTTAATATCTACACGATTTCTCCCATTTGGTATTGCATACCCCGGTGGTTCTCAACCCAAATCGCACCAAGGCTCACTAATATGTTTGACTAATTTTCCAGGGACCAGAGATTATTGTCAAAACCCTATTATTCTCATTTTTCAATACTTCGGTATGTTGTTGGAGAAACTTGCAAAATCTTCACAGGTGTCTTTAATCCGTATGTGTAAATTTTTAGTTTTGTCCGCGAAAGTGTAAAGGATCCAATGGAATTCAAATTTTCTGCAATAAGGGGCTAAAGGGTTTCCCACGAATTACGTCACGATCCATTTTGACAAAATCCAACTTTTAGGATATAATCCACTTTTGACTTTTTCTGAGAAGCTCTCAAAATAATTTTTTTACCGAACCGTCTTTGTGAGTTTAAATCAGGTAGACTCAACGGCTGCTGGGAGGGTCTTCATCACATACGTCCAATAAAAAGAAATACAAATAATAACCGTATCACATGCAAAAGGGCCACCCTCAGAAACTCATCATTATCAAATAAAAAGGAACTCACTACATTTCTGACAACTTAATGGGAGGAAGGGGGGGAGGGGGGGCAACCATTTACAATCTTAAAAAAATCGTTTTTTTTTGTGCTTTAAAAGTTACTTTAATATATGTATGTAGAATTCGAAAAACTTCATGACTTAGGCCAAAACTCAAAGCTCTTGTATATAGAGCCAATTTCCGAGACTCCCTTTCAGCCTACTCCGAGCACCGAGCGCAGGTATACGAATTAAACGGCAGCGGTGTATTTTTTTCGGTGTCCAAGATTGTTCAGAGACTCATCTTGAATATATTTCAATATTATTTCATGAGCAATTTGTACAGGATCACATGAAACACACTATGCACAGTTTATATCCTATAATTAATCCCCTACTCAACCCAAACTTATACCTCAACCCAACACAATATTGAACTCAAATCCAACTCAACCCCCCAGCTAACTTGAGCAAACCTTCAACTCAATCCCCAACTCAACGCTCAACTAAATCCATTAATCAATATGATCCAAGAATCGCAATCATATCTCCCAACATGTTGGCATCAAATTTTACTGAAAAATGATATTTAAACGATTACATTGCTATGAAATTTTGAATGTATCATGTACTCAATCTCCAGCTTGAGCCCAATTCAACCCAATTAACTTACCACTAAACTGAACCACCAACTCAACTCTCAAATCAAAATGAACTAAACTTAAATATTGGTAATACCACGTGTTAATTACTTCTTGGTTTTGCCCAATCCACGACGTACTCTTTCTAAAATCTTTTCAATTCATCGGCTTGACCATAGAAACGGGTCGAGTGTCGACACCCACAGAGACAACAACAACATCTCATTACCACGAGACAACGTTCAAATTTTTTGAAATCCTATCCAAAATGGCCTAAAATTGTGTTCGTCCAAAACCAATTTTCCCGACATTTTGAAGGACTCTATATATGAGTGTGAAGTTTATGCTAAAAAAAAATAACAAAAAATTACACTGTTAAATTTGCTATTTTCCAATTGGAATTTAAATTATATGAAAATTAAAATTTTTTGTAATTTTGGATTTTTCGTACCACCAAACAGATTCTTTTCATCAGAAAACAGGTTCTTTTCATCCTTTTCAGATAGCTAGACCATCTGTTTATATCGTTAACCAAAAAAGCATCCAATTGTGTTGAACATTACTATATTTCAAATAATTTAACAGTTGTGGACATCTCTGTGATCGGAGATACAACAATTATTAAAACAATATAATTATTAAAAATTCTAAATTCTGTGAAGTATAGTATAGTTCATCACAATTGGATAAGATTGACCACGTAGACTGGCATATGGTCAAGTTATCCAAAAATATAGGCCAGACCTTGCGGACATCTCTGTGATCGTAGTTACAAAAATTATTAAAACAATAAAATTATTAAAAATTCTAAATTCTGTGAAGTATAGTATAGTTCATCACAATTAAATAAAATTGACCATGTAGACTGGCATATGGTCAAGTTATCCAAAAATATAGGCCAGACCTTGTGGACATCTCTGTGATCGGAGATACAACAATTATTAAAACAATATAATTATTAAAAATTCTAAATTCTGTGAAGTATAGTATAGTTCATCACAATTGAATAAGATTGACCATGTAGACTGGCATATGGTCAAGTTATCCAAAAATATAGGCCAGACCTTGTGGACATCTCTGCGGTCGGCAATATAAAACTTTTAAAATAACGGAAAATTATCAAAAATTCCAAAAACTGTGAAATATATTATAGTTCATCATAATTGGATCGGCTTGGCGACATTGACCGCTATATGGCTTAGCTATTCTAAGAAATGTGCGGGGCCATTCGGGACATTTCCAGGATCGGCGCTAATTAATTATGTAAACCATCAAAATTCAGTCAACTGTTAAATTATTTGAAATATAGTAATGTTCAACACAATTGGATGCTTTTTTGGTTAACGATATAAACAGATGGTCTAGCTATCTGAAAAGGATGAAAAGAACCTGTTTTCTGATGAAAAGAATCTGTTTGGTGGTACGAAAAATCCAAAATTACAAAAAATTTTAATTTTCATATAATTTAAATTCCAATTGGAAAATAGCAAATTTAACAGTGTAATTTTTTGTTATTTTTTTTTAGCATAAACTTCACACTCATCTCTATATCAGGAAAAGCGACAAAAATGTCTTTCCGTTTGTCTAAATATCTGTCTGTACCGATGGTATCTCGAGAATAGCTTGTCCGATTTGGATTTTTTTCTTTGTTTTTGTGGTCAAGATGGGGAAATGAAAAGCTTTTAGAAGCTTAACGTCAAGAGGATCTGGAACCTCCCGTACGTATGGAGCCAAAACAATAGGGTGATATTACTACGTTGAACAATATTTTATATATGGCGGTTTGAGGATTGAGTTGGAATTGAGTTGAGGTTGGACTAGGGTCTAATGAGTAGTTCAGTAATTTTTTAAATAAGCTGGTTTGAAGATTGAGTTGGTGTGTAGTTGGAGTTGAGTTGAGGGTTTATTTGTGTGTTGAATTTACGGTTGAATTAGAGTTAGCTTGAATTGAGTTCATGTACGCATGGAGTTTTTTGCACCGTGTTGATTTGAGGATTTTATTTGAGGGTTGTGTTGAGGGTTGAGTTGAGGTTAAGCAGGGTGTTTGCTTAGTGCTGAGCGATTGAGTTCAATTGGAAATTTATTTGCGCGTTGATTTGGGTGTTGAGAATGAGATGGTTTGAGTAGTTTGGGGTTCAGTTGAGGGTGGGTTGAGTTGAGGTCGAATTAGGGTCGAATAGAGTTTAATTTGAAGGTGGGTTGGATTTGAGTGAAGTTAGATTGGAGTTAATTTGGGGTCGAGTTGTGGGTTTTGTGGTAGGTAAGTTTGAGTTGGTTTGAATTGAATCCATATCTACATCCAGCTTTCGAGTCGAGTTGATTTCAGGATTGAGTTGGCCATTGAGTGTGAAATTGAGTAGAGGGTTTAGATTTGGTTCGAGCTAAGTTGAGTTAAACTTTATAGGTGTGGGTTTCGGTTATTAAATTGCTTGGGGGATGAGTCATTGGATGAGTTAAACATTTGTAAATAGAAAGTTGATTTGGAGTTGAATTGGTGATTGAGTCGATAGTTGGGTTGGATGTGTTGCGAAATCCCAATAACCACGAGTTAATGAAACTAACTCGCATTCTAAACGATTTGGTGATTAATTTCCGATCGAGTTGTTTAGGTTAAGCTATATATTGAGTTCGTGGTTGAGGTGTAAATTGAGCAGAAAGTTCAGTTAGGGATTTAATCTAATTTAGGAGTTTACATAAAGTAACATAAAATTTCAGAATGGGCCTGGCACCAGCTATGGGTAAGTGGCTTCATTCAAGGTGGACTTGAACATATATTCAAAATGCATAAGATGATACTCTTTTACAATAAATTTTCATTCTACCAAATCTTTCCCATTCAAAAACGAAATGCTTTATACGTTTATCGATGATAAATTTATAATTATAGAACTTCTAGAATGGTAAATTAATAGCCATGTACCACCATATAATAAAGCATTTATTATAGGATATATACACCACCACCCTTAGATTAGAGAAAGGTTTATTAATCTGTTTTACTTAAATATTTATCCTGACTTGGTAAGTCTCTTCGTATATAGTCAAATAATTCAGCAAGCTCCACTTCCACTAGAAGGGAAGAGCTCAAAATATTCGTTTCGATTTGAAAGCAAATTTTCAGGTCGTTTGGACCACGTTTAGAGGTCGCTCAGATTTGTTTCATGCAAAAAAAAACACTAAAAAGACCTTTAGTGACGTTTAATCGTCCCTTTCCCTTCAGATGTGTAAGTATTTTTGAGGATAAAGTAGTTCTTCGTTTTACATATTACGCCTGCATTGCTTGACAGAACTGGAGGGAAAGAATGGATTAAACTTCACTAAAGATCTTTTTAGTGTTTTTGTTTTAAATAAATGAATTTGAGCGAACCCAAAACGTGACATATCGTCGATAGATTTTCAAAATGGCGGACCATACCTGTAAACGTACCATACCTAAAAACGTAATTTTAACTCTGTTAATTTACTCAAAAGTGTTTTTGGTGATGTAAGAAGAATTGATTACAAATTTTTTATTAGTTTTTTGGGATCCAAGATGGTCGCCAAAAGTGGCAAGTTTTTCGACTTTCAAGAAGATCGATAGAAACATGTCCTAGGAGGTTTTAGGGATCGCTGATGACAAATTTTAGGTCAGAATTTTAATATTCAAGATGGCGGATGCAAAATGGTGAAAAACATAGTCTAGGGTTTTAATTCTGTCCAAAATGTACCAGATTTTCGACCAAAACTGTTATTTTTAGACAATTTTTATCAGAAATCTTAGATGACAGATATGCCATACGGCATCAAAAAGTAGACATGTTAACAAAAATGTAAATGCGCAGGGGATGGCCGATTTGAAAGAGAATGACCTATATATATATATATATTATATATATATATATATATATATATATATATATATATATATATATATATATATATATATATATATATCAGTGGCGTACGCAGGATTTGTCTAAGGTAGGGGTCTGTTTTTTTTTTTTATATAAACAACTAAGAGATATTTTTTGTGTATTATTATTCAATTTAAATAATAAAAAAGTAATTCATAATATAAATATTTAATTTTAATATATTTAAAGTAAAAAAATCGGTTCTTCTTGGTTTTTTGCATAATTCTGTAATTATACTTTCAACAGGCACATCTGCTTCTCTATAAACATGCATTAACACCATTCCATTCAATCTGTCTTCAGCCATCGTAGATCTTAAATATGTTTTTAGCCGTCTCAGCGTCGAAAAACTCCTCTTCGGCTCACATGATGTAATCGGAAGTGTTGCTAAAATACAGAGAAGATTATAAATGTTAGGAAATACTTCTTGGTTGCAATCACGTACAACTTGAAGTAACGGCGTGTTATTTGTAGAATAAGATGCTCTATTTGTTAGATATTTCTGCCACATAACTATTTCCGAGAATAGTTCCTGACTACTACAGTTTACGTCATATGGATAAAATTTGCACAATTGTTCAATATTTTCAATATCCAATGAAGTTGTTAAAAATTGTGGTAAAATATAATCAAAGCCTTGCAGTATATTTTTATGCTTCGTAAATTTTTGTTGGAGACTCACAATAAATGTTTCTATCAATGGTAAAAATATGTTGTTTTTATAATATTCGATGGGGGTTTCAGTAGATCTGATATTTGGTCTTCCTCGTAGCTTTGGTTTTTCTACTGGAAATTCATACTTTTGTACTATTTCAGTAGCTTCTTTGAATATGCTGCTAAATACGTTAGTGTCATTTTTCATTTTGATTAATATTGCAATGAGATCGTCGGTAGCTTTAATGACTTCAGTGATTGCAATGTTTTTGGATTGTAAATATCGACAGAAAACTACGCTATAATTGAATATATGATTTAAACAAATTATGCTAAAAGTGAATTGAAAATTTTTAATAGTGTTTAAAAATTGTTGAGCTTTTGAAGATGCAATATTATTTATCCAATTCATTATTGATTCTAATGCGTCAATAACGGCATTTTCTAATTCTAAAAATGTTGAAACAGAATTATGTCGTTCTACCCATCTAGTAGCACACAAATTTATATTTTTTGTTTTTTTGATTCCGGACAAACTTCTTTTATCGACGCAATCAAAGTTTGTTGTTTTTTTTTAACATTAAAAAATAGGTAAATTTCACCTAAAAGAGACATAAAATGCCTTATTTCACGTGCATCACAAATACTATTAATTGCTAAGTTGAGCCTATGACTTGAACAGTGAACATAAATGGCACTAGGAAATAAGTCGCTAATTTTGGCTTGAACGCCATTTACAATGCCGCTCATAACTGGTGCGCCATCATATCCTTGGCCATGGAGTTTTTTCATATTAATGCCGAGGGATGATAATGTTGAAATCAAACTTGTTGCTAAATCTTCCGCAGTAACATCTGGTACCGGTATAAATTGTAAAAACTTCTCACACAATTTTGGTTCATCATTGTTAAAAGACAAAAATCGAACACAGATTGACATTTGTTCGATGCCCGCAATATCAGCTGTTTCATCAGCAAGTAACGAAAAACACGGAGCTTCATTCACTTCACTTACAATTTGATTCACTATCATTGTCCCAACTGTTTCAATTATTTCATTTTGAAAACGAGGACTAATGTAGGATGCATTTCTCGGAGCGGCGACTAACTGTAATTTAAAGCTTTCGTCATGTTTAGCACAAAATCGAATAAGGGATCGAAAATTACCATCATTTTCATCAGGTTCAGAGTCAAATGATAAGGGACCCGAATCTCTATGTCCTCTCAATGGAATATTCTGCTTCCCACATAACAAAATTATTTCGATAATTGGGATCAACAACTTTCTATTATTTTCTGCTTGCTTACGTCGCTCATTATGTATTAATAAATCGATTGGAGTGATTTTATTTTCTTCGACATCTGATAAATTAGTCACCATTATCACACAAGATTTGTGGTAAGATGCATCATTATGCAAACGGAAACGTTCAAGAGCGTGTTTCCATGCGTCAAATTTAATTTTAACTAATTGCCCTAATTCTTGTTCGATCATTTATCGCGAAAAAGAAGCAGTATTTACAAAAGGCACCATCAAGACTTTTAGAATAAACTAACCAGGTAAATCGTTCACACCAACTTAATTGGAATTTTAAATTTTTTTTACCTTTTGCCGGAAATTTGAAGTTGTTTTCTGGTTTTTTTAACTGTTTGATGGCTTTTAATTTTTCTTGGGAATTTAATTCATTTACTTTATCCAAATAATATCCAATGTCATCGGTTTGTAAGTGAATATCATTTGATTTCTCGTTGGCTTGCTTTTTAGATTCACTAGAATGATCATTATTACAATTTGTAATATTGATGGGTGGAATTTGAAAAAATCCCTCATTTATAGAAATAAATTCAGCTCCAGAATTCTCTGCAGATGGTTCATTCATCGAGTTTAAACTGTAATCCGTTGAACTTGTAGACGCGTCATCATTTGAATCCAAAACGTTTTTGGGAATTTTTGAAAAATAATTGAACAAATTATTTTTTCGTTTATTCATTTTAGGCTAAAATACAAATACAACTAACTACATATATTTTATATTTAAGAAGCATTATTCCATTTTTCTACAAAGAAAACGTACTCACCTCTCAAGAATGTACCGCAACATACACAAAAAAAAACAAAAAAATCCCTAAAAATCAAATTATATTTTTGTAATGATTATGATTTTATTATATTCTGATCGTCTCAGGAATAATGTCAACACCGAGTTTAATTATAAATATAATAATTATGTAATTGGATTTTAATTGTTTTAATTATTATTGTTACTAATTTGGTTCACACGTCCAAACGAATAAAGAAGATTTACATCAAGACTTCAAGAGTGTGTATCGAGCAACTGCAAAAACCGAATAATCAAAGAACAAATACATACATATTTTATTTTCTCTTTGTTTTGTTTTATTGCGGTTCTTTTAACTATGTTTATATGGATGATTGAAATGCAGTTGATGAGGAGTATTTGTTTGTGTTTTCAGAGAATTGGAATTTTCGAACGAGCTGTAACGACCAGAGCGGCATGAGTGGCTCACGAATAAATTCGGTCACAAGAAAAATGCCAATCGTTACTGAAAAAGGTTTGATTCATATACTCAGAGCCTCGGCATGGTCATAATAAGCCGGCTAGAGCTCAGGGTGGGCGTGGGGATTCCCGAGGTTAGGTATATGCATTGCGAGACCATGCTAATTGACACAACAAAACTAAGAGGATAGGGAGGAGTAGGCAGGATCAACTTACCTCGGTAGAACGGGATCACACTTATCAACTCATCCTTCAAATAATAAGTTTATACCCTCATTGCTGAAAATCGAGGAAAAAAAAAAATCGAACCGAACGAATATCAGTATGTACATAAAAAGATAATTGTGATTTTTTTTTTTTAAATTTCGAAAGCTTTATAAAAATAAAGTCGACTGTATTGAGTAAATTCAAGATAACTATAAATTTGGTTTACAAGTTATTTAGAATATAAAGGAAAAAAAAACTTAACTATAACCCTAATACTAACTATAGTCAAAGCTTACCTAAGTATATTTAGGTAAGCTTTGCTATAGTACAATATAAATTTAATAATAATAAAAAAATATAAACACAAACTTATCTTAGCAAATTGGAGAATAAAGATACCAACAATGTGACGCGCAGATTCTGTGATGTTGAATTGTTGAATGATGAATTTTTTTGTTGTTGTATTTTTCCCAACCAAAAGTTTGTTGAGATGTTCGTATTTTGCTGAATGAATAATGTACATTACACGTCTATGTGCTTGAATTAAGGATTGTTTTATAACGTTCACTTATTTTATTAATTGTTAGCAATTGATATTTTTAATTGATGATATTAAATTTGTATTTTGCATTTAATATTATGTTCGGATTGGTGTACATCCTACGGTATTACGCAATCTTTTCTTTTTTTTTTTAAATTTAACTGTTTGTTCGATTGCTATTATTCACCCAAATTAAAATTATATAGTAGTGTTATGTTCTATTATTATGTAGTAATTGTTAGTGTATTATTCGTACTTATTATCCATTATAATTTAATTCATTATTGGTAATTATATATTACAATTTGCTTCACCAAACCGAAAAGCACATTTCACCAAACCAAAAGCACCGCTCACAACAATGTTTTTTTTTTCTTTTCTTTTCCGTAATAATTCAACGATACGGTAACGACACACGTTTTCTGGCCTTGTGAATGTTATTTTTATTTAATTTGTTACACTAAACCCAAAAGCACATTTCACCAAACCAATGCTTAACAATGTTTTTTTTTTTCCGTAATAATTCAACGGTACGGTAACGACACTATACGTTTTCTGGTCTTGTGAATGTTATTTTGCTTTAATTTCACATAAAGAAAATTGGTACATATCTAATCACGTAAAACTAAAATGTTTGTTTGACGAAATTTTAAATGCCACTATACTAAGAATACTTTTTGTTTTATTACCCAAATTTATAATTAATATTTCAATTTTTAAAATTTTTAACTTTAGCAAATTTCACTTCCGACATCAATCACCAATCACATTTTTCTTAGTTTTTTTTTTTTTTTTTTTTTTTTAAATTCGACCGATCTTGTCTCATCATTTCTCTTAACTGCCTACCAATCGTTTTAATATGTAAATTTTATTTTTTTTATTTTTTTTATTCCCCTCAGCCCAGCTTCAGGTTATATATCTATGTGTGTATTCAGCTACAGGTAGATCAGGAGAATTCAACCTTCACAACTTGTAACGTGGCGCGAAAGTTGTGACGCGTCGTTACAGAGCTAATGTTAATTTGAAGATTAATGTTCTTAGCTAAGGTGGGGGTCCAGACCCGTTGGACCCCCCCTTGTGTACGCGCCTGATATATATATATATATATATATATATATATATATATATATATATATATATATATATATATATATATATATATATATATATTTATATTTAAATTGCTCAACTGCTCACTTAATCCTAATTCAATTCCAACTCAATCCCAAAAAACCCAGCAGATGGAACCCAATTCAACCCTGACTTCAACTGGAACCTCAACGCACTCTCATTCAGCAATCCAAATATCTTATATGTGTAATAGTGGTCATACACCGTTGAAGCTTATACATTACATCCCCATAATATTAAATGTCCACCCCCACAGTGGCATGTGGGAGCAATAACCATTCTTTATTACAATTTTCTCCTCCATCCAACGAATAAGTTAATTAAGTTTATGTACGTTTCGTGGGCTTATTAATAATTTATTTTGAAGATAATTTAATCCAGTTTTGAATGTTGCTTATTGTTAACGTAGGGTAAACCTTTACAGCTAGTGCAATCAATATGTCTTCATTTACGGATGTAATTCTTTTTCGTGAAATACTACAAAGTGTTCTCGAGACACCATGGGAACAGGCAGACATCCAGACATCTAGACTTTGTTACGTCGCGACCTTGTGACCACGCGTAAGCAGACATCCGGGAGTGACCATCTGCAGTTTTTTTCCGGCTTACACTCATTTGGGGAGGGGTGGGATTGTGATGGTGTCCATTCCGGATCAAGATAGCTGCATACTTAAGAAAACAGCTCACACACAGCCTGCATATCACACACACATACGGCGCAATGCTCACCTCCCGAACTCAATAATTTTACTCATACTAGATTTGTTTTGTTATAACCAAAAGAAAATTGATATAAACGTATATTTAAACATAAAAAAATGAAAAAAAAAAAAAAAAAAAAAATTAATATAATTGCACTAGATATGGAAATTACTCGACTTCAATTTAATTATGTGCAAATTTGTAATCCGTTCACACAACAGACCATATATATATATATATATATATATATATATATATATATATATATATATATATATATATATATATATATATATATATATATATATATATATATATATATATATATATATATATATATATATATATATATATATATATATATATATATATATCTCATTCGTAACTGCTACTCGTAGACACTTTGATCGCTTCGCGATATGATAATCCATAGTAGTTGAAAAGGCCCCAGAGCTCTGCGTCCCGTGTACCACTATTTGGAAGAAACAAAAAAAACTAATTGTCTGCGTTCGCAGATCGTTAATGAAACATATATATACAAACTAACCACTCAAATTTTCTACTATATAAGAAAAGCAAAAATATTTTTAATTTGTAATAAAAAAAAATAATTTAACAGAAATTGTGTTTGGTTATAACACAACAACACAAATTACTTTACATTGATTTGATTAAAGTTGCACCAATCCTAATCCGTCTACTGTTCATACGCCCTTGACTCACTGCCGTTGTTGATAAATTATCTTTACTGGTTAAAATATAATCGTTTCTGCTGATGATCACATAATTGTTGTTCTGACGTCTCATGTGATCAGGTATTTTGATTAGGTGCTCCTTATTTGTGTTGGTATATATTACCGGATCAACTAATAAATCATCCACTTACAGACGCAAACACGAACAATCAGCAACGTTATAAAAAAAACAATTTTACATGTCCTCTGTACGATAACCCGATGATTTTGATTATGGGACTGAGTATTTTCCCAATATGTATTGTATCCAATAATTACAGCTATGCCAATTAAAACGGCTTAATGATGATGTTTTTTTTTTTGTTGGCGTACGAGATGTGTACGGACTCAAAGAAAAGAACTGTCTTGATTCAAAGTAATCAATTTGTTTTGTTTGTTACATTTTTGTCGATCGCTGCGCACATATCACAAATGCGTCCGACTTTCGCAACCAGTGTTCACGATGACCCCTATAATTTATCGACTCAAGTTGCCCATAGTTATAAAACAAAATTATCGTCAACTTCATATCGCGCTGAATTTTCTTTATTATGATTTCAAAAAATGTCTAAAATTTTTTTTATTATTTTTTTTTCTCGATTAGCATTTTGATTATTTCGAACAGATCGTAACAACTTTCAGAAATTCAGACAGACGGACAGTAATTTTGTTTTTGTTTTGCTTTTTCGGATTCAGCGACTTTTGAAAACGTCGAGAAAACAGGTTTTGGACCAACCAGATGTTTGGTGATTTTTCACAGGATTTCAATACTTTGGTCGCTTTTGATCCGACCATACCTGTAATACTTTGTAGTTCACAGAAAGGAGTTTTAATAAATTTAAACAATTTTAGTCAAACGTTTTGGATTTATTGATGTGAAAACATCTTTAGCGGGGGCAAGTCAAAAATTTCATGTAAAAAAAGGAACGGAAATTCCGGTACGAACGAAATTTCAACTTATATGCATACGAGAAAAACGAACACCAAATACACCGGACTTGCACACTATTACAATTCGAATTAAAATTTCCGTTAGATTAGAGACAAGCACTTGGGAAGCAGACGCATTCCTCAGCGGGGGAAAGGTACTTGGACGAAGCGGAGGAAGAGACGTTGGTACACTTCCTTTGCTCGTGTCCAGCATTGGCTCTCAGAAGGCACAAACACTTAGGTAAGTTCAGGATGGACTGTCTTTCGGATCTCGAAAACAGTAAAGTGCAGACGTCTTACGCTACATAAGTAGCTCGAAAGGGTTCCAATAGGGGTAAAAGGGGATATATTCTGTGGTATCACAATGGACCGTCACCGGTCTAAGTGTGCATAAGCAGCCACTTCAACCTAACCTAACCTAGATTAAAATGGAAAGTCAAAAAAGCTATGCATGTGTAGTGTAAGTGATTCAAAAAAGTGAAATGGAAATACATTAGAAACAAACAGAATTACACGCATACTTTAAGTATTAAATATTATACATCTTAAGGCAGGAACAGCGAGTCAGTAAGAACTTAACATGGTGGTACGCTATATAGACTTTCAATATTATTGACCAGCGAATCTTTAGCAACTTTTCGTTCAATTTCGATAAAACGACTTGTCACTTTACCCCAACTTAACAAAGCGAAAATTTTCGTTTAAACTTAAGGTAAAGTCAAAAAATGTAAGACCGGATAGGATATTATTAGTTCAAAAGGGGCATATTAAAGGACAGCAATATATTTTTTAATTTGTATAAAGTAAAATGTAAAATGCCGAATTAAATATGTATAGGTAAATGGATTTCATTGGTGTAGTATTTAGTGGAGAAATGTTTATGACAAGGAGTGATACGGATTTATTCTTTAAGCCATATTATGAAATATGATTGAAATAAAAATGGTTCTTATAATTCTTTAAATTCTTGCCACATTTTTAATCAATTTTTAATTTGTGCATCTCAGCATATGTACAAAATTATTCAATTTGCCTAGTTATTATTTCCCAACTGGTCTTACAGATTGGCTAGCCGACATGTCAAATTTTCTATAAGAAAAAAATTTCGTCAAATTCAACAGATTCGAATGATATTCTCTAAAGGAACACGCAAGGAAGAAGCCGCAGGAAGATATGCTACGCTCTATTTCATTTAGTTCAAACTGATCAAATCAGCGATGCCACTTTGCTTTGTTCACCGGGTTTGCCGAGACCATTCACAAAAGTCTAAATATGAAATCTTCAACAAGATTTCCGTGTATGAGTAATGGAGGCATGGCCATACTGAAATTTAGTCGTTTGTATTTTTATTTGTCAACAAATAAATTTTAAATTTCAATTTTCAGTTAAACAATTAATGTCGGTAAGGTTCATCATCCAAACTCAATATAGAACAATTTATTGACCTTTTTAACCAAAAATGTAACGCAATTTAAATACTGAACGAACGGCAGCCTTCTATCTGCATTGGTTTCTCAGGCCCATCGAAAAGGCTTGAAATGATTCAATGGATACTTGCTTATACATAAAGGTTTGGCATAATACTTTTGCGAGTTGAGTGTGAAATCGCCCGTTGTTTTTTTTTACAATCTCACTAACACTTATAAAAATAGTACAATTTGGATTTAATAGTATGTGTGCATCATAGATATAATACGGCTTGATAAACATTTTTGTTGATTTTGACTACATTAGATTGAAATATATTGCTTGTGTATGCGAGCGTTATTTAACCAATATTTAACTTTGTCTGTCCAGCTGTATATCTAAACATTTGTCTCATCATAGTATTGTAGATTGGGCACACGTATAGCAACGACAGGTAGATAGTTATTTTATAAAAGTAAAGTTTTATTAAACATTGATTATTATTGCATTTTCAAAATTAAGATTTTGGTAAGGGTATCATTACATTTATGAACGGATTTCTTTTAAACCGCTAATAGCAAATCAATAATCTATTGAGTCAGAAGCCCTATTTTACTACATTTGTTACTACACTTGTTACTACACTTCCGACAACACTTGTGATTACACTTTCACTACATATGACTACACTTGTTACTACACTTAAGAATACACTTGCGACTACACTTGTGACTACACCTGGGACTACACTTGTAACTACACTTGTTACTACACTTGTTGTTACCATACGTGATTTATTAGTACACTTGTTGTTACAATACTTGATTTATTACTACAGTTGTTACCTCACTTATTGCTACACTTATTACTACTCTTGTTACTAAACTAGTTATTACACTTGTTACTACAATTGTTACTAGACTTGTTACTACACTTGTTTCTTACTACACTTGTTACTATACTTGTAACTACACTTATTACAATACTTATTTCTACACCTGTTACCACACTTGCTACTTGTTACTTCACTTGTGACTACACTATTAACTATACTTGTTACTACACTTGTTACTATGTACAATTTGACTACACTCATTCCTACACTTGTGACTACGTTTGTTGTAAAGGAGATTCCATTTGAACGATCTGCTGAGATAGTTACGATATTCAGTGAAAAGGAGATGATTATACCGTTGCACGTTTGCCTCATAGTCTTATATTCCCGCTCGAAGCACGTGATTCGGGTTTCATCTATCGTTATTCTTGCAGGCCTCACTAAAACTAGAACCGATTGAGTTTACAGGATGGTCTTGAAACTACCTCCTGTCAGATGAATCAATACGTAATAAAGGAACTCTTTTGGGATTGTGATCGAACATTAAGTTACAATAATAACACTTAATTACAGCATTCATTACCAAGTTTGAAAGTGACGCTTACGACTTATACGAAATGTATTTTAAATACACATTTTCTCTTTTATAGACGCTGTTCCTTGAACACAACCCAGCCCATACTGCTAACATTGTCCATCATCTTATAAATGACCCCAACTACAAATTAAAAATGTCTAGTTAATATTCATTTACAATTAAATTTTCACATAGGATTGGGCTAATTCCAAGCACTTTTCGCACACCCGAACACTTGCAGGCAATAACGATAAATTCTATTCCGAGGCAGAAATAAACACATCTGCGCAATATGTTGGGATGGCAGAGGACAGTTGCTCAATTTGATTAGAAAAGTTGGCGAAAAGCAAATTTTGAGTGAGCTAAATTAAATGTAGCGACTACAGCTTCACCAGCTCATATATAGGGTTTTGTGCAAGCACAATAAAATTGCCTAACAAAGTTTTTTGCGGTGAAAACATCTAAACCGGATTTGATTCAATTCACTTAATATTATTCTAGGTCATCAGCACATATAACCGTAATATAATAGAGTAACGCCTATTGAACTTCCGGAAATTAAAGATTATTGTACACAAGATCCATTATAATATACTACTCACCATACTATGTATACATATAAATATGTATATATACGAGTAGCTAGAGATAAAAAAAAACGAAATGGGAAAATTGATTTCCCATTACCCAAAAATACAAAATAAAAAATAAAATGTTGGCTTATTATTTGGAGTAAATTTTCCAGATGACCTCCTTATCTCCCAATTTTGTTTCCTTCCCATTTTTTTTTTTCCATTTTGTTGTTCATTTTCCTCGTTTTATTCAATTTTCCAATTCGAAACGAACCCGAAAAACGGTACACCAACAATAACAGCAACAACAACGAGAAAAACATAATCTTGATGTGGTTTAAAAAAATTGTTACAGAAATATTTTTTTTTTTGGTTTGCTCATCTTAACAATATTTTCCACTACACATAGATATTTCCGATAATTTTTTGGTATACATACAATCTAAACATATACTTGTTTAGGTTTACGTGTGTGTACTCGTTAAGGTTTTATAGTTTCAAGACGGTGCACTATATGTACGAGATGTACTGAAATTGAAATCAACCATAAACGAGGACGAGCACATAGATATGGTTTGGTAACAGATAAATGATAAAACAGTTTTATATTAGGTTCATGGAAAATTATTTGCTAAAAATGTGTGTGTGTGATTCTCTAAATGTAAAACAGTTTGAGAGGTATAGGAGCTATTGATATACATATGTATATAAATGGAAAAATATGATTAAACGCCAACTCAATATGTTCCTTTCGATTTAATGGAACCTTACCTTAGCACACCAAGGTACATTTGTAAATAGTGTATGTATATTGGAAGACTATGTGATACTTATCTTGGGAATGTATATCGTGTAGCCAGCCAATAAGCTTTGGTTTTCCATTTCTGCGGTCCCAAAACCAAAATAAATACATTTTCATCCATCTTGCCACTGAGCAGCCATTGCGCAAGAAAAGCAACTTAAAAAATTGGGCATGCAACCAAAAACTTCGGTTGCAATGATGATTGATAGATATCGCCGGGATGTCAAAAAGCTAATTTGAGATGGTGTGGGACATACATATATCAAACAAAATATACAAAGCAAAAACAATAAAGAAAAAAAGGCATAAAAGAGCCAGTTAAAAAATCAACGACACAGACGTCGAAGATAAGCTGGTAAGCGAGCAGCAAAAAAATGAAACAAATAAAACCAAGTAAAACATTGTACAGAGTGTGAACCGTACCGTCGAAGCAATATATGACTGTTTCTGTGCAAAAGACATTTTGGTAAAAACTCAATTAAAGTATACTGGAATGGCTGTGGTCAGATTAATGGAGCAATTTGACGTGGAAAGTGGGCAATTTGTAGGCTATTTGATCGAAACAAAAGCAAGGCGACGTTATTCGCTCTGGAAGCCATCAAAATTGGTCTGAAAGTCAAATATACAGGGGAAAGAAGAAGAAATCGATCATCAAGAATTACCAATGCTAAATTAAGTACAAGGTGTGGGATGAGAAATCATCATGAAAGTCTAGGTCCTACAAAATCTTGAAGATTTTATAGCTGTAATAAATATGGGCATACGTCATACGTCTGTAGGAGAAATTGATTTAATGTTATAAATACACTACAACCAACAGAAAGTTCATGGTCGATGAATGTATTAGTGGAAGGTCAACCGTTGTGTATGGAAGTTGATACTGGTGCACGCGCTTTGGTCACTCCGTTAGATAAGTGCCATTAATATTTTAGTAATATAAACATTGAAATGTATGCTAAATGTGAATCCATAAAAGTCTTATGTCAGATTCGGGTCAATGTGGTGTTTTGCGATAAGGGAAATGTTTTGGAGTTAGTCTCCATTGATGGTGGAAAAAACAGTGCTTCTTGCATCCAGTACGTGCGATATCGAAAAAAAAACTATTCTCAGTTGCATAGGGAAGATAATGCAATAGTCTTGCACTAGTCTTTGCGGTGAAAAAATTAAACAAATATATTTTTGGTCTTCTCTTTACAATTTACAGCGACCACCAAGCATTAGCTAATGGTACTATCAATTTATAATTATAAAATTGTATTTATTCCATGAAAAAAGATAAGTAACGTAGATGGTTTGTCAAGATAGCATTAGAAGGTAAAACAAACGTAGGCGTAGACAAATTGCCGGTAGATGATAGCAAGCAGGCAGTAGAAGCTGCCAAAAATGATAGAATTTTGAATAAAATGTATCAATTTTTCAAGTATGGTTGACCACAGAATGTTTCAAATCTGTCATCAGAAATTAAAAGGGCAGCAAGGGGAGCCGGTTTAGATGGTCCTAATATACTACCCCAAATGGCAACCTCACCTACACGTGGTACTTCCTGCTAATTAACTAACGAGGCTCTGGCGACCGAGATACGGCGGAATAACCGACCACCGACAACATAGCAAATGATGTTCTCTTCAATGACCCACTACCAACTTGTACTGGTTAGGTTGGTAGTTGATACATAACCAGTTTTAAGCAATGAATACAACACAAAAAAAAGAAAATACCCCAGATGGTAAGCGAACTATCCAGTTGGCTAATCCATCCTCTTATGAGGCTGGCTCAATGGATTCTGGGATGAGCCAATTATTACTAAACCCATTCGAGAGAATTTCAATGTAGTCAAGATCACCAAAAAAACATACTAACTCCGCAAATCAGCAGAAAGACGAAAACGCTGAACTCTGTCGAAAACTCAGTGAATTAGATGTACTTTTAACCCAACTAAGAAGCGAAATTGAAAAACTAAAAAAAGAAAATGAAGAAATGAAGAAACCCAAACCAATGGAGATTTCTGAAAACCCGCTAACTTGTTATTATGAAGCAAGTACTCACACCAGTTATAACAATGAGTTCCATACTGATGAAGAGGGTTTCATGAGAGAAACAGATTGTGTACTGCAAAGGAAGAAAAGACCTACCAAAAAACGAAAAGCAGAATTCCCGCCTGAAGTTGGAGATCATTCGCAAACTAATGTATTAGTAACTGGTGATACTTACTAATACCAAACCAGCCCACCAGCAACAGCAACAAAATCAGCAACAAAAGGTTGTACCGAAACAAAAGACTCCTCCGCCAATTAATGTAATCGGCATAACAGAATTTGCTAGTATCCAATTTATAATGAAATCCGTGACAGCTAAGAAATATAGAATGGGGTCACTAAACAATAGCGTGTGGAAAATCAATACAGCAGATTCCGATACATATAGAGCTCTAGCAACAAAGCTCAATTCGGGAGGTAAAGAATGGTTCACATACGAAGATAAAAACGAACGCGCAGTTAAGGTTATGGCCAGAGGCCTTCATACGACGTGTAAGAAGGAGGACATAATGGAGGACCTAAAGGCAAAAGATCTGCAAATAGAAGATGCAGTAAACATCCTAAAACGAGAGAGAGGTGAGAAAAATCAAATCAAAAAAGGGGGCTTCCACTCATTATGCTTACTTTTAACAAAAAGGAGAAAGTTGTAAACTTTTTCAACATCAAAGCAATTCTCAATATGAGGGTTAAAATAGAACCGCTAAAGAAAAACACGAGGCTAATACCTCAATGCAAAAAATGCCAAGGTTTCAACCACACGCAAAAATATTGCAGACTGGAGCCAGGATGCGTAAAATGTGCTGGAAAACAAAACGCGAAAGAGCGTACAGAAAGTAGAAACACCGCTGCAAAATGCATAAACTGTAAAGGGCATCATTCTGCAAATTATAGAGGCTGTGAAGCAACTAAAGAACTTCAAAGGCTAAGAAACAAAATACATCAGTTTCCTCAATCTACTGCCCTCCATGCTATAATCTAAAGAAAGAAGATTATAATAGACTCTTTAGATCACTAGGATCCAATTTGGATCCTAGTGATTTAAAGAGTCCGGATCAAGACTTACAACCCATAAAGGAAAAGAGCTATTCGAAGCCGGACGAGTAAATAACTGCGAGTTCTACTCTGGAGGTAAACCAACATACTGACCTGCTGATATAAATAAAATACCAGATCTCATTGATTTCTATGTAACGAAAGGAATCTTCGAGGATTACATGTGCGTCGAAAACAGCGAAGGGATATATTCCGATCATACACCTGTTATCATGACGCTCAGCACAATGATAATTAATAAGGATTACCTGCCTAAATTAACAAATAATAGAACTAACCGGGACCTATTCCAAGAATTAATTGAAATGTAAATAAATCTACGAGTGCCGATTAAAACACCGGTACAGTTGGAAGACGAACTAGAGGTATTTAACAGTACTATTCAACAAGAAGCATGGGAAAGTTCTCCTGCTAGTCACACCGAATCCCGTAGGAATCAAAATTATCCTATTGAGGTCAGTGAGTTAGTTAGAGAGAAACGGAAGGCAAGAAAGGCCTGGCAAAGGACACGAACCCCGGAAGCCAAAAAAATCCTCAAGTTTCTATGCAATAAACTAAAACAACTTATAAAAGAAATTAAGAATGAAACTATTAACAAGTACTCAGGTGGTTTGGCGTCTATTGGAGGGGGGGATCAAAGTTGAGTAGATTAATCTACCAGCTCCGCAACCTTCCAGTAGGGTGCGCATCACGTGAGCTGTTCTGGTCTTGTCATTAGGCAGCTGCGTGATGGGTACAATTGTGTAAGGGGTAACCTGTTCACAATTCGCAAGTGTACGTACTGCCTCCTCGTGGCAACCATTGGTAACTAAGGCCACTTGGCACATTTTTGGCCATTTGGCACAGGCTAAAGTACAGCGCTAAAGGAGAAAACCTTGACAAAAAACCCTAATCTAAGGTGGAACAGCATATGCCGAAAGATGAATGGCTGATAGGTTAATCAGCCCAAAATATGCGGACTCTGGATACCAGGCACCCTCCAGTTTTATTTAGCCTTCCTGTAGTAAAGCTGGGTGACCTACAGGTGATTTGCAATTCCCAGCAACTCGTAAGAGTAAAATCAAACGGAATACGGGGCAGGAGTAGGAATATACGGGAGTGGGACAACCCTCTCGAGGTCCTTGAGCTCCAATGCTACCGTCTTTCTAGCGGAACTACATGCTGTAGTAAACATCTAGGAGGGAGAGCAATAAGCCCAGATAGTATGTATCACGTACCGAGAGGCAGTATCGTCAGGTTCATTAAGAACCTGAATATTGACTGGACGGATAAATAAGCAGGGGCCAGCACAATAGATCTTTTAGGTCGCAGTGCGAAGTGGCTGATCGCCCGCATGGCCCCCCCAATAATAATAATAATAACAAGTACTTAAATGGTCTCACCGAACATAAAGATACTGATTAATCTCTTTGGAAAATAACAAAGGAATTAAAAAGAACCAAAATGCATGTGCCGCCTATTAGAAATGGGGAAGGAACCTGGGCCAAAAGCGACAAGCAAAAAGCTATTTTATTTCCGGCTCACTTGGAAGACACCTTTCAACCGTTACCTACGCAAACAGCAGATGAAAACATAATAACAGTTACCAAAATTGATGAATATAATACTCGATGTGTAACATTACAGGAATTAAAAAATGAGATCAAGTGTAATTTGAACGCAAAAAAATCTCCAGGATATTATTTAATTACTGGACAAGTCGTAAAAGCCATTCCCGAGAAGGGACTACGAAAATTGGTTTAAATTATCAATGCTGTCTTCAGACTAAAATATGTCCCACGACAATGGAAGGTTGCTGAAGTAATTATGATCCCCAAACCAGGAAAACCAGCGAACGATAAAAAGTCGTATAGACCGATTTCACTACTTCCTGTAATTTCAAAATTATTTTAAAAATGACTGCTCAAGGCAATAATAGAAGAGAGAAATTTGATTCCACCACGCTAATTTGGATTTACATAGATAAAATCACTCTATGATAGAACAAGTTCACAGAATAACGGATATAATCGACGACTCACTTGAGAATAAGAAGATATGCTCCAGCATCTTTTTAGATGTAGCACAAGCTTTCGACAAAGTTTGGCACCAAGTACTTGAATTTAAATTGCATCGAGATCTACCTAAGCAGTTCTATCAAATGCTTAAATCTTATATCGCAGACCGACATTTCCGTGTAAAATATAACGGAGAGTACTCTGAACTAAAGATAATATCAGCAGACATACCACAGGGTAGCATACTGGGTCCTATATTGTACATCCTGTACACCAGAGATATGCCAAATACAGAAGGTGGCACCATAGCAACATTTGCAGAAGATACAGCTATTCTGGCAACTGGAAAGTGTATATCAGAAGCAACGACCAAACTTCAAAAAGCAACCGACACAGTGAGTAGTTGGACAAAGAAATGGCGCATTAGCCTAAACGAAGCAAAATCGGTTCACGTAAACTTCAAAACCAGAAAGTTAACTAGATTCCAGTGGAACTTAATTCAAGGCCGGTTCCAAATGCAAATACAGCCAAATACCTCGGCTCTCGATTGCAAGCTTAGATGGAAAGAGCATGTTAAAAAGAAAAAAGAAGAATTGGACATCAAATATAGGAAAATATTGGCTAATAGGTAGAAACTCTGAGCTTACAATACATATAACAAACTGCTACTATATCAGCAAATACTTAAACCAGTATAGATCTACGGTATTCAACTTTGGGGTTGTACTAAGAAGACAAATTTACAAACGATACAATGTTTTGAAAACAAAGTGCTGCGTGGCATTGTAAACGCACCATGGTACATTAGAAATGGTAACCTCCATAGGGACTTAAATATGGAATAAGTACGTGAAGAAATACAAAATCAAGCACAGGAACACATTCAGCGGACATCTCGGCATCAAAATGCAGACATACGAAGTTTCTTGGATACCACCAAAGCAGTAAGAAGACTTCAAAGGCAGAAACCTTTGGAATTGGGCAGTTGTATTTAATTAGGTTAGAGAAATTAAAAATTATCACAACAAACGAGTGCATTTGTCATCTGAAGATAATTGTATATTTTGTATGTCTAGAGAAGTATTTTGTATGTATACCCAAGGAGTTGCAATCGAAGTTCTCAAGTTATTAAGTGAAAATCAATTAGATATAGTCAACGTTATCACGTTCATAAATTTAATGGAATGGAATTGCCAGCAAACACAAAATAGAAAAACTGGAATCGGGGAAACTTCATTGATTTCTTCTTTTTCCGTAAGGTCCGTTGTGGTCGATGTGTTTATGTGTATATTTTGATTCAAATTTGTTCTGCTCAACATTTCCTTACAATTTAAATTCGGCTGATGTTCTTAAGATTGACTGGGTCTTTGTATTTTTGGAAGTTATTTCTAAGCTTATTCATAACATTAAATCTAGAAATCTGATTATAGTTGATGACATTAATGGCGATATACATGATTTTCCACCTGTTGATCAGGACTATATTGATTTCAGTCCCGGGATCCCGGAACATGCTCAATTCGCATAATCACGGGATACTTTAAGACAAATCGCGGGATTGGGAAAAGTCTAAAAAATTGTATATACTAAAATCTCGATTTTTGGAACTAACTGAGATTCTGATGAAATTAGGCATTACCTTAAATTAGGCCAAGAACTTGGTCATTTCTTATCCGATTGTGTGGAAATTCATTATGTACGATGGAATTGGTATCCTAAAATAATTTTTGGATGAAATTCTGAAATATGGCCAATTCATTCATTTCACATTTCTAGCCCTTATGTCAATGAAACCTGATGTATTTCGATTGCTTACCGCATTGAACTTTTTAGTAGCAGCCTAAAATAGTGAAAATTTTTGAATGGAGAACCGGAAGCAAATCGGCATTATGTAGTTATTTTGTGCGGGATCAAAGGACTCCTAATTCAGCAAAATGGACTACAAATGCATAGATTGAATCCACCAAAAGACTACATGCCCCTTAAACGGCATACACTAAACAAAGTGCCCAAAAAAGACTTCACAACGAAAACAAAGAAATACTAAAAAATAGCTCAAAACTGTGGATCCTAGTCGCAGTAGTGTCCAATCAGTATGTCTTACTTTTGATGAATGGACATCGAGGTAAGGATTTGCGGGAACAAACCGGCGTAAAAATGTGTAGCAGTTCTCAAAACAAAATTGCAGAGGATTGGTCTTTCAGCGTAATGGTTAACGCTGATTCATTGAGTTCTTCTGCCTACCATTAGCTATGTTTTGTTCATGGCATTCAACTGGTCATAATAGATGTGCTCTACAAATAAAAAAAAACATTCGGATAAATGCTAAGTGAAGTCGCAGTAGAATTCGCGATGTCGAATTAATTGATCCAGAAAGAGCTCAAAATGATTTTGATGTGTCACATGCCGCCTTTAAACCGATTGTCGATAAAATTCGCAAAATTGTCGGAATATTTCGACATTCGTCGACGAAAAATGATAGCGAGCCCTTGCTTTTTATTAGATACCATGACTCGATGGAATAGTTTGAAAGAAGAACAACAACGTCTGGCATCTTGCAGTATCTTGATAATGGCAAATAATCAGTAGTTGAAGCTGACACAAATATATTTCTGGTCCCAACAGGCTCCTGCATAAAAAAGTTTATTGTCGATTATTTAATTGTATGTAGAAGAGTTGGTGAGGTAGAAAGTGAAATGGTTTCGGAACTTCCAACAATTCAGTCTCTTATAACTTTCAATAATATTGAAATTTCTGATTCAGAAGAAGATGTTTCAGGAGGTACACAAGCGCAGCACTACAAAAAAAAATAAACGCGCTCCTTACCAACAAGCGTAGAATCAGAGAGGGCATTCTCAGTCTATGCTCTCAACTCAGTCTATGCTCTTTGTTTTTTGAAATCCGATTTCAAAAATAATTTAAAAGACGATTTGTAAGACATGTAATTTTGCATTTATTTAATAAATTTTGTCTTATGCTATGAATTATTTAAAATATTGAACGTTTTTAACCTTCGCTTGAACGTACATTTTATTCTACTTAAACGAACAGGATCTACCCGGGTAGATATTTTTACATATCATGTGAATGATTCCACTAAATGGCCAGATATACTTCGAAAAAATCGGTAATACCAGAGATGTAAATCAAGGCGAGGGGATTATAAACGAGATCATTGCTCCTTATAAAAATTCCGGCCGAAATGTAACTGTGGACATTTTTTTCACCACTTTATCGTTAGCCCAGGAATAAATAAATGGCGAAATGTCAATTGTTGGAAAGGTGGTCGAGTGAGCGAGGTACCGTTTCCAGCCATGACAAAACTATCGTTGAATCACTCCACATGTAAATATTGGTTTCTTGGTCTATTAAGAGATCTTGTACACTATCCATTAAATTAGCGAGAAGTACTGCGGCGCAGAGTTCCAGTTTAGGGATTGTAATCTGTTTCTATGCTGGTGCCACCTTGGTTTTGGCAGATACAATTGTCGCCTCTATTCCACCATTCTCATTGGGACATGTAGCATAGACGACAGCTGCATAGGCATTCTGGGACGCATCCGAAAATCCATGCAACGTTATTGGGTGAGATGAAAATTTGAGCCATCTAGGTATAGTGACGAACTAAATTAATGTTAGCTCTTTCCGGAATTTGCACCAATCTTCTGAAATATCCCTTGGTAGTGGGTCATCCCGATCTAAGCATTTTGCCCATGTCCTTTGAAAAATGATCTTCACATAAATCGTAATAGGGGCTAGCCAACCTTGTGGGTCAAAAAGCTTAGATGCTTCTGACAGCATGCCTCGTTTGGTAAGCATTGGGTTTTCGTCTAATGAAACTCTGTAGGTGAAAAAATCATTTTTTGTATTCCAATACATACCTAGCACCTTGGAGTATTATGCTTCTTTGTCGTTTTCAATTAGTTTGTTGTTACTGGTTGAAACTTGATCGTTTAGTGGACAATTGGATAGCTACTTACGAAGGTTAAATCCTGATGTCTTCATTATTGTAGAAATTTCCTTTTTTAATGTGAAGAGTTGTTCTAAGGTGTCTGCCCCGGTCACTAGGTCGTCGACATAAAAATCTCTAGCAATGATTGATGCTGCTAATGGATATGATTGTTTGTTGTCTTCAGTAATCTGTTTTAGAACACGAGTTGAAAGAAATGGTGCTGATGCAGTTCCATACGTGACAGTAAGCAAACGATATTCTCGAATTGGTTCTGTTGGTTCCTCCCGCCATAAAATGCGTTGGAACTCGGTATGTGGGCGAGTGATCAATATTTGCCTAAACATTTTTTCCAGGTCTGCTGTCATAACAAATCTATGGAAATGAAAACGTAAAAGAATTTGTTGTAGGGTTTGCTGAATTGACGGCCCAACTAGTAAATTTTCGTTCAATGATCTGACTGTTTTGGTTTTCGCCAAAGCATCAAAAACGACTCGTAACTTGGTCGTGGTACTTGTTTCCTTATAGACTGAGCGGTGCGGTAAATAATAGGACTGATTTGGTGCAATGGCTATTTCGGTGTCAGGTATAAGCTCTATGTGTCCTAAACCTTCGCATTCCTTCATAAATTTAATGTATTCTGCTTTTAGCTCTGAATTTCTTGTTAGTCGATGTTCAACTGATTTGAGTCTTCTGATGGCTTGTGTTTTCGATTCCCCTAGTGCTACAGCTTCCTGGTCAAACGGTAGAGCTACGATATATTGACCATCAGAATTTCTTTGGTAGTTGTTTAGAAAATTATTTTCACATTGAACTTCTTTAGGTGTTTGGCTAATCGGTTTTTTGATGTCTTCCATTTCCCAAAATTTAGTAAGCGTTTTGTCAATATTGATGGTAGTGCATAATGTCACGATTTTTTTCCGTTCTCTCTCACTCAATGACCCCGAAATTATGCAACCAAGAATGGTTTCTTGTGCTATCAGCTTGGTTTTTTTACTCTCGATCTCACCTGAAAGAATTAATGACAGATACTGATCGCACCCAATTAAAATTTCGATTTCACCAGGCAAATAGAACATCGAGTCTGCTAACTCCAAATTTTTAAATTCATCCCAGTGTTGGTTGGCTATGTGAATCTGCGGTTGAATGGATGTAATTGACGACAAAACAAGAGCTTCAATATTAAAAAATGTGTCTGGTCGAGGCCGTGAAAATACCTCCACAGTCACCTTCCACCTTGAAGTTCCCACTCTTGTTGATGCTAGGCCCTCCACTATGGTTCGTTGATTTTTCCGTGGAAGCCCCAACTTTTGAACACATGACTCTGTTATGAATGATGTCAGACTTCCAGAATCTAAAAGCGCCCTGCAGGAATAGAGAACATTATCTGCTTCTCTTACATTTACCATTGCTATTTGTAGTAATCGCATGTAAGCTATCGATGGCTTCTGGTTCGTTGGCATGGTGGAATGGATAATACATACTGACGTTGTTGGGGTTTTCTCGGTTATTGTGGTTTTCTCGGTTGTTGGGGTAGGTTCTGACTGAATATTAGCGGTGTATGATAAATGAAGTAAGGTATTGTGGCGTTTTTGACATTTTAAACACGATTTCTTTGATCTACATCTCGATACTAAATGATAATCACACAAGCAATTATAACAGCGATTCGCCCCCTGCATAAAAACACGTCTTGCATTAACATCCATATTTTTAAATTTGGTGCATTCATATAGGTTATGGACTGTGTTGCATAATGGACAAGTTTTGATAGCTACGGTAAAACTTCGGATGCTAGTTGGGCGTGGTTGTGGTTTTTTATTTGATGGTATGCAATTCTCTAAGGAATCGGCTCGCTCGTTTATAAATTCGACGAAAGATTGCCAAGTAGGGTACTCGATTTCTGATGATTCATCTGGCCAACGCCGCTGAGTGTCCTCATCTAATTTATTGAAAACTAAATAAATCAGCCATGGATCGCGGTTTTCTACGCCATTCCCCAACGCCTTTATACCACGTATTATTTCGTCTGAAGTGTTGCATACTTGACGAAGATGCTTAGCTCATAAAGTGGTGATTATTGGTTGACTAACAAACGTTTTAATAAAAGCGGTTAGGATTAGTTTTTTCTTACCGTATCTTTTGACTAGCTTTTGGTATGCTTCTATGTAGTTGCTTTCAGTTACGGCCAAGTATCGCAGTGATGCACTAGCCTCTCCCCTTAATGCGCCTTTCAAGTATTGCAATTTTTGAACTCCCGTCAGAGCCGGGTTATCATGAACGGTCGACATGAACATATCATGAAATGACTGCCATTCCTGATAATTTCCATCAAACGTTGGTAACGTTAGACGTGATAATTTTGTTTCACTGCGCGGTTGATTTCTTCACACTCAATATATATTGATAAATAAAGTTAAAAAAAATCACAAATTCACTTATTCAAATCACTTTACACTTAGCGGGTTTAATTCGAATCAAATGAATTCAAATGATGATAAGTTCAAATAAAAAAAATTAATAATAATAAACGTGCGAAATCGGTGAACAAAATTGTTCACTTATGGTTAAATAATCACTTATTGAGTTTATATGTAGTGTGAAAAGGTTATTTAATTGTAACTTATGTATAACAGGGAAATGGTAATTTAAGGAACAAAATAGGAACTGGTATATAGCAAAGAATAAATAAAAATGGTACTTATGATTTTCAGGGTGTAATTGTAGCGTGCGTAATTTCCACGAGGTTGATGGTTTTTCTCCAACAGTTATGGCTGGTTTATAGTTTTCAGCTTCCTTGTAAAACGATGCTCAAAATGGTATCAAAATAATCTCCACGAGGTGTATAATTCTCCTTCACGCTGGTTGGTGTCCGGTCTACTCGAACGAGATCCGGCTCGAAGGACCAAAAAATGTCGATGATGGTGAAAAAGAATTCCAAAAAAATGCGCGGAAACTTTACGGTGAAATTAATGATTAAAATTTTTTTTTTTTTTTTTTTTAATTGATGATATGGTAAAATCAGATACTTCTCGTAAGACTGACAAATCTCGAATGTCTTTTATTATTTTTTTTCCAATATAATTTACAAGTTGTTGTTGTCAAGTAAAAATTTTGCCGAGTCATAACAATTTTGACACGACATCTAATTATAATAAATAACAAAATATTTCAATGTTTACGTAATACCAATATAAAAATGATCTTACTATAAAATGGTTTGAATTCTGAATATAAATAATTATAAAATATAAAGGTGCTTAAGGCGAAATTGAACTGTTTATAAATGAAAATAAGGTCTTTAGTAATAATAACATAAAAATATGGTCCAAGATGAAAATAGACACAAGTTATGAATAAAGGATCGGCGTTCATCAAGTTATGAATAAAGAATCAGCTATGTTAGAGTTTCTAAACAGTATTCATAAGGGACTGTATTGGGTAAAGTTTACGGTGGGTTGTTTTTTGATACTGCCAAAACATTTGATATAGTGGACTAGAATTAGTCACCTAGAATTAGTCACCCTATAAAATTGTAAATGTTGGAGTTCCACAAGGTTCGGCATTTTTACTAATTCGTTTTTTAAACTTAAACTTGGCGGAATACTCACTGGATTTGCTGATGATTTGGCTTTGGATTGTATTGCTCCAACGGATATGTTTTCAATGATGAACTCTGATCTTAAAATTTTTCATAAATGGTTTGATAAGCCTCGCCTTATTCTAATTGTATATGATGTTTAAAAATTTCGGCAGCATTACTTTGCCTAGTATTAGTCAGGTAATTTATCACAGTGCGTCTAAATGTACTCAAATGCCCACATTTGTATCCTTTCACAGAGACTAAAATGAAAGCATATATTAATAAATCTGCAATAATATTTTAAATTTGAACACTCTATAATCTCAATATAAGCCCTACGAATGCATCATACCAGAATTAAATCAACAATCCCAGTAATCCTTATTGCAAGCAATTAAGTTTCCCCATCACCTAGTTCTATAGTCGAAATATAGTATTGTTATATATGTGATACTTTACAAAGTTCTATAGTGTTATGGGGAGACTTTGAAAACAAAAATTCGAAACCCCTCAAATAATAATAAAAATAAAACAACAATGCAATAATAACAATAAAAAAGCCATATTGATAAAGTCTAAATATTTACATTTTATAAAAATTAATTGTATTTTTTTAATATATGTTAGATAACAGGCTTTTTACTGATAATATCATAATCAAACAAGAGAGCGGAAAAAAAAAAATTTTTAAACAAACAAAAGGGAAAAATATTATTAGTTTTCATATAGACATTTTCTTAAACCCCTACCAACATACAACAACAACAAATACTCTACACAATTATAAAATTTACTGTGTATTGTAACTAACCCTTGGAAAATACTAACCCATCCTTTACACACAATAAGTCGTTACGTATATATCATAAAAATCTACTGTAGTTGGGAAAAACAAGAGGAATAAAGTTTTTCAACACAAAAAAAAATTTTGTTTTTGTTTATTTCCATTGATAATCCTAAAATTTTTCAACATTTTATTTTAATTTTTGTTTTTGTATAGTTATTTGGCAAAAAATTGTGAATCCGAAAAACTATTATTATTTATTTATAAACGAATGTATGTATGTCCTTAGTAAGTACTATAGTTTACCTACTAGAGTAGTAATGACACCAAAATCATAAAAAAAAATGGTAGTAATCGTAATAATAATTCTAAAATCATAAAAGTCTCCTATTGAGAGGATAAAAATTTACCCAAAAGGTTGGGAGTATGGCGGCTACTGCACTGTTTAGTTTCTATAAACTAATCTTCATTATTATTGTTATGAGTTATATACGTAAATAAACCTATGGACGAGGTGGGGTATATGTATGGTTTGGTATGGAATAGGGCCTAAAGACCGAATGCCGAATGGCCGAATGTGTCGAAAGGCCGACTGTCAACAGGCCGAAAGAGTCGTAAGGCCGAATATCGAAAAACCGTATTTCGGAAGGCCGAATATGTCGAAAGGCCGATTGTGTCGAAAGGCCGATTGTGTCGAAAGGTCAAATGTCGGAAGGGCGTTTGTGTCAAAATTGAGAATTGAACTTTTCATCTTTTTTACGAATGAAAATTTTTAAAATTTCTATTTTTATGAAAATTTTGTATAAAAATGTTTAATAGTAAATCGCCTTAAATATTAAAATCTTCTTACGCGTTTTATTTTGTCATACCATAGAATTAAAAATTAATTAATTATAATAAAAAAAGAAAAATAAATAATTTTTTTGCCGACAAAATTTGATCACATTAATATGCTACATACACAGTATTTATTAGCACGTATTTTCAATTTATTTAAATCATTTTACATTAAGAAATAAATGCAATGGTTTTAAATATTGATTTTAATCAACTAAGTGAAGGAAAATTTAATTAAAATTCGGCCTTTCGACCAAATCGGCCATTAGACATTCGGCCTTTCGACACGTTCGGCCATACGACATTCGCCCTTTGGGCATTCGGCCTTCCGACCCATTCGGCCTTTAGACCCATTCGGCCTTTTGACATTCGGCCTTCCGACATTCGGCCTTTCAACATCGAACGGTTTGGTATCCAATGACAATATTAAAGGTTTATACAGGTGTATACATAACTTTTATGTATTATGTAACAATTTATAATTATTGTCCTCGTTTATGTGAAAAGCCTTTTATGTTGTTATATCTTTGTTATATGATGTGATGTATGGTTTTTGGGGGAAAAATTTGAAGTTTTTCAATTGTTTTTTTCCAACCTGTATTAATGTTTATCCTGTTGAAATTCTAAAACATTGCATCTCAACGTTTTTAGCGTGACTAAATCGTCTCTAACACTTCTGGCCGTATTATAATGAGGAATTTATAGAAGATTCTAGTAAAAATCTATATAGTCTTTAACATTAGTAACCCTAGCATTTTTAACATCTTTAGTATTGGAATCTTAAAAGTTGAATCATGAAACTTTAATCTTAATGTTGATACTTCAATACTGAATCTAGAATCGCTTTATTGCAGCGGTAAAACACATTATTGTGAGTTTATTATTTTGTACAATTACAAAACACCAACAGTTTTCACTTACTTAAAAATAAAAAAAGCCAAAATTTTATTTTTGAATTTATTTATTTTTATTCATTTATAATTACAACTAGTTTCGATCTTGTAAAGAGGAGTTGCAAAAATTAGCTGTAGATGATCTTTACAAGATCGAAACTAGTTGTAATTTTAAATGAATAAAAATAAATAAATTCAAAATTAAAAATTTACCTTTTTTAATTTTTAAGTAAGTGAAAACTGTTGGTGTTTTGTAATTGTACAAAATAGTATTAATTGTAAAAAGATCACTTACGTCACTCCGCTTCAAAAAATTTTTAAAAATTTTTAATATTACACTAAATTTAATCATTCTGGCAAAAAACAAAATTATTAAATAAAAAGCCGAGCCTGAAAAGAAAGAAGTAGTTCATTTTGGAGATTCAAATAAGAAATACAACAAAAGCTGTTCATAGAAAAGAAGTTTGGTTGTGAAAATTAACTCAACTCCCAAATCAATCGGTAATTGAACCGCCTAACTCAAGCTTCAGCTCAGCCTCCAACTCAATTTACAACTAACCCCTATTATGTTCTTTTATTGTTCTTTTAAAGTGGATGTTTTCGGATTTCACTTGGAATCAAAATCAAACACGTCTGTTCTCGTTCATAACTCTTCGAGTAACCCTAAATATCATACTTTGGTATATGTGACACAACATCATGTCACTTAATACATGACATCTCCCTTCTTAAGCTATAAAATTTTGATTTTTTTTTTTTTATATTTCTTTTTTCTTGATTCTAGTTTATTTTGTTTACAGGTATCTTTTTTATCAAAATCTTTTGTATTACCACTTTCATCTTCAAATCTATTTGTATTTTGTTTCCGTAGTTTAATAAGATCTAACAAGGTTCTTGGCTTATAACTAAATATTTTTTCTGCTGGAACAAAATGCTCGTCTGTGCCGGGTAAATTGTTGTAATTTTTTAAAAACGTATCAACCGATCTTTTCACATCAAAACTATTTTGCGACCTTTCACTATCCAAAACATTTCTTCAGAACTGACTTTGTAGTTTGCACCGCTCTTTCAACACGACCATTACTAGCAGGGTGATAGGGTGGACTGTGTATTAATTTAATGTCGTTCTTACTACAATACTCCTTAAAACCTTGACTTCCAAATGAAGGGCCATTGTCCGAAACTAACTCCTCCGGCAAACCAAATACTCTAAAAATAGGTTCTAGCTTCCCTATTACTTTATGTACAAGGGTTCCATTCATAAGAATAACCTACAACCATTTACTGTAAGCATCTATGACTATAAGAAACTCTTGCCGTTGAAAATAGAAGAAGTCAACATGAATTCTTTGAAATGGATACTTTCCTATGGGCCAGTTTGAATAAACTTTATTTCGTTTATCACAGCTTGTTAGCTGACACGATTCACATTGTCCTAAAAATTTTGCTATATCACCATCTATTCCTTCCCAATAAAAATATTGTCTAGCTAACACCTTCATCCTAACAATCGCTGTGTGATTGCAATGCATTAATTTCAACACGTTCTGCTGAATAATAGTTGGAATCACTAAACGTTCACCATATAGAATGCAACCCTTTTCAACTGATAAAGCTAAATTTTTCAAATAATAATTTTTGTACACTGAGGGAACATTACTTTGGTTCCAACCATTCACGATATAATCACGTAACTCACTCAAATATAAGTCATCATCTGTTTTACTTTTCACTAATTCAATATCAATTTTGGTAACATCACCGTTTTCTATGTGATCAATTACGCAACTCATTTGTTCTGACTGATCCTCTTCAGAAAGTTTGTCGTTTATTGATAGTCTGCTGAGACAGTCAGCATTCCCGTTTTCACTTCGCTTCCTATACTTCAATACGTAATCAAAAAGTCGGTTTATGTAGTCTTTGTAATCGAGACGCTATTACTGATGGTTGCCCTTTAGCTTGGCAAAAAATACCCTCTAAAGGTTTATGATCACTGTATATTGTTACCCGATGACCATATATATACTTCTAAAATTTGTCCATAGAGAAAACTACCGCTAATGCTTCCCTATGTAATATTGGATAATTTTTTTCTGCTCTAGTCAAAGTTCTTGAAACGAAAAATACCGGTTTCTCAACGTTATCTATCACATGACATAATATGCCACTTAGACCTGCATCACTTGCATCACAAACTATCCTAATTTCTTTCTTTGGATCATAAAATTCAAAAATTTGACTATTTAATATATCATGTTTGCACTGCTCAAACACACCCTTGCATTTGCTATCCCAATCCCATTTTGCATTCTTCTGTAGTAAACTATAAACTATAAAAAAAAGCTACACTTTTCATTTAGCTTCGGTAAAAACTTCGAGGTAGTTTAATAAACCGATAAACGACTTTAGTTCTGTTACACTACTCGGAGAAGGTGCTTCAACAATTGCCTTTACTTTATCACTACAAGGTCCTACACCTGATGCATATAACTCATGTCCTAAATAAGTTAACTTACCTTCAAAAAATTTACATTTTCCATAGTTAACTTTCACGCCATAATTACACAACTTCTGCAAAACCAACACTAATTTATCAAGCAACCCTTCTAATGTCACATCACCAATCAAAATATCATCAATATAACAATATGTATTAGGAATGTTATTTAAACTTTGATCCATAATGGATTGGAAAATTGACGATGCTGGTCTCAAACCATAAGGCATTCTTTTTTACGCATACAACCCACGATGTGTATTAATTGTTGATAATTGTTGAGCTTCATTACTCAATTTTAATTGTGTATACGCATCCTTTAAATCAAGCGACACAAAAAATTTACAACCCACTAAACTCGCAAGTACCTCATCAATAACAGGTAAAGGATAATACTGCGGTTTTACTAATTTGTTAATTGTCACTGAACAATCCACACATATCCTATTCTGACTATAGCTATCGGCGAAACCCATTCCGATACAGTAACTGGTTCAATAATACCATCACGCTGCAACTGCTCCAATTCCTTTTCGACTTTCCCTCTTAAACTGACTGGGTAACGTATATGCTCTAGGGAAAATTGGCTTTGAATTCTCCAGTAACGGTATGTTAACTACAAAATCTTTAATTGGTGTTCTCAGATCTCCATCAAATACCACCTCAAAATCTGTTTTAAATTCCAAAAGAACCTTATTCTGAAATTCTCGACAACCATCTATCTTTTTAATCCTAAACCAATCACGCCAATCAGCATAGAATATATCGAGCCAATCCCGACGACATAAAGGGAACATTTTATTTTGGTGTATCTACAATTATTAACTCTACCCGTTTATCTCTATATTTTACCTTCATTTTCGCATTTACTTGGATTTTTCCAATTATTTTAATGGCATCCCCTGTTACAACTGATAATGGAATTTCATCTTTTTCTAACTTAATTTGAGCAAAATTTCTTTGATACTGATGCCTTGTGCAAAGGCTCAAGCAAGCTCCAGTGTCTATCTCCATCTTAACTAATTTATTTTCTATAATAATATCTATAAATTCCACGTTTGAATATTTCATATTTACTTGTGCACAGTTAATAGAATTTAATTTAATGTAACCTAAACTATCGCACTGTTTAGTTTACTTTAACTGTGCATTTTCATTTGTGACAAAATCATCAATTTTGCTATTTTTAATTCTTGGATGCTACTTCACGATCATCTCTAGTAATATTATTAAAACTAGCTTTATCAATTTCATGCAATGACAATTATTGTCCAAAGTCAAAATTTTCGAATTCGATTTCACCGACATTTTGATTTTCGCTCACTGATTTAACTCCATCTCCCTTTGGATAATTCTCATTACGTGCACTATTACAACTTTTACCACTATTAAAATTATTATACCTTTTATTTATATATTTATTTGCTGATGATGCTCCTTGTGATGGACACTCTCTCGCCATGTGACCAAATCCCTGGCAAGCATAGCATTTGACCAAATCCCTGGCAAGCATAGATCTTGTTAAACTTTTATTTAAATTTTTATTTGCTGATGATGCTCCTTGTGATGGACACTCTCAAGCCATGTGACCAAATTCCTGGCAAGCATAGCATTTGAAATTCCTTTTGTTGCTTCGCGATCGTTTCCTATTGCTATCCTGTTGTTTTGACTCATAAAAATAATTCTGACTACCGCTACCTGACGATTTGTGTGAGTGACTGGAATTTTGTCTTCCCACATCTCGATCATTATCCCGACTTTTATGGGATACTTTATTTACATCTTGTTCCTCCCATGACATTTTCATGTTCAATTCCACATCTTTTGAAATTATTTCCGCAGCTACACACTTTTGCAACATATCGTCGAACGTTTTCGACTCCTCTAGTGATTAGTATTTAGTTAAATTCATCACTCATAGTTAAATTGCTTCGGCTTTTTTGGCTACATGCCTTCGACAATTTCGCACTTGCATCCGAACCCATCAAATTGTACAATAATAACACCTTGAATTTGTCACACTATTTAATTCTAAATAGTTTTCTAGCCGCTCAGTATTCTCCTGGGATATATGGCTCCATGTGTCCAACCAAATGTTTTGCTGCCATCATTTATTATTTTTTTTTATAATTTTCGCTTAGCCTTATCTCTACCACGCGTCTTTTTTTTTATAATCTGTAAAACTATACATCCATATATATATTTTTACATCACGTTCTCTCTATCTTTTGTTTTTAAATCCTCGTCGCCAATTATTATGTTCCTTTATTGTTCTTTTAAAGTGGATGTTTTCGGATTTCACTTGGAATCAAAATCAAACACGTCTGTTCCCGTTCATAACTCCTTTATCTTCCTTCCTGTCATTTCATCCTATCGGCCATTCTCTATTTCATTTATTGAGTAACCCTACTAAATACCATACTTTGGTATATGTGACATAACATCATATCACTTAATACACGACAATATCCAAATCAATTGCAACGCAATCACCAAATCAACCGCCAACCCAACCCTCAACTCAATCACCAATTCAACTACAAATCAACTTTCAAATCAACCCTTAGCTTAACCCAAAACACAATGCCTACACATATAACTTCCATATAGCCTAACTCAAAACACAATGCCTGTACATATAACTTCCACATATAACTTCCCTAATCGAACCTCCATTCCACCCCAATGCAAGTTAACTCAACTCAAATCAATCCCCCTCAAATCATTTACCTTCCTCAAAGTTCTTAACTCAGCCTCTCACCTGAAACCCTCACCTAAATCTAATTCAACTTAATCTTATCCTATCCAACTCTAACTCGGACTCAATTCAATCCTAAATTAAACCATAACTCAACCCTAACCCAACCTTTAACTCAACCCCAATTCAACTTACCATAACCCTCTCCAACTCAATCCTCAAACCAGTACATATAAAAAATTGTTTAACTGCTTCCCATTCCTCAACTCAACTGCAAACTCAACGTTCAACTCAATCCTCAAACCAGTATATATAAAAAAATTGGTCAAGGTTGTAATATCACCACGTAGTTTTGATATTCAATTTTGTGTAGATCGATATTGTTTAGTAGTTTTACTTTGTTCTATTACCTCCAAAAAGATTCAGATGGTGCTCCATTTTATTTCTGTATTTGGTTAATCCTCTGAAACAGGTGAAAACGTCAAATACGAGCAAACAAATAATTAGAAATGGTTTATTTGTTCTTTAAATTATTTTTATAAATATTTTGTTAAATAAAATGATGAGGTGATATGGCGATTGTTAATCAGAGGAAAGAATATTAATTAAAAAATTGAGAGATAAAGGAAATGATATCGGAAAATTGCTGCCATTATGCGCAAATGCTATAAAGTCTCATATCAAAAATCGTCAATATGTACCCTTTTAAAATATTTGTTGATCTTAAAAAAGAGTTATTGAAAACTTCACTTATTTGGTTTCGATGGTAAACAGTATGTGAGTAAGCTAAAAAACAAAGCATTTTGCCCACAGTATTCTAAAAAAATAGTAAAATTTTGTGGAGGAAATACTATGCTTTGTGGGTTCCTCTTATAGTAGTGTAGGGCCTATATATTGGATAGAATATTATGAATGAAGCTGCCTACTTGAACGATATTCTTCAAAATGTGATGTACCTTTTTTCAGAAGACCATCTGCCGCTGAGATCGGTCTAGATACAATGTGAGCTTAAACACACCTCCGAAAAGGTAAAAAAGTTTTCCAGGGACAAAAATATGTATCAAACTTTTGACTTGACGATCTTAAAGAAGGTAAGGAGTCTTTACCTGTGAAACGATGTTCAGACTTAATAAATTGTATGCCAAGAAATTGCCAGGCAGTGATTCGGAGTTGAGTTGGAGTTAGGGTTAGGTGGTGGTCCACTATAACCAGGCATTGACACAAAAATGGTCCATAGCTATTGGAGTTGGAGTTAGTTGGCATTGGATTAGGGTTTAAGCGAGCAGTTGAGCAAGTTTTTATATATGCTGGTTTGAGAATTAAGTTGTGCTTTATGTTTGCATTAGCTTGAGCTCACTTAAGAATGTAATTCTTCAAGTCGCGTTAGTTTGAGAATTGAGTTGAGTTGGAGGTTGGGTTAGAAGGATTGAGTGGAGTTCAATGAAATGCAGTGTTCTCAGTCTATGTTGGTTTAGGAATTAAGTTTGCGATTGAGTTAAGGGTTGAGTGGAAACTTCATTTGTGATTGAGTTGAGGTACACTGAGGGGTTTAGTTGCGGATTTATTTGAGGAAAGTTGTAAGTTCTGTTGGAAGTTAGTTCGATTTGAATTCATGTACGCAGGTATTTTTCGGTTCATGTTGATTCTGGGATTGAATAGGATATTGAGTTTTAGGTTGAGTTGAGGGCTAGATTTTTCTAAGGATTGAATTGGGCGTCTAGTTGTTGTCGAAAAGGGTGTTGGGTTGGAATTGAGCGATGGGGTTTAGTCGGGGATTTATTAGAGGTTGAGTCGGAGGATCAGATGGAGATTAGATATTGAGTTCATGTATGCACATAGTTTTCGAACCGTATTAATTTAGGGTTTGAGTTGAACGTTAGGTTTGAGGTTTAGTTGAGGGTTGAGTTAAGGGTTTGAGTTGAATGTGGAGTTTTGTTGAGTTATGGTTGAGTTTAGAGTTGGGTTGAGGGTTGAGGGTTGAGGGTTGAATTGAAGTCCAGATATAGGTTGAATAGGGTTTGAGTTCAAGTTGAATTGATTGAGTAAATTGAATTCATGTTCCTTTCGAATTAGATAGTCTGGAGTTGATTAGACGGTTGAGATTTGATTTGACGTAAATTGCGTTGGCGGTTGAGTTGGGGTTGAGTTTATATTGAGATGTAGGTTCACAGCTGAAGATTGAGTTACGAGATTCAGTTAGGGATTGTTTCTTTAACTAAAACAACACTAAAGAATGTCGTTACGTTAAAGATACGTTAGGAATAATTTACAAAAAACCACATTTGCGCAAATAAGAGTGAGTTAAATTCTTCCTTGCAGTTGTATCTTCAGGCATTGTCACTGTGTGCTGGAACCAAATTCTTCTAAATCTAGATAATCATGATTTAACAGTGAGTTAGATGATTACGGGTTTATTCGGTGAGTTTATTATATAACCTGCTGTAAAACTGATGTGCTTTTCAAAAATGAAAGTTTGGTTATAACGATCCAACATAATTTCATAAGATGATTTAATTAAGGTAACAGATTACACCGATAAGAAAAAAGATCGAGGAATGGAAATATTAATGTTGAATTTCAAAAAGCGTTGAATATCCGAATTTCTAAATTCACTCGAATTACATATTTAAAACTAACGGGTGGGTGGGTCCCAATCCGGTGGTTAATTGAAATTTTACAATTGTCGTAGGGTTTAATTAAATTACGATAGTTTCACTCTCTATATGTTTTATATGGAGAGAAATGTCATTTCATGCAGAGCGTAGGTTTTATATTATTTCTGATAGGTATCACATTTTGCAGTTTTCCAATCGCCAATATTCAAATATTTTTACTGAGGCCCCTTTGGAGTTTATTTGCAATGGTATCTTTGATTTGTCGAATTCTTCGCGAAACCAAGCATACCGACAAGTTGTAATTGCTTTTCATAATTAACGTGATATCCCTCTTATTGTTTCAAATTGTGGTTTATGAAAGATCATATTGTTTAAAAATCACCTTTTCCACAACACAATTTCTTCTGAGAGTCTCACAGAAAATGTCAAAAGTGGTATATCACAAGATAGATTTTGGATGGATGAAATTACTGCTACGTTGGCTGCTTTCTCTGGAATCAAACATAATAAGTTACATAAAAGGATCAAACTATACCAAATCGATTCAAATAAATACTCGTATCATAACATGCAAAATCCTAAATACCCTATAACCCAATTCCATTTCACAAAACAAACCAAAACAAAAATTACAAAGAAAAACTGGAAAGTACAAAAATGCTGATGACGAGTAATATGCGAGAATACAAAATATTGAAGGGGAAGCAAATATTGCACGTCTCGAAGAAGAGACGAAAATACCTTGCAACTCAGTTGTTCACGTTTCACCTGCGTGTTTCAAGTTTTATGTTAGAAAAATTTTTGTTTTGCTTTTTTTTATGTGTTTCGAAATATTTTACATGTTCAAAACAATAAAAAACACAAAAACAAAAATCAACACCGTCAGGTAAAATGGAAATGTTCATAGGTACATACATCTATGTATGTATGTGTATGGAAATAAAGGGAAAAATTGAGGTAAACCTTTTTATGAATGAAAACTGAAAAGGTGAATTGTGTGAAAAACGTATACGTATATTTATTGTTGTTGTTGCCACTGTTAGTGGTTGATGTGTGGGTAGGTCTGTATGTGAATATCTTACTTTTGTGTATTATACATTATACGGTAATATAAATGTACAAAGCATATAATTTCCCATATAAATTTTTAATAAGAAAAGATGAAAAATTATTTGTTGTACTCGTGTTAGTCTGTATACGTATGCATGTGTAGAGCTGTGATGTTTTATGTGAAAAATGTGTTTCCATGCGGGAAATTTTTTTTTTAGTTTTTATTGTGTGTTAATTATGACGTGTGTTGTATAATACTGTCTGATGGAATGATGGGTGTTACATTCATATACAGGTATATGTACATATGCGTACATAAAAAATGTAAGTTAATTAAGTATGTCACAATAAATTTATTTGTACCAGAACCAGGAGTTAGGTGTGTGTTATATGAGGAAACAGAAGGATATTTTTATTACGTGTACGCCTTACATCAATAACTGGTAACTTGCCCCTTCCCATAATCCTTTTTCAGAGTATAAAATTCTCGTCCTAAGGCGAGCAGTGCACGTCCGAGAGAGGATTATCCTCAGTACAACATGTCTAACATTCAGCGCACGGTCAAGTATTTTGCATACAATTATGTGAGTGCTTTGGGACATGGCGGCTGATGTCGACTCTGCCGTAAAACTAGCCAGCGTAATAATTAAAATCGACATTCCCATGGTAAGAAGGAGGAGCAATAAGATAACAAAGAAGCAGAGGAAGGCGTTGAACAAGAGAGTGAAAAAGATGAGCAATTAGAGAACAAAGCAGAGAAAGCAGAGGAAAAAGAAGACTAAGAAGCGGAGGTTAAAGTTGAGAAGCTAAAAGAAGAAGAGAATGAAGTAGAGAATAAGGGACCGGTTGAGAATTAAAAGGAGATAGAGGATCAAACAAAATCGCGGATGGGCTATCGGATGCCTGGATAGACCGGTAATCCTTCATCTTTACTAGAACCATTTAGAATTAATTATGTAGCGAAGAACATCTCGCCTCTTCTGCATGCTTATGCCGGACATGAGCAAACAAAGTCAACCAACGCCTCAAACAGCTTCTACCGAAGTTATTTGCCTCCAGACACAACCTTCTTGCATGTTCTGCAAAAGGGCAGTACCGCTTGAGTATTCCTACTTCCGTTCTTACTTCACATTTTCGTAAGGATGTTTATGTTCTGGCCAAACTACACTACAGGTGAGAGTGTTAATCCACCTTTCCTCTGCTAAAGCAAGCGCCTATTTCCTAAGTGCTACTTTAAGTTTCCGGTTGCAGCTGGAACGGCGTACCGCGTCTGGTGAGTACATCCACCCTGCAGTTTCCTATGACGATTGAGTGATCAGGGACCAAGATTAAGAGAATGTTCAAATGCTCACCCATCTCATTGAGAGACGAGTGACAAGTCAATGCACCCGAGACGCCAACGAAACTAATTGACTATCCACTTAGATTGCAATATCAACCAAGGATACTCCATTATGCTTCAACCACGTCAAGCCCTCTTCAATCAGCTTGGTATACGCTGCCGAGCAGCCAGGGAGGAGAACAGAAATGTTAACATTTGATTTATCACAGAAGGCTCCTGCTCCCACTTTGCAGTTAAGTTTGGAGCCATCTGTGAAGAATTGCAAAGCTTCGGTTTCCAATATTGTCCCGCCCCTCCAGGATTCATTTGAAGGAATATGGTCCGAAAACCCTTCTCGAGGCGTAGGGTATATGCAATGAAGTCAAGGTTCGCCCGCTCGTCCTGTAGCGAACTACCTATAGTCGAGTGTACCGTATTATATTAAAATAATTCCACTGAGAAACGACTGAAAGTCGCACAGCCGTAATTGCCGCTAAGAATATCGGAGAAAAATGAAACATAACGTCTAAAAGCATACAGGTCATTCTTTGAACCTTCTCTATCTTACTTTTATAAGTTACTTTGCCCAGAGCTGGCCACCACATACTCACTCCATATACATAAGTACAGGTCCCACTACGGAGATCTAGAGCAAATGCACCAGCTCTGACTTCAGACCCAATCCTCGTACTATTTAAGGTAGGAGGGACAACTACTGAGATTTTTTATTTCTTATTAAAGAGTAACAGCTCTGTGTTGGACGGGTAAATTCCCAGTCCACATTTGCCAGCCCATCGCGAAACGATTGTGAAACGGTTGCATTCTGAACTCCATCCAGAATCGTGCTAAGGTATTTCCCGGAAACAGCAATCACTTATATATCCTCTCTCTCTCTCTAGCTCCAGCAATAACCACCATTTATTGCTTAACAGTCCTGCTTTTACAAGCATTTGATTGACCAACCTACATGACAATGCTTCCTTGATTGCCTTTGCTCCCACATTATTAAAGGCACCCTCTCATCGACGAAAGCTACAAAATAGAATTCTTTCACGTACCAAGACGTGAAGAGCTGTGCCCGTAGATCTCCCCTTACTGGGTCTAATATAAACAGCCAACAGCTTTCCAAATTTTTGAAAGGATAATAGAGTTATTTGCCTTAGGTGCTTAGAATATACATGTGAGTTTTCCCCCGCTTTCGGAATAAAGACCACATTAACCTCCATCCTGTATCTAGGGATGTAAACCAGTTTTAAACACAGAAAGTAAAATTCCTGAGTTTGGAGTTCCGCTGTTATAATCTGATACGAACCAGCTGATTTATATGGTTTAGAAACTTTTAGTCCCTATAGAATCCACTTCCTAGTTACGATGTCCTCTGTACACACTGAAAGTGTTTCCTGGTGATTACTATGCTCCATCAGGTCATCCAAGCTCCCTTGGAAGTAGGTATCGATAAGAAGCTCTAAAGATTCCCCACTATAAGCTGTCTATGCACGACGCGTCCGGTTTAATCAAAAAACTGGGACTTGTTATACTTTTGGACAGAATCATCCTATGGCGAGAAATTTCAAGGATTCTTCCATTTTATCACAGAAGCGTCAGCATGACTTCCTTTGTGCCTTACTTAATTCTCTCTTATAAATTCTTAGTTCCTCTTTATAGGAGTACCAATCCTGAGCCTCCCTTGTACTTTTGGTTCTATTAAAGGACGTGTTACACAAACCTTACGATAGGTCCCCAGTTCCCTGAACTACCACACTGGTTTTTGCTTTCCCCTAGGCCTAGCCAATTAGGAAACAGCACTGCAGGACTGGTTGGATGCGCTAGTAACGCTATCTACCATGTCCTCCAGTTTCCTTACTGTGGCAGAGATCCTCGAGGCTCTTGCCGACAACAATCCTTGTAATATTTCCCCAAAGTACCCCACTCTAAATGAATTTTAGTTGTGTCTACTTTTAGTCTGGTTAGCTGAGTTAGATGAAAATGAGTCAGGGTCTTGTGTGGGTCGTTCGCCGCTATGGGCTTTCGCCACTTGTGTCATAGCTTTTCTTTCCAATTGTCAAATGTACCGTTACAAGCGTACACCCAAGGCCATGTTTCTCTCAAAGAAATTCGATCATTCCCTCTTTGCCCAACAATTTAGAGAAAAGACTTTTCTGCTCCAGGAATAATAACCTAAATATTTCTCCCAAGACGTTTTGTTGTCTATAAATCATAAAGATTTCTTACACAAGTAAGTCTGAATATGAAGGTTTTTTATTACACCGATTATTTCAGGCGGTTTATTACTGGCAATGGTGACATTATTATTCCTGACATGGCCACTTGTGGGTGTGCGGAGAATCGAAGGATTCCAGCCAATTTTAATAAAAATAATAATAACAACGTACCTTCGTACGTCTACAATTGCTGTATTCCATCAAGGTTCATCAACAACTGCTCGCGTAAAAACAACAATAGAAATGGACTAACTGGTGCAGAACTCCAAAGCGCAGAAATAATAATTCTCAGGCTCGTGCAAGGACAAGATTTCTATAAGGAAATAAGCCGTCTTAATCAAGCCAAAAAGATCATACGGACGGCTACAAAAATCAAGACTCCCAAGTTCAAGCAAAAACCCAGTAATCCTGAGCAGGCACAACATAGTTACAAAAAGAATAATAGAAGATGCTCATATTGGTACATTACACGGAGGCACACAATTGACATTAGGAACATTAAGAAAGCAATTCTGGATCATTGATGGTAAACGAGCTGTAAGACAGATAATTCAAAAATGTATTATTTGCTTTCGTCATAAACAACATTCATCTAAACAACTAATGGGAAACCTACCATCAGCAAGAGTGAGGCCGGAAAGACTGTTTATCAAAACGGGAATCGACTATGCGAGGCACATCCAATTAAGAGCAGCCAAAGGCAGGGGTCACAAGACATACAAGGCATACATTGCTCTGTTTATATGCAATGGTAACGAAGGCCATCCATATTAAAATAATAAGCGATTTAACAACAGAATCCTTCATTGCCGCTTACAAAAGATTTATATCCAGGAGAGGATTATGCACCGACATTTACTCTGATAATGGAATATACTTCGTTGGAGCAAACAACGTAATGCAGAGGAATTACCGTCGCGCAATGGCGACATTACCAAGCGACATTGCCAGCATGATAGCTGACAATGGAACCAATTGGCCACCACCTCTTACACCTCATTTCGGTGGATTATGGGAGGCAGGGATTAAATCAATGAAATTCAATCTTAAACGGATCATAGGCGAAACAACACAAACTTTCGAGGAACTATGTACCGTGACTACCCAAGTAGAAGCATGTCCCAATTCTCGCCCTCTAACGCCGCTGACAAGTGATCCTGCAGATCTGTCAGCACTAACGCCGGGGCACTTCTTGATAGGAGATTCTCTCAAGGCGCTACCAGCCGTAGAAATTGACCGCATATCATTAAGAACGAGATGGCATTTAGTCGAGAGAATGGTTCAGGACTTTTGGAAACGGTAGTCCTCCGAATACCTCCACCAACTACAACAACGAACTAAATGGAAGAGCAGCCAGTCAAACTTAATGATCTACGACCTGGTATTATTAAAAGATGACCAACAACCTGCCACACGGTGGAATCTATGGAGAATCGTGGAAATACACGCTGGAAAAGATGATTTAGTTCGGGTAGCGACAGTCAAATGCGAAAATGCCGATTGTGAAATTGTGTAAGTTACCAATTGAAGAAGGCTTACAGAAAATTATGCCCTTGAAAGCAAACCAAGGTCAACCTAGAGAATGGCAACCACCGGAGAAGAACAATCAAGTTTTAAGGCGGCAGCCTCATAGACACGTAAAGAACAGAGGGACCGTCAATCATCTAGCGCTAGCCACATTATCCATTTGTTGCTTTTTGGAACTTGTACAGGCCAACGTACACATAACCCCTTTCAATCACTCAGCAATTACTGGGAAGAAATTAAAACCTTTAAGCAAACACAATATGAATTAAAGGCGGCATGCTTGAATATAGCTGAGTTAAATTGCGACCTAATTCTTCAACAAATTCAATGGCAATACAACAATTTGATTGCGGACAATGAATTATTATTAGCAAGTAACAAGGAGGTACAACGACCGAAACGGGGCCTAGGAGACACCATAGGCCTAGTTTGAGGCGATATGTTTGGGATCTTGACAGAACGTGAGGCAAGATACTATGAGGCACAATTTGAAGCCATAAACAACGATGAGCCACAATTAGAGTCATTGATAAAGAGTCATACCACCATAATAGACAACACAATTAAACTAGTAAAGCATAATTCAAGTCTCACCATGGAATCATTAAACAACCTGATAGAGCAGCAGAGAAGGCTGAATGCTGAAATGGAATTATTAAATGAATACTCCATCAGAGAAGAAAAAATTCGCTCGATATTAACCTCAACAATTGAACTGATGTTATTTCTAAAAAATTTGGAAGGCACGCAGCAAGCCTTACTTGATGTGGTCCAGCACGCACACAAGAATTTATTGCATCCCTCATTACTTGCCACCGGTCAACTACAACAAGAGCTCGAATTAATCAAACGACACATACCAACAACCATAACCGTACCTGGGCATAGCATCTCTGATCTCCTTCACATATATCACAGCATGAGATTATGCAGTAGAGTAACCCAGGGCAACATCATAATAAAAATCACCATTCCTCTATTCTTTGCGCAGTATTTCCAGTTCCTAATATTGTGCACAACAACACGCAGTCATACATTACCACCAATTCGGAATACTTAGTAGTAGATGATCACCGGGAACGTTTTACATTACTAACAAGAGAAGAAGTGAAACAATGCCAATGATTCCAAAATAACTAATTGTTATATGAAATATCGCCAATTTATAACGCAATGACTAACTAAAATCATTGCGAATTAGCGATCTTACAACGAACAGAAAATCTCGAAGGCCATGCGACGAATCAGTGGATATACTCCAATCCAAATGAAACAACATTCGATGTTATATGCGGCCAAAGCATTAAATCATTCAGTCTCCAAGGATCAGGGATATTAGAAATCAAGGCTGGATGCGTGCTGCGAGACACGAACTTATACATCGTCGCCATCGATTCTGCTTCCAACCACATCAACAAATCGTTCCGCAGACCACTCAGCACATTAAACGGAGCCAACAACTTAAGGACGTTCATCACACGGGTTCGAAATAAAACGATAGGATACGATGAGCCTCAGTTCGTAAATCTTCAGGATGACACGCAGCTAGAACAAGAAATACAAGCGGTTAGGGAAAAGGAAGAACGACTACATGAGGGAAATTTTCATCATGTTCATCACTATACCATCATGATACACACAATTTTTTGGATTTGTATAGCCATATGTATTATTTGGGGCATCATATACATTAAACAAAGGCGAATTCAGCAACGGCAGCCCCGGCATATGTTAAGTTTCACAGTATAACAATCTAAATGGCGGCCCGGGAATATGTTGAGATCAACAGTGCAACAAAACACAATATTTTATGTCAACTCATCAACACTACAACGTCCAATTTTTATATTTTTATCTAATGTGCTGATACTACCATTTAACCTACTTACTACAACAATAATGATGTTGAAGCAAACTTGACTCATCAACATTACAACATTTAAATTTACTGCATAGGAATGTTTGGTGTCATATTTTAGTTCTAATTTTTATATTTTCTCTAAGTTGCTGACAGTAGCATTTAATCTATAATATAAAAATGAATTGCTGAATGTGTTGCTAAGCGCAAATCTCGAGAGCAGCTGAACCGATTTCGCTAATTCTTTTTTTAGAATATTCCTTGAAGTACGAGGATGGGTCTTACGGAGAGAAATTTTGAAAAATTGCTTGAAAAAGTCTAAAAACAACACTTTTCTATACGAATGTTTTTGTCCCTTTCTTTCTTTTGATTTTCATATGCACGAATATAAAATACAACAAAAACAACGCCTGTTTTATTGTGCATTTATATTCATGCATATGAAACTCAAAAGAAAGAAAGGGACAAAAACATTCAAGGCAAAACAATTGAGTGCCGTTAGTATCGTATAAATATTAATGTCGATATTTGTCAATCTATAATATTACTAAATCTAAAAGCCACAAATTTCTATAAAATTAAAAAGTGTTGTGTGTTTGTGACTCATTTATAAAGTGTTGTGTGTTTGTGACTCATTTATACTAAATATGCCTCCTATAAGGCGGCGGACAAATTTAGGCAGAAGAACCCGAAATACAACGAATCAAATTAATTATCAATCTAATCGTACTGCCCAGGAACGTGAAGATCGCAATGAACGTGAAAGAATTCGGTTAAGACAGACCCGTGAAGCGCGACATTCGACTAATAATGGTGCAAGTTTGAATCGAGCTGCTTTCTGTTACGATATGTCAATTGATTACAGTGCCTACAACTGTGTTGCTATTGGACCTATGAACTCAGTTTGCCAATATTGTAAGGCATTGAAATACAAAAATGAAGCCAATAGATTGTGTTGCGCAAATGTAAAGGTGAAATTGATACGATTGCTTCCACCTCCAGAGCCATTGTACTCATTTGTTTTAGGAATAGGAACAGATTCCATACACTTTTTAAAGAATATTCAACAATACAACGACTGCTTTCAAATGACTTCATTTGGAGCAACAAAAGTAGTTCGGGAAAATTTCATGCCAACTTTTAAGGTTCGTAACAGTATTTGCAGTTGTATGTTTATTAATTATAACTATTATAGCCCATATACATTTTTACAATATATTTTTTCCCTTTACAGATACAAGGTCAAATATATCACAGAGCAGGTTCTTTGTTACCAGTGCTAGATAGCGACTACAAGTTTTTGCAAATTTATTTTATGGGCAATTGTCCACAAGAAATCAATCAACGTTATGCACATAGCAATTTAGTGAAAAGGTCAATAGTTGAACAATTACAAAACTTATTTCACGAACACAATCAATTGATTATATTATTTAAAAGTGCAATGGATATGATGCCATCTGATGATCACAAAATTGTTATCAGAGCAGATAAAACTCCTGTGGGCCAATATGAAGGACGTTTTAATGCACCTACTATTGATGAAGTTTGTAGTGTTAAGCGCAGCTTCTCCAAATATAAAACTCAACTAAATATTATTTTATTTATTTTTGCATGTTTAGACTTTTAATGCTTATGCTCTGATGGCTACAACTTAACTGCCTTATTCAATACATTTCAATATTTTTTTAATCACAATAAAGGGTACAATCTCATGTAGCGCCTAATATCAGTACATTGCAACGAACGCTAACGGGCATACACAACACCTTTCCCCTTAAGTTAAAAGATAAAGTGAAATGTTATCTTTTAATGAGTTAGATGTGATCGTTGGAATGTATTAATATTCGGCTAATTATAATTTATTTTAAATAATCCAATATAATATAATGTAGGTACTTAGATTCTAGTTTACATGAATTTATAATTAAAAATATTAAATTTTTGATTTAATTTTTTCTAAATAATATTTTTAAATTTATGAATTTATTTGTTTTTTTTTTTTATTTTTTTTTTATTTTATTTATAAGTTTTAATATATAAATTTTTTTTTTTTTTTTAAATATAATGAGGTACAATGATGTAATTTGATAATTAATTTTACAATTACAATTTGTACGACATTGATTTTTTTTTTTTTTTTTAAGACATTCTGTTTATTTCTTATTGTAAAGTTTCAGTAGATTATTATGAACAATTTTTCCCGATCTTCCAACAGCTAATTCAGAATTTTCGTCACTTAGAATATTGGTTATTTTGAATGGTCCAAGCCATAAAGGTGAGAGCTTTCCTTGGCGCGCCTCATTCTTCAGCAAAACCGAATCTCCTATACCAAATTTAATGGGTCTAGCGTTTCGATCATAGTAAGTTTTAGATTTAGTTTTGGAGGTAATAAGCATATCATGGGCAATTCGAAACGAGTTTTGCAATTTGAATTTCAAATCAGATAAGTAATCGTTATAATAAATGGGATCTAAATTTGAGGTTAAAGAATGTGGTATTACAGGCTTAAAACCAAATAACAACTCAAAGGGCATATACGTGGTAGACGAATGGGGAGTGGTATTATACGCAAACATTGCATAACTTAGCCAAGAATCCCATTCTAATGGATCATTTGAAGAGTAATTTCTAAGATATTCACCAATGGTCTTGTGGGAACGCTCCAGCGCCCCATTAGTTTGACGATGGTAAGCCGTTGCATTGAATTTCTCGATTTTTAAAAGCCTTCAAATATTTTTGAATAACTCAGACATGAAGTTAGACCCTTGATCTGTTAATATCGATTTAGGTGAACCAAAAGTACATATAACATTTTCCACGAAGGCTCTGGCTACTGTCTCTGCTTCTTGATTGGGTAAAGGGATAGCATAGGTCATCTTGTACGGTCAATATATATTTGTTGTAGGAGTGACCACTTGGCAGTGGACCGACTATGTCGAGGAACATTTTTTCGAACGGAAGTTTTGAGGTGGTAGTTATTTTCATCGGCATTATAGTCAGCAATGAATGTTTATTTTTTTGACAAGTGTCACAAGTTTTGATGAAGTTCCCAATTTTTCGCAGCATCTGAAGCAAATAGTAATATTCTTTCATTCTCTTATATGTGCGATTTATGCCTTGGGGACCACCTGTTGGGGTTAAATGGAAATCTTTGATCACAGATTGAATGTTGTCGTTGTCTTCAAAGGTGATAACGGGATTACTGACTTCTGAAAGTTGAGAAATTGGTTTTATTAAATCTTGGTTTGATTGGGAGGAATTCTCAGGTTCTGGAACTGAGGTTTCCCGATTTGATGGTAATTCATTTAATGATTCTTCCAGCTTGTGTTGGACCTGTGCTCGAGTTAGTACATATGTGTTCGCGTTATCTTTTGTAAACTCACAGTCGGACACGTATCTACTTAAAGCATCAGCATTACAATTTTTTGAACTAGGCTTGTGAAAAATTTCGTACTGATGTTCATCAAGTTTGATTCTCCATTTCAGTAGTCGAGATGTTGGATTACTAACCTTTCAAAGCCAAATCAGTGGCTTATGATCGGTATACATTTTAAATTTATGGCCGTAAACGTAGGGACGGAAATATTTTACGCTCTAAACAACAGCTAGAACCTCTCTTTCCACAGTTGGATAATTTCTCTCAGCTTTATTAAGCGCACGACTGGCATAGGCAATCGGCAAATCTACGTCGAAATCGCTATTCTGTGATAAAACGGCGCCTATAGCAATGTCACTTGCATCTGTAGAAATTATGAACTCCTTAGAAAAATCAGGGTATTGTAAAACTGGTGGTCCTAATAAATTTGCTTGTAGTTCCTTAAACGATTCGTCACAAAAAGCAGACCACTGAAATTTAGCTGACTTTTTCAAAAGTGCTATCAAAGGATTACAGATTTTCGCAAAATTGGGGATAAATTTTCTATAGTATCCGACAAGTCCTAGAAATGATTTAATCGATTTGGTATCTTTTGGAATTGGGTAATTTTGGATCGCATTTACTTTCAGAGGATCAGGTTTTATATCGCTTGCTGATATAATATGCCCGAGATACATTAATTCTTTTCGAAGGAAATTACATTTGGAAGCGTTCAATTTAAGATTATTTTGTCTTATGCATTGGAATAATTCGGATAATTTTTCGTTGTGTTCAAGAATATTTTTACCATAAACCACTATGTCGTCAAGGTAAACGAAACATTTTATGCCATTAAGTCCAGTAAGAACGGAATTCATAAGCCTCTGGAAGGTGGCTGGCGCTCCCTTTAAACCAAAAGGCATCCTTAAAAACTCGTAATGTCCGGTGCTGGTACTGAACGTAGTTTTTTCACGATCTGCGGGATCCAAAAGGACTTGGTGATAACCGTTTGACAAATCAAGAGTACTGAAATACTGTGATTTGCCAAGTTGGTCGAGGATTTCCGCTATGTTAGGTAGTGGAAACACGTCACCAATGGTCACATCATTCAGTCTCCTGAAATCAACAACGACACGCCAATTCTTTTTCCAGTCTACATATTTTTTTGGAACCACCAGTAGAGGAAAATTCCACGGACTAGAGCTAGGTTGAATTATTTCCTCTTTTAGCATTTGTTGAACCTGTGATGAAACTTCGCATTTTAGTGCTTCGGGTAATCGATAAGGTTTTTTATAAATTGGAGGAATATTGGGCATAATATTGATTTTATGTTGAATACGGTTTGAATAAGTTAATTGGTCGTCCTTCAAATGAAATATGTCATTGAAGTATTGAATGCTTTTCCTCAAAATTCATGGCGAAAAGATTCAACTGACTTTCGAGTAGTTTTAAACGATCGGATACGGCGTTATCAATTTGCTCGATTTGGAAAATTTCGTAATTAGATAAACTTTCGAGATTAATAGCCAAATTTTGAAGTTCTACTATTTCTTCATTCGTGTTAAGTAACCCAAGTGTTGCAATACCATTGGATACTTTGATAAGATTATTGCCAATATACACTCCTGTAGATACTTCTTCAGAGTGACAATAATACTCTCCATCCTTTGTGTTACTTAAAGGAATTTTCAAAATTTTTTCACAACGACCTGGTATTTCAACCTTCGAATTTAATGGTAATTTGAAAGATTTTTCAAGATAAGGGATTTCCAGATTTTTGGTTGAATAATTAATAGTACAATTATTTTTTATTAAGAAGTCTTGACCGATAATACCATCGAATGGGAAAACGAAATCTGATCCAAGAATTTGAAAGGTTTGGCGAATAGAGGATTGATTATCTAAACGAATGTTACAATTACATTGCGCTAACGTTTCTATGGGTGGCGAACTGATACCACTTAGATGGCATTTGAGATTTGGAAAACAAAGTGCATCGTCGTTTAAACAATCAACTTTAATCAACGAAATTTCCGAACCTGAATCGATTAAAAAAGAATTAGATTCAGAGTTAGAAATATCCAGCTTAAGTGTAACAAAACTATGGAAACTAGCTGTTGAAAAAGAAGTAGTGTATACATTATAAGAAAGATCCTTGGAATCGGCGTTATTAATTTGGCCAATAGTTTTATTAGTGACTTCGGAATTTGATGTTTTTAAATCAGGATTCGTATCTTGATTTACTCTAAAAGAATTTGAACACCTTACTGTTTTAACTCCTGGACTCGAACGGCCGTGTTCGTATTTAATGGGACTCGAACACCCTTCACGTTTCCCGACGAATTGATAGAATAATGTTGTTTTTTGGAATCATTGTATAGTTTCTTTCGGCATTGAGATATGTGATGGCCGAATATTTTACAGTAAGAGCAAGTAATTGGTTTTCTCTGTAAGAAACTTGAGTTATTAGAATTAGGCTGGGGAGAAGACACAGACCGGCGATAAAATGTTCGATTCATATATGCTTCAGGAATTTTTGTTGCGGCATAATTAAGGCTAGTTTCTTCACTACACGCTTTCTCAATAGCACTATTCATATCCGAAAAATTACAAGCTTTCACAAGTAATTTAATTGATTGGTTTTGAAGTCCTTCTTCAAAGGCACGTAACCCGCTTTTCATATTCAAATTACTAATCGCTACAGCAAATGCAACCCCTTCGCTTTCAATAAACGCGTCGTTTGCACCATCTACTATCTTAACCAGTTTTTTCGAGACGTGCCAAAATTATCATTTCGCACAAACACTGCTCTATTCTGAAATGCCAAAATATTATATTTGGAATCAATCAACACCGAGGAAAACCAGTTCCAGGATACCCAGGTGTATATCCAACCGATGTAATAGGTCGAATTTATTCCGTTCATCCAAGCAACGATGAATGTTTTTATTTACGGCTGCTATTAGTCAATGTGCGTGGCCCAACATCATTCCAACATTTACGAACAGTTGATGGTGAATGGTGTGGATCTTACAGAGAAGCCTGTCATCGTTTGCAACTGTTAGAAAACGATAAACATTGGGATCAAACTCTAAATGATGCTGTAATTTCATCACAAGCTCATCAAATCCGAACATTGTTTTCCAGTATCATATGTACATGCTTCCCATCAAAACCAATTGATTTGTGGATAAAATACAAAGATAATATGTGTGATGATATTTTATTTAATATACGCAATAGAACAGGAAATCCAAATTTACAAATAAGTGAAGACATTTACAATGAGGCATTGATTTCCATTGAGGATATGTGCTTGATGATGTCAAACAAGCTATTATGTCAATTGGGGATGGCCGCGCCCAATCGCCCAATGCACGATGCTTTTCATCAAGAGTTACAACGTGAAAAATCATATGATCTCAATACTTCGAAAGAATCGATTCAAATAAATCTTCCACTATTGAACGAAGAACAGAAGTATGTATTTGATACTCTTATGAAAGTAATAAATGATGAAACTGGAGGGATTTACTTCTTGGACGCTCCTGGTGGTACAGGAAAAAGTTTTTTGATTACTTTAATATTGGCAACAATTCGCTCAAAAAATGAAATTGCTCTTGCTCTTGCTTCATCAGGCATTGCAGCAACTTTGCTTGAAGGCGGTCGAATAGCCCATTCAGCTCTAAAATTGCCATTGAATATGCAAAGCAACAAAATTCCAGCCTGCAACATTTCCAAGAATTCTGCAATGGCAAAGGTTTTGCAGCAATGTGAACTAATAGTGTGGGATGAATGCACGATGGCGCATAAAAGATCTTTAGAGGCTTTAGATAGAACCTTAAAAGATCTACGGAACAACCAAAACCAATTTGGTGGCGCAATGATTTTATTATCAGGAGATTTTCGGCAAATATTGCCAGTGGTTCCACGTTCAACACAAGCTGATGAACTGAATGCATGTTTAAAGTCCTCCAATTTGTGGAAACATGTCAAGGTATTACATTTAAACAAGAATATGCGTGTCATGTTGCAAAATGATCAATCTGGAGACATATTCTCTAAACGACTCATTGATATTAGTAATGGCAAATTTCCTATAGACGTGCTGACTGGCTGCATCACCTTTCCTGAGAGTTTTTGTCAGTTAACGCAATCAAAAGCTGAACTCATTCAAAAAGTGTTTCCAAATGTTGCTCAAAATTACTTATTCCATGATTGGTTGAGCGAACGAGCTATACTGTCTGCCAAAAACACTGAATAAAATAAAATAGAATGAATTTAACTCTAATATTAACAACAAGTTGTTTATTCTCAATAACTAAATAGACCTCACCCGTATGGTAATCTATTAGTTAACTGTAAATCGAGACTATATTAAATTTACAATTTAAGTACAAGAGTCTAAGATTTTACAGATGGGGTATTTTAAAGTACCGATATATGGTATTCCAAATATTTAAAGTTCACGCAATCAAATATTTCCTTGAATTTCCCATAAACATATTACAGAATTTTTTTTTTTCAAAATAGAACAAAACCATAAATTACCAACAACTCTAAACATTGGTAAAAAAAAAAAAGTCAAATATATTTCTAAAATATGTGTTATCTTCTCGCAAATATATCAACACTTCCATAAATGGAACTCATCCCCTTCAAAAACCACTATAATCAAAAAACTTTCAACCAAATGCGCGAAAAATGAACATTTTCATGTTATCTAGATTTTCATCAATTTTGTTAGGTGCCAAACACGCCAAATCGATCTTGAAACGATGTTTTTTTTTTTATCGAAACACACTAAAAATGGGTCTCTCCAAATCGAATTTTCATTATTACGCTGTTAGTCAAATATACAAACGTTTGTTACGCCAATAAGTACCAAACAGAAAAATCGAGTGAAAATTCCTCCCACTTTAACAAAAATAAAAGTTTTACTTTTTTTTTGTATTATTTTCACTTTAATTTTCCTGTTAATTCCACTTGTTATTGTTGTAATTTTCTTTTTATTTCCAATTCTTTTTTATTTTCGGACAAGATAACAATAAACAAAAAAAAATCAAGGAAAATGAAAATTTCCCATTGTTCCAAAAAAAAAAAAAATTTCATGTTGCCTGGGATTCTTTATACGTACTCGTACTTATACACTATACACAAACAACATGTAGAATTGTTAGAACTAGCTAGAAATTATTTTTTGTGTCCGTCTTTCAGTCTCTGATTTTATTTTTCTGTTCCGTCTGTATCCTTCAAAATTCAAACATTTAAGAGGTGTGAGAGGCTGAACTTTTTCAAATTTTTGTTTGTTTAGTCGATTTTTTTTTTTTACTGTTTTCATGCGGATTTCATGTTGATGTTATCTTAGTGATTGTGAAGAAGCCCACGATAAAAAAAAAATTTTAACATGATAATGTTTTATGCGATTTTACACATTCACCACTTAAGATTAAAAGTAACAAGCGAATATAAAAATGCTTCCGTCCAATAGACTTGAACAAAGCAAAAACAAAAATCGCGCATAAACTCGCGTTGTCGTTGTTTAGGTGTAGGGCATTGGGTGTTCAAATTTAATTTATATTCGAGTCCATCTTACTTAAAATAAATAACGTAGCGTACCCTACACAAGATGAAGGACCAAACAAACGAAAAAACGATACAAACTTTTTTTTATTGAATGTATCCTTTTTTATTGCTGTTGCTGTATAAATTTGTCTGTCTGTATCTTTGTGTTGGAAATGAATGAAAGGATTTAAAGGATTTTTGAAGACAACAAAGACATCATTTTTATTAGGATGACTTTATTTGCTTCATCCTTTTTTGTTATATGTATCTCTTGTTGGCTTTTGTTCTTTCAAGATTAGTGTGATACGATTTTTGGTTGTATTTGTTTTCTCTATACAATTGGATCAAACTATGCTGCTTGATGGGATTTCATCTTACACAAATAAACACAGACATTAGAGAGCAGTATTTTAAAAATGAAAAGCTCTTGGGGGCGGGGGTATACTACCTTGATCAACAAGTTCTCGGAATAACCACCGTGTGGCGCTCCCATCGTTCCGATTTGAGTTCTGTTTTTTTGTTAAGTTGGTACATCTGTTGTTGATATTCCCTCTAAATCTTAGCGTCATAGCTTGACATTTGCAAAAATTACGTAGTCAAGAGTACATCTACTCTGTGTGTGTTGGCGATTTTTCCATTATTTCCTCTCGGCTGCTGAAACGCGTTCCCCGTAATGTTTTTTTAACTCATATGAACAGAAAGAAGTCACAGGGAGCCAAATCAGGTGAATTCGGTGGCTGTTGGATGGTATTTGTTGCAATTTTCGTCAAAAAATTACGAATAATGATGGCACTGTGCGACGGTGCGTTATCATGGTGCAAAATCCACGAGTTTTCTGCCCACAATTCTGGTCTCTTTCGGCGAATTGCTTCACGCAAACGTCTCATAACGCCCAAATAATACTCTTAGTTTACGGTCTGGCCTTCTGGTAAAAATTCATGATGCACTACACCGTTGTAATCTATGAAAGCCGTGAGCATTGCCTTCTTTTTTGACTGAAAACGACGTGGTTTTTTGTTGGTGAACGCCATTCACTTGCCTGATGCCTGGATTGCGTGTCATACTCATAAACCTACGTCTCGTCTCCAGTAATGATCCTTTTGATGAATGTGGGAACGGATTCAGCCTCGCAAATCATTTCTAAAATTGTAAATAATCGCCAACACACACAGAGATAGATGTACTTTTGACTACGTAACTTTTGCAAATGTCAAGCTATGACACTAAGATTTAGAGAGAATATCAACAACAGATGTACCAACTTAACAAAAAAACAAAAAACAAATCGGAACGATGGGAGCGCCACACGGTGGTTATTCCGAGAACTTGTTGATCAAGGTAGTATTTTGCGAAACTTAAGGTTGGAAGCGAGTACGGTAGCATTGTTTTTATAGTCGGTTGCTATGGCACTGGTTGAAGTCTCTAACAGTTTAGACTTCCCTTATGGCGCATACTCGAAAATTCATTTCAGTAACTTTTATGGTAATTTCGCAACAAGCGAACTTGACGGAGATAAACTTTTCTCAATATTTTGGTAATTTTTTTCCCCTCCATACATAAGTTGGTATGGAGGGGAAAAAAATTACCAAAATATTGAGAAAAGTTTATCTCCGTCAAGTTCGCTTGTTGCGAAATTACCATAAAAGTTACTGAAATGAATTTTCGAGTATGCGCCATTACCGAATTTAGTTCAGTTCAGTTATCGAGGGGAATATTTTGACAATATTGAATATTGTTTCGCTTATTAAGGGTGCCGGTTTCTATCTCATTCAGAGCGATGTTTCTTTTGATAACCAATTTATTTCGACTAACGAGGGAAGCTGATATATTGGACACTTACAGAATGACTCGAAATAATTGAGGGGACGATTTGTGAATTTGATTCAAACTTATTGGACTGCGAAAGTCAACGAAGGCGTGTACCAATAGCGAATAAACCAAAAAAAATTGAAGAGTAGGGAAATGAAGAGTGAGATTACAACCAAATACAAAAAACGGGAATACGAATGTGGTCAATTACGCCATTACCTATTTAGTCTGTGCAAGAGAATGACATTAAGTGATCAAATGAAAATATGTTTTATAATTAAATTGAAATTTAAAAGGAAGTTGGGGAAATAAAAATTGAAATTATTGTTACAAATAAAATTCTGAACAACATATGGCTTTTCGCCCGAAAAGCCCGAAATTCATTTCGGGCCAGTTGAATAAATACGAATTGAATAATAAGTTACGAATTGAGGCCAAAGGGGGCTATAGGTTGACAGTTATGCTGTTAAACATTGAGTCCCTAATTCTCCTCGCGGAAACAAAGGGAGTGATCAGCTTCGGATTCGGGTCGATCACTCTGTCAATGTGTATAAGAAGGATGAAGTGGACACGCAAGTGGGAAACCAGCCTGGGGTAGACGTCGGGAAGGAAGGTGTTGTGTCGTTAACGGTTAACGGTTAACATTGTACAAATAAACCTGCATCACATGAAGGCTGCCTCGGCAGCTCTCGTTCTCAGACTGACTAAGTTAGGTGAGGACTTGGTGCTAATCCAAGAACCTTGGATTAACAATAACAGGATCTGTGGCCTCAGAACGAAAGGGTATAAATTATTATACTCAGGCAACTCTGAGAAGATCAAACCGTGTATTTTGGCGAAAAATAATTTGAATATTTTTCTTCTTCCTCAATTTAGTAGTGGAGATGTTACCGCGGCGAGCGTTGAGGTTGGCTGTAAAAAATTATGGGTAGCCTCAGCCTACATGGATCGGGAGAAGGAGGTTCCACCGTCCACCGGATAACCTGGGGGAACTGATCCGGGAAGCAGGTCAAGGAAAGGTAGGTGCCATACTTGGATGTGATGCAAACGCGCATCACACAATCTGGGGAAGCACAGACATTAATGAAAGGGTTGAGTTATTTTTTGAATACTTATTAAATACTAACCTTTTAGTTTGCAATATTGGGCGAGAAGCAACATTTATTGTCAGGAATCGACAGGAGGTTTTGGATGTGACATTTGCGTCAGATACTATTTTTCATATGATCAGGGGATGGAGAGTGGAGAATGAGCACTCATTCTCTGATCACCGGTATCTAATATATATAACCTCAACGTCAAACCTGTTACCCGGAAAGAAATATGGGGAGATGTTAGAGGAGGTATTGCTGCTGGAGGTTCTAGAACTTCCGGCAACAGTAGAAGAACTGGATTGCATGGTTGATATTGTCACAAAGGCATGAAATCTTTCATTTAATGTTGCGTGCCCCCTGATAAAACCTAGGGGCAAACAGAAGCCGACATGGTGGTCCAATGGGTTGGAGACCTATCGGAAAGCTTGTAGGGTAGCCTTTAATAGGGCCAAGAATACCAGGGAAGCTCGGCATTGGGACTCATATAAGGAGGACCTGAGGAATTTTAAAAGAGAGTTGAGGAAGGTACAAAGGGGGTCCTGGAGACTCTTCTGTGGTAAAATGGAAGAGGTATCTGAGACTTCCCGCCTTAGAAAGATTCTTTCTACCAACCCAACCAGTCCTAGTTATTTAATTAGGCCTGATGGGTGATGGGCAGCTTCTAGTATGGAATCTCTGGAGCTTCTAATAAATACCCACTTTCCGGGAACCCTCGATGACTCGACGGAGCCGGGGCTCATCGAGAAATACCTTCAATAGAAATGAAGGACATCGTGGATAGGGAACGGATCGCGTGGGCAATGAACGGGTTTAAGGTTAAGCATTATAAATCGGCTGGCCCAGATAGGATTATACCAGCGGAGATCCAGAGGAACATGGCAGTTATCCTTCCCTGGCTGGAGATGATCTTAAGAGGATGTCTGAAATTTATCTATATTCCTATGAAATGGACGGAGGTCAAGGTGGTCTTCATTCCGATAGCGGGGAAAAGCTCGCATGCTTATCCGAAGGACCTGAGGCCTATAACTCTATCATCCTTTCTACTGAAAACATTGGAAAGGATGCTGGATGTATTTATACGATCAAAAATTGAACGCAGCAATTGGGCAATGTCACAGCATGCGTACTGTAAAGGGAGGTCGCTGGACACAGCCTTGCACGCTTTGGTATGCACAATTGAGAAGTCAATTTACTCGCAGGAGTTCTGTATGGTCTCATTCATCGATATTGAAGGCGCCTTTAATAACGTAAAGACGTAGGCGATCATGGAGGGATTGTCAGCTTTGAAGGTGGATTACTCTATAAGTAGGTTGATTAATCATATGCTGTTAAGCAGGGGTATTACCTCAGAACTGGGGGAGTCCACAATTAGAAGGCGGGTGGTTAGAGGATCCCCGCAGGGAGGAGTAATGCCCCCTTCTCTCTGGAGTATAGTGATTAACGAATTGCGGTTGGAACTGGAGACAGAGAGGGGGTATTGGTTGTATGGTACGCAGATGATGTAGCGATAGCGGTATCAGGTAAATATTTGGCCACGATTAGAGATTTTATGCAGAATGCACTATTGATCGTTACCAAATGGGCCAGCAAATGTGGATTACGGATCAAACCGTCCAAGACAGAGCTGGTACTTTTTACCAGGAAGTATAAAATTCCGGTAGTTTGCCCGCCTACGATAAACGGCACTAGACTGACTTTTTCTGATAGAGCGAGATTCTTGGGTATAATCTTGGACATTAAACTCAGCTGGATGCCTAACACGTTAGATAGGGTATATAAGGCCACTGTAGCCATTTACTCGTGCAGGAACGCCATAGGTAAGAGATGGGGTTTGAAACCGGAGCTGGTACTCTGGCTGTACACTGCCGTAGTGAGACCTGTACTTATGTACGGAGTGGGCGTTTGGTGGCCAGCTCTGGATAAGGTAACATACAGGAGTAGAATGGAAAGGGTGAAAAGAACGGCCTGCATGCTTATAAGCGGGCCGCTTAGGACGACACCTACTCGCGCTTTGGATGTTATGTTCCACCTTATTCCAGTAGAGGTTTATGGTAAGCAGAAGGCAGCAGAGGTATGCGACTTACGGCTGTCTCTCAGTGGAAGTGTCTGCAGGTGAGGCATTCGACGATAGTTGGATCACTAAGGGATGCTTGTGCTTCGATAAAGGGTTTCGGGCCGCCTGTCTTTCAAGGGAATCCTGGAGGGACGGATCAATACTGGAAAACGAGGCAGTGCAATTTTTCACGCACGGCTCTAAGCTAGATGGTAAGGTAGAAGCCGGAGTCTTCTGTGAGAAGCTTAATGTTAATATTTCTGTTCGTCTTCCTGACTACTGCAGCGTGTACCAAGCTGAAGTGGTGGCGATCGGCTAAGTCGTGACATGGTTCAAGCATAATGTGGTATCAGTAAGGGATATCGCAATTTATGTGGACAGTCAGGCAGGGGTCAGGTCACTAGAGGCGGTTTGTCTGAGGTAGCGGGTGACGCTGGAGTGCCGATCATCTCTTAATGAGATGAACGAGTATTTCAATATTCAGATAATCTGGGTCCCTGGTCACTCGGACATCACGGGGAACTGCAGGGCGGACGAACTAGCTAGGTACGGTACGACTCTCCAGACGCAGACGGAAAGGGCAGGTCTGGGGAGGCCTATAGCAGCGCTCAAATTGGCGCTCAATAGAACGGCAATCGCCTTGACAAATGTAAGATGGACCAACACTCTCACGTGCAGGGTAGCAAAACAGTTTTGGCCAAAACTGGACTTGCGGCGCTCCAAGGCACTGATATCCCTGAGAAGACGAGAGTTAGGATTGGTCTTAGGGATGCTGACAGGACACTGCCTTATTGGGCGACACGCGAGAAGGCTGGGTCTACAAACAAATGACTTTTGTAGAAGTTGCATGGACGAGGAGGAGGAAGAGACTATAGATCACTTCCAAAATATTTGGGAGGACGATGGAGAGGCTCTGCCACTGTAGCTTTCTGTGGAAGAAACGAGTGATAAAAATTTAAAAGTCCGACAAAAGTCTGAAGTTGCTTCTTGTCGGTCTGTAGAGCGACATTTTGGTTGGCTTGAATTTTCTCGGTGGCCGGCCTAATGCCCAGAGGTCGATTTTGAATCCAAGAAAGACGGCCGTGACTCCAAACTAGTTTATCGCAATGCATCAGCTTCATCGAGATGGCTAGCGAGGTCGTGTGATCAAGATACAGTCGAAATAGGGAACGACACAAATTCTGGAAAATTCCAGGAGCGGATGAAATTCCGAAAGTATCTCGCGAGTTAGCGCAATCGACGTCGGTTCCTCACAAGTGCAGTCCACAAGCACCGCAGTTAATCAAGCGCTGAACATCGAGGCACTATTGGCCCGATTTCGCGACAACATTATCGACGAAGTCAGCCAGCTAATTGCGACCAGCAGTAATCAATCAGTTAACGCACGATCACGTTCGCAGGCGAGTTCCAGCCAGCAACGTTCACATTTGGGGGTATGAAACTGTCCTCCCAATTATATTTTAGGTTAACGTACTCCGGCTTGATACCAATCAGCACCCGCCAATGCTTCCGCGAAACACAAAACTTTTGAATTAAAGTATTATTTGTATTTACTTTATTTAATAAATATTTTTTTGTTATATACAGAAATACGATACGTAGAATACGATCGTGTCCACACTGTCAACTATTTTTAAATTAATAAACTTGATATTAATTGAAATACAATTTTTTACAAAAGAACTAAACTCAAAATGGCGTCGCCAAACGAAACGTGTCGTGTAAATTTTAGATTATTTTTTTGTAGTTCTTTTTCCTTCAACTACTTTATATCGACTGTGTGATCGACTTTCTTTTTTTTTATTCGTATGCCGGGTGACGACGAAACTTTAATGGGCTGCGCACCGCAAATATGACAGCTGCTGCCAATCGTGTTAAACACTGGCACTATTACTGTTGACTACTTCATTGCGTCGCCACATTACCCCCTTCCTAGTGAGCGAAGTGAACGCTACTCCAGGAACTTAGCTGGGCGTCTTGACTGCCGTCCTGATCTTGTTTGGTTATGGACCGGCTGTGCTGGCGATTCCATTGGATTGCTAAATGTCACTTTTTTCGTGACCGTTTGTTGCTGTCCTATTTCCTGTGACGTATCCACTGTTTGTGGTACTGGCTTTGCGTTGATCTCGTGAGGCTCCTCCCGTATTATGAAACATGGCTTCAACCTGTTAATTGAGATGTTTACAGTCCTCTCCTTAATTTTGACTGTAAAATATTTGTCACTACGCCGAATAATTTGATATGGCCCTTCGTACGGCCGCTGCAATGCTGCCCTTAGCGCATCGGTTCTAACAAAAACGTGAGTGCAATCCTTTAAATCTTTGAAAATGAACGTGCTATCTTTGACGTGCCTAGAAGCTGGAGTGGGTTGGATGCTATTGAAATGCCTTCGTAACCCAATTATAAACTCTGATGGTGTTATGTTCGATTTGCTTGTTTCGAAAAAATCACCTGGTAACCTCAAACTCTCGCCATATACCAGTTCTGCTGCAGAGGTTCTCAACTCGACTTTATACGCTGTTCGTAACCCTAATACTATTAACGGAAGTGTCTTGGTCCATTGTGCGTTACCTTGACACATGATTGCAGCCTTCAGCGTCCGATGTAATCTCTCGATCATCCCGTTGCATGCGGGGTTATAAGCGGTAGTTCGCTTGTGTTTGAACCCAAGTACCTTAGCCAGCTCCGTAAACAGTAATGACTCGAACTGGGAGCCTTGATCCGTTGTAATGCTAACCGGGATGCCGAAACGACAAATCCATTCCTTGATTATCGCGTTTGCTACCGTGTCAGCTTTTATATCCGCTACAGGTATAATCTCGGGCCAACGCGTATACCTATCAATTAGTGTAATGCAGTACCTGTTGCCTTCTGATGGTGGAAGAGGACCAATGATGTCCAAGTGGATTTCATCAAATCGTTTGCTTGCATTAGCGTACACTCCTATTGGCGATTTGACGTGTCTAGATACTTTTGATCTTTGACAAGCGACACATGCTTTTGCCATTGCATTAACATCTTTGTTCATTCCTGGCCACACGTATTTCTTTGCTACCATTTTCGTAGTTGTGCGGATTCCTGGGTGAGATAAGTTATGCACGCTGTCGAAAATTCCTCGGCGAAACTGCTCTGGAATGTATGGTCTCGGTGTACCAGTAGAAACGTCGCAAAAAATCTCAGTGTCCAGCCCCAATACGAATAGTTTTTGTAACTTCAGGGATTTATTTGATTCGATAAGTTCAGCCAACATAGGATCGGATTCTTGCTCTTTTGCTATTAGCCTGTAATTGATGGCACTGCCTAAAGTTAACTCCTCTATTCTCGACAAGGCGTCAGCTACCGTATTGTCTCTACCCGCGATATGTCGTATATCCGATGTGTATTGAGAAATAAAGTCCAAGTGACGACGTTGTCTGGGGGATGCTTTGTCCAAGTTTTGTTGTAAAGCATACACCAATGGTTTGTGATCTGTGAACAGAATGAATGAACGTCCCTCAAGTATATGTTTGAAATGTTTGACGGCGCTGTAGGCCGCCAAGAGCTCTCGATCATAAGCGCTATACTTACGCTGTGTGTCATTTAATTTAACTGAAAAAAATCCAAGTGGCGTCCAGACATCCGCTAAACGCTGTTGTACTACAGCCCCGATTGCTGTGTCTGACGCGTCGACCATAACTGATAATTCCGCTTCCGAGGAAGGGTGCGCCAACATTACTGCGTCTCTTAACTTTGTTTTGCTAAGCTCAAACGCGTTTTCGCTTTCACTTGTCCATTCTACTTTCCTCTTGTCGTTCTTTTTGCTTCCTTTTAAGAACTCGTTGAGCACTGCTTGATCGTGCGCTGCGTTCGGGATAAATTTCCTGTAGAAATTGAGCATGCCCAAAAATCTGCGCAAACCGCTTATTGTCTCGGGTTTCGGAAAGTTTAATATAACTTCCACCTTTGACGATGAGGGTTTTATACCATCGCTCGAGATCTCGTGGCCTAGGAACGTGACTTCTGGTTGACCGAAAACGCATTTACTCACGTTTATGACTAAACCTGCTTCTTTTAATCGCTCAAATACGATTTTAAGGTGCAGCAAATGTTCCTCCATCGACTGCGACGCCACCAGCAAATCATCAATATACGGAAAACAAAAATTCAGATTGCGCATTACTGCGTGGATGCATCTCTGGAACGTTTGTGCAGCGTTTCTCAGGCCGAACGTCATTCTGGTGAATTCATATAACCCGAAAGGTGTGCAAATGGCCGTCTTCGGAATATCCTGCTCTTCCACTGGAATCTGATGGTATGCCTTAATGAGGTCTATAGTAGAAAATACTTTGCAATTGTGTAACTGGCAAGAAAAATCCGTCAAAAATGGAATAGGATATCTGTCCGGCTTGGTTTGTGCGTTTAGCGTACGGTAATCGCCGCACGGCCGCCATGAGCCATCTTTTTTCCTAACCAACTGTAATGGGCTCGACCACTCTGAGTCCGAAGGACGACATATGCCCTGACTTAACATAATGTCGAATTCCTTTTTTGCCATTTCGAGCTTTTCAGGCGACAGGCGTCTCACCTTTGCCGCGCAAGGCTGACCGGTTGTTGCGATGACATGTGATACTTTAACCCTTCTTCCATCACAATTTAATTTGTCCACGGTTATCTCTTTATAACTTTCCAATAACCTAAAAATGTCTGAATTTAATGATTCAGATGAAATTGTTCTTAGTTCCGATGATGGTCCTGTAATGATTCTCGAAGAACGCACATAGATCGATGAGAGTGGATCGATTAATTTTTTATTTTTGATGTCTACCAGCAACCCGTAGTGTTTTAGGAAATCTGCCCCGATAATAGGTCTGTCCACGTCTGCTATCAAGAACTTCCATATGAATTCCCTACGAAGGTCCAAATTCAACTTGATGACTTTACTGCCAAAAGTGTTTATTTGTGTGGAATTTGCAGCGAACAACTTAACATCGCATTTGGCTTTTCGTTCGTGAATATTTGGTGGCAACACTGACACATCTGCTCCTGTATCTACCAGGAATTGCTTTTTACTGACTAAATCTATTATTAAAAGACGACATTTATTACGGCCAACGTCGCTAGTCGCCATCAACGACGCGCCTTTTAGTTTTTTGCAGCATCACTTGTGCTGCTTCCCGACTTGAAATTGCATGGCGTCATGCATCTGCGAGCTTTGTCACCGAATCTGTAATGATATCGGCACAAAGGAAACCGGCGAACTTCGCTATCACTACGTCTACGCACGGATCTGTCTCTTTGTCGATAATGGTTGGAATGGTTTGGTGATCTACTCCTACTATGTGTCAGGCTATTTACCATTTTCGTCAAGGCATCAATTTGCTTTGCTAACTTGTCCATTGAATGAGGACTATCGTAACTGACCGCGCACACTTCAGTCACCCTTTGGACTTCTAAAATTCTATCCGCCGTGGCTGCTAATTTGTCGATGTTGCTCTCTTCTAAGCTTGTTAGGACTGTTTGTGCCTGGGAAGGTAATCGTTGTAGCCAGAGATTTAACAATACCGAGTCCTGTATCTGCGTTCCTGCGAGGCCTTGCATTTCCCGAAGCAAGTCGGATGGCTTTCTGTCGCCTAACTGTAGCCCCTTCAATAATCTATCCAGCTTAATTTTTGCCGAATCGCTCAAACGTTCGATAATCGTTTTTTTGAGATCATCGTATTTTGATTTCTCAGGAGGTTTTAATATTTTCTCCCTAACGCACTTCACTGTCTCACTATCCAACGCCGCTATTAAATAACCGTATTTAGTTTGATCCGCAGTTATACCCGAAATGTTAAACTGGGCTTCCAGTTGATGGAACCAAATTTCTGAATCGTCCCTATTGAACGGTGGTGCTTTCACGGACACCTTAAACGCAGACTTGATCGCCGTTTCGTCGTCGGACATACTGACCAGTTTATAATAACGATTTTTTTTTTAAAATACCGAAATAAAATGAGAGAATGTAGCTTATCGACACGACCACGCCCTTCGTATAGCGTTACAATTCGTTATAATAATTAAATTTATGTTTGAGAAAAATTTACATGCAGTAATGCCGTTAAATTTACCGTTACGTTACACAATTTTAGCAAATAAAAATCTATTTAAAATGACAGTTTACAATATCGTGTGGACACTTACTTGAACGTATATTTTGCTGCTGTTGGTTGTAATTACAGTTGATCCGCGACCTGCTGCACGATGATGTTCACCCCGTGTTGATTTGTTAACCGTGCGTGTTTTTGCACCGCTATATGCCCTCTTAAACACGGAATGCAACCATGCGCTGATGTTAATAATGTTGCTAAATGTTGTACTGGGTTGTTATCCTCGATTGCCACTCGGTAATTAATTTTTACCAGCGCGTTTTTTTGTTGAACAAAATTTTTGTATGTGTCGATTTTTGTCGCACTTAATTATGCCGCCGTTGTTACTTTGCACAAGCCGTACGTTTTAAATTGTCGAAGGTCACCAATTTTGGGGGTATGAAACTGTCCTCCCAATTATATTTTAGGTTAACGTACTCCGGCTTGATACCAATCAGCACCCGCCAATGCTTCCGCGAAACACAAAACTTTTGAATTAAAGTATTATTTGTATTTACTTTATTTAATAAATATTTTTTTGTTATATACAGAAATACGATACGTAGAATACGATCGTGTCCACACTGTCAACTATTTTTAAATTAATAAACTTGATATTAATTGAAATACAATTTTTTACAAAAGAACTAAACTCAAAATGGCGTCGCCAAACGAAACGTGTCGTGTAAATTTTAGATTATTTTTTTGTAGTTCTTTTTCCTTCAACTACTTTATATCGACTGTGTGATCGACTTTCTTTTTTTTTATTCGTATGCCGGGTGACGACGAAACTTTAATGGGCTGCGCACCGCAAATATGACAGCTGCTGCCAATCGTGTTAAACACTGGCACTATTACTGTTGACTACTTCATTGCGTCGCCACACACACAGTCGGTCTAACTCGAGACGACGATTTAATCCCAAATACCAAACGTGCTATTACCATTACAAATTCGGTGATAAAGCCGAAAAATTCATTGACGGATGTTCATTTCGTGTTAAAAGCAACAATGGTAATACACAAAATTCAATTATTCCAAAACAAAATTTTTAACCGGTCATCAGACGCTGGCGACAGTCAATGATGACACCGCTTCTAGTCACCTAATAATATTTGATGCAACGAACAATCTCAGGTTCCTTGTCGATACAGGCGCGGATTTATCAATAGTACCATTTAAGAATTTTAAGCCAGCAAAAGCGATATCCATTGGCTTACGCCGCGAACTCCGCTGGGAATTTGTTATCGCTGACGTTTCGACGCCTATACTCGGCGCAGATTTTCTAATGTACACAGGTCTCGTAGTGGACATTAGTAAACGGAAGATCATAGATCCGGTGACTTTACTGTCCGTTACAGGTCTACTCACATGTATGGCAACGCAAAGTTTGTCATACATTGATCAGACAACAGTTCCTACACAGATTCAAGACCTGTTTAAACAGATTCCGCAAATCAGAAGTCGCTCATTAAGCAACCAGCAACGCCTCTATCAAGCATAACGTCACGCATCGGCTGGAGACAACTTGCCAGCCAATTTCTGCAAAAACACATCGCTTAGCACCGGATAAACTCCGAATTGCAAAAACCGAATTCGACAACATGATGGCGCAAATCGAGTTACGGTTCCTGACAGACCGGCCGCTAAATCGAGTTACGGTTCCTGACAGATACCCAATACCGAGTCTACAGAACTTTTCGTACCAACTCGCGGGTTGTACAGTTTTCTCAACTATTCACCTTGTTCAAGCGTACCACCAAATTCCGATCGAACTATCACACATCCCCAAGACAGCCATCTCAACGACTTTTGGTCTTTTTGAATTTACCAAAATGACCTTTGGCCTAAGGAATGCAGCACAGACTTTTCAAAGACTGATGCATTCTGTTTTATTCGGCCTCAAGTTCTGCTACTTAGATGATATTCTGATCGCATCCAAGTCATTCGAAAATCGTCTTGAGCACCTCAAGATTGTTTTTCAAAAATTATCAGAACATGGTTTGGCCGTTAATTCCGACAAATGCGTCTTTGCATTACCCGAAATTAAGTTTCTCGGTCACTTAATAAACGAACAAGGCATTCTTCCTCTTCCAAACAAAGTCCATGCCATTAAAAACTTCGAACGGCCTGTAATGGTTAATCAACTCAAACGATTCTTGGAAATGATTTATTTATACAGACGTTTTATTCCCGGCGCTGCTGCAGACCAAGTTTTACTTAATGACTTCTTGAAAGGTTACAAGAAGAACAGTAAAACACCAATCGAATGGACTTCAGCATCTATTGACGCTTTTAACAATTGCAAGGTAAAACAATGTCAAGTGACACTGCTTGCAAACCCAACCCCCGACGCTCGTTTAGCAGTTATGGTTGACGCATCCGATCACGCAATCGGAGCAGTGGTACAGCAGTTTGTCTCGAATACATGGCAACCGCTCAGTTTCTTCTCTGTACGTCTAAGCGAGACGCAACAACGCTACAGTGCTTATGATAGAGAGCTGCTCACAGCTTACTCTAGCGTTAAGCACTTCCGGCACCTCCTCGAAGGTCGTAAGTTCACATTGTTCAAAGACCACAAACCCCTAGTCTACACATTTTATCAGAATCCGGATAAAGCGTCTCCGCGACAATTTCGGCATCTTGATTTCATCGGTCAGTTCACAACCGATATCCAACACATCTACGGTTTTAACAACGTCGTCGCAGATACCTTATCTCGGATGCACAAACCAAGGATGCAGAAATACGAGAACTCTTGCATAGTAACAACATGTCACAAAATCTCAAGCAAGTTTCAATAACGTTTAACTCCAATAAACACATTTATTGCGATATTTCGACTTGGACCATTCATTCCATTGAATTTCCGGAAACAAGTTTTTGAATCCTTTCATAATCTTTCGCACCCCGGAATCCAAGCCACAACCAATATTTTAACTAAAAATGTTATCTGGCCCTTGCTCCGGAAAGATTCGAAAACCTTCACTCAACAATGTGTATACAATGCGAAAAGTGGAAAATTTCAAGGCACACCAAGTCACCTCTCGCCAACTTCACTTTAACTTCGCAACGTTTTGCAGAATTACACCTAGACATCATTGGTCTTTTACCGGTTTCTGATAACCAACGGTATTGCATCACGCTAATAGATCGTTACACACGTTGGCCTGAAGCGGTTCCTGTTGCGGACATAACGGCTGCCACTGTCGCGTTCGCCGTATATTCAACTTGGATATCCCGTTTTGGCGTTCCAATGTCCAGCATCTCATCTATGTACGTATGCTATTTTAATGTAGTAACAAATTATTTTTTCAAACTATGATAAGTCTTATAAACTATGATTTAATTGAGTTTAAGGAAAACCAATTAACAGCAGAATAATTATATATTTCCAAATTTTTCTTTTTTTTTCATAGCAAATCATAAGAATAGCAAAAAAGTTTAATTTTTCAACAATATTAAAGAAGTAAAGAGAGAACAAAATAACTTCCCAGAATTTAGCGAAAAGCACACAGACACGTCCCCAAATTAAATCAATTCACATCCAAATCAACATTCGAATATCATATACGAAATAAAACGGCACATCTGAAAATTTTATTCAACATAATCAAATCGAATTTTAATGAATCCAAAAATAAAAATTTTGAATTCTAAATTACAATTTTTGTTTCACTTTGCTTACATAGCGCAAAAATCTACATACGTACTACCTACATACCTGTATTTATCCACCGTCGTAATCGAAATTCAATGGATGAAAATTATGGAAAATTCTCCGTTCATCGCATTTTTATTTATTTTTTTTTTTTCGGTTTGCAATTTCCCATGGGTAATACTCCAATTCCAAAGTCTTTTATATAATTTTCATATCTATTATTTTAAAATGTAACACCTTATTCTACAATAACAACAATAACGTATAGTAACGAGCAGAGAAAAATTCGGAAAAGTTTTATTTCCTAAATCCTAATGTGTAACAATATAATGCTTGTATATACTACATATATGTATATATGGATGTGTGCATACAAGTTTATTATGAAGATATGAATTTTTGTCCTATAATAAACAGTTATAATATATCTTATAAATAATTTTACCATGAAACATAATCCAGATTGGTAATAAATTTTCGAAAGATTAAAATAAAACTTTTCAGAGCTCATCTTTTCACACGTGTAGATATGAGTTAAACATAATTTTATAAACATACACCCAAGTAGTGGACCAAGAAAAATGTTTTCAATATTTAGAATAGCATTTTGTAGATTGTAGGTGCCGTACCACACACAAGATTTAGTCGTAAAAACAAATAAAACATTTCTCACATTTGGTAACCAACCAACCATTATTCTTGTTAGTTGCATTAACAAGTAGGTAAATGCGGTCAGAAAATTGTAGCGACGACAGAGAGATTAATGGTCTAAAAATATAAAACAAACCAGATTAACTGAAATTCTACTTTTGAAAAAACAATTCATTTAAGCAATTTCATTGATTATATAGTATAAAATAGTCTTACGACAAGAAAATATATTAAACAAAAAACATTGGATGTCCCTTGACAATTTCCTCGCGTATTTGACGCTGATTAAATTCCTGCTCCAAATTTTCCATATTGATGCGTTCATTTTGAATATAAACTTTACCTCGGTATGCCGCCAAATGGGCATAGTAGGTCGGGGCAACATAAGAAACGGCACGATTACATCTGGTAAAAACATGACACAAATTATAAGTTAATGCCTGTAATTCATCTGCTTTAATATTGGAATCATCCCATATGACGCAGTATTTTGTTGGTCTAGCCACACCTTGGATTGAAGCGTGTGCTACTAAGAAAAATTGATACTGTCTGGGATCAATAATAAATTTATCAACAATTGTGCCGGGCATTACGTTGTTGTTTTTGCCACAAGATATTCTGGATACCCCCGGATAAAAACGCGTATTATGTCGCTTTTGGACGACAATAAATGTAACTGCTGGTTTATAGGCAGGCGCAATTTGTTGACATGCTTTATAAATAGCGGCCAATTCAATATTTAGTACATCTTCAAATTGGCCATCTGAGACACCATCACGATAATACAAAATTTTATCCGGCAATTCATTATTCATACTTTTCTTGTAGTAATTCAACTGTTCGACCATAATATTGTTTAAATCGGTGATCATTTCCTGGGTTGGATTTTGAATACGCCAGCACATGTTGTATTTCAATGCATTAATGTCATGCGAAGATGCTACACCCACAACACTAGGTCCTTCCATTGTACCAGTTGGATGTGTAACATCTGCCCCAACTATCATAATCTTGCCCCTACCTATTGGCGGTGTATGCCTGGTTACGACTTTATGATTGAAACCGTTCAATTTTGAATTCAATTTTAACAAAATATTGTATACAGTGCTTCCATTTAATTTTCTGGCCAATGTAAATGATTTAATGCATTGTGTTAATATTCCGCATTTCAATTCAGCCGCTTGTTTTACATTGGGATATGCTTCAGCTCGATTTGGTATGATCACAAATAATAATTCAACATTTTTCCGTTTAAGCATCAACATTTTTTGCTCAATTTCGTGTTTCCGGCTATTTGATCTCATCTCTATGAGATCAGTGAATCTGGGCGCAAACGACATATTTGCGTTTCGACCAAGGTCCGAAATCATATCAGCCAATTTGAAAATATCTGAATTTGAACAACGTTCGTCTAATTTTAAAACTGACCAATGCGTGCATTGTTTACCATCCAAAAATTTTTCTCGTTCAGCATTCCATACACCACGATCGACTCTAACTTCCGGATTAGTTAAGTACTCTAAAGAGGGTGCGGGTAAAATTCGTGCTTCAACTTCGGTAAATTTATCACCAATACTAATACCAAACTGTTTCACAACTTGTGATTCATTGTGGCGAATTTTATTGAGCAAATCCATAATTCGACGTTTTCGAACATCGGTTGAAGTAGCCGTTTCGGCAATAACTGTACGAATTTGATTTTCCGATAATTTTTTCCTAATAACTTGACCATCTTGAATACTGCAGAATTCTAATGGTAAGTAAATATTTTTGATTGCTGGTCCACACCACAAACATGGTAAATGCGGATAGCGTAATGGAATATTCTTTTCTCTGAAATATGCTTCCACGGTCATCTTTCGATTTTCGAGCACAAATGTTTGAGTTTTTGCCGAATCCTTTATCCCATTGTATTTGAATACATTAGAAAAAGCTGTCCCTGGTTGATTATAAACTAAGGTGAGCCCTTTTAAATAGTCGTGTAATTGCTGTGGTTGATATAATGCCTGATTTATATTAACCTTCATCACATCAGCTAACAAACTCAACACTGTTCTAGATGAAGGGAATGGTTTATTAACCACATCTATGTTGAATAAAGGTACTTCACCTAATACAATACTTTGAAATAATCCCGTCCACAATTCATAATTTTCACCCAAATCAATTGTTTTATTAGGGCGAGTATAAAATGACCGATTAACATTCACAAACTTTCCAGAACATGGCATACGCAAGACAATCTCCAAACATTGAATTGCTCTTAGTGGTTTAATAATGCCCGGCGATTTACTACAAATAGAAAAAAGCAATTAAATATTTTCCTTATTGTTTTGCCACAAATACTTACTCCGCATATTTTTTAATGGCACTCAAATCTATGATACAAGTATCGACCTCTTTCACGGTTATTGTAATGGTCCTGTCCCGATTTGTTTGGCTATCGTGCCACAACATTTCATCTCGTAACACATTACCCGGTATTGGTAAAGGGTTTGCACTGAAAATATTATTCTGGCCATCGTAAGCAATGAAATATTTTGTAAAATATTTTGTACGAAATTTCTCAACAATGTCATGCAAATGTTTCTTAGGAATTTTTTCTGGATCAAAACGGATATCGTAATGATAAGCTTTCGGTACAAGTCGATCGAGCTGAATTCTTAAATAATTTACTTCGATTTTTAATTTTTGACCTCTAGTCCCGACACATGAGCCGGGACTAACTTCAAGCGGTTGGAACCCTACTTTTGATTTCCGAATAGCGCCGGTACTTTGAGGTTTCTGTTGTTGAGTAATAACCAATTTTTCATGTAACTGTTGTTCCAAAGGTACGGATTTACCTGGAAGCATTCCCTGATCTTTAGTGGATGACTGTGGTTTAATTGGTGCACCTGTGGCTGACGACTTAGTTTCAAATTGACGACTTTGCTGTCGGTCAACAGGTAATTGCTTTGGCGGTTCTACACGCCCACGTTGTGGTTGATCTTCTGATAAGGCAGGAAATGGACGTTGCGACCCCTGCATTGGTTTTTGTGGCAGATTCCAAGCCGAAGAAGGATTTTGTGTAAAAACAGATCGTTGTGATGAACTCCAAGATGATTGCTTTGGTTTACCCGATACACGTTGGTGTGTTTTTTTCACCTCAGGCTGTGGCTGTGGTTGTGAGTGAGAACGGGATGGTCCAGGAACTTGTTCCTGCCCGGGCGGTGAACTTAAATTTTTGTTTGTTTTTTGTTGATTAGGATTCGGATATTGCTCTCTACCTGCTGATGACCCTTTTAACATTAACAAATTATAAATTTAACAAATTCGTTTCTTTATTTATGTTAGTTACAAATTATTTTTCTGTGAAATCACAGAAAAATTACAATTACAGTTAAAATTATTAAGAAAGGTTATACATACTTTTACTTTTTTTCTCCATCGTTTGGTACAAATTGATTTAATCTAATTTCAATTAAAGCAATTATAAATTATAATAAAATCAATTAAAAATGAATTTGTAATTTTCTGTTCTCTGACAATTTTTTGAATAAATTTAAATTTTATTAAAAACAAACTCCTCATGGGGGAGACAATCGCACGACTGAACGCGAACAAGAACTCAATTTCTTTATTACCGTTGGTTTTTCAAAACAATAAAAAAAACCTGTTTGGGTTTGAATTTTTACAGTTTTAATTTGGTATCTTGTTTTGATTTCGATTTTTTTTGTATGTATTTTAGGACCAATGAGAATATTTCTGTGGGTGTTATTGAATAATACATTTGTACAAACATCTTCAGGGCCGGCTCAAGATTGCTTTATATTTAGAAGTTTTCGGATTATAAGTGAAGAAATATATTTGGCAATTCCCGAAATTTTTTAAACTTTACGTAATTTCACTTGTAAGAGCAGTACAATGATATTTGTGGAATCTGCTGATGCGATGTATAGCCCCATTAGATTTACTAAATCATCGGTGGTTTGAATTCTTCTTTGTTTGAATGAGAGCTCCAAGTAGTTGACGGAAAATCCTATGCCAATTTTCAATTGTGATACTCAATGTGGAATCTGTGATGCGATCTCCTTTGCCTTTTCTTTTGAAACCATCGGTAGTTTGGCGCTGCTAAGCTGGCATATTTAACCCGCTAAATTAACGGCCCGGTGTGTCTTCCACTTTGTATTGAACTACTATAATGGCACATCGAAAAGCATCAACTTCTATAAAATGCTTCCAAAAATCTTCAAAGTAGGTAGATTTCCCCGATGACTTCGCGGCTGAAAAACTTCAGCTTGGATTAGAAACTGTCTTGTCGGATCAGTTACATTTTGTGCAGAATGCTTATTCCTTGTACTACTTCATTGCCAATATTCCCAGTCTGATCCTGTATCGGTGAATTAATAAGGATGTGACAGCAGTTAAATTTAAATAAATTCTAGGAAAATTACAAATTACATAATCTATCTAAAACAAACGGTCGTCACTTGTCATTTTTAAATCTAAAGTTGTGCAATTCTAGTATGTAGGAAGTACACTGTTATTTTTTTATTCAGAAAAACGCCTATGACGTAGGTATGTACCCAACAGACGATTTTTCACTTAAGTACTATTCATACCAGACGCCTCGCTTCAAAATTTTTAGATTACCACAAATGCGAAGCTGAGACCCTTTCATACCGGTGGCGTTGGCTTTAAACATTCGGTTGCCATCATTACACATGAACTACAGCAAGAACTGAGATATTCTGAATTTGTAACGTACATATGAGTTTGATTTTTCGGTAAATATAAAAGAATTGTGCCTAAAATGTGATTTGTAGGTTATGTTGACAAAGCACTTCGCTTTGTAGTGTACTTTAATTTAAAATGTTGCAGTCGAGTGTGGAACGCATTGCCTTGGCTTTAAAGATAACTTTATTTAAAAAAAATTATTTTTCAACGAATTGAATTTATTTCTATAAAATTAAACGTTGTCAATCAAATAAAACTAATTTGCATAATTCAAAAATGAAATAAAGAATTTTTATTTTTGAAGCTCAAAGCCGAGGCGCCTGGTATGAAAAGTACTTTAAGTTACCCACCAGGAAATTCGTTTGAGACACAGTAACGACTCAATGGGTGCGTTCACCGCGCAACAAAATGTTACAAAAAGTTACATTTTTTGACAACTTGTCGTTCACTGAGCACCAAGGTGTGACAGTATATTATGACAACTTGGTGTTCACTGCCTATGTTGTCGTCGACACAAATCGACATTTTTTGATTGTAGTAGCAAGTGTTGTCAGTTAATGTTCAAAATTTATGATTGACAGAAAATAACAACATGGCATTCACTGGGTTTTAAAGTTACATCGATTGACACCGATGTTTTGATATTTCTAACATCACACCACACCGACAACAATTTTTGCAGTGAAAGCAACCAATCAGTGATAGTCAAGCATGACACGTGTATTGATATTTATCAGAGAAAAGGACTAATTTTTGTGTTTGGCTAGTCTGAGACGAATCATAAATGACTTGTCACGAACTTGACTCTTCTTGTTGGACTCTGCTGTGAAACTTCGTGGTCGAATTATATATGTCATTTCATAAATTAATCGCATATGACAGGTTTTAAACAAGCACTCTGTGACAACTGTCATTTCTCTCTTTGCTGGCTGTCATTTTACAATTAAAAAGTTTATGAACACAATCCTGGCAGAATCAGCTAATGGCTGTATGATACTCTTTTTTTAAGAGAATATATTTGAAACCAAAGCAATAAAAGTTACAAAAATAAAGCTAAAAAACAAATACTTTGGTTAAAAATTGTAGAAGACCTTAACTCGACATTGATATTTGATGGAGTTTTTAAATATACTTTTAGTATTTGTAACGCTTTTATTATTTCATTATTGAATCCTAAAAGCGTTATAAAACAGTGGAAAATGGGATGCCTACAGATTATTTATATTCATATTTTATATTAAATTTATTTTAAAATTAAACAAATACATTTTCTTTGGTACACAAAACACAAATATTTTCCCTATTATTTCAGAAATGTCAGAAAAAAATAACTAATGTCAGAAAAAATCTGTTCTATATCTGTTCGATTAGTGATTTTCCAATCGACCATCGCAAGTACTTATAAGCACTTATATGGTTTATGTCTGTGCTAAATCATCTACTCGCAACTGATCTACCTATTTTTTCAAGAGCAGCTACAACCTACAAGCAGTTACGTCAACATTCTCCGCTAGGTGATATTTGATAATAATTAACAACAATAAAGCTAAAATTTATTTTTTAAATATTTATTTTAATATTTTATCATCATAAATTAAAAAAATTAAACAACTATCGCATTATTTTTTTGGTATTATGTGAATTAAAAATTTAGAGGTTATGTTTTTCTAATGTCATAATTTTTTTTATGTTCCAATCGACATTTAGCCTACATATGTTTTTCGCACTTATAAGTAATTGCGGTGGTCGATTGGAAAACCACTATTAACTGCTAGAAAAATTGTGCTACGACTTTTTTTTGACGTTTCTACATTTTTTTTTTAAATCTTTGGTGTATACACTCCCTCTCACAGATATTATTTTGTATTTATACTTTTTCTCTCACTCCGTGTATCTTTTATTGTAACTGAAAAATTGGGAAAAAATGGAATATCATACAGCCTTTAAGCAAAACCACGATATACCGATTACCAGGTATGATGAAGGCATGAAGCGCATCAAAGTTTTAATTTTATTTGAAAATTGACGTCATTCGGTGCAAACATTTGTTTTTTATGTCGATTTCGATTCACCTTTTACCAAATCTTTAAAAGATCACTTTCTAGGCTGTGTGAATAGAACAGTTGCTCCGTAATATATTTGTGTGCGTGTTTTAGACGTTTATATAAACATAACCTATAATTTTTATAAAAGATCGATACTCTATAAAAAACAACTTAACATATTCTAATGTTATATACAATACATAACAACAACAAGTTAATTCTATAATATAAAATATTTACATAAAAATAAACAGAAACACAAAATATAACACAAAACACAGTTCACAAAACACAAAATGACAGTTCTATTTGTGTTTGTGTTTGTAAATCTGCCAAAAAATCGAGATTCGTAAAACAACAACAATTTTGCTCGATCGAGCGACTTTCTTGGCGAATCGAACAGTTTGACAGCAGAAAGAGCAAGTCAGTTTGCTCTTTTTTGGTGAATCGAAAACCACATTAGTTTTTATTTTTTATTCAAATTTCTCTATTTTGTTTTGTTTTTTGGCACGTCATTTGGTGGTGCGCAGAAAAAGACGATTTTGAATCAGCTGTCGATCATACCTATAGGATCTGTTTACCGTGAGCAAATCGTCTGCTGGGTATATGTATGTAAATCTCAAAAACATTATATGTACATATGAACACAATCCCAGCTGCAGGTCTGCCAACTTAACAAGAAATTAAAAACGGAAAACCCAAATTTAAAGCTGGTTGGTTTTATAAATTTTATAAATAAAAAAGTAAGCGGAAAAACCAAATAGAAAATCGTTTCTTAAATTTTGCTGTGGAAGGAAACTGTTTTTCGTTTAAATAGTGTTTATAACGGTTGGTTAACCATGGAGAGAAAAAAAAAACGTAAGGAGACGAGTAAACTGTTGGTTGTGGGGCTAAATTAATTGAATTGACTTGTTCTTTATAGAAAATAATCAGCCCAATTCGGGGAAAGCGAAGGCTAGCGTGGACAGGCCTTCTACATCTAATCCATAAACTAATGATCCAGGCAAGAAAAATAAAAAAAACGATGGTTAGTTTTTTGATTTTATAACGAGAGTTGTATTTTAATTGAATTTCTTCTAAATTATAGCTAACGAGGCAGGATCCATGTCAGACAGACCACAATACGGAAATAAGACTACAAGGCAAAATCCCTCAAGCGAGTCGCAGCCTGATTTAGTAAGAAAACAGCAACCATCCTCTTGGAATCAACAACAACGAACTGCATTCAGTCAAAATCTGCCTTCGGCCTGGAATCAACCTCAAAAATCAGCCTGGGGCACACAACTTTCAAATCCTTCCCCTTTAATAGATAAACCAAAAGCTGGACGTGAAGAACAGTCAATCTGTGCTCAACCAGAAACATCTAAATCATGTACAAATCTCCCTTCGACTTCTAAGCAAACTCAGAAAGCAGTTTGGGGTTCACAATCTTCAACTGCTTTTTCATCGGTAAATATACCGCTAGAAACATCTAATCCATTGCCGATTGACGGACAGCAGAATGCACCAATGGGGAAAAAGAATCGAAACAAATACCCAAAACAAGATGCTCAAGCAACAAAAGACCAACCGGTAGCACCGCTGCCATCTACACAAATTCCACTCGTATCGTCCGAATCCGTAGATTGCAATAAGACGCCTGTTACTAAATCAGTGCAACATCAAGATATATCACTGATGCAACAACAGATACAACAAAAATTGGTTATTACTCCACCACAAATTGGTCGGAAATCAAAAGTTGGTTTCATACCACTAGAAGTTGCACCCGGCTCTTGTGTCGGGACTAGAGGTCAAAAATTAAAAATCGAAGTAAATTACTTAAAAATTCAGCTCGATCGACTTGTACCGAAGGCTTATCATTACGATGTCCGATTTGATCCAGAAAAAATTCCCAAGAAACATTTGCAGGACATTGTTGAGAAATTTCGTACAAAATATTTTACAAAATATTTTATTGCTTACGATGGCCAGAATAATATTTACAGTGCAAACCCTTTACCAATACCGGGTAACGTGTTACGAGATGAAATGTTGTGGCACGATAGCCAAACAAATCGAGACAGGACCATTAAAATAACTTTAAAAGAGGTCGATACTTGTATCATAGATTTAAGTGCCATTAAAAAATATGTTGAGTAAGTATTTGTGGCAAAAACAAAAAGGAAAATACTTAATTGATTTTTTTTGTATTTGTAGTAAATCACCGGGCATTATTAAACCATTAAGAGCAATTCAATGTTTGGAGATTGTCTTGCGTATGCCATTTTCTGGAATGTTTGTGAATGTTAATCGATCATTTTTTACTCGCCCTAATAAAACAATTGATTTGGGTGAAAATTATGAATTATGGACGGGATTATATCAAAGTGTTGTATTAGGTGAAGTACCTTTGTTCAACATAGACGTTGTAAATAAACCATTTCCGTCATCTAGAACTGTTTTGAGTTTATTAACTGATGTGATGAGGGTTGATGTAAATAAAGCGATTTATCAACCTCAGCAATTAGACGAATATTTAAAAGGGCTTGCCTTAGTTTATAATCAACCAGGAACAAGCTTTTCTAATGTATTCAAATACAATGGGCTAAAGGATTCGGCAAAAACTCAAACATTTATGCTCGAAAATCGAAAGATGACCGTGGAAGCATATTTCAGAGAAAAGAATATTCCATTACGCTATCCGCATTTACCATGTTTGTGGTGTGGACCAGCAATCAAAAATATTTACTTACCATTAGAATTCTGCAGTATTCAAGATGGTCAAGTTATTAGGAAAAAATTATCGGAAAATCAAATTCGTACAGTTATTGCCGAAACGGCTACATCAACCGATGTTCGAAAACGTCGAATTATGGATTTGCTCAATAAAATTCGCCATAATGAATCACAAGTTGTAAAACAATTTGGTATAGCTGTCGGCGATAAATTCATCGAAGTTGAAGCACGAATTTTGCCTGCACCCAACTTAGAGTATCTTACTAATCCGGAAGTTAAAGTCGATCGTGGTGTATGGAATGCTGAACGGGAAAAATTTCTGGATGGTAAACAATGCATGCATTGGTCAGTTTTAAAGTTAGACGAACGATGTCCAAATTCAGATATTTTCAAATTGGCTGATATGATTACTGAGATTGGACGGAACACAAATATGTTTTTTGCGCCCAAATTCACTGATCTGATCGAGATGAGATCAAATAGCCGAAAACAAGAAATCGAAGACAAAATGATGATTCTTAAACGGAAAAATGTTGAATTATTATTTGTGATAATACCAAATCGAGCTGAATCATATCCCAATGTAAAACAAGCGGCTGAATTGAAATGCGGAATATTAACACAATGCATTAAATCATTTACATTGGCCAGAAAATTAAATGGAAGCACTGTATACAATATTTTGTTGAAATTAAATTCCAAATTGAATGGTTTCAATCATAAAGTAGCACTCAAGCAAACACCACCAATAGGTAGGGGCAAGATTATGATAGTTGGGGCAGATGTTACACATCCAACTGGTACAATGAATGAACCTAGTGCTGTGGGCGTAGCATGTTCTCACGATATTAACGCTTTGAAATATAATATGTGTTGGCGTATTCAAAATCCATTGCAGGAAATGATCACCGATTTAAAGAATATAATTGTCGAACAATTGCATTACTACAAGAGATGTATGAATAATGAGTTACCGGATAAAATTTTGTATTACCGTGATGGGGTCTCGGACGGCCAATTTGAAGATATACTAAATATTGAATTGACCGCTATTTATACGGCATGTCAACAAATTGCGCCTGCCTATAAACCAGCAGTTACATTTATTGTCGTCCAGAAGCGGCATAATACGCGTTTCTATCCAGGTGTATCCAGAATCTCTTGTGGCAAAAACAACAATGTAATGCCCGGCACAATTGTTGATAAATTTATTATTGATCCCAGACAGTATCAATTTTTCTTAGTAGCACACGCTTCAATACAAGGTGTGGCTAAACCAACAAAATACTGCGTCATATGGGATGATTCCAATATTAAAGCAGATGAATTACAGGCATTAACTTTTAATTTGTGTCATGTTTTTACCAGATGTAATCGTGCTGTGTCTTATGTCGCCCCGACCTACTATGCTCATTTGGCGGCATACCGAGGTAAAGTTTATATTCAAAATGAACGTATCAATATGCAAAATCTGGAGCAAGAATTTAATCAGCGTCAAATACGCGAGGAAATTGCCAAGGGACATCCAATGTTTTTTGTTTAAATTTTTTTTTGTTTCATCATTCTTAAATGTACTACGTAAATGAACCGTAATTGTAAAACGCGAAAAGTTTGTGATTTTTGTTTTGTTTGGTTAATTTTGTGTTTATTTAATCTTGTACCTAATGAATAAAAATGTACGCTGTTTTAATTCTAGTCATTTTTTGATATCTAGAAAATTTTCAGTTAATATGAAATTTACTGAAATAGTTGGTCAATTTCCAATTCAAAGTTTACATACTATATTTCACTGGCTAATTTATTGGTCATAAACTCATAAATTAATACTATGCAGTCTTGGGCTGCCTCAGTGTCGTGTTTCCCCCTATTATGATTGTCGAGTCGATGGACAATCGATACGACTCTGTGACATCGCATTTTTGTCGAACACCCTTTTCGCATTTAATCCTTTGATTCACCTTTTCGCGCTAAATTATAGAAAATGAAAGCGAAAAATACGACAGCTCCAAATAGCAGGCGAATATCGCATTTGAGTAAATGTATTTAAATGACAATATTTTTCTTCTTTTTATCAAATTTACGGTTTTGTTTAGCCAAAAATGATTTTATTGGAATATTCATACAAATAATAAACAATTTACCTCACTTATTACAATAATTTGACAGAAAATAAATTTCCCAAAAATACATCCTTAAGGGAAATGCGATATCCGATAATGATTTTTCATAATGAGCTCTTGCGAAGCAGATCGAACTTGTTAAATCGCAAGAAATGCGAAATGCGATTTGCTTCGCATCAATTTCATAATAGGCCTCCTGAAGTGAAATATAAAGTGGATTTTTCTATCGGACTTTTGCTTCTATCCAAAATTACCGGTGACTAACAAAATATCCAGAAATGGTTCGATCCAGCCATTGAACGGCAAAAAAATCAAAAATCTGCAATTGCGCTCCGACTGCGGTTCTTGATACTTCCAAAGATAGGTTTCGGGACCTGTAATTATTGTGCCAATTGCAAATTTCATAGAAAATTCGAATTTTTTGAAAATCATCTTACTACATATATAAATCAGCAAATTCAGAGCCAGAAAAATTCAAAATTTGCAATTACGCGGCGATTGCGGTCCTTGATACTTCTAAAGATAGGTTTTACGACCTGTAATTGTTGTGCCAAAGCGCGATTAGATTGATTATTTCCATACAACTCACAGAAAATTCGATTTTCTTGAAAATCACTTTACTATAAATCAGTAAATTCTGAGTCAAAATAATCCAAAATCTGCAATTGTGTGCTCCGATTCCTGTTCTTGATACCCTTAAAGATAGGTTTCGCAACCTGTAATTGTTGTACCAACACGCTTTTTTATTGCTTGATTATTTCAATACATCTCTTAGAAAAATCGATTTTCTTGGAAATCACTTTATTATAAATCAGTGGCGTAACTAGGTACCCGCATCAACGGAGCGCGCCATCTTTTTTGGGGCCCACTAGATTTATCCAGCGTTCGAATATTAGTTCAACGTCAAGATTAGATAGTTGGGGGGTCGAGTAGTAGAGACGCTACGATTTCAACAACAACGTCAAGCAATACTAGCTACAGTTAGTACAAATTTCGGTGACCGCATGGGGAAAACATGATGATGGAACGAAATCTCGCTCCCCTCACAACCGCCGATGGAAAAATAGTGGAAATAATAATAATAATTCAATACAGCTTTTCAGAAAAACATGTGGCACCAACAGATAGAGAGAAATTCAACATGGCGTGTAACTACATTTGTTGCGGAAAAAATTGTGTTGTCATTCATTGTGCTGTCATAAAAACACTTACTATCGGCTTTATTAGGTGTCTGTAACCGGACCGAGTCTGCCCTCACTAACAGTCCTTTCCCATTCCTCGATATTGTTATATGTAAAAAAGGTGTACGATGGCCTCCTGGCCATGGGCGGATATCACACTCTATTAGACTTATGTGGTTATCGATGTGGCGCCTATATTGAATATTGCTATGGTTGGCTTCATGAAAAGGTGAGTATGATGGTACATATTTCCTTGGTGAGGGAGAGTTATGGTGTCGTGTTGTAACATGGGTATAGTGGTGTGGTATTCGCATTTATAATACTGGAGACTTGCTTAATGCTTGATCGTACATTAAAATCAATCAAAAAATGTCAAGATTAGGTAGATGCTAGCTCAAATTAAGCTTAAAGTAAGCCACCTTTTCAAATTTGCAAAGCGGGATATTTCTAGGAAATTTTTAAGAAAAGGCGGTGGTCTAATTTTTAGAGAAAGAATAAATCGTTTCTGTTGCCTAACAATTTCTTATCGGTCCCTGATGGTAATTCCTTGTAATCTGGCTCAATACAAATGAAAATGCCTTTAGATTCTGACAGATATTTAGATTTAGGAATTAGGACGTGTCCGATTTCTGTGCGAAATAATTTTTTTTTGATAAATTAATGTTAAACTGTACGCAACCAAATTATTACAGCACCGGTGTGTTATAATTTTGACATGTCCGTAATAATTCTTGTTTCTGTGCCGGTGAAGCAAACAAAATAAGTTTTATATAATTTAATTTTATTTTATTTATATAATATAATAAGTTCCAGCATTTTGTGAACAATATCACAAACTGTGGATCTTGACATGTTCATTGCTGCACCTACAATTCTATAACTAGTCTCACTTGCCAGTCACAGCAAAAATATCATTAGTTCCATTTCCGGTTCCCAACCATGGTTCTTATTGGGCAATAAATTGATAATTCGTACACTTTTAAATAACTCTCTACGTACAATTTGTCGTTTGTTGTATTTCCATTTCCAAACGTCAATTTTATTATGTCAAAATTATTTCAGTATTCGGACAGCAAAAGAACTATCAAATATGGAAGAGAACATTTTTCACTAATGCCAAATTTATCACAAAAAAATTATTTCGCTCAGAAATCGGACTCGTCCTTATAAACGATTGGAGCATCACAGATTCCACCTAGTGGAAAATTTTTAAACTGAGGTAGCTGCTAATTTGAAGTTCGAAATTGTTGTAAAGAATTCCAATTTTGAACTGTAAGCACAATTTTTACTTACCAGATTGCTTATAATTGTAAATAATTCATATTTTGGATTATAAAAACAATTTTTAACTACCGGATTGCAAAATTTCCTTTCGTCGAATTTATGAGAAATGTCATTTTGGCAGTTGCCTCATTTGAACTTTTTTCCTCGAGAGGCGCTTTCTCTACTTTTACAATCGTCAATTGACGATTGGAGCATCACAGATTCCACCTAGAGGAAAATTTTTAAACTGAGGTAGCTGCTAATTTGACGTTCGAAATTGTTGTAAACAATTCCAATTTTGAACTGTAAACACAATTTTTACCTACCAGATTGATAATAATTGTAAATAATTCCAATTTTGGATTATAAAAACCATTTTTAATTACCGGATTGCAAAAATTTCTTTCGTCGCATTTATGAGAAATGTCATTTTGGCTGTTGTCTCATTTTAACTTTTTTCCTCGAGAGGCGCTTTCTCTACTTTTACAATCGTCAATAATAAAATTTGCTAAACTCATTTGAAGTCAAAGCTTTTGACACCAAAAAAGAGAACGATTTTGATGTTTGCTGGGTTGATTTATTTGTAATAAGTATATGTTTTTCCCCTCCAGACCAGGTGTATCATAAACGTACGGTTTACGAAGACTTTGCTATACTAAGGTGTTCTTAAACGTTACACTAAAACAGTACGAATATATACGTAATGTGTACTTTTGTCACATGAGAAGTGAAACAAATTTGCGAAGACTTGTGTATGTATTAGCACAGAAGAAAGATTAACCAGAATAGACATTGCGTGGACCAAATTTTTTTTTCATATTACCTTCTTTTTTGGACATTGAAGTATAATTATTTTCGAATATTATGAATTTTTTGAATATTTTATACAAATTATGCTGTCAAAACAAAACTTGTCAAATAATTTCACTAACTATACTGTTAAGGATTCTCAATTTTTATGATTTCAAATAAAAACCAGTAAACCAAAGAATACATAACCCAACTTTCTCTTACCTTCGGCAAATCAAGATCAAAAAAATGAGTCCAAATTTTTCCATACAAAAACAGCATTATGGCTCTTCTGGTTGTATTCTGTGGTATTAGTATGTATAAAAGTGTTCATAACGTGTACGCTTAAACGTAATGTTTACGAACTGCTCAAACGTAACATTGACGAACGGTTTAGTGCGAATTGCCCCATTTAATTAGAATAAAACAATTTTTTTAAATCAATCTTATCTTTTATTAGTATTTTTCTTACAACGTGCCAAATTTGTTAATTAATCTTTTTCTGAAATGAAATAAAATGTTTCAATCATAGATGAAGTACTTCGAGTATTACTTAAATACCTTTTAAAATATTCATTATAATGATTTTATACGATATTATGGATATAGTGCTGCTCTTGAATGCCACAAAAAACTAACTATAATTATCAGAAGTTTTTATATTAACACAATAACGACAACTTTAATTTAATTTGTACAAAAAAAAAATTGAAAATAAAACAAAGCCGCAAGATATAATTGACAGCACTGTGTATAGAGAATGTAAATGTAGTAGTGTGATGTAATAAGAACCTTTCGTAAACTGTTCGTAAACGAAATACTTTTGATGTATACATTTTTGCGCCGGGAGGGTCACTCCAAGTTTACTTCTTTTTTGCACTTTAAATTTAAACTTTTACAAATCAAGTTTTGATTAGAAAAGATTGTATTTGATCTGCAAAAGATTGAATGTGATTGACAACAGATTAAATTTCTTTTGCAAAAGAATAATCAATTAGCCTTCGTTCAATTAATATTTTATCATTTACCGGGTCTTTTGATTATCGGTAAACAATAAATAAAAATAAACCCGGTAAAACCGGTTTATGGAATTAATGTTGCAATTACTGATTGTACTTTTTATTCGATTGTTTTTGGTGGGGTTCTCCCGATTTTGAATATTCCTGTCGCTTCGTCTCTTTGTCTCGGAAATCATCTTTTGATCCTTTTTCAAATTTCTCGAAATTATTGGAGCTTAGCATGGAAATGAGATGCGTGATGTTCGAGCTTTAATTGGTGATTTGGTGTTTCAAAACAGTGAGGATTTTCGAGATTATTCGAGTATGTTTCTTCTTGTTCGAGATCAATCGCGATTCGCATAATACGGAGATTATTCGAATTTTTCTGAGGTAAGATTCTTCCGCGGTATATTCTAGATTTCTTAAGTTTTTCTATAAGAACTTGCAGAGTTACACTTATAATATTTAGTAGATTTTTCGAGATTATGGCCACAATTTCGATATTTCTCTGATTTCCTAAATTATTCAAGAATACCCAGGTTTTTTACGTTTTACATAGGGTTGTGGCAGCACCATCGTGGAAGTACCCAACATACCAACATCGGAACGAGCAACGGGTAACACTAATTAAAAAAGGTACGACAGACAACACAAAAACGTTTTGACAGATACAAAAAAAGTCTCTTGTGCGCGTCCGCACGATTAACACGTCTAATAGATCGACGAACAAATACAATTTCAATTCTTAATACATGTTAAACTACGAATAAATAAAACATACTCGTATTATACTGTGAATAATTATGCGTTTTATTTTAAGTGGAATATAAATATTCGAACATACTACCGCACAATTATCGCCTTACTTATCAACTGCGCCATACTACACGCACACCATAGGTCATAAATTGGAATCTATCCATAATTGGTAACAAACGACGTGATTTTTTCAAGGGAAATTATCAAATAACATTTTATAGTGAGTGATTTCGACAGTGCGCGATTTTTTAAGTGCATTTTCTTCGCATATTAAGTGTATACAGTACGAACGCACGGTAACGAAGCAAGTAACGGTAAAAACACGCGTAGCATAGGCAAGCGAAATCGGTTAGTTGATAAAATAGTATTAATTATCAAACGATATATACTTTTGCTGTCGGTCGACAAACAAGAAATAACGATTAATTTTTTGTCAATTTATACCGATTCAATTCATAACAAAATATGTCTGACGACGACGAAAAAAACGTTCACAAAACAAACAGCGGTGAAATAGCACGAGTGTCTATTAAAGTGCCACCATTTTGGGTGGAGTGCCCCGAAATTTGGTTTGCCCAAGTAGAGACGCAATTCGAGACATGCAAAGTGACGAGTGATGGTACGAAATTTAACATAATCGTGGGCGGTGTCGAAAGCCACGTACTAGCGCAGGTATCGGAGGCCATATATTAAATCCACCTGCACAAGGAAAATACGACAATTTTAAAAAATGTGTTTTGGAGGTATATAGTGTCTCCGAGCAACGAAAAATGCAAAAAACTCTTATCAGGTGCCGAACTGGGTGATCGGAAACCTTCACACCTTTTGAATGAGTTAACGAAGCTGGCTGGCGCAAAAATCGGTGAAGATTTTCTTCGAAGCATCTGGCTGGAACGACTTCCACCACAAGTACGAGCGATTTTGTCAACGAGTGAGGTTACACTTAAAACAATAGCGACATTAGCAGATCGAATCATGGACGCAGCTGGTTCTTCTACCGTTTTTATGGTCAATGAAGAAGCGCCGCCGTCAAATGCGACGAATCAAGTGGAAAAACTGACACAGATGGTAAGCAATATCGAGAGACGAATCGAGATGATGTACTTACATTACCGGCAATAAAGGGCCAGATCACGAGGCCGATCGCAAAATCGTCAGCAATCGCGTAGTCAATCACGAACGCCTAGCCAGGATGAATTATGTTGGTACCATCAAACCTACGGAGACAAAGCAGCTAAATGTCGAGAGCCTTGTTCTAAAAGACAGGCGTCTAACGTAACCATTCCAAAAAACTAATAAGCCAGTCGCCTAATATAGGCGACGCGGGTCGTACAATAGCGCGACTTATCGCTATTGATAATTTAACAAAGTCGAAATTCTTAATCGACACAGGCGCGGATGTTTCAGTGCTTCCGCCTACGATCAGCGAACGGCAAAAACCTCCAGCAGCGACAAACCTATTTGCAGCTAACGGTAGCGAAATTAAAACATATGGCACCAAACGTCTGACTCTCTCATTGAGTCTACGAAGAAATTTCACCTGGGATTTCATTATAGCAGACGTTACTACATCGATCATCAGAGCTGATTTTTTACGCCATTTCCAACTCTTTTTGGACATCAAAAACGGTCAGCTGATCGACAGCCTGACCAAATTGTCAGTCAAAGCAGTTCAACAAAAGACAGGTGAGCAAACTTTGAAAACCTATGATATTAATTCCGAGTTTGCAGATTTATTGCACGAATTCCGCGACGAAACTGTTACGACGACTCACCACATCACAACGACAGGTCAGCCAGTCTGTGCCAAAGCACGAAAGCTGTCGCCCGAAAAACTTAAGGCTGCTCAAAATGAATTCCAATTTCTAATGGATCAGGGGATAATTCGCCCTTCCAAAAGTAATTGGTCAAGTCCTCTGTATATGGTCCCGAAAAAGAACGTCGAGTTCAGAGCTTGCGGAGATTACAGGGCATTGAACGCGAAAACAATACGAGATAACTACCCTATAAGTTTTATACAGGATTTTACTCATTTCCTCGACGGCACCGAAATTTTCACGGTACTTGACTTACAGCGTGCCTACCAACAAATCCCGATCGAGCCAAACGACATACCGAAAACGGCCATAATTACACCTTTCGGATTATACGAGTATGTTTACATGACTTTTGGGTTATGTAACGCGGGCCAGACGTTTCAAAGGGTTATTCACGAAGTTTTACGAGGATTGAACTTCGTTTTCTCGTACCTGGACGATATTTTCATTGCTTTGAAAACACCGGCGGAGCATAGATGTCACGTCAAGATGGTACTTCAGCGATTATCAGAATACGGCTTATGCATCAATACAGCGAAATGTCAATGGGGTAAAACAAAGGTTCAGTTCCTAGGACATCTGGTGACATCTAACGGCATTAAGCCATTACCAGAAAAAGTACAAGTCATTGACAACTTCCCGAAACCGAAGACAGCGCAACAACTGAAAAGATTCTTTCTTGGCCATGATAAATTTTTATAGGAGATTTATACCACACGCCGTTGAGAATCAGATGACACTGCAGAAACTAATAGTTGGCAACAAAAAGCATGACAAGATCGAGATTCCATGGACAGACGAATCAACAACCGCATTTCAGAATTGCAAAAGCGATCTACGAAACGCAACATTGCTTGCACATTCGAAACCGAATTCCAAATTATCACTTTACGTCGACGCATCAGATGTGGCAGCAGGCGCGGTCCTTCATCAACAAGATGAAGCAGGAGTTATCCAACCGTTGGGTTTCTACTCAAAAAAGTTAACAGAGTGTCAGCAGAGATATTCTACGTACGATCGCGAACTTCTAGCGATGTATCAAGCAGTAAAACACTTTCAACACATGGTTAAAGGACGAGATTTCTGCATTTATACGGACCATAAACCATTGGTTTTCATGTTTCGTAAGAAACTAGAGAAGGCATCACCGCGACAGGTCCGTCATATCGACTACATCGGGCAGTTTACAAACAAAATTTTGCACGTCGCTGGCAAAGATAATGCAGTGGATCTACTGTCACGAATCGAGATGATTGATAATAACGATATTATCGATTTCAACGCAATTGCAAATGAGCAAAAAAAAGGAACCCGAATTAAAAACCTTATTGGCAGGTAATAATTCTAATCGTGTTCTAAAGTATTTTGCCATTCCAGGATCTAATGAAACACTGTGCTGTGATGCAACCTACCAGTTAATCAGACCATTTGTATCCAAAAGGTTCAGGACTCTGATACTAACCCGACTTCACGGTTTAGCACATGCAGGCATTAGAGCAACGAACAAATTGTTACGACAAAAGTTCTTTTGGCCTAGCATGAACAAGGATTGCAACGGTTTTGTAAGAGCTTGTCTAGCATGTCAGCGAGCTAAAGTTCATCGACACAACAAGACGCCAGTGTCCGATTTCATCGTACCGGATAGCCGATTTCAACACGTCAATATGGATATCGTTGGCCCATTACCGATCAGTTCAGACAAGCGTTACATTTTGACATGTATCGACCGTTATACGCGATGGCCAGAGGCTTATTCGATCGCACGAGAGTTTGTATCAAACTGGGTATCATGATTTGGTACTCCATCACGAATCACCACAGATTTGGGTCGAAAATTTGAGTCTTTGATCTTAAGACGATGCCTTACCACCCCCAGTCGAATGGAATGATCGAGAGATGGCATCGAACGCTAAAAAGCGCATTCAAAGCTACCAAACTAACGACTGGATCGATGCATTACCCACAATACTACTAGGGTTGAGGTCAACGTTCAAAGAAGACATCAAGGCGACGCCATCAGAATTGGTATACGGGATGTCACTGCGGCTACCGGGCGAATTCTTTCACGAGGTTTCAGCAACAGAAAACGAAGCTGAGTTTCTGAAAAATCTAAGGCGAATGATAAACAAACTTAGACCGAAACCTGAGGGCCATCACGATCGGTCGAAGTTCTTTGTGCAGAAGCAGTTAACATATCCACGTTTCAACACACTCACGTTTTTGTGCGAAACGACGCGGTGAAAGGTCCACTTCAGCCACCTTACGACGGACCATACGAGGTCGTGCAACGATTCGACAAGTATTTCAAAGTCCGGATCCATAACCAGGCAAGAAAATCTCCATCGACCGATTAAAAACAGCGTTTTTGCCCTTAGACGATCAGCCTATCGAAGTGCCAGTGGAGAAATCACACGACAACGAGCAACCTACACAACATATCGAGGTTCCAATGGAGAAACAGCACGACAATGAAAAACCAAGCGCAACCACATCGAGATCTGGACGTCGTGTTCAGATTCCTCTCCGTTACCGATAACCTGAACACTACGGGGGGAGTAGTGTGGCAGCACCATCGTGGAAGTACCCAACATACCAACATCGAAACGAGCAACGGGTAACACTAATTAAAAAAGGTACGACAGACAACACAAAAACGTTTTGACAGATACAAAAAAAAGTCTCTTGTGTGCGTCCGCACGATTAACACGTCTAATAGATCGACGAACAAATACAATTTCAATTCTTAATACATGTTAAACTGTTGAAATGCTCATTGGGAAATGATCAGACCAATTTAATATTGAATCAACTCATGCTAATATCTAAACGTCAAAACTCATATTGTTTTTTTCACTTCTTTGTAATACAGCTAATAAAGCAGTTATACATTTATATTAAAGCATTTCGGTTTCCTTTTATTTTACTTAAACTAATTACAGCTGGCAAATAGATTACGCAGTTAAAGTAGATCTATAGTTTCTACATAAACTACGAATAAATAAAACATATTATACTGTGAATAATTACGCGTTTTATTTTAAGTGGAATATAAATATTCGAACATACTACCGCACAATTATCGCCTTACTTATCAACTGCGCCATAGTTGATCTCGCCATACTACGCGCACACCATAGCTCATAAATTGGAATCTATCCATAGGGTTGATTAGGCTGTAAAGGATTTGCTTTGGCTTTTCATACTTACCGATAATTCAATATTTGAGAACTTTCAAGAATATTCAAGATACGTACTTTGAAAATTTGACATTTTTAAGGTTATTTCGAAATTCTTGATATTTTTCAAATGCTTGATTATTTCCATACATCTTATAGAAAATTTGATTTTTGTGAAAATCAGTTTAGTGTAAATCAGCAAATTCCGAGCCAAAATTTACAATTATGCTCCGATTACGGTTTTTGATACCTCTAAAGATAGGTTTTCGGACCTGTAATCGTTTTTCCAACGCGCATTTAATACTTTACTATAAATCAGCAAATTCTGAGTCAAAATAATTCAAAATCTGCAATTGTGCTCCGATTATGGTGCTAATTCTGGCGCTCATTGCGTCTCCATAAATTAAGTCAGCGGAAATTAATTTCAAGAAATTAAATTCATCTGTATCTTTAGTAAAATGCAATTACATTTTTAGTATTTTTTTCGCGAAGGTATAAGTAGTTTATATAATGTATGTGTTACATTTTAGTTTGAGCTCATTTTGAGACGTTACATTCATTTCACTTTCGATGATGATATTTGTATTTCAACCTTTTAATTTTTGTGGCAGAACAAATTCATATTTACAGGTGGAGTTAAATTCATTTAACGCTGATAAATTTGAAACTTTAAAAAACTTAGATATCATGGATTTAATTCATATCGAAAATTGAATTAATTTCGCCTTACAAAAAATTTTCTGCGAAATTAATTACCGTGGAGTTAATTCGCGTTCTTGTCTTTGGTTGTCAGTATTTTTTTTTTGTTTGTTGAATAACGAGTAGAGCGATATTTACTGATATATAGGTAAATTATGTTCGGCAATCGGACTCGACCCCAAATTAGTGAGTGATCATCTCTAATACCGGGCCACAAACGATATTCCTTTTTGTGCTAGTAGAATTTCATCTGTTAAACATTTTTTTGTTTAGAGAAAAATTGTTGCTACATTTCCGATAGAGGTCCTCATTTCATTTCGATCGAAACCCCCTCCATTTTCAAGATCTCCCTTATACATATATACGAGTATCTTGATGTGAATTTTACTAATTCCGACCAACCTACATTTATGATTGTTAAACTTTCAAACAACAAAATACAAATATGTATATAATAATAGAACATTAGATGTTCTAATGTTCTGTGGGAACTATGTACAATGCAATTTTCTAACTACAAACATAGTCTATAGGAGAAACGGACACATGAATAGATAATTTATCTCCAAAAGATACAAATGATTTATGCTTTCATCTCTTTTATGGGTTTTCCACCCAATTTTGGAAAAAAAAACTTTTTTTTTGTGTATATTCCTACTTTGGGATACAAACACATAAAATTTATAGAGTTAAAACGGATTTTTGTTGTCATTTAGATATACTTTACATGTCATTCGAATTGCAACCATTATACACACAGTACATATAAGAGTAGGTCCAACATAGCATAAACACCCACAACAAAACTCCTTTTATTCGTTTATACAAAATTAGATTCCCATTTACCATCATGGTGATTAACTGTGGAATATTTAGGTATCGTACATGCCTCTCGTAAAAATGAATTATAGTTTATGATCCTTTTTTTTACTGTATAATGTGGCCGGAGTAGTTCGGTTGGTTGGTTCGTTGGTTGGTTAGTGGATTTAGTCATTTAATTTTTTCTTGTTTGTGTTAGAATTACAACAACTACACTATGTACAAGATTATGTTTTTATATCTCTGACTGTTAACAAAATTAATTTCTTGTTGTTGTTGCCGAAAATTTATGGAAATTTAATTTCAATGGTGATTAAGGCGTTTTATGGCAGGACATATAGTATTTAATACAAAAAAAAGAAAATATTCAGTAAATTACTGATGGGATTATATTGTTTATGTACAATGTACTTACATAGAATTTTTTTTTCTAATTTCAAGTTTATTGCACCCGCGATGGTATTTTAGGATTGATGAAATTACGTATCGTTAAAAATCTTGCCCTGTACATATATTGTGTGTGTCTGTGTATAAAAGGTTAAGCCGTAGAAAAGGTCTACGTCGAACTATGTATTGTATATCCTTAAGATGACAACAAATATAAAAATGTGTAGCACGAATTGTTGATAAAAACCCAACTGACTCAATCCAATTATTCACTGTTGAAGAAAAAAAAAAAAAATCAATACAGTTTTTCCGTTTTTTTTTTTAATATTCTATTTTCCTTCCGCCTTATCTAATTTTCTTTGTGTGTCATTTTACATTTTTTTTTGTTTTGTTTTTATACACATTCCATTTCGTCTCTTATCAAACGAACAAAAAAAAAAAAATTCAAATGATTTCTCATTTTTCTAAATGTATCAGTGTGTGCTTTTATGGTGCCGGAAACATTTATTGGGTTTTCTGCAAGGAAATTACAAAAACTGTTAAACTGTTAAACTTCTGTGAAAGTTGAAAAATCAAAACAATGTAGTCTATAGGTAACATGTAATAATTATTTTGTAATCGAAATTGATGTAGGGGAAATGAATTGGGGCATGCGTATATTCTTCTGTAGTGCTTTGCTATCATTTTCGCTAGATGGTAAATAAAAGTTTGAAGCGGTACGGAGAAATTAAAAAAAAAAAGTTTTAGCCGAGTCACAAACCTGAAAGCTTTTGCAAAGAATGGAGCCAAATAAAGGAAGTTGGCTCAAATAGATTTCCAAATATTATACTGACTCAAATTGAGACAATTTAATAAGCTAAAGTAATCAAGACTTCTTATTGGTTCCATTGCAGTAATCCCGCTAATAGTTAGAAGTGTGCTTCTAAGTAACATCTTCAGGGAATAATTAAAAATCTATGAATTTACACTCGGCCAATATTTAAACAAACAGAATTCTTTTTATAAAATTATTCCAAAGTTGAACATGGAGAGTACCGCGCTTGCCTGAATTTAAATGATTCAACGACGTACGACACAAAGTTAGAAAGAGTCGATTTGCAGTGCATATTTTGCTTATTTTAATAATGCAAAATTGGAAACTAACCTTAATTTTCCGTTTTACACAGGGTTATTCAATTGCGTACACCAATAGTATACATTCAGGGGAATCAATTCTAAATGTTAACCGTTAATAACGGGACTAATATCACTACACTGATTGGTCTCCATTTTCTCGTTGCTCAAGAAGTAAATTTGTAAAAACTTGGAGTCATTGTCAAGTAGAGGAAGGTGGTCAACCGACTTCATGGTAAACTTGTGATTTTACTTCTGCAAGGGCAGAAAACCTATATCGTTGTTCCAAATAACATGTGTTGTTTCAAACGATGGCATTTAAAAGGATGAGTTTGTAATGTTAGTTGAAACACACTTGTTGATGGTGAAGTTAGAACTGATCGCCTTTATTAGTATATTCATTTACATGACATGATGACCCTATCAACAATGGTGGGTAATGCTCATATGATTACAATATTACATTCATATGTTACATCCCCTTTATTTTTCATTTTTATTTAATTTTTTATTTTTTTAGATGTTATAAATCCATTTTACTTATTGGTTTGACTACTCTACCCGATCTGGTAACGATGGGTAATTTGGTCGTTGCTTCCATAGACTCCATATGTGATGCCTTATGTGATGTCTCTTTTGTGTTATTGTGAACTACTTCACCATTGTCATCACTCACGCAATTCTTTGACGTCGACTCGTTACTTTCTTTGCTCACCTTGGTACGGATTGTATCGTTAATACTTTCTGGAATGTGTATCGGCTCTGTAATACGATTAACATTGTTGAAGCTTACGTTTGATGTTGCTTGTTCTCTCGTTTTATTAATGTGATCCATGTTTCGGCGATATGTATTACCGTTCTCCGTTCGAACTATGAATGATCTCGGATTATTTGTTTTCTCCTTGATTACTCCTGGAACCCAATCACGATCACCTCGTTTAATTCTAACCTTGTCACCTGCATTCAATGGTTCCGCGATTCGTCTTCCTCGATCAGCATACCATTTTTGAATTTTTCGTCCAAAATAATTTTCGGCTTTAACATTTCCGGAAGTCCTACTATGGTCGTTCTTGTAGCTCTACTCATTAACCTTTGATTTGGCGATGCTAAACTTGATGACGTTGGTATATTCCGATAATTTAATAATCCTAAGTATATGCAAGAATTATCTCTTTTGCATTTTTTATCATTCCTTTCGCTATTTGCACATTAGCGTTCTATTAAGCCGTTGCCTTGTGGATGGTTTGGACTACTCGTAGCATGGTTGATCGACTAATCACTCGCGAACTTCTTAAACTCTGCCGCAGAAAATTCTGGACCATTATCTGTCTCTAGCTTTGCTGGTATTCTATGCGTGGGAAAACATATTTTCAATATTTCTATAACTTCCTTTGCCGTACTCATTTTTAATTCCTTAAACTCAAAATAACCTGAGTAACTGTCGACTACGAGTATGTAATCTTTATCAATACAATGAAATAGATCGGCTCCCACTACTTCAAATGGAAGACTTGGAATTTCCTTGTTAATAACTGGTTCTTTCACCTTTGATCTCTGCATTGACTGACAAATTGAACTTGTTTCCACATATCACGTTATATCTGTAGACATATTCCTCTCCAATACAGAATTTCCCTGGCACGACTTAGACACTTTTGTATTCCAAAATGCCGTCGATGTATGTTATACAACATTTTCGGTATTTGTGCCTTTGGTACTACCAGCTTCATTTCTTTGAACACTAAACCGTTGTAATATGATATTTCCTCTAACCTGACATTGTTACTTTAATCAGCTCCTGGATTTCTTGGCCGTGCTTCGTGCCTTCTACCATTTCACATTTCGCATCCTTTGACCAATCAATCGCAACATATATTTGCAGCTCTTCTTCCTCTTCCGATTCATTATTTACACAGTCTCTACTTAGGATATCTGCTATGTGTTGACTAGTCCCTTTCACATACACTACCGTTGGCGAATATTGTTTTATGTCAAACCTAATATGTTGTAGTCTAAATGGTGCTAACTGTAATCGTTTTTTATATATATACTCAATTGGCTTGTGATCACTTTATATTCTTAACTTCTTCCCGTGGACATACTCATGAAACTTCCCACATGCCCATCTTATCGCTGCTGCTTCCAACTCTATTGGTGGATAGTTTCGTTGAGCTTGGCTTAACGCTTTACCCGTAAAACAATTTTTGGTGGAATGACCATGAAAAGTCTGAAAAATGACTATACGACCATAAGAGACGAAATAAGTCAAATGTCGGTCAAATGTTCAGTCATTTGTGCGTCTAGTCCTTGCCAGAAAATGGACGAACATATAAAGACTTTTTTGATGCAGCTTTTTTGTCTTCCATTTGACCACCACATTCGACGAACAAATTATTGCCGAATTAGGTACCTTAAAATCTGACTGACAAATGTAAGTCGAAATTGAGAGTCATAAATGATAACAAAAGGTTGGTATTTTGATAGTCATTTCAGTATTCCAGTAAACAAACGGAATGAACTACCTTATGTTGGACTGTTTTGGGCCACATTTGAGAGTCGAAATTGAGAGCCAAAAGTGATTATAAAAGGTTGGTATTTTGGCAGTCATTTCAGTATTCCAATAAACAGACAGAATGAGCTAGCTTATGTTGGACTATTTCGGGCCACATTTGGGAGGCTTTTTTTGATAAATTATTATACAATGTTTTATTAATTTAAATAAATATTTTATTAGTATAAAAAGTAAATCCAAAAAAAATCAATAACTCAATAACTCAATCAATAAATCAATAACTAAATGTATAAATTCGTAAAAATAATCAAAAACTAAGAAACACAATAAGTTATAACTAAATGTATTACAAATCCAAATGTAAATTTAGTATAAACGTATATTCAATTACAAATAAAACATTTCAAAACATATTATTAGAAATTCATCTTAAAATTAATGTTACTTATTATTTATTATACTAACTAGTTAATTAATTAATAGCATACTGATTAATTAACTAATTATTTTCATTACTTAGTTTATTATGGCTTAGTTTATTGTGTTATTACCACATACGTATACTTATGTTTATGTTCAAAAAAAGTGGTATGTGCATAGAATTAATAAGTAATGTACATAAACACTTGATTAAATCTTATTTTCATCAATTGGTTTACTATCACTTGATTTATTGTGTGTATATCGATAACGCTCTGCAGTTCGTTTAAGAACGTCAACAAAATTTTTGCGGAAATCGGTTTTGCTAATTTCCGGAAAACCAAGCTCGTTAAATCTATAGTTGATCGTATTTTCTATCAAAGTATTTAAATTGTTCAAGTCCGCAAATGCCTTTTTAATTTTTTCTTAAATAAAGAATTAAATTAGTTTTATAGTTTGATTTTTTATTACATCATAAATGAAACATAAATGATGTACCGAAGTTTTCTGAAACTGATTATTTTGCTTCTGTTTTGATAAAATCCGCACAACATAGAAAACTATTTTTGATAGACTCCATTTGTATACCTTTCTTAATATTGATTGCACCCGTCCATGTAAAATTATTGAGAGTTTCAGTATCAATTAGTTTTTCTAAAATATTTCTTATATTTTTATTGATTTTTCGTCCTTCCACCTCGGATTTTAAATAGAGCACCTAATAAAAATAGTAAATAAAAATTATTATGTGTGTTTGTAGTTGTACTTATAATACCCTAAGCTGGTCCAAAAATCAATACCACCGATTTTGAAAGATATAATGACATACCTTCAATACAAACATAAAAATCAAAATTGAACAATAATTGAAGTATAATATGTACTCCAAATGAATAAGAAATAAAACCTTTATAAACGATCTTCTTTTATACACATTACTTGAAAAATTTGTGAGTTATATGACATTAAAAATCAGTTAGGTTTTTTGGACCACCTATTTATTATTAATAAGTATTTGACGTATTGGTGTAGATGGGAAAACCTACCATTTGATTGCTGTATGACATGTCGATTAATTTTAAATTAAACGCCTCGACATCTGCAACGCTAGAAAACGGCAGTGAAGGCAAATTAAACGAGGGATCCTTTTCAATACTGTTATTGGCATTTTTTCGCACAAAGGATATGAGTTCCGGTAATAAATTAACAATGGGGTTAATCGTGTTCTCCATTGATATTAGTTTACTATTCAGGTTTCACTCCATCGCCACCAATTGGTCTTTCGAATCTTTCATTTCCTTAAACAATTCGGTGACATACATTTCCGAGTTGGTGGGATTAGTTTGACTGTCGTTGTCCGGTGAATTTGACTCTGCCACAGTTGGTTCTACTATTTGTCCTACCGTTGCATTGCATCTTTGAACTTCGCCTAACAAAATAAAAATAAATAATTTAAAAATTGTTTTGCTTAAGAATAAGATAAGTAATTTATTTACAAAGTATTGCTTTTCCTCTTTCAACCAGAATGAGAAAAGCTTAATAAATAATTACCTAAATTTTCATTGTTATTTTCATTGAAGGTTAGAAACTGGGTCAATTCAAATGCCACCTCTCCTTCATACAAATTTGCCTCGTTTTCACGTTGAATTTGATCATCTTCATATAAAAAAGTAGTTATGTTGTTAGATTGTGGAACTTCATCATATTGATTATTTAAATCAATAATTTTAAATTGCTTCTTTTGGGTGCAGGCCATTTCTGAATCCGAGTTTGAAAATATTTCAAACATCCTTTCACGTTTTTTTGCTTCACTGAGAGTTTCTGAAAATATTGGTCAACAAAATTTACTAAAATGTTAAGTGTTAATAAAATGTTAACTCACGTATATTATTTTGTAATAGTTTAAATGGGTATTTTTGCCAAGTGTCTTTTGGGGCTGCATTTGTTTCCAGAAGTCTTTTAATACATATTTTTGTTGTTTGGCCAGAAGACATTTATTCTTTTTATCCAGTTTTTACAAACGATAGAAACCTCTTTTTCATTATTCCTATCGGTAGTTTCGACAATCGCATACATTTGATCTTAATATGTAAGTGATCTATAATATAAAAACAACAGTACAAAATTAATTTTATGTAAAACTAACAATATGTGTTACACTCGAAGGAATCAACAAATTTGAACATAATTTACCTTAGGGACTAATTATTTTTTATATATCTTAGAGATTCATGCACGAAGCAAAGGAAAATATGCCCTAACATTTTCACCTTCAACCTCCATCGCAAATAATTCTTTTAGTGGTTCTGCAACCTTCCAATATTTTTGCTCATCTAACAATAAGTTAGACTCAAATATGTCTAATTTCTCCGATGAAATAGGGAGACTAAATAAACTTCTTTTTCCAATGGCTTCTGAACCGAAAATATATAAACTACTTTCCATTTTAGTGGCATGGATAAACTGTATAATGTTTTTCTGTGGAGTTAAAATCCAACAGTCCCGCTTCCTATTATTTATTCTATAATCCTTAAAAATGATTTCTTTGTAGATGGTTATTGTACTACCACTAGTTTTTATATTCGTTTTGCGTTTCAATATGGGAAACTCAATATCATTATCTACTTTTACTTCTGGAATGTCATTTAATTCCATCAAACGATTATAAATCTGAGACAGTCAGTGGTTGGCTATTCTTGCGTAATAAGGATTTAATTTGGAACATGAAACTTTCGAACGGAAAGGAGCTAAACAAGTTGAGGTTTCCAATTTTATTAACATCTTCTGGTAAATGTGATAGAGTGCATGTATATTAAATACCAAATGATGCGATGCATACAAAACTTTTATTCCAGTAATAATTTCATCTAACATTGTTTGGCTTAAGTTAATCAAAGGCTTTGGTAAATTATTAGTGGAGAGTAACCGAATTGCCACATGTAACAATAAAAAGTGATTGTACTTATCATTTGATAATACATCACGCAAAACAAATGGTGAAGCATATAGTAAAAAGCATCTATATTCAGTACCTTTAAAATATGACAATTGCGATAGGGGCCTCATTTTACGTTGAAATTCATTTGGTTGTGTGATGGAAATTGATTTTAAACGGTTTGAAATTTTTTCTATTTGATATGAAGATAAAAGAGATTCAGATGTGCCAACCATCCACATACGTAAAAATCTTTTCATTACTCCTAAACATACGACGTGCAGATAATCATAAGGAAATTGATCTACCATATTTATGGGGAGTTCTTCTAAAATGGAAGTAGTGTTATGGTGGGTTTCGTCAGATTTACTTCGGAAAGATTCGTTCGTCCTTCTGGTTGCTCCGTTTTCTGGAAACGTCATTCGATTTTTAATATGCTCGCCCTCTTGTGTGCATCTATTGCATCCAAAATATGCTGTGTGAGATTTAATTCCCAAAACACTGGATCTGGCTGGTGTGTCGCAAATAAAATTACCAATTGTTGTGTTGATTGCATTACTTTTATAACTGAAATTAGAGCACAAATCTGTTAATTCGTTAACAAATGGTCGTAGAAATTCATTAAACTCTTTAGGCTTGTTAAACCCGTGATAGATGCCTATAACGAAGATACTTTTACATATGGGTGATTTTCCCAATATAGTCCAAAAACAACTATTTGAGCTCTTACTAATCGGCAAACCATCTATATTAAAATCGATTAAGATTTCTTTTGGCAGATGTTCAATATTTGCTAAAATTTTCTCTAGTGCTAATTGAATTCCCACGTGAACATATGTATCTTCCTGGGTTTACATCTACAATTGTTTTGTCATTAGGTGTATTTAACACCGTACGGCTATCTACTGGTAATCGGCGATATCCATGCAATTTAAAAAATTTTAACATTTCATTAAGAGCTGTCATTTTGATGTTATTGTGTAAGGCCCACAACCTTAGAAACATTAATAACTCTGTAGTATTTACTTTTTTCGACGAAGTTTCTGAGTCATCAATATAAATTGTGGTATCATCATTTAGATTATATCGATCATTATAATCATTATCGTAGTCCAATAAATATTCTGCATCATCCTCGCTTTCGAAAATAGTTTCTTGGTTTATTTCATATTTAGGGACTTCACTACTGCTAGGATGAATATTTGTTTCGGATATATTTTTTTGTTGCGGAAGTATTTCAAGGAAATTTCCAACACGACCTTCCCTCTAACTACCCAAGTAGCACGAGTGGGTTGGGATAACGTTGTGCCGTAGTTGGGTAAATGACTACTGGTCGGCTAGCCGACGTTGTGACAAAGGTATGAAGACTAAGCTACAACGTTATTGGGGAATAAATCTTGGGTTGTAACGACGTCGTAATAACTTTTATCCGACTTGTCAATTGGCTATAAAATACCAAGTCAGGAAATAGATATATTGACAACTATTAAGTTTGTAAAACCATTTTTTTTTTTGTTTCACATTGTGGCTATATTTTAGCAGAAGGGACAACTTTTTTTTTTTAAATATATAAATAATCATGTTGTCTTCTTTTATCTTATAAATATAATAATTATATGTCTGTTTTCTTTAACATCTATTTCATTATTTACGACTTTAAGAAAATATACTTCATAATAATTGTAAATGTAATATTCACATTCCCTGTAATAATGGTAATATAAAAATCGGGCAAGATACGACATAATTTTATAAACAAAGCAAGTTTTATCGTAAATGTGCACCTATCAGTGAACTAAAAACTCATGCGCCTTATAAATTCCTTTTTTTTTTTTTAAATATATTTCTGGTCTTTTAGAAATTATTTTTATTTCATTTTGAATAAAATTTTCTAAAACCAATTTAAGCCGTTTTAAAATAATCCCTACCATTAAAATAATGTTATTACAATAATATGTAGTCTTGGGAAGTTTGAAAATCATACTTTTATTTTCAAAAAATATAAATTTTTGTCTATATATTTTAATTAAAAATGGCGAATTTCATAATATGTATAAAAAATATTTAAATCACTAAAAAGTAAGATTAATAACTAATTTATAACAAATTCGACTCAAAAAGTACAAATTTGTTATTTTATTTCCAAAAAAGTTACTATCACGACGGTCTAGTCATTCTCCCGACGATTTATTTATTTTTATTACCAAATTTTCTAGAGTCCGACTGTAAAGTTATTTACACAACAAATAAGTGATAAATAAACTGTTACTAATACATAACTATAAAACATATGTTGTAATTTCAACAAACCGAACCACACTTTTTATATGATCGCTATTGTTTCGTCAATACCACTACATATATAGGCATGATTTCGGGTAAATAACTTGTATAACTTACCTCTTCTTTCTCATTGAAATTGTATTTGACCAAATTGTGGTGCATATGTAAAAAATGTTATCTTGTGGTCATCCATATAACAACAAAATATTTACGTTAGATATTGGTTTATAATATGACAAAAAAGTCGCCAGGTAGTCATTAAATACCACTTATTATGACTACTAACTAAATAATCGGTACACGGTTTTATAAAAAACATATTAGTCGGCCAATAGTTGAAAATAGTAAAAAATGTTATCAAGTAGATATAAAATAATCCTCTGCCGACTGGTAACATATAATGTCGCGTTGTAGTCGTGCCGACGAAAAGTTAAAAATTGTTAGTTCAATGTCAAATAAGTGAAATTCTAGAAATTTTTAGCGTTGTACCGACGTCGGAAATGGGTTATAAAACTATAAAGTTATTTGGTGCTGCTTGGGTATGCGACGCTTAAAGGAATTACGCTTAAGTTCGTGTATGAATTTTCTATATCCAGGCATCCTAATGGAGGAAATAAATGCAAAGCAAAAATTAGGGCACGGAATAACTGGACGTTTTAATTAAAACACGATAATATGGACAATCAGTTTAATAATTATTGGAAAATACTTCAAAAATTATTAAACATTGAATTACAAGTATCGTAATACTGGGTCCTAAGCACAAGAGTGAAATCGTCAACAACAAAACTAACAGCCACTTGCTTATGTTTCGTCCGTGTATGTGTTTTTAAAGATTATTTTAAGATTTTATTAAATGAATTTATTGAAGTTAATTAAGACATCGCGAAACACAAAAATATTTTTTCACTATAAACAGAAACCATTTAAACGTTAACATTAACAATTTAAAATTAAAACACCAAATAATTAAACTGTACACATAAGTCGCGGCCATATTGTAACTTTGTTGTTTTTGTACCGCACCAAGAGAAAATTATTTTGTGTTTAGTGTTTCACTTAATTCCACTGACTGCCGATAAAAATAAAATTTAAACTTACTCACCTTTATTATGACACTAAATTTTTAATTATTAAATATTTAACTTTTATATTTAACTTTTTTTTTTTTACAATAATTTATTTCTTATGAAATTGTCAAATTGATGTTTCTTCAAAGGCGTATAAATGTGAACTGCACCGAATACGTTTATTTAAATGAAATAATAAAATTAAAACGTGGTCTTGAACAATTCTAAGTCGAAAATGACCGTAATTAGTACGTCGTATCCCGAATTACGGACAAATTCGTCTCTTTCGAGTAATAGCTGTCCTTATTCGTCTCTATTTGGTATTTAACATTTCAATTGACAGTCTGTTTCGTCTTTTTATTTTATTTTGTGATCCAATTTAAAGTCAATTCCGTCTCTTTTAAGTTTACTTGGATTTTTTTAAATTAAGAAAAGAATTTGACTTCACTTGCTCCAAATATACGTTTGTCTTTGTTCAATTTTAATCCAGCTTCTTCTACTTTTTTCAGTACTTTATTTTTGATGATTTCTAGTTGTTTACTATTCTCAGCATGAATAAGAATATCATCCATGTAACATTCTACGTTTTCAAGATCGCCTAAAATCTGATTCATCAGCCGATGACAGTCCAAATGGTAATCTCTTGTATGAATACCTGCCCCATGGTGTTCCCATTGTCAAGTATTTTTCTGTACGACTTGATAACCTTATCTGCCAGAATCCTTTTTTACAGTCTAATATTGTAAACAACTTGGCTTTCTTCATTCTGGTTACCATTTCTTCGATTGTCTTTAACGGATGGTATCTTCTCACGATGTTATTGTTCACATCAGTAGGGTCCAGACATACCCGCAGTCTACCTTCTTTCCTCACCACTACCATTGGTGATACGACTGGTGTTACTTCATGAACTTTTGCCAACACTCCCATTTTCACCATCTTTTCAATTTCAGCTTTGACCTTGTCCTTAATCGCTAACGGAACTTTTCGAACTGGCTTGATTTCGAACTTTAGATGTTCCACCAAATCTATATCATATTCGTAATTCTTCACGCAGCCTAACCCGTCAAAAATATTATTATTCATTCTTAATTCCTCTACTCATATAATTAGCTTTTCTCGTTCACATGCCTCTTTCCCTAATATTGGTGTGAAATTTGCTTTGACTATACTTTAAATATTAATTTTGTCATTTTGTTTCTCACTTGACAATCGACTTCGGCCTCGCCTACTACATCTACGTTATTGTTTTCAAACCCTATTATTCGTCTGGTGTTTGTCTTGACAATTCTGATTCCTAGCTTGTCGACCATATGTTTAGGTAATACGTTGCACTGTGCACCCGTATCCAACTTTGCTTTAATCTTCACTTAATATATTCGGATTTCTTCGACCCAATTCCTATCATCATTCATTGTGTTTATACTGTCTATAAACAGATCACTGAATCCACTGTCAATTCTTTCCATTTCACTTTCCGTTTCAATTTCGGCTACTCTATCGACGGTACACATTTTTGCAAAGTGTCCGCGATATTTGCGCTTGTTGCACTTTCGTCCAAATGCTGGACAACTACGTTTGCTATGTTTGGTTCCGCACCTTTTACAATCGAACGTTTCATCACTTTTCACTGTATCTTCAGGTTTTTTACTTTTTACGGATTTTTTCAGTGAAATTGCATCCACCGTTTGTGATTGTTTGCGTTGTAACTCTATTAGCTGCATTGCTGTCATTTCACTTCTCTTGCACTTTTAATTGCGATCTCCAAGGTCGGTTCTGTTTCTGACAACAACTTTTCGCGTACTGCTTCACTACGTATTCCTATTATGATTTTGTCTCTCAACAAGCTATCAGACAATTCACCGAATTCACATTTTTTGCACTGATTTTTTATTTTTGTGTAATACTGATCAAAATTTTCACTTTCAATTTGATACATTTTGTTAAACACGTACCTTTCTAATGTTATCGACGCTTTCGGTGCAAAATGTTCCTCAATTTTCGATTTGATTATCTCCAACTTTTCCGTATCCTCGTTCTTCAGGCTGAATGAATTGTACACGTCCAGTGCATCCGGTCCTAGCGACGCCATAAATGTTGATATTTGGATTTGTTCAGTTTTCTTATCCATTTGTGTTGCAACCTCAAACCATTTATATTGTTGGATCCAATTTTTCCATTTAATACCCATTTGACTGGTATTATCAATTTTAAAACATTTTGGTGGTCTTATAAAATTTGTTGATCCCTCGTGTGCCATTTTTTTTATTTTTTATTTATCGAAAATCTTGTCTATTTTTTTCTTAAATTAACGCCTGGATATCACTAATTACTATTTACTTTTTATTTTGTCGTTTTTTAATATTTTTTTTTACTTTTCTTCTGACCCCATGTAATGTTAGTTGAAACACACTTGTTGATGGTGAAGTTAGAACTGATCGTCTTTATTAGTATATTCATTTACATGACATGATGACCCTATCAACAATGGTGGGTAATGCTCATATGATTACAATATTACATTCATATGTTACAGAGTTGTACTTTCGAATGTTTTCTAGAAAGTATTTATGTGGGTTATCCAGAGATGGTAAATTGACTTTCCCATTCGAACGACATATACGGTTGATTAATTGTGCAACTAAAAGCATGACAGTGCGAACAAATATTATTCTACAATCATGCTACAATCTTCATCGTAATTGAAAGCTGTCAACTTTAAATCGGCTCATTCAGAGCTTTTATAGTAGGAGTGTGATTTTGATGTGATTCTAAATAAAATTCATGAACTCAAAAAGGCAGAAGACGCCTCTGTGTCCTTTTAGGATATGTCGGGCTATGAGGCTTCTACAGTGAAAGGTGGTTCAACGAGAATTCGCCTACCCGAATTAAAACTTCTATCGTTTAGTGTTATAGATTCCAAGTGGTTGGCATTTAGGGACGTTTTCGTCGATCTTATACATAACAAGGCCATTGAACACACTGTAACGGGATCAGCGTATTCATTGATTGAGAATCTTCCGGTGATGGTTGAAAATTATGTAACAGTTTGGCAAACAATATGCGATCGTTACAATAATGAGGTGGCAATTCAAAAGTACCTACACATGAGAGAGATTTACAATGTCCAAACTACTCAAGAGAATTCATCGAAATTATTACAAGCATTCATCGATCATGTTCAGAAACATTATAACTCATTAAAATCGCTGAAAGTTAAAGTTCATGAATGAACAACTCGTCGCGTGCTGACGTAATTAAAAATTTCAAATCAAATAGTGTTCTTTCGTTTACCGATCTAATTCAAATATTAAGGATTCGTGTACAATTGCTTCAAGCACTGCAGACAAACACATCGCAGACATGTGCTCGACAACAGAAAGACGCACGAAGGTTTTGTTATATTTTTTATAATATTTTGTCATTATTATTATTTCTTTATTATCATTAAAACAAGTACAATATTATTTTAATTATAATCTTTATTTTAGTTCTCGTATTACGATGTCTCCACTCCAATCTGCATTGCCTGACTCCATCACCAGGGATGTACAATGTATATTATCTATGTATGTGGAATCTGTTTGATACAATATACATTCCACATATTCCACATACAACATCTCCCTTTTTTATTTTTAAATTAATTCAATACATTTTAATTTACTTAAACTTATCATCTAATTCAATCATTGTTCATTTTTAATAGTACGTTTTCCTTTTCTGTCTTTTTTTTTTATTCCATACAAAAATCATTAAAATTTTGAGGAACCCTAATTTCCCTACCTGCCCTAGTTCTTATAATTCCAGGACTTACATGCATCTCATGTCTATCACCAGTACGACTCACTTCTGAAGGAGCGCTAGACCCGACTTCTTGCACATTCTCACGCTTCACATTCAATTTATTAAAAGATTTTCTCAAATGAAAAGAATTTCTCCTAATTCTATTACCGTTTTCATTGATCAAAAAATAAGATCTCGGAGTATCCGCCTTGCTTAAAATTCTACCAGGTTTCCAATTTCTATCCTTACCACCTTCCTGATAAACTACATCATCACCCTGCTCAAATACAACCCTCGAATGTGCGTTCCTATCATAGTTTGCTGATATGTACTTTGTTTTGTCTGTCAACCAAACCGGTTTTAACCTCCACCGCATTCTGTGTATGTAATAATGAGCTCTTAATCGGAATTCTCTTTCTCAAACGTATATTCATTAAAATCTTTGCTGGCGATAATCTTAATTCAGCTAACGGCGTATCTCGATTACTCTAACAATACTCTCCACAAAGGTGTACCACTTTCACTAAATTTTCTCAACATTTGTTTTGCAATATGTACTCCTTTTTCCGCTATTCCGTTTGATTTTGGATATATTGGGTTTGAAGTTATTGCTTGAAAATTATTATCCTCACAAAACTTTCTAGATTCCCAAGATGAGAAAGGCATATTGTCCGAAATAAAAACCTTGGGTGTCCCATGAACACTAAAAATCGACTCCAAAACCATAATTGTATCACTCGCCGACGTACTATTCATCTGTTTAACCTCTAGCCATTTAGAAAAATAATCAAACAATACTAAATAATACTTATTTCCAAACTGTGCGATATCTACAGCTACTTTCTCAAAAGGTCTTTCCGGAATTTGATGCGAAATTAAGGGTTCCTTTCTATTAGACGCACGAACTTTTTCACAAATCCCACACTTCATAATTAGATTTTCTATATCCGAATTCATGCCTAACCAAAACAGTAAAGTTTTTGCTCTGGCAATTGTTTTAGTTGTCCCTCGTGTAACAAGGTCAACATTTCATTCCTCAAAACACTTGGCACTATTATTCTATCATTATAGAACAACACTCCGTTTTCAACATAAACTTCATTCCTCAACTTTAGTTTTTGATTTAGGCCAGCCATTTACACACTTGTTAACTATTTCCGCTAAAACTTCATCTTGACCCGTTTCCTTGACAAAAATACCCACTTTGTCAGGTGACATGTTAATGGAATGAACCACCTCAGTCGCAAATGTCTCTTCTTCAAACTCTACCTGATTCTTATTAAAATTTCTTGATAACAAATCTGCTACGAACATATATTTACCAGGCACATACTCTAACTGAATGTTATACTTCAACAATTTCATTCGCATCGTTCGAATTCTTGCACAAAATATATTGTTAATATCCTTTTTAAAAATTGACACCAACGGCTGATGATCAGTCTCTACAACTACACTTCTACCATAAATATATTGATGAAACTTACGACATGCATAAACAATAGCCAACAGCTCTTTCTCAATCTGAGCATATAGCTTTTCTGTATCAGTCAATGTCCTAGACGCATATGCAATTGGCTGATTATTCTGCAATAGACACGATCCTAATCCATTTTGTGAGGCATCTGTCTGAATTTTCACGGGTCTGTTAGCATCGAAATGCCCCAATACAGGTTGAGCTGAAATCATCACCTTTATCTTGTTCAACATTTTCGTATGCATATCTAACCATCTGAACTCAATATCCTTTTTTAACAACGCACTCTACAGTGACTCTTAAATAATTTACCATTCCCAAAATGCCTTGTAACGACTTTTTTTCCTGCGAAGCAGCTATTTCCTTAATTGCCCTAATTTTGTCTGTATTTGGCTGTATACACTGTCCTGATATTATATGCCCAAAATATTTTACCTGATTAACACAATACTGAAACTTCTTATCGTTAAATTTTATATTCAATTCACGCGCCGTTGTTATAACCTCAATCAAAATATCATCATGCTGCTCCTTGGTTGCCGCAGCTATCAATACATCATCCATATACACTTTAACACCTTTTATATCAACAAAACTATTTTTTATTATACTTTGGAAAACCATCGGTGCCGTTTTCAAACCAAATGGTAAACGCTTGAACCTAAAACACCCAAACATCGTAGTAAAAGTGCATAACTTACTTGATTCCTTATCAAGCTCAACTTGCCAAAACCCATTTTTGAGGTGTAATACCGTAAAATATTTGCAACCTCCTGACTCGTTAGTTCCTCTAAACTGGGAATCAAATAACTTTAATTAATAATCTGCTTATTTAATTCGATTGGATCTAAACATAAGCGAATTGAACCATCTTTTTCTCTACAAACATACAATTATTTACCCAATTGGTTGGTTCTTCAACTTTCTCAACTTCTTTTACTTTCTACCATTTCCTTTAATTTTTTAACTGCACGATCTCGTAAATGAATAGGAATTCTTCTTTCCGGTTTAATCACTGGTATGGCCTTTTGATCAATAACTATTCTGTATTTCTCTGAAAATTTACCAATACCCTCAAATACGTCTTTATAATTTTATTAAAAAATTTTCGTGTTAAACTAGACACACTTCTTATAGCAACATAACCCATCAATTTGGCTGACATTAATCCTAAAATAACACACGCATTTTCATTTACCACATAAAACTCAATTATGAACCTTCCCTTGTTATTTTTTACATTCTAGATTAACTTTACCCAAAATCTGTATCGCTCTACCTCCATAAGCTTCTAACCTGACCTTATTTATCAGCAAATTATTAATATCTGACTTTAATTCCTGGCAGAATCTAATAGGCAAAACATTTACTTCCGAACCGGTATCTATTTTAAATTGTATAATGCTATTCTTAATCCCGATCGGCTCCATCCAACAATCCTTCCCATTTGCTTCTACAGACGCTACATACAATACCTCATCTGTATCCACAAGTGAGTCTACCGTACTAGCTTGATTCAAATCCTACACCAACTTTCTACATGCTACCATGAAATGCCCTTTGATCCCACAATGCTTGCAATTTTTTCCAAAAGCTGGACATTCCCGTATCTTATGCCTCTTCTTACATCTATTGCAATTAATCTCCTGGGCAGCACTGAAACTAATACTTCTTGGTATATTCTTATTTTGTTGATTGTTGGCACTTTGGTTGGCATTTCCGCTTCTGCCTTTTACTGGTTTATTCGTTGAATTTTGCATCTGATATCTTACACCTGGTTTTTTATTCAACTCGTTCACATGTGCCATAACCTCTTTTGTAATCACTCTGGTTTCTTCGGTTACCACCGCTTTTCTATGTACCTCTTCTAGTGACGGATAATCTTGTTTAATATAGAATTCTCTCTCTCAATTCTTGATCACACACTCCAAAAACTATACGATCCCGTAACATTGCTTTCTCTTGTAAACCAAATTCACAAGAAGTCACTAGTTTTTTCAAATCTCGATTAAAATTTTCAAACTGTTCGCCACTCATTTGTTTCCTGTGATAAAATTTATCTCTTGCATATAACAAATTTGTCCAAAATTCAAAAAATTAAAAGCAAATCAAAAGTTCATTAAATGGTCAAGATTGCTCATCAGAAAAGCTCATTTAAAAACACCACATGGCGGCAATCAAGCAACATTACCACGCCTGAAACGGCAATGTTGGATAATATATACCAAGAACATAATTCGTCAACCTATACATGAGTGTATAACCTGTGCCAGCATAAAATTAGCATAAAATTATGGAAAGGCCTCTGTAATAAAACCACAAATAGCGACGTTGTCATATGCCTAGCCACGAAAGCAATCCACCTGGAACTTGTAAGTGATCTGTTTGAAAATGTTCAGTAAATGCGGCACAAATTTCGCTGGAACAGACAAACAACTACAAAGACAGGTAAAGCAACACGAGGCGGTAATTAAGGGTAAAACAGCACAGATGGGAACTGAGTGGCGTTTTTTACCGCCGGGAAGTCCTCACTTTGCAGGAGTTTGGGTAGCTAGAGTCAAGTCAACAAAACAACACCTGCGCAAAGTAGTTGCAACTCATACATTAAACATTGAGGAGCTCTCAACATTTCTTGGTCAAACAGAGATATACTTGAACTGTAGGCCACTAGCTTCTCTGTCAAATGACTCAGATGATGACGTGTTTTTGAGTCCGGTACACTTCCTTATAGGAAGAGCCATCATATAAAATCAAAATAATTGGTCGACCACGACTACAACGAAGGCCAAAATGGTTGCAAGAAAAACCTAGCCTCCAATTGGGAGAACTAGTAGTCCTTAAAGATAATCATTAGTAGCAAAAGTTGTTAAATTACATCCAGGACAAAATGGAATTGTTAGGGTAGTGACACTTAAATACCGAAATAACACTTTTAAAAGGAATATCTCTAAAATGTGCCGTCCACCCATAACTAGAGAGCCAAAGGACTACATCCACATACATTGCAAGAAGGATGATCCTTTTCATTCAGTGCTAGTTAAATATATAAACATAACTAAACAGCTTTCAACCCCATAAAATCTAGACGACGACCGTTGCCCGTAAAGGACAAACAAAAACCAAGAAGAGAGAGAGAGACAAGTGAGCAGTGGCAGCTCAAAACTTGATCGCCAACAATGATCTTCTATTAATAAGCAACAAGGAATGTCGTTTGGGAGAGACTACTTCCAATATCTTAGGGAACATGTTTGGAATTCTCATCCAGCGCGAGGCTAACCAGTATGAAACCCAATTTGAGAACATCAACAATAATGAAAATTGTCTAATGGTATTAATGAAAAACCAGACGTCAACAATCGATAACACAATTAAACTAGTGAAAATGCACAATAGTCCTCAATGGTCGCAGTGCTCTGGGCTGCATACACCCACCCTTTTAAATTAACTACTGAAACATAATTCTAATAAAAGATCAAGAGAGATTAAGATTGGAAATGATACAATTTAACGAATATCGAACATACGAAGGATGTGCCTAATATTAATGAGCGCGATCGAGATGACCTAAATATTAAACAACGTAGAAGATACGCAGCAGGGCCTACTTTATGTTTACTATGCACATCACAGTATCTTGCATCCATCGACACTCGCGCCGTCACAATTAGAAGACGAACTACAATTCATTCGTCAACACACAGCAGTATTAAAGACAATCTGTGGCCACAACATGCATGACCTCGTTCATATATCTGCGTAGCAGACACAATGACATGTGATAATTGAGATTATCATACCGCTATCCCTTGCAGGTTGCAGCAGATTATAATGCGCTAGCTGTAATCCCAATTCAATAACATAATAACATCAACAAATTATCTAACAGTGGACAATCATCGAGAACATTTTGCCATTCTAACAACAGAAGAGGTGAACCGTTGTCAAATATTTTATTGAAGTTTTATGTTTATTAATAATTAAAACTTTCATTTGTTATTTATTTTATAAATTAAATGTCTGTCTTTTATTGACTCCGTTTTTATAAATTAATTAATTTACTTTTTTAATTTTAGTACAATTATTATTATTTAATATTTATCACCACTGATTTTATTATCACCGAAAAGAAAAACACGGAAGAAAAATGGTTACGAGCCAAAACTTGATATAATCACTATATACGACGATTTTACTGACCGTGTTTAATGAGCACCAAAAAACCATGTGTCTTTTTTTGTTTCATAATGCGCGCGAGATTTTTGACATTTGTTTTACAAGCAGTGATGCCAACATAATATTTTGCAGGTGCGTTCATGGAAAAATGTAGGTGTGTTCATGAAAATGGATTCGAATTTGAATGCACGTATTATGTTGGTGGTGTGTGAATGTTTGCTTGAATTGATGTACGGGTGTTTTGAATGAATCAATTGTGTGGTGTGTGCGCCAATATACATGATTAGTACAATATATTGTGGCGATGAGCGAGTGATGAATATGTTTAGAGTATTTGAATTTTAAAATGAGTGAGTCGCTACAATTTCAACCTACGCAATTTCTTTGCGGGATATCACCAGTTTTCAACAAAATCATAAATTAATGCCAGCAATTGAGACTACCGATTTGGAAAGGGGGCAGAAATGATAAAGGAAAATGAACGACTGCCAACAGAAATTAATTAGCATGACGTTCATCATTATACGATTTCCTACTTAACTATAGGAATCCTGATAATACTTTTCGCTATTTGATTTAAAATTTAAGGCGAAAAATCAGTTTTCAAAAGCATAAGCCTTTCCTCGGCAGAGTGCAGGAAGTGAAGTCAGTCCTCATCAACATTAGAACGTTAAACACTAAGCCTAGATTAATTTTGAATCATAGCCCTGATACTAGCATGTAATTGTATGTAAAAGGCATTTAACATTACTCTTAACAACAAGTGGTTTATTCTCACAACAGACCCCACCCGAGATAATCTATTAGTTAATATTATAAATCAAGACTATCTTAAATTTACAACTTAAGTATAACAGTCTAGAATTATATAAGGTCCTTCAAGGATGCTTTCTCCCATGGTTTTAGTAGAGGAAAGGATACCTAGCTTTACGTAAGAAAAGCTTTAGTCGGTGATCTCCAATTTGATTCCTTTCAATGTCTCGCTGCATGTAGTAGCAGTGTCAATTCGGTCCTCTGTTGCAGCTTTGGAAGCTGCACTACCTGAAGCGCTAAGGACTGAACATTTCCCTTTCTTATGAACTCCTCTGATATGAAGCGTTCTATCTTTTATCTTCAGTTGGTACTGCACCAAACCAACTAACAGGAGATTGTTGTGTTGTTACTCGTTTTGAGCCATTACATTCTGTTATATAGGGGCACCTCGGAAAGTGGATGATTCTTCATCATGTGTGTTACACGTCACTGTTTCGTAATTGAATTGTCTACAAACATTCACACAGAAGCCGTTTACGTACACAAGAGGCCTAATTTTTACGGTTTGGACAAATTCAGTTTTTTGGAAGGTTTTTGACACCTTTTGGAAATAATTTATGAATAATAACTCAATAAGGTTTTTGTTTTATGCAAACTACAAAAAATCTTAAACAATTAATTTTGCGCTTTTGTAGTTGTATCTTTTTATCGCAAACTTAAAAGCTTTTAATATTTTGATTTCCTGAATAATTTTGAACGAAAACTTAAAATCGAATTTACGTTTAAGTGTCTCGACTTTGAAGTTAAAAATAATCAATAAAATATTCAACTAAGCGATGGAGCCAAAATCTGTAATACTTGTTAATGCGTTCACTAGATGTCAGTATATCACTAAATATAGCACCAATAACACAAACCATTTTTATAAATTTGATAAAGCTTATATATGTAGCTTTAAATAATTCGTAAACAAGAATCCACTAATTTGAATAAAAAATCCGGGAAAATCGATAAAAGCTTTCATAATATTTAAGGAACACTAACCTTGCCCCAATTTTGTGAAATCTAGCTACAACGATTTTCGTGTTTGACGTTGTTGATTTTTCGACACTAAATAGAACATACCAATAAAAATATATTTTGGCCTTATTATGGTAACACACCTGTAAATTTTGATTTTGTTATTAGCTGATATCATGCTGTGAAAAGGCCGCAGACTATATTTAAATATTAATATGTAAAGAGTGCATCATTGCACTATGTATATTTGTACTCTATATATCTGTTTACCATTTGAAAGACTCTCATGCATCAAATGTAGCGGCAATAAATCGGAATAGATTACAAATAGATATTTTTATACGAGAACATATCGAGTTTGCTTCTTAAATGTATCTTTCTGCTGCCTCTTTCCATAAGCATATAATATATACATAATATATATACGAGTATATGCAACAAACTCTTATAATGAAAGCGTATAATGACGAATAATCTGAAGAATCTTTTAACACAAAAGATGTTGCGAGTGTATAAAGCACAACGTTGAAATTTTTCCTTTCTTCGTTCAAAATACAATACATAATTTACAAAAGCCTAAAGAAAATGAACATGATGATGCTGCCAAGAAGAAGGCAATTATTCGGAAAGGAATTAAAATGAGCAACAAGCGAAAAAAAAAATAAACGGTAAGAAGAAGCTTTGTATACATACACTGGTGAAATAGGAAAATGAAAAAGAAAATTATTAACTGAATTTATCCGTTATTTGGTTTGTATACATAACAATTTCATCGATTTGTTGCAAAGGTATAAGTTTCGGGTAGTTTGAGTATTTTTAACACAATTTGTAAATAAAGTTGGTACTAACCCTCCCTATGAATGTAGAGAGAAGGACAACTTTTCAAGGTGAATTTCATAGTTATGTATTGAAAAACTTAATTAAATTGTTTTTTTTACGGGGTACAGAATAGTTTTTTTTTACTCTAACCTGTTGAATTTACTATATAAAAAGGACGAAAGTGGAAACATTTACGTTAGACGTAAAATTATTTATTCAATATTTTAGTTGTCATGTGTCATGATGTGAAGGAAAACTTTGAATCGTTTTGATGTTATTTAAGTTTCGGAAATGAAAGCTAAACTTTAAATTTATTGTAGAATCAAAATTTATTATAAATGTATACCTTGTGTTAAGGTTACATCAAGGTCAAGTTCATATTTTTTTTGACGGCAACAAAAAAATTTGCCTGAAACATTTTGTTATCCGCGCTTTACTTAACAAGATTGGTTTATATGAGAAAAATAATACTGAACTTGACAGGTCTTGATGGTGATTTGGCGGCTACTGGAGGGGGGGACCAAAGTTGAGTAGAGTAATCTACCAGCTCCGTAACCTTTCGGTGGGGTGCATATCACGCGAGCTGTTCTGGTCATGGTTTAGGCAGCTAGCGTGATGGGTAAAATTGTAGAAGGGGTAACCTTGTCACAATTCGCAAGTGTACGTACTGCCTCCTCGTGGCAATCACCGGTAAGTGAGGCCGTTTGGTACTTTTGACCATTTGGCACAAGCTAAAGTACGGCGCTAAAGGAGAAATAGTTGATAAAAAACCCTAATCTTAGGTGGAACAGTATATGCCGATGGATGAATGGCTGATAGGTTAATCAGTCCAAAGTATGCGAACTCTGGATACCAGGCACCCTCCATTTTTATTTAGATTTCCTGTGGTAAAGCTGGGTATCCCACAGGTGACTTTCATTTCCCAGAAACTCGTGGGAACAAAAATGTCTAACAGAAGTTTAAAAAATAAGGATGGTAACGCTCTTAAAGCGTCACGTACCAGCGATAATTCCGCAGTGACTGTCGAGGACCTCGGCCCTCTTTTCGCTGTAGCGCTCTCGATGAATAGTCCGTCGGATGGGGATCTCCGTTCGGGGCTTGAGAAATTAGCTCTCAACTCCGTCATGGACACCTCAGGAGATGAGTACTCGGCCCCCGTAAGTAGGGTAACCTCCTCTGTGAAAGCAGAGGGGAGAATGGATGACCGGGAGGACCCGAAAGGTGAGGTCAACACCATTGACAAACCTGTCGCGGCTCCTCGCGTGAAAATGTGTGGAGCCGCGAAAAAGCGGCATAGGAGTCTTTTTGCGGAGAGCATAATGCCCGGAAATGAGACAAGGCTTCTGGCGATGCGGGCACAAAAGGAGACTTGTGCTCCCACTGAGGCCCCACCGTCGAAAAGAATCCGCTCGGATGAGGTACTCCACCGTGAGGAGAAGGCGCGAAAGAGAGAGGAAGGCGTCAGCGTTACACGGGGGAAGGCTCCGCAAGGGCTCCCCCGCGCAAGCCACTGGTGAGGTCTGGAGGCTCTCAGGCAGCAGGGGCCAGCAGAACGGTGATGAAGGATATTGGTCAGCCCTCGTCCGGACAAAGAACGCATGCGGGTAGTGGCGGTGCGGAAAAGGAGGCTGAGCAGGGCCTTCTATCTCAACCCAATGGAGGACTCCCAAAATATTTTCGTATGTTTTTGTTCCCAATTCCTTATACCATTTGCCAGGCTCTTTGAATAACCAATACTAGGCTCGGGGCCAATGATAGCGCTCTCCGCTGCCTCTTTTGCACAGCGGTCTGCCACCTCGTTTCCCTGTATATCGGAATGGCCGGGGGACCACAAAAGGGTTACTTTATTCTCCCTGCTGAGTTCTAGAAGGTTGCGATAGCAGCTCCAGATTATTTTGGAATAGAAGACAGATGCTCCTAAGGCAAGCAATGCCGCCTAGCTATCCGACATTACGTAAATCTCGGTTTTTTTATATTTTTTTGTGAGATATCGAAGCACACATATCTCGATCGCAAATATCTCTGCTTGGAAAGCTGTGGGGGTTTTACCCAATGGATACCCACCCCTGATTTTGAACCGTTAGTGTACCATATGGAGGTATGACGGGGTAAGGAGGAGATGATACTCCCCGCTTGTTCCCTGTTGGGTATCTCAATCGTGAAATTCTTCCGGCAGTCAATAGTTTTAACCATCACGTCTGATAGTTGGATTATTTCCTCGTCCAAATTCAATTTATCCAGGATGCTATTATGTCCTGGTCTAATAGTTTTAATTTGAGATGTTATTTTTAGATTGACTGCCCTTGAACCAGCTACTCTTTTAAGGTGCAAGTGTAGTGGTGAGAGCCCCAATAGCTTCTCAAGAGCAGCTGTAGGGCAGGTTTTAAATTAATGGGCCCAAATTCATGAGGTTTGGAAGAATTCAACCCCAGCCTAAAATGTCTCTCTTACAAATAGTACAGCATGCTGCAGGAGATGTTGTAGTCTTGAAGCAAATTTTATTTTTTTTATTTTGGCAACCTGAATGAATTATTTAAAATAAACAAAAAAACTGAAATAAAAACCTTACTTGAAGTTTTAAAGGTCTAACTGTGTGTTCTACTAATGGTCGCTTAATTATAATGCCACCACTGTACATACCATTTTCCTATCCTCAATTTGAAAATTTATAAATTCATATCAATTCTTATCCGCGTTTAGCATCAAATTGGTGAATCTTTTATAGGCGTTACAATGGGCAGTTTCAGTTCCTCCATGAACTTATCAATAAATCGGTTGCATTGAGAAAAACATCATCCTTATTTTACTCAACATGTTGCCAAAGTGGCCGGACTTGAAAGCGAACAGTGGCTCTGAACAGTGTAGAGCTGTTAATCGCCACCAATGATTTTTCTGTAGATTCTTTTTCGAGCTGCTTAATCGGCACAACTGGTTCATCTTGATGATTTGTTTCAATACGGAGTTGATCGGTTGTTTTAACCAAATACCGACACAATCCTAACGCTTACAGGGCCACACCACACTTCCAATAAAACTTTCTGTTTAGTCGAATGAATATAAGTTTTAATTTTCTGCAAAAGGTCTTGAAAAATTAATATTATTTGAATTGGGAATACCTTTTGCATTTGCCGTCCCAAACGCAGGCCCCAGTTGAGTTAGTCTGATTGTCGGCTCAAATTTTAACAATTAGATTGGCTGGACTTTCATTTGATATAGAACTTAGAGTGATTTGATGAGGAAACAGCCAACTCCGTAAGATTTGTTTAGAGAAGACTTTTCTTAACATATTGCACTCCCTTCTCTGTAAATCCATTTGCTTGTCCATTTGATTGCGATTCCAATGACGTGCAAAAAGTCGGTTCATCAAAGTGGAAAAAAGGGAGAACATCTGCTGGGTTTGAAGTAGGATACGGTTGGCATGTCAAACAAACACCAACATCTTCATCCTTACTCCACCTGGATGATTCTTATGCGGCCGTTGCAACAGGTTATCATACAAAGAAAATGTAATGACGATGTGGCTTTTCTACATAAGGCATCCGCTCTCCTGTGTGAGCTTCGATTTTCTGATAAAATATGGCTTTAAACCTAGGTTAGTCATTGAAGTTGGCCAGACCTTTTTTCTCATCAACATCACCTTCACCAAAACGACTTAAAATTTGAGTCTCTTCAGATCGATTCATACATTTTATTGAAATAAGCATTTTGAAAAATCAGCGACCCCTAAAACCATTTAGTAAATATCTTTATAAAAAAAGTCAAAAATTACAAGAAATATTTTTTTACTATTTTATTGCGGCCATATTGGATCCGCTATTGAGTGCAACATTTTGAAATACCTACTTGATAAATTTTACAGCTTCCAACTTTCCTAGCTTAAACTGAATTCATTTTTAAAGTTCATGCATGGATTGGCCCTTGAGAGTTGAGTGCGATTTCAAAGAAAATAATTTTGTAGAACTTTTATTAAACGAACGATTCGTATGAATTAGGGTTCTTTAACTAGGTAATCGTGAGGTCTATTCCTTGTGCTAGCCAAACCTTTGTCATCATCGCTGGCAATGACCGATATTGGCCCTTGAGTGTTTAGTGCGATTTTAAAGAAAATAATTTTGTAGAACTTTTCTAAAACAAACGATTCGTATGGATTAGGATTCTTTAACTAGGTAATCGTGAGGCCTATTCCATATGCTAGCCAAACCTTTGTCATCATTTTAGGCAATGGCCGATATTGGCCCTTGAGTGTTTAGTACGATTTCAAAGAAAATAATTTTGTAGAACTTTTATTAAACGAACGATTCGTATGGATTAGGGTTCTTTAACTAGGTAATCGTGAAGCCTATTCCATGTGCTAACCAAACCTTTGTCATCATAATTGACAATGGCCGATATTGGCCCTTGAGGGTTGACTGCGGTTTCAAAGAAAATAATTTTGTAGAACTTTTCTAAAACGAACGATTCGTATGGATTAGGGTTCTTTAACTAGGTAATCGTGAAGCCTATTCCATGTGCTAACCAAACCTTTGTCATCATTGTTGACAATGGCCGATATTGGCCCTTGAGGGTTGAGTGCGATTCCAAAGAAAATAATTTTGTAGAACTTTTCTAAAACGAACGATTTGTATGGATTAGGGTTTTTTAACTAGGCAATTGAGAGGCCTATTCCATGTGCTAGCCAAACCTTTGTCATCATTGTTGGTAATGGCCGATATTGGCCCTTGAGTGTTGACTGCGGTTTCAAAGAAAATAATCTCAAACCTTTGTCATCATTGTTGGCAATGGCCGATATTGGCCCTTAAGTTTTAAGTGCGATTTCAAAGAAAATAATTTTGTAGAACTTTTCTAAAACGAACGATTCGTATGGATTAGGGTTCTTTAACTAGGCAATTGAGAGGCCTATTCCATGTGCTAGCCAAACCTTTGTCATCATTGTTGGCAATGGCCGATATTGGCCCTTGATTGTTAAGTGCATTTCCAAAGAAAATAATTTTGTAGAACTTTTATTAAACGAACGATTCGTATGGATTAGTTTTCTTTAACTAGGTAAATGAGAAGCCTATTCCATATGCTAGCCAAACCTTTATCATTTTTGGCAATGGCCGATATTGGCCCTTGAGATTTGAGCGCGATTTCAAAGATAATAATTTTGTAGAACTTTTCTAAAACGAACGATTCGTATGGATTAGGGTTTTTTAACTAGGCAATTGAGAGGCCTATTCCATGTGCTAGCCAAACCTCTGTCATCATAGTTGGCAATGGCCGATATTGGCCCTTGAGATTTGAGTGCGATTTCAAAGAAAATAATTTTGTAGAACTTTTCTAAAACGAACGATTCGTATGGATTATGGTTCTTTAACTAGGCAATTGAGAGGCCTATTCCATGTGCTAGCCAAACCTTTATCATTGTTGGCAATGGCCGATATTGGCCCTTGAATGTTAAGTGCAATTCCAAAGAAAATAATTTTGTAGAACTTTTATTAAACGAACGATTTGTATCGATTAGTTTTCTTTAACTAGGTAAATGAGAGGCCTATTCCATATGCTAGCCAAACCTTTATCATTGTTGGCAATGGCCGATATTGGCCCTTGAGATTTGAGTGCGATTTCAAAGATAATAATTTTGTAGAACTTTTCTAAAACGAACGATTCGTATGGATTAGGGTTTTTTAACTAGGCAATTGAGAGGCCTATTCCATGTGCTAGCCAAACCTTTGTGATCATTGTTGGCAATGGCCGATATTGGCCCTTGAGTGTTGAGTGCCATTCCAAAGAAAATAATTTTGTAGAACTTTTCTAAAACGAACGATTTGTATGGATTAGGGTTCTTTAACTATGTAATCGTGAGGCCTATTCCATGTACTAGCCAAACCTTTGTCATCATTGTTGGCAATGGCCGATATTGGCCCTTGAGAGTTGAGTGCGTTTAAAAAAAAATTTTTGTAGAACTTTAAAGTCTTTGTTTCGTAATTGAGAGGCCTATTCCATGTGCTAGCCAAACCTTTGTCATCATTAATGGCAATGGCCGATATTGGCCCTTGAAAGTTGAGTGCGATTTCAAAGAAAATAATTTTGTAGAACTTTTATTAAACGAACGAGAGGCCTATCCCATATGCTAGCCAAACCTTTATCATTGTTGGCAATGGCCGATATTGGCCCTTGAGAGTTGAGTGCGATTTCAAAGAAACTAATTTTGTAGAACTTTTCTGAAACGAACGATTCGTATGGATTAGTTGTTATATAACAATCTAGCCTTTGGATCCTATCCAATATTGTGCAGGCACCACTTTGCTCTGTCTTAGGCCACCATACAAACGCCGCATAAGAGATTATTGGCCTTATGATGGTTGAGTATAACCACAGATAACCCAGATGAATCAATAGGAACAAAATTTTGAAAAAAAACAATGGCTCCATTTTACGGTGTGAATTATTTTGAGTAAGCTTCAACCGTAACCCCAATCGCAGAAAAAAACCTTTACAAATTATTTTCATACAGTTTACACAAATTCCATCTAACGTAAAATAAAACAATCATAAAAATTCGATCAGCACAGTGAAGGAAATAAATGCATTTAGCTACGAAACGAAACGCAATATTTAAAATAGATTATTTATTTCCTTCATTTGACGAATACAAAATATGTATATACACTAACACATTATTATACATATAAATCCATACATATTTTTTCCATTTTTACTATGTATTTACTTATTCAATTCTACTGTTTCCACATTTAGCTATGCAAGTGCATTGTATTGTGGGATTCCCAAAATTTGTATAATTGCATTTTTGTAAAATGTAGTAAATGCAATAGAAACAGAAAAATACTCCTTTTGTGTGAATACAAAACGTGTAATAACCAAAACAATATTCATGGTTATAGTAAAATCGAATAAAATAAAATCTTAAATTTGATCGGAAAAGTGATAACAATATTAGTGAATAACTGAAAATTAGTTTATTGTATTACGTACTTGGTTAAATATAAATATTTATTATTAGTTATTAGTTTCTGTTATTATTGAATTTGTTTAAATATTTTAAAAGAACTGATCTTAAAATAATGGAGATCAGTCTTGATAGGAGAAAAAGTGGAATTAGGTGTGCTGTAGATAATTGTGATTCGTCCAAACGTAAAAATATTCGACTTTTTAAATTAAACAAGTGTAATAAAAAATATAATGAGTGGATTAAATATTGTAATGTGAATATTAAAAATATCAGGGTTTGTGAGAAACATTTTGAAACGAAATATTTCACTAAAACGGGGTTAAGAAGAAATGCTGTTCCTACTAAAAATTTGGGCGATAAGCCAGTAGGTAACACAACCGAAAATTTACAAGATGATTTCGACGCTTTTTCCGATGATGATAACGTGTCAATGATAACGATGTTATCAGTTGATAATATTTCAGAAATTGACGAAACTTGTTACAGTGACACCGATATGTGCACACGCTTCTCTGGAAAAACCTATAGTTTACCATTCACGAGTGAGAATGATAAGGAAAATATCCAAAGTGACATTTCGGTCTTCGAAGAACCACCGTACTACTCTAAAGTCGAAATTAATCCTCCTAACTGCAAAAATTGTTTACGGAACATAAAAAACGAAAATTATTACAGATTAACATTTTATGAATCGTTACGAATTATAAATTTAAAGGACAAGCAAATAGCCGATTTAAACCGGAATCGTAATAATTACAAACAACAAATAAATAGATATAGACGTAAGAAATCACTCGTACATGTAGGCAAACCGAAATATGTGAAACAGCAAATGACCAAAATTATTGACCAGTTGACCATTCACGAAAATTCCAAAACCTTCTGTAAAATGTTAACAAGTTACAGATCGAAAAACGAGAAATGGCCTAGCAACCAAAAGCTTCTGGCTCAAAACATTTATTATAGATCGTCCGCTACTTATAAATATTTACGAGAAAATCTAAACTTAAACCTACCGTCGAAAGCATCATTAGTGAGGTGGCAACCTATTAAACATTTAAGTCCTGGGTTCAATGTAAATATTGTCTCGAGTATTAAAGAAAAAATCAGCAGTATGAGCGAAAATTTAAAACAGGTTGTATTAATATTTGATGAAGTCTACATCAAAAGCGACCTGATATATAACATTTATTCTGATGAAATTGATGGTTTCGTTGATTTTGGTACCGAGAGACAAGACAAGATTAGAAAAATAATTTGTTGTTTTATGATTAGAAGTATTATTTCGAACTGGAAATTTGTCCTCAGTTATTTTGTATCCAATCAATCCATAACATCAGACAAACTTTATTTATTAATTATGGAAAATTTGGATAAATGTAAGGAACTAGGTGTCAAAGTAAGAGCTGTAACGTGTGACCAGGGATCCAGCAATCGGAAAGCATTCAAAATGTGTGGAATGACAGTAACTAGACCATTTTTACAATCTGGCGACCAACAAATAATTGGTATTTACGATCCGCCACATCTAATCAAATCAGTAAGGAATACCTTAATGAAGTCCGATTTAAAATGCCCTGATGGAATAGTCAGTTGGAATATTGTAAAAGAATTATATAATTTAGAAAAAGATTCAGTAACCAAATGTTGCCCAAAAATTTCGAAGAAGCACATTTATCCTAACACGTTTGAGAAAATGAGGGTTAAGCTAGCTGTACAGGTATTAAGCAGAAGTGTAGCAGCTGGAATTAAAACTGCGGTTCAACTCGGAAAGATCGGTAATGACAATGCATCAGTCGCTATTGGTACTTTTAAGTTTATCGAAAAATTCGACAAACTCTTCGATTGCTTAAATTCGAAATCAAAATTTAGCAAAAATAAATTCGCGAGTGCTTTGATGTTAGACAACGAAATAACAGAATTTTTAAAGTATATGGTTGATTACATATCAAAGATTAAAATCGTAAAAAAAACAACGGTCTACTGTTTTGATGGATTAATTCAAACAATTAATGGGATTAACGAATTAGCGCTGCAAATTAAGTCAGAAAACTCTGGGATTAAATATTTACTAACTGCAAGATTAAATCAGGATCCTATCGAAAACTTGTTTTCGCAGATTAGGGCAGCTAATGGACATAACAAGAACCCTTCAGTATACGAATTCAATCATAATATAGCAAAGCTAACCACCATCAAAATTCTAACCCCATTTTCTAATTGTGCCAATTGCGAGGAAGATTCAGACGAATCTTTAAAACTCCCAACTGACGGTGCGGAACTGATTGAGGAGGAAATAAATTGTGTCCCCATTGGCATTTCAGAGGTACCTGGAACCAATGAATACGTGTTTGACATGGAAGATGTCTCCGATATAAGTGACAATTTTATAAATTTAGATATGGATGATATACCTACCAATTTCACAGATGCTTCAATAAGATATTTTATTGGATATGTGGCGTGTAAAATTATTAAAAAGTTAAAATGCGTTGGATGTGAGCATAATTATTTAAAACCTAATGATGTAATGGAAGTACCATCGGAATATCTCATTCACCACAAAAATTATTACAAAGATGAAAGTGACCTAGGAAGGCTTAAGGCACCAACGGATTGCTTTTTTGAAATATGTAAAGCCCAAATCTATATGTTTGGTAGAATGTTCTATGAAAAACCTCAAATTAAAAATTTAAAAGAGCATATTGTTAAATTATGCATACATAACACACGCATTAAATTTCCAGATTTTTACAATGATCAAAACCCTTGCTGCGAACATAATAAATCTACATTAAATTTTATGATTTTGGTGTTAATAAGAAAACATTGCAGTTGGTTGGCCGAAAAATATATTAAGGGAAATTATCAAAATACTAGAAATCCCAATTGGAGAATAGTTTTGCAGGGAAAATGAAATCTTCAAACTTATATAATTAAATTTCATGAAATATATTTATTTTTTTGTTTATTATCTTTATTTTTTCAAATTAAAAAATTAATAAAACTATGAACTATCAGAGAACAAACTCTAGCTTCATCGAGTTTGTGTTTTAAATTCTTCTTCAACTCTAACTTGTAACTTCAATTTATTTGAAATTTAGTAAATTTATTGTCGCAAGCGCAACAATTATAATCGCAATCGATTACGATACCGTACTTAAAATTTCCGAAAACAAGTTCCATATCATCCCATTTCAAATTTCATAGTGATCAGTTAAGCATTAGACCAGAAGAAAGGACTTCTGCATGTCTTGTTTTCAATACAATACGAATTCAAAAGTGTAAGATTCGTATTTGACTTGAATAAGAAACGAACGAATCTGATTACTCAAATCAAACAAGAATCTTACACTTACGAATTAGTATATCTTATTCAGAAATAGCTCCAATTTTCTTTTTATGGTTAGAATATTTAGTTAAACATTTAAAATGAGGTTTGGTGTATTACAATTCAACTTTTTTTAACGAGGTTTTCGTTTTTTGTCAAATTAGTATATTTTTTTTCTTCAATGGATCATCTGGCGCAGGGGTGCTTGGTAAGGTAATGGATTAAATTTTTAAGCAATAGCGGTCATGTTATACACAAATCAAAGATATTTTATTACAATAACAATGGTGTAAACTGTTTTCTCTTACAACAATTATTTTTTTTGTCATACGTTGAAAAATCCTAAATATTAAATACCTAAATATATTAGCTCCTGAATACATCATCTGTATCTGACGAACTGAAGCGGGAAGATAAAATCGTGCATTTCATTAGTTCGCAGAGCCTAAGTATTTGAAGTTATTATAATAAAACAAAAATTTAATCAGATATAAAGCTTTCACTATTATAGTGAAAGCTTTGACTGACATTTTAGAGATGTATCCCATTTTTTTGTTAACAATAGTTAAAACCTTCCTGATTGGTTTTACAATAAAAATACCTTTCATTTGATGTATCATAAGACCCAAATTGCAATTAAAAATTTGAACCATTATCCAGCGTCTCTGATCAGTAGTCGATCCGTTAAAGAAAAAATATCTTAAATTCTCCGTCTCAGCCCAAACAAAACTGTCATAATATACCATTTACGTAACTCTTCTACTTTCTGAGAAAATTCGTAAATTAACTAAATTATGTAGGTAATAGATTTTCCAAAATTTTATTTTCTGCATTTAATTATCAAATAGCTTTTTCAAGTAATTTTAACTCAAAAACGAAACATTTTATAAATTTTTTTAGTCTGAATATATGTACTCGTACATGTATGTAATCAACTCAAAATCGTAAATTTCAATAAAAATACAAACATAAAGAGAAGAAAAAAGACATCCTATCAGTGCTGTCGAAGTGAGTACAATCGGAGTATTTGTACTACTTTCGCTTAGTGCTTACTCCTGTACTCCGCTATTTCATTTTGTACTCTCCTGTTCTAATAACTGCTATTCAAATAATACTTTTACATAATATTTTAAGTTATCGGCTTTTGCTTGCAATAATTATAATATTGTGGAAGATATCTAGCTTTTTCATAAAACATTTTTCAAGGCTAATTTATAATGGTTCCTGTCATTTTCAGGCATAAACCCATAAAACTGTTCTCTTGCAGTAATGAATCAGTCATTTTAGCAAACAATATTAATTCAAACATGTAAAATTTGCGAACTAAATTACTTCTACTTCACACGGCTATTTTTTCAGAATCTGAATGTTAGCTGGTAAAACTTATAAACAGATAATTCCGAGTTTTTACAACTTACAACTTTAAAACTTCAGATACACTCAAACATGACAGACGTTACCTGATTTTACCAAAAAAAAATGTACCAGCTTTGACTAAATATTTAGATTAGAATCTCCTGAATACAAAAATTACCACACAAAAACGATGTACGGAAAATAAAATTCTTTAAGCTTAGATAAGCACTTCTATATAAAAATAATACTGTAAGATAATTTCTGCAGTCATTTAAACTTTCCAGACTGGAAAGTTGTATGGAAGTCTGGATTTATGCAGTGTGATGTGGGAAATTTCATTCGTCTTGTGTGATATAATATGTTTAAGGTTAGGAACTATTTATGGCTACGGACCATTTTTGTGTCTATGCCTGGTCCTTGTGGACCGCCACCCAAACCTAACCTAGGAACTATTTATATAGAATCGGCTTAACATCTCCGATATAAAATTTCACTAAAACACAACGATAAATGTGTGTATTCCATTCGGTGCCGGAGGGGCTGGCTGTATATGGAAAACCAACATTGGTAATTCTAATTTGTGATTTATGGTATCGGTCATAATACCATTAGTACGAGTACTTATAGTTGCTATCAGAAATCTATATATTATGTCGGTATTCGAAGAATCGCGTTAGGCTTAAATAAACCATCTTAGAATTCGCCATTTACTATCAGAATTCGATCTATCGTCTTAGAGTTCGACATATCATTTCCAAATTCGTCATATGTATCTTATTCATGTCAGAATTCGATATATCATCACAGAATTCAAAATAATAATTCGAAATATCATATCAGAATTTGATATATCATCTCAGAATTTGCTTTATATGTATATATTGTCGACGCATCAGTCAAAATTTGATATATCGTTGATATTTGTCAGAATTTAGGATATCATCATAAATCATCTCAGAATTTGATATATCCTGTCAATATTCTTTATACTTAATTATTATGTCAAAGTTCGTTATATCATGTCAGAGTTCGATATACTATATAACCTACGGATTTGAAATACCATATCACAATTCGCTATATATTTTCAGAACTTATCATATTCAAATTTATATATTTCACATCCGAAATATGTATATCATTAAGAATTTGAAATTTCATGTTAGAATTCGATACATACTATCGGATTCGATACATCTGTCAGAATTTGATATATTATGTCAGTATTCTATATAATATGTCTAAATTCTATATACATGCCAGAATTCGACATTCCATACCAAAATTCTATATATCACGTAAAAATTCGAAAGATAATGGCATAATTCGATATATCATCTCAGAATTCGCGTTATACATATGTACTAACAGAATTCAATATTTTTGTCAGAATTATATCAAAATACGACACATGATGCCAAAATCCGTTATATCGTCTCAGAATTCGACTCATTATCCATTTTCTATACATCATGTAAGAATTCGAAACATATGTCAGAGTTCGATATATCATCTCAGAATTTGATACAAACTGTAAGATTCATTATATTTCATATGTAATGTAAGGATTCTACAAATTATGTCAGAATTCGATATTCCATCTCAAAATTCATTATATATTGTCAGAATTCGATAAATATTTTAGACATTGGTATACCTATCATGTCAGTATTCCATATATTACGTCTGAGTTCGATAGTCATCGCACGTGACAAAGAATATTGACAACTCAAAATTTCAAATTTTTCAGGAGAGCAAAATCAAACATGCTAATTTCGATTATACTGTACTATTCTCTATGGGCGTCAAAAAAAGGAAGATCGGAAAATTAAGCCGTCTCTCGCTTTGTAAAATAACTATGACCACTATGGTCACTATCCCCACTATGTCAGTTTATGAAATCGATTATTGCGCATCTTTTTGACGAAATATCTTAAAAACTCAATTTTTTGAGTTGTGTCACTTTTTTATGTCATGTTCGATTTGTCAGAATTCGACATACCATCTCAAAATTCGTTGTATACTGTAAGAATTCGATAAATCTTTTAGAATTTGATATACCTATCATGTCAGTTCTATATAATATGACATATATGTCAGAATTCGGATATATCATCTCAGAATTCGACATACCATATCAGAATTCTATATATCATGTAAGAATTCGAAACATAATGTCGTAATTCGATATTTCATCTCAGAATTTACTATATTCTATCAGAATTCAATGTTTTTGTCAGAATTATGTCGAAATTCGACACATGATGTCAAAATTCATTATGTTTTCTTAGAATTCGATTTAATATCCGGTTTCTTTACATCAAGTAAGAATTCAAAACATCATACCATATGTCAGAATTCGATATACTATCTCAAAATTCGTTATGTACGATAAATCTTTTATAATTTGGTATACCTCGGATATATTATCTCAGAATTCGACGTAACATATCAGAATTCGATATATCATCTCAGAATTCGCTATATACCATCAGAATTTAATATATCTGTCAGAATTAAGTCGAAATTCGACACATGATGTCAAAATTAATTATGTCGTCTCAGAATTCGACTTAATATCCGGATTCTATACATCATGTAGGAATTCGAAATATCATATGTCAGAATTCGATATATCATTTCAAAATTCGCTTTATACAATTCGATAAATCTTTTAGAATTTGGTAAACCCATCATGTCAGAATTCCACGTATTATGTCGGAATTCACAATATTTCATCAGAATTCTTTAAACTAGCTCAGAATTCATCAGATACTGTCAGAATTTTATATTACTATCAGAGTTTGATGTATCTTGTCAAAATCCCATTATCTCAGACAGGGTGGGAAAATACATGTATTTTTAAAAAAACGAGAAATCATTTGAATTTTTTGTTTTAAATTAGTTTTGCAAAGAATTATAAATTTTACAATAAAATTTTAGAGGCGTTTGTTATAACAATTGAAATTGTTTTCAACTACTTAGTGTTCCAAATATTTCTTGCAGTTGGGCCACGTTTTATTTAAAAAATTCTGATCCCCTATACCTTATGGCAGAAAATATTTTCAGGCCATGAAATAATAGGTTTTATAATAGAAATTATTTATAGAATTTCCAAAATATCGCAGATAATAGATTACTCTAAAGTCCATCAACAAATGTGTTTTTGTTCCATCCATTTGATGCTGGAACTAGTCTGAATTAGCTAAGTATATACAAATAAATTTGGTGAATATCTTTTTTTAATTTAAAGTTTCAACTCAAAAATATCCTGTATTTGAGCCATGGTTTAATTAAGAAGTCCGACTTCAGATGATATGGCCAAAGGAATTTTCCAGAGCCAGAATTAATAAATGTTATGTTAGGAACTACATACTTAAAGAATCTCAAATCTAAGATATATATTATATTAAAATCCATCCACAAACATGCCACCTAAAAAAAAGAAAATTAGGGAAACAATGTTTCTGATAAATGGCATCAACCAAAGTATCATTAGTGGTGTTCCGCAATATTTATTAAATTTGGCTCTTATTTTATTAAAACAAATGCGACCCCAAATAAGGTGACCCAAGAAATTTTCAGAGCGTCAATAATTCTGTTTTATATTAGATTTTATTAAAATTTCACTAAAAACCATTGTCAAACGTGTTCCATTTGGTGCTGGAACCCGGGAATGTTGTAAAGGCCTGGAGTGGTTATGAAAGTAAAAACCAATTTTTCTTTGGCAAATCTAATTTCCCCAAATTTTTTTTTAAAACCACAGAATCATTATATTGTCTTGCAATATTTGTTAAATTCTGGCCATGCTTCATTTAAGAAACTCTATCTTTGACCTAAATGGAACTGCTATGATTACGCACAAGTTCCATTGAAATATATTTTCTGACTTAACCAATATATTTAATGATCAATGAATTAGTTGTAACACCTTCAAATTATTAATCAAATTGGCGGATTAAAAACTTTTCTAGATGAGATTCCACCACGTCCATGTTTTGTAACCAGTCGTCGCCTCTGAACCAATTTTAGGTAGCAATTTTTTTTAAATCAAATACAAACATATTTCGAGATTTAATAACGGTCCTGCTTTTTTTAAGGCGATTTTTTCAGACTTCGTCCAGCTTTGGTCATTTATGACCTGGTTACCCTAGGTACCTCCTGAGATATTGTGTGTCAATGACATTTCTTTAAATTGCACCAACATATCTTCCCATTATGACAAACATGTTCCCATATTTAACGTGTCTGAATTTGGAATATCTGCCAAAATTCCGATGGTGAAAGTGAAAAGGTTTGGAACTAAAGTTGCTTTAAGATAAATTTTCCGTTTACCACGTAAAATTTAGGTAAAAATAGTTAAAAATTAAAAATTTCACTTACGGTTTCGCTGGTCGGTACTCTTCTCTACGATAAAAACTTAAAACTCCCAAAATGATAATCTAAAAATATCTGTGATCTCGTGAAGAGTTGTGGCAGAGTTAAAAACTGTTTAGCTCGAGCAGTATACATAGCTTAATGCTTTAATAGTAAAATAGATAAAGAGCTAACAAAATTTATGGCTAAGGTCTAATTATCTTATTTCGTGTACACTCCCTTCTGTCTAGAAATACTCCCATGAAAATTTGAACGTACTTCGTTTAAAATTTTCAGAACGACAGCACTGCATCCTATCCATACTTAGTATACATACATACATACATAATATGTACACAAGTATACGATCAATATTTTGTAAATGTTTACAATATTCATACAATAGATGGATTTATATGAAATGTGTACGTGGTACGAAACGCTTTGCGCTGTTGATATAAGAGCATAGACACATTCATGGGGTACCGGTTTGCGCTTATTTATTATGCCACTTGCTAAATGGCGCTTTTATCAGTCGATTTTGAAAAAATCAATAAATTCGTTTTATTAATTCATCTGGTTATTATTTATCTGTGGTATAACATACCAATAAAAATATATTTTGGCCTTATTATGGTAACACACCTGTAAATTTTGATTTTGTTATTAGCTGATATCATGCTGTGAAAAGGCCGCAGACTATATTTAAATATTAATATGTAAGGAGTGCATCATTGCACTATGTATATTTGTACTCTATATATCTGTTTACCATTTGAAAGACTCTCATGAATCAAATGTAGCGGCAATAAATCGGAATAGATTACAAATAGATATTTTTATACGGGAACATATCGAGTTTGCTTCTTAAATGTATCTTTCTGCTGCCTCTTTCCATAAGCATATAATATATACATACTATATATACGAGTATATGCAACAAACTCTTATAATGAAAGCGTATAATGACGAATAATCTGAAGAATCTTTTAACACAAAAGATGTTGCGAGTGTATAAAGCACAACGTTGAAATTTTTCCTTTCTTCGTTCAAAATACAATACATAATTTACAAAAGCCTAAAGAAAATGAATATGATGATGCTGCCAAGAAGAAGGCAATTATTCGGAAAGGAATTAAAATGAGCAACAAGCGAAAAAAAAAAATAAACGGTAAGAAGAAGCTTTGTATACATACACTGGTGAAATAGGAAAATGAAAAAGAAAATTATTAACTGAATTTATCCGTTATTTGGTTTGTATACATAACAATTTCATCGATTTGTTGCAAAGGTATAAGTTTCGGGTAGTTTGAGTATTTTTAACACAATTTGTAAATAAAGTTGGTACTAACCCTCCCTATGAATGTAGAGAGAAGGACAACTTTTCAAGGTGAATTTCATAGTTATGTATTGAAAAACTTAATTAAATTGTTTTTTTTACGGGGTACAGAATAGTTTTTTTTTACTCTAACCTGTTGAATTTACTATATAAAAAGGACGAAAGTGGAAACATTTACGTTAGACGTAAAATTATTTATTCAATATTTTAGTTGTCATGTGTCATGATGTGAAGGAAAACTTTGAATCGTTTTGATGTTATTTAAGTTTCGGAAATGAAAGCTAAACTTTAAATTTATTGTAGAATCAAAATTTATTATAAATGTATACCTTGTGTTAAGGTTACATCAAGGTCAAGTTCATATTTTTTTTGACGGCAACAAAAAAATTTGCCTGAAACATTTTGTTATCCGCGCTTTACTTAACAAGATTGGTTTATATGAGAAAAATAATACTGAACTTGACAGGTCTTGATGGTGATTTGGCGGCTACTGGAGGGGGGGACCAAAGTTGAGTAGAGTAATCTACCAGCTCCGTAACCTTTCGGTGGGGTGCACATCACGCGAGCTGTTCTGGTCATGGTTTAGGCAGCTAGCGTGATGGGTACAATTGTATAAGGGGTAACCTTGTCACAACTCGCAAGTATACGTACTGCCTCCTCGTGGCAATCACCGGTAAGTGAGGCCGTTTGGCCATTTGGCACAAGCTAAAGTACGGCGCTAAAGGAGAAATAGTTGATAAAAAACCCTAATCTTAGGTGGAACAGCATATGCCGATGGATGAATGGCTGATAGGTTAATCAGTCCAAAGTATGCGAATTCTGGATACCAGGCACCCTTCATTTTTATTTAGCTTTCCTGTGGTAAAGCTGGGTATCCCACAGGTGACTTTCATTTCCCAGAAACTCGTGGGAACAAAAATGTCTAACAGAAGTTTAAAAAATAAGGATGGTAACGCTCCTAAAGCGTCACGTACCAGCGATAATTCCGCAGTGGCTGTCGAGGACCTCGGCCCTCTTTTCGCTGTAGCGCTCTCGATGAATAGTCCGTCGGATGGGGATCTCCGTTCGGGGCTTGAGAAATTAGCTCTCAACTCCGTCATGGATACCTCAGGAGATGAGTACTCGGCCCCGTAAGTATGGTAACCTCCTCTGTGAAAGCAGAGGGGAGAATGGACGACCAGGAGGACCCGAAAGGTGAGGTCAACACCATTGACAAACCTGTCGCGGCTCCTCGCGTGAAAATGTGTGGAGCCGCGAAAAAGCGGCATAGGAGTCTTCTTGCGGAGGGCATAACGCCCGGAAGTGAGACAAGTCTTCTGGCGATGCGGCCACAAAAGGAGAATTGTGCTTCCACCGAGACCCCACCGTCGAAAAGAATCCGCTCGGATGAGGGTACTCCACCGGCACAAAAAAAGGCCAGGGGGAAGGATCTGTCCCGGTGGTATCGGGTTCTGCGGTCCGGTCTGAAGTTACTTTCAGGCAGGCCGCAGAGTCGGAGATCATTGAGATATTGCCCTCTGGTTTTCCTGAGATTGTCCTCACTGGAGAGCAGATTAAGGCTGTCCAGGAGGGCATCCTTGATAAGATGCTAGAGCAAGAGGCCAAGGAGCTTAAACCTAAGTTCCTTGGCAGTCAGCTTCGGCCTGGTTGGCTGGTAGTAATCTGCGCTGACCAGGCCACTGTCCAGTGGCTCAGGGAGGCCAAAGGGACTATTAAGCCAGGAGAGGGTGCACAGCTGATCGTGGCCGAGGCGGAAAACCTGCCTCGAGCCAAGATTGTGTTCGGCACCTTCCCAAATAATGCTGAATTGCCCTTGGAGAAGCTTTTTGGTTTTATCAAAAGCCAAAACGAGGGCATGCAGGCGATCAACTGGAGAGTGATCAGGAGAGAGGCGAAAGGCTCTTCAGCCTTTTTCACCTTCTCTATGGACCACTCTTCAGTTGAGAAGCTCAAGCGGGTTGGCTTTAAGGTCAACTACTAGTTTGGGACTGTTCTACTTCATCCCAAGGGTGGTCAGGGTGGTGCCAAACCGGCGTCTGTGGGCGGGATCCAAGTAGTCAAGCCTGTGGAGGCTACGGTAGCGGCACCTGTAGCCAAGACTAATGGGGTGGTGGCCCTCTCCAGGAGAAAGGTGAGGAGAAGGCGCGAAAGAGAGAGGAAGGCGTCAGGGGTTCTACAGGGGAAGGCTCCGCAAGAGCTCGCCCCCCCCCCCCAAGCCCCTGGTAAGCAGAACGGTGATGAAGGACATTGGTCAGCCATCGTCCGGATAAAGAACGCATGCGGGTAGTGGCGGTGCGGAAAAGGAGGCTAAGCAGGGCCTTCTGAAGTGGCCCTCGGGAAAATGAAGGCATACATCGCCTACCTGCAGATAAACCTGCATCATGCAAAAGCCTCTGCGGACGTCCTTTGTCGTAGGTTTATCTGCCAAAACATTGGCATGGCTCTAATCCAGGAGCCACGGGTGACAGGTTACCAGATTAGAGGTATACCAAATCAAGTGGGCAAGTTAATCTATCATAACAGAACTGAGAGTCCAAGAGCGGCTATTTGGGCCAGTTCGCAAATTACTTTTACTCCCATTTCAGAGTTCATCTCCAGGGACATGGTGGAGAGAAAGCGGCAAACAGAAGGCTATAATGGCCTCCGCCTACTTTCCTGGAGACAGAGTTTATACCTTCATTTGAAGTTAGGCGGCTCATAGCTCATTGCAAACGCTATGGTGTGGCCTACCTGATAGGATCCGATGAAAATGCGCACCACAGGGCGTGGGGTAGCACGGACATCAATAACAGGGGTGAGTACCTTTTTCAATTTCTGATCTCAAATAATGTAGACATTGTCAATAGGAAAAAGGCACCTACTTTTATAAATGTGATTAGGCAAGAGGTCCTAGATTTGACACTTGCTAGTCAGCAAAAAATAAAAATTCTAGTTTTGATTTTCATTCACAAAAAATGTATGTCTGAAAGAACAGAAGTACGGACATGACATTGCATTAATTAACGGGGTTTTTTATTTTTTTTATACGGGTTGAGCTATACTAGCCCTGTGCACCGCGACCATTGAGGTCTATTGTGCATCCCAAGAAGGTTTCACGTAAAGTGGAGGTTCAAGTCCTTGATAAACACCACCAGCTCATGCATATTTAAAGGGCCGGCGTTAGGCCATTGTATTGTGTATGCATGGAGGAATTTAAGTCTTTTATGGATTATAGCATCACACGTGAATAGTAGATGTTCGGATGTTTCCCTTTCCAGGTTGCAGAATCTACAACGGTCTGTAGGGGACATTTCCATTTTCTTCAGATATCCATTAAAAGGGTCATGTCCTGATAAGTACCAGATGAGGGATTTTAGAGACTGTCTATCCATCTTGATTGCCTGATCTAAACGTCTAATATCATAGCTTAATAGTGTTTTGGTCTATCTCATCCCAATGGAGGACTCCCAGAATATTTTCGTATGTTTTTGTTCCCAATTCCTTATACCATTTGCCAGGCTCTTTCAATAACCAATACTAGGCTCGGGGCCAATGATAGCGCTCTCCGCTGCCTCTTTTGCACAGCGGTCTGCCACCTCGTTTCCCTGTATATCGGAATGGCCGGGGGACCACAAAAGGGTTACTTTATTCTCCCTGCTGAGTTCTAGAAGGTTGCGATAGCAGCTCCAGATTATTTTGGAATAGAAGACAGATGCTCCTAAGGCAAGCAATGCCGCCTAGCTATCCGACATTACGTAAATCTCGGTTTTTTTATATTTTTTTGTGAGATATCGAAGCACACATATCTCGATCGCAAATATCTCTGCTTGGAAAGCTGTGGGGTTTTTACTCAATGGATACCCGCACCCGTACCCACCCCTGATTTTGAACCGTTAGTGTACCATATGGAGGTATGACAGGGTAAGGAGGAGATGATACTCCCCGCTTGTTCCCTGTTGGGTATCTCAATCGTGAAATTCTTCCGGCAGTCAATAGTTTTAACCATCAAGTCTGATAGTTGGATTATTTCCTCGTCCAAATTCAATTTATCCAGGATGCTATTATGTCCTGGTCTAATAGTTTTAATTTGAGATGTTATTTTTAGATTGACTGCCCTTGAACCAGCTACTCTTTTAAGGTGCAAGTGTAGTGGTGAGAGCCCCAATAGCTTCTCAAGAGCAGCTGTAGGGCAGGTTTTAAATTAATGGGCCCAAATTCATGAGGTTTGGAAGAATTCAACCCCAGCCTAAAATGTCTCTCTTACAAATAGTACAGCATGCTGCAGGAGATGTTGTAGTCTTGAAGCAAATTTTATTTTTTTTATTTTGGCAACCTGAATGAATTATTTAAAATAAACAAAAAAACTGAAATAAAAACCTTACTTGAAGTTTTAAAGGTCTAACTGTGTGTTCTACTAATGGTCGCTTAATTATAATGCCACCACTGTACATACCATTTTCCTATCCTCAATTTGAAAATTTATAAATTCATATCAATTCTTATCCGCGTTTAGCATCAAATTGGTGAATCTTTTATAGGCGTTACAATGGGCAGTTTCAGTTCCTCCATGAACTTATCAATAAATCGGTTGCATTGAGAAAAACATCATCCTTATTTTACTCAACATGTTGCCAAAGTGGCCGGACTTGAAAGCGAACAGTGGCTCTGAACAGTGTAGAGCTGTTAATCGCCACCAATGATTTTTCTGTAGATTCTTTTTCGAGCTGCTTAATCGGCACAACTGGTTCATCTTGATGATTTGTTTCAATACGGAGTTGATCGGTTGTTTTAACCAAATACCGACACAATCCTAACGCTTACAGGGCCACACCACACTTCCAATAAAACTTTCTGTTTAGTCGAATGAATATAAGTTTTAATTTTCTGCAAAAGGTCTTGAAAAATTAATATTATTTGAATTGGGAATACCTTTTGCATTTGCCGTCCCAAACGCAGGCCCCAGTTGAGTTAGTCTGATTGTCGGCTCAAATTTTAACAATTAGATTGGCTGGACTTTCATTTGATATAGAACTTAGAGTGATTTGATGAGGAAACAGCCAACTCCGTAAGATTTGTTTAGAGAAGACTTTTCTTAACATATTGCACTCCCTTCTCTGTAAATCCATTTGCTTGTCCATTTGATTGCGATTCCAATGACGTGCAAAAAGTCGGTTCATCAAAGTGGAAAAAAGGGAGAACATCTGCTGGGTTTGAAGTAGGATACGGTTGGCATGTCAAACAAACACCAACATCTTCATCCTTACTCCACCTGGATGATTCTTATGCGGCCGTTGCAACAGGTTATCATACAAAGAAAATGTAATGACGATGTGGCTTTTCTACATAAGGCATCCGCTCTCCTGTGTGAGCTTCGATTTTCTGATAAAATATGGCTTTAAACCTAGGTTAGTCATTGAAGTTGGCCAGACCTTTTTTCTCATCAACATCACCTTCACCAAAACGACTTAAAATTTGAGTCTCTTCAGATCGATTCATACATTTTATTGAAATAAGCATTTAGAAAAATCAGCGACCCCTAAAACCCTTTAGTAAATATCTTTATAAAAAAAGTCAAAAATTACAAGAAATATTTTTTTACTATTTTATTGCGGCCATATTGGATCCGCTATTGAGTGCAACATTTTGAAATACCTACTTGATAAATTTTACAGCTTCCAACTTTCCTAGCTTAAACTGAATTCATTTTTAAAGTTCATGCATGGATTGGCCCTTGAGAGTTGAGTGCGATTTCAAAGAAAATAATTTTGGAGAACTTTTATTAAACGGACAATTCGTAATGATTAGGGTTCCTTATCTAAGTAATTAATAGGCCCATTCCGTGTGCTAGCCAAGCATTTGTCATCATCGCTGGCAATGACCGATATTGGCCCTTGAGTGTTGAGTGCGATTTTAAAGAAAATAATTTTGTAGAACTTTTCTAAAACGAACGATTCGTATGGATTAGGATTCTTTAACTAGGTAATCGTGAGGCCTATTCCATATGCTAGCCAAACCTTTGTCATCATTTTAGGCAATGGCCGATATTGGCCCTTGAGTGTTCAGTGCGATTTCAAAGAAAATAATTTTGTAGAACTTTTATTAAACGAACGATTCATATGGATTTGGTTTCTTTAACTAGGCAATTGAGAGGCCTATTCCATATGCTAGCCAAACCTTTGTCATCATTGTTGGCAATGGCCGATATTGGCCCTTGAGATTTGAGTGCGATTTCAAAGAAAATAATTTTGTAGATCTTTTCTAAAACGAACGATTCGTATGGATTAGGGTTCTTTAACTAGGTAATCGTGAAGCCTATTCCATGTGCTAACCAAACCCTTGTCATCATTGTTGACAATGGCCGATATTGGCCCTTGAGGGTTGAGTGCGATTTCAAAGAAAATAATTTTGTAGAACTTTTATTAAACGAACGATTCGTATGGATTAATTTTCTTTAACTAGGTAAATGAGAGGCCTATTCCATATGCTAACCAAACCTTTATCATTGTTGGCAATGGCCGATATTGGCCCTTGAGATTTGAGTGCGATTTCAAAGATAATAATTTTGTAGAACTTTTCTAAAACGAACGATTCGTATGGATTAGGGTTCTTTAACTAGGCAATTGAGAGGCGTATTCCATGTGCTAGCCAAACCTTTGTCACCATTGTTGGTAATGGCCGATATTGGCCCTTGAGTGTTGAGTGCAATTCCAAAGTAAATAATTTTGTAGAACTTTTATTAAACGAACGATTTGTATGGATTAGTTTTGTTTAACTAGGTAAATGAGAGGCCTATTCCATATGCTAGCCAAACCTTTATCATTGTTGGCAATGGCCGATATTGGCCCTTGAGATTTAAATGCGATTTCAAAGATAATAATTTTGTAGAACTTTTCTAAAACGAACGATTCGTATGGATTAGGGTTATTTAACTAAGTAATTAATAGGCCCATTCCGTGTGCTAGCCAAACCTTTGTCATCATTGTTGGCAATGGCCGATATTGGCCCTTGAGTGTTGAGTGCGATTCCAAAGAATATAATTTTGTAGAACTTTTCTAAAACGAACGATTCGTATGGATTAGGGTTCTTTAACTAGGCAATTGAGAGGCCTATTCCATGTGCTAGACAAACCTTTGTCATCATTGTTGGCAATGGCCGATATTGGCCCTTGAGTGTTGAGTGCCATTCCAAAGAAAATAATTTTGTAGAACTTTTATTAAACGAACGATTTGTATCGATTAGTTTTCTTTAACTAGGTAAATGAGAGGCCTATTCCATATGCTATCCAAACCTTTATCATTGTTGGTAATGGCCGATATTGGCCCTTGAGATTTGAGCGCGATTTCAAAGATAATAATTTTGTAGAACTTTTCTAAAACGAACGATTCGTATGGATTAGGGTTCCTTAACTAGGCAATTGAGAGGCCTATTCCATGTGCTAGCCAAACCTTGATCATCATTGTTGGCAATGGCCGATATTGGCCCTTGAGTGTTGAGTGCAATTCCAAAGAAAATAATTTTGTAGAACTTTTATTAAACGAACGATTTGTATGGATTAGTTTTCTTTAACTAGGTAAATGAGAGGCCTATTCCATATGCTAACCAAACCTTTATCATTGTTGGCAATGGCCGATATTGGCCCTTGAGATTTGAGTGCGATTTCAAAGATCGTATGGATTCGATTTGTATCGATTTGTATGGATTAGTTTTCTTTAACTAAGTAAATGAGAGGCCTATTCCATATGCTAGCCAAACCTTTATCATTGTTGGCAATGGCCGATATTGGCCCTTGAGATTTGAGCGCGATTTCAAAGATAATAATTTTGTAGAACTTTTCTAAAACGAACGATTAGGTATGGATTAGGGTTCTTTAACTAGGCAATTGAGAGGCCTATTCCATATGCTAGCCAAACCTTTGTTATCATTGTTGGCAATGGCCGATATTGGCCCTTGAATGTTAAGTGCAATTCCAAAGAAAATAATTTTGTAGAACTTTTATTAAACGAACGATTTGTATGGATTAGTTTTCTTTAACTAAGTAAATGAGAGGCCTATTCTATATGCTAGCCAAACCTTTATCATTGTTGGCAATGGCCGATATTGGCCCTTGAGATTTGAGTGCGATTTCAAAGAAAATAATTTTGTAGAACTTTTCTTAAACGAACGATTCGTATGGATTAGGGTTCTTTAACTAGGCAATTGAGAGGCCTATTCCATGTGCTAGCCAAACCTTTGTCATCAAGGTTGGCAATGGCCGATATTGGCCCTTGAGTGTTGAGTGCCATTCCAAAGAAAATAATTTTGTAGAACTTTTCTAAAACGAACGATTCGTATGGATTAGGGTTCTTTAACTAGGCAATTGAGAGGCCTATTCCATGTGCTAGCCAAACCTTTCTCATCATTGTTGGCAATGGCCGATATTGGCCCTTGAGGGTTGAGTGCGATTTCAAAGAAAATAATTTTGTAGAACTTTTCTAAAACGAACGATTCGTATGGATTAGGGTTCTTTAACTATGTAATCGTGAGGCCTATTCCATGTGCTAGCCAAACCTTTGTCATTGTTGGTAATGGCCGATATTGGCCCTTGAGATTTGAGCGCGATTTCAAAGATAATAATTTTGTAGAACTTTTCTAAAACGAACGATTCGTATGGATTAGGGTTCCTTAACTAGGCAATTGAGAGGCCTATTCCATGTGCTAGCCAAACCTTGATCATCATTGTTGGCAATGGCCGATATTGGCCCTTGAGTGTTGAGTGCAATTCCAAAGAAAATAATTTTGTAGAACTTTTATTAAACGAACGATTGTATGGATTAGTTTTCTTTAACTAGGTAAATGAGAGGCCTATTCCATATGCTAACCAAACCTTTATCATTGTTGGCAATGGCCGATATTGGCCCTTGAGATTTGAGTGCGATTTCAAAGATCGTATGGATTCGATTTGTATCGATTTGTATGGATTAGTTTTCTTTAACTAAGTAAATGATAATAATTTTGTAGAACTTTTCTTAAACGAACGATTCGTATGGATTAGGGTTCTTTAACTAGGCAATTGAGAGGCCTATTCCATGTGCTAGCCAAACCTTTGTCATCATTGTTGGCAATGGCCGATATTGGCCCTTAGGGTTTGAGTGCGATTTCAAAGAAAATAATTTTGTAGAACTTTTCTAAAACGAACGATTCGTATGGATTAGGGTTCCTTAACTAGGCAATTGAGAGGCCTATTCCATGTGCTAGCCAAACCTTTGTCATCATTGTTGGCAATGGCCGATATTGGCCCTTGAGTGTTGAGTGCAATTCCAAAGAAAATAATTTTGTAGAACTTTTATTAAACGAACGATTTGTATGGATTAGGGTTCTTTAACTAGGTAAATGAGAGGCCTATTCCATATGCTAACCAAACCTTTATCATTGTTGGCAATGGCCGATATTGGCCCTTGAGATTTGAGTGCGATTTCAAAGATAATAATTTTGTAGAACTTTTCTTAAACGAACGATTCGTATGGATTAGGGTTCTTTAACTAGGCAATTGAGAGGCCTATTCCATGTGCTAGCCAAACCTTTGTCATCATTGTTGGCAATGGCCGATATTGGCCCTTGATTGTTAAGTGCATTTCCAAAGAAAATAATTTTGTAGAACTTTTATTAAACGAACGATTTGTATGGATTAGTTTTCTTTAACTAGGTAAATGAGAGGCCTATTCCATATGCTAGCCAAACCTTTATCATTGTTGGCAATGGCCGATATTGGCCCTTGAGATTTGAGCGCGATTTCAAAGATAATAATTTTGTAGAACTTTCCTAAAACGAACGATTCGTATGGATTAGGGTTCTTTAACTAGGCAATTGAGAGGCCTATTCCATATGCTAGCCAAACCTTTGTTATCATTGTTGGCAATGGCCGATATTGGCCCTTGAATGTTAAGTGCAATTCCAAAGAAAATAATTTTGTAGAACTTTTATTAAACGAACGATTTGTATGGATTAGTTTTCTTTAACTAAGTAAATGAGAGGCCTATTCTATATGCTAGCCAAACCTTTATCATTGTTGGCAATGGCCGATATTGGCCCTTGAGATTTGAGTGCGATTTCAAAGATAATAATTTTGTAGAACTTTTCTTAAACGAACGATTCGTATGGATTAGGGTTCTTTAACTAGGCAATTGAGAGGCCTATTCCATGTGCTAGCCAAACCTTTGTCATCATTGTTGGCAATGGCCGATATTGGCCCTTGAGTGTTGAGTGCCATTCCAAAGAAAATAATTTTGTAGAACTTTTCTAAAACGAACGATTCGTATGGATTAGGGTTCTTTAACTAGGCAATTGAGAGGCCTATTCCATGTGCTAGCCAAACCTTTCTCATCATTGTTGGCAATGGCCGATATTGGCCCTTGAGGGTTGAGTGCGATTTCAAAGAAAATAATTTTGTAGAACTTTTCTAAAACGAACGATTCGTATGGATTAGGGTTCTTTAACTATGTAATCGTGAGGCCTATTCCATGTGCTAGCCAAACCTTTGTCATCATTGTTGGCAATGGCCGATATTGGCCCTTGAGAGTTGAGTGCGTTTAAAAAAAAAAATTTGTAGAACTTTAAAGTCTTTGTTTCGTAATTGAGAGGCCTATTCCATGTGCTAGCCAAACCTTTGTCATCATTAATGGCAATGGCCGATATTGGCCCTTGATAGTTGAGTGCGATTTCAAAGAAAATAATTTTGTAGAACTTTTATTAAACGAACGAGAGGCCTATCCCATATGCTAGCCAAACCTTTATCATTGTTGGCAATGGCCGATATTGGCCCTTGAGAGTTGAGTGCGATTTCAAAGAAACTAATTTTGTAGAACTTTTCTGAAACGAACGATTCGTATGGATTAGTTGTTATATAACAATCTAGCCTTTGGATCCTATCCAATATTGTGCAGGCACCACTTTGCTCTGTCTTAGGCCACCATACAAACGCCGCATAAGCGATTATTGGCCTTATGATGGTTGAGTATAACCAAAGTGCCATTTGGGGATTCAGACCCCACGTTTTGCCAATCATTCTTTGGCAAGTGAAATGCGCCCTATTTGCCTTGTTTGTGATATATTTTAAAAACGGGTTCCATGTCAGTTTCTGATCAAGTATCACTCCCAGGTACTTAACCTCCGTCGCCATTTGGAGAATTTCCCTATTTAGAGATTGAGGTGGAAGAATTGTTTTCCTCCGATTTGTAAAGAAAGTACAAATAATTTTGTTGGGGTTTACTCTAAGGCCCGTCTCAATACACCAGTCGCTTACCAACTCGAGGGCATATTGCATACGTTCCGCTATTGTACTCTCGAATTTCCCCCTGACCATTAAGACTAGATCGTCCGGGTAGGTGATATTCGAGAACTGAGAGTTTTTTAATCTTATAAGTAATCCATCCGTAATCCAGTGATGGTTTTATCACCAAAGGAGGCCGTTATCCTCCTGTTTCTAAGCATATTGATTATCTCCCCTATGGTGGAGGAGTCTATTCCCCTTCCATGTGCTTGTTCTTGAATCATTTCGAACTTGGTATTGTCAAAAGCACCTTGAATATCGATGAAGGAGCATAACAAAACCTCTTTATTCCGAAGTGTATCTTCGATATTTGTTGTCAGCTCATGGAGCGCTGTTTCTGTCGATCCCCCAGCCTGATATGCATGTTGGCTGGGGCCTAGAGGATTCCTTAGGAGGGCATTGGATCTAATATGTAGGCCCAGTATCTTCTCCATGGTTTTCAGAATAAAAGATGTGAGGCTAATGGGTCTATAAAACCTGACGTCCTCTGCGGTTCTTCTTCCCGTTTTCGGGATAAAAATAAGCCGCACCTCCCTCCAGCTTCTTGGAACATATTGTAAGCTGTAGCTGGCTCTAAAGAGTCTAATCAAATAAGGCAACAATATTTGTAGGCCTTGCTGTAAAAATGCAGGATATATAAAATCCCCTCGTTGCGATTTAAAGGGACCAAAGGAATTGACGGCAAATTTTATTTTTCCGGGAGAGAAGATATCTCTTGAGAACCTGTAAGCTTCCCTTGGAATCAGGTAGGGATGCACACTGTCTACATCGAGTTTCCTCCCTGGATGTAGTTGTCTCTCCATTCGGTTTCCTTACAGATTCCAACGGATTTCTTTGGTCAAAGGAGAGTGCCTTCTGGAGTCGACAAGCCGTAGGCAGCCTATCTATTTTTTCACAGAAGTCTCTCCAGTTCGACCTCTTGCTTTTCGTAAGAGCAACGTTATACTGGGTAAGAAACATTCGATAGGTTCTCGTAATAACCTCTCGTCTTTTGGTTTCTAGGTTGTGGTTCCACCAAGGAACGTCCCTTGTCCCCGTAATACGAACCAGGGGTGAGCTAGAGTGGTAGGCATCACTAATTACCTCGGTAACATTGCTTGAAACTCTATCGAGATCCTCAATAGACCAGTTACGTTATCATAAAGTCTTTCATTATAGACTGGCCAATTAGTACGTTTTGGTATTCTTACTACCGATTCGTTTTTTGAAGGGGTTTTAATATCACACCTGATATACATGTGATCCGAGAAGGATGCTTCCTTTGACACATGCCAGTCCAGAATTGTACCAGAGGTATCCATGTCAGACAGGGTAAGATCTAGCACCTCCTTCCTGACTGCATTCACAAAAGTCGCATCGTTCCCTTTGTTTTTAATGATAAAATTTTTTGTTAAACAAAATTCAAAAAGTTGCTCATCTCTGATGTTGGTATCACTACTTCCCCTTTTTGGTGTGAATTTGCATCGCAACCGATGATGAATTTTTGGTGATGAGTCGTGCAATAATTAACGAATCTCTGTACGGGTTCTGGAGGTGGGTCGTTTTCGTCTCCGGGAAAATATGCCGGAGCACAGTTGAGCGTGCTTCGGCCTTCTTTGGGTAAAGGCGTCTCTATCGAGATCGATGTTATGTCCCTGGAAATAAATTCATTAATGGAGAATATATTAAGTGTCGAGCGACAAAGAATTTCTGTCCTCGGCCTATCCATTTCTGTGTTGTAAATTAGCTTACCTGTTTTACTCGGTAAACCTTTGATTTTTCCATTGTGGGCCCATGGCTCCTGAATGAGCGCTCTGTCCGATTCGTTTATAAAGAAAAGCGGCTTAGGGTATAAGTGGCCGCCTTGGATCGATGAAGATTTATCTGCACACATCTCAAAGATGTGTGGTTTGTTGAATTGTGCAGCATCTTTCTGTTTATTTTGCCATGTGCTCTGAATAGCCTTGTTCTCCCTCCTTGGGCTGTGATTGTGCCACCCTGCCCCTTGGGCTCAAACCGTGGCTTTTCCCCTTCTTACTCTGGCTCGGTCTTGGCCTTGTCACACCTGATGTGCTAGGCATATTCGTCCTGCCATGCTCAGAGGCAGCTCTGACGCGTTTCACGTCTTTCGCCGCCGCCATCTTTGGTGGTTCCGGTCCCTTCCGCACGACCGCTCTTGTGGTACACCCATCCCTTGCTTTCTCCTTCTTAGGGCGAAAGTGTACGGCACCGAACATCCAATTTACCCTATAATTGGAGCCTTTAAGGATCTCCGCCGTTTTGTGGGAAACGGACATCGTCACCTGGAGGAGGTCGCCCTCCCACTCCTTCCTCGCCACAACCTTCCAGTCCGCTCCTCTCAACTCTTTATTCTGAATCGTCAACCGGCGAAGTATCTTCTCATCCGTTTCCTTGCCACAGCGTGGCAAGTATACGAAAAGGATCTTGGGGTGAGGAAGCTCGTCCTCCCTGACCACTTTGATGGTTGTCCCCTCCCATAGCTTTAGTTTAGCCACACCGCCGTGTCCTCGTACGCACAGTTTACTGTGAGCCATCCGTTCCTAGTACGGCAGCCCAGGAAGTTGGGGTTGACTCCGTCTAGCGGCAGATCTGACATTGTTTCCATAATGGCCAGTTTGACATCCGGGAATCCTTGGTCGATGATTTCCAACCTGATATTTGATTGTGTCGCTGTAGCTGGGTACGGTCGTATTTCTACAACCCAAACTCGCCACGACTTTGGGGACGACTTCCCTCCCTTTGGTGAGGGGCTGGACCTCTTCTCCCGTTTTGGTCCTAGACCCTTAGCGGTAGATCCGTCTGACCGGCTCCGCTTGTTCGTTCTATTTGGATCTCTGTCCTTTATCTTCGTTCGGCACTGCTCCACGGCGACATCGTGAGGCACACCTGATTGTTTTAAGTGGGCCAGGCGCTTTATTGCGGCACTGCTAAGGCATGGCCTCATTGTTTCGAGCTCCAGGCCCGCGAGATCCTCTCTGACCTCTGTTGTTGTTGAGGTAGATTGGGTCTCAAACTGTACTGGCAAATGAGTGCCATGAGTCGGTGAGCCAACCACGGTATCCATGATAGAGAATTGCTCTCGCTATCTAAAATTTTTTTCTCGGAAGCAGGGCCTACTAGGCCCTTGTCATCTACCGAGATTGGTGCGTTTAGAGAAGCACCGCCCGCAGTATTTGTATATTTGGGTTTTTTTATCAAGGTTATTCCTTCCTTTAGCGTCGTACTTTAGCCTGTTGTTTGGTAAACAAAAACAACCAGTTACCGGTGGTCACCACGGGGAGGTAGCCCGTACACTTGCGAACCACGATTAGGTTACTTAACCAGAACAGCCTGCTGGAGCTCACTCTACTGAAGGTTACGGAGCTGGTAATTACTACACAGCTTTGTTCCCCCGCTTCACCAGACGCTTAGACCAATTAACGGGGTACTGTTAACCTAATTCCTGAAGTGGCAAAATCTGGAGCAAAATTTTTTTCGCAAAAAAATAGTTTGTGAAGTGCAATGAAACATATGAAACAAAAATAAATAAATAAAGATGTTACATTCGTGGCACGTAACGTGGCGCGTTTAATATTCGTGTTTGCGGTGGATCGCAATAGCATTACTAGAATTTACTTAATTTAAAATCTAATATTTTACAATGTTTGAATTAGATAAGGTAGACCCAATTCCCTTAAAAATTTTACATACATAAACCAAACAAAAATATTTTTTTTTAGATTTCGTGTGATCCCTTGTTCTGGATAAACACGAATAGAAAAACGCGCCTTTAGATAACGTTACAACTCAAATTACAGTACGAAAGTAGCGTAGAATTATTTTTTGGTATTATATAAATGTGCACACCCCAAAAAATAGAAATCCAAAAAAAACATTGCGTGTTAAAATAGTTGTACATGATTTTCGATACAACACAATTAAAAGGTCACAGTTAAATTATGCCATAAAAATTTCGGTATAAAATTATAAATTGGTACTTTGCCAAATGTTGTTATTTGATGACAAATTCCCATTAAAAATGTCACTGAAAATTCCCATGCTACACGAGATAACTATACGTACATACGTATACATTCAGATAACGAGTAAATTTACCATAATTCAAAAAAATAAGTTGGACGTGTGCCATCAATTGCCTAAAATAAAACTTGAAATATTTTTTTTTTATTCATGTCGGGTTAGTATATTTTATATGATACGTTTCCATCAATTAGATGGAACATATCTTTCACCTTTCATATACATATAACCATAAAACCATAAACATAAATAAAATTTTTTATTATTTTTCCATAAAAAGTTAAAATTTTTTTTTTTCTGGTTGCTTATTTTCAATCCACCTGACACATAACAACACTATATATACTCGTTTAAACTTTAGCGTCTGGAAAATGAGAAAAATTTTCTCACCAAAATATCACAAAAAAAAAAGGAAAAGCACATCACAATAATAGGAAAATGTATATCTACATACATATATATGCCAGAGATATAAGAAAACTTCTGGGTTTATTATATTCCGCCTGGAAATACGGTCAAGGATATCTTGGTGTGGCTTGTTATTTTCTTATGAACGTGTGTACAAACAACGATACAACATAGCTAAATACGAAATGTAGAAAAATTGTTTAATGCTTTTTGGGTACACCAATTTTTTATGATTAAGGCACTAATTAAACTGGGTTTTAGATCACAAAATATAGAATTTATGCGACCATTTTTATGTATTATGTTTAATGTATATTTTTGCGGTTTGCGACTATCTACCCACCTCCCCTTATACATGTCGCATATGAAAACAAAACATTTGATTTTCACATTTGATTTTATTTATTTTTCCGATTTTCTTTTTTGTGTTGCTATTAAAATCAATTCATGTTGGGAACGCGGGAAATACACTGAGAAAAAAGATTGCTCATATTATGCAGTTAAGGCATAAAATCAAGCAGAAAACCTGCTTAAATGTGCGCTAAGCAAAAATGTTCTTGTAGATAGAATAACTTTTGATGATTTGTTAATATTTTTTTTTATTGAAATTATTTAATTCAAGAAACACGTGTTTCTCATTTCTAGCACTTTACTCTTATTATAGTGAAAATTTAATTTAAAATATTCATAAAACTATTTTCGATTTAATCTCAATTTGCGAACTTATTGTTGATTTTTAGAATACATTAGGGCAATTTATAACTAATTGAAGAGTACTGTATTGTTAAGTTAAAACCAACCATTCTCAAAAGAAGTAAATAAAATATAATTCAAGAATAAATTGAAGACCAATATTCCTCAAATTAAGAAAAATAGTTAAATTTGAGAATAAAGTGCATAAAACCAGAATAATTTCAAAACTAACAATTCACAATCTAAGTAGGAAACTAAAAACTTGAGAATAACGTTCATGATTCCAGAATAATTTCAAAATCGTTAATTCTCAAAATATGTAAACGAATATAAGCTTGAGAATAAAATGCATGATTTAATAATACTTTCAAGATCAATTATTCTCAAAACAAGTAAAAGAAATATAAACTTGAGACTAAAACTCATGATGCCAGAATAATTTCAAAACCCGTAATTCTCAAAATATGTAAACAAATATCAGCTTGAGAATAAAATGCATGATTTAATAATACTTTCAAGATCAATTATTCTCAAAACAAGTAAAAGAAATATAAACTTGAGACTAAAACTCATGATGCCAGAATAATTTCAAAACCCGTAATTCTCAAAATATGTAAACAAATATCAGCTTGAGAATAAAATGCATGATTTAATAATACTTTCAAGATCAATTATTCCCAAAACAAGTAAAAGAAATATAAACTTGAGACTAAAGTTCATGATGCCAGAATAATTTCAAAGCCCGTAATTCTCAAAATAAGTAAATAAATATAAACTTGAGAACAAAGATTAGCACTTTATTCTCAAGTTGATATATATTTTTAATTATTTTGCGAATGGTTTATTCTTAAATCGTGCTTTTTGTTTCCAAGTCCAGAATTCTTACATATTTAACGATTCTCATAATGATTAAAGAAATGATTAATTTCAGAGTGAAGTTTCTGATTCCAGAATATTTGATTTAAAAACAAATTACATATTAGATTTTTATTTTATTTTATTATTTAAAAAAACTCTCTATTTTTATATATTTTATATACATATTATTATTAAAAAAAACTTAATTGTTTTACATTTTATTGAAATCCCATGTATTTGATTCCCTTTCAATTTTAACAATTTTCTTTTAATTCAAACATTTGTTTTTAATTTCAAAAATTTACATATACATATTACAATTATTTTTAGTTGTATATATGTATTTATAGCTGTATAATTTTTATTTTAGTTTTAAAGTAAATAATAAATTCAAAATAATTAATAATTACAATAAAGGGTATTTTATGTATGGTTTTCCCTGTTGCGTTTTTCGCATTGTTGTTAGTCTTAAACGAACATTACTTAAATCAAAAAATGTAAATTCTAATAATTCTTCTCCAACTAAATATATTTTGTAATGATTGTCGATTTTGCTTATATTTATATGTTGCCCAGCTATAATTATTTTATTGATTTCAACGAAAATATTTATAATTTTAAATAATTGTTTCTTTTTTACATCGTTTTCATAACAAAAATAATTATTAACCTTAAATTGCGTATTTTTATACTCTACATGAAGAACTGATATCATATTTTGATATTTTAAATACTGTTCAGAGTTACAATATTTTCTAACAAGTTCATTAATATTATTATCATTTTGTTTCTTAATTATCTTAAAACTACTTTTAACATGTTTATTACTTATAATTAAGTACACAAATTTTATGTTACATTTTTTTGCAATAGACCAAGGTAAATTTACCCTTGAAAAGTTTATATTGGTATAGTTTTTGATTTCCCGGTGTTTTGCCTCATATCGCATGCACCAAAATAATCGTAAAGGCCCTGCCATTTTAATTATATTTGGATAGTGTATTAGCATGTGATGCTTCGGCTTTAAATTTTCTTCAAACGTCTCAATATATAATTTATTATGCGATGTAATAATTTTCTTTAAATTCACTAAATCAGTAAGTTTAAATGAATGAAATAGCATAAGTTCTACCATATCGTGTAAAACACAGACATATTTCCAGTGTTTGTCATCTCGGGGCACTAAGCTCCCTAAACAACATGTAATATAGTTCAATAAACTCACAGCTTGCCTTGCTGTTAGTTTAATTTTACCTTTGCGTAAATGCTCAACTTTAAAAACAGGTATTTTATTCGAATTTTCGTGCTCTCCGCGATTAAAATATTGAATACAGGAGTTCAAAACAGTAGTGGTGAAGTAGCCATGTTTAAAAATAAAGTGTTGCAATGCCGGTAACAGACCGTATGTGATTACACCCTCAAATACATCATGCATAATATCCACACACATATTTTCAGTAACATGAAAACTAGGGATATTATTTAAAATTGAATTTTCTCTTATACCTGTTCCAGTGTATGAATCAAGTTTAAGATCTTCTGCATAATTAAACTTATTCCGTAATATTACCTGATCCTCAGAATGTATTTGGTTTAAGTCATCCTTATTTACTTTACATAATCTACAAAAGAACTTATGTGAAAAAGATTTGGCGTACCCTAAAAGAGAATTAAGTCCTAAGTTATCTCCTACAACCAAGCCTAATACGAAATAAATGGTGAATTCCTCGTCATCTATAACAAATTTAATGCCTTCTGTCTCTAGTTTTTTGATTACTTCAACCAAGGCATACAAGCATTTAGTATTTCCGTATTCTTTTAGAACTTGCGATCTAACCAACATACAAACAAAAATATTTTCAAGAGAAGAATTATTAACAGGAATGGTTGGAAAACTATAATAGAAGCCGGCAATTGATTGATTCCCTGCGGAACTACCTAAAGGATCACCTGTCTCAAAATCATCATAATATAAAAAATACGGCACTACCAATTTATTTTGAAAATTTAACATTTTATTCTTCCACAAATCTCCCTGAATGAAATTCGAAATATTATCACCACTGCAATTCATTAGGTGTTGACTGTATTGTAAAGTACATTTAAGCATACCTGGAAGTTCAAAAAACTTTTTGATGTGAAATTCCATTGGCATCAATACTCCAATATCTAATTGTGTGTGGAAACCAGCTTTTCCTTTTTTTATTGCTTCTTTAATTTTTGTATTCACTATAAATTTAGTTGGTGGAAAGTACATATTATCTTCAGTTAATGTTTTGAATAACATGTATTCAGATTTAAGTTTTTGAAACGGGTCGGAACAAAAGTTTAAAAAATCATCTACAGATTCCTTTTGTGAAGAACACACAACAGGTAGGACATTTTTTTTAATTTCTTGAACTATGGTATTCAACACAATTTCAGTGAAATCTATAATTAAACTTTCAATTGCCGAATTTGTAAGATGACTGCAACCAGATTGCTTGCAATAAAATTCTAGAGCTTTCGAAGAGATTAATTGCCTAGCGGTTTTTAAATTAAGATTTTCGCCGAGTGAATCATCGGGTTTGACCATTTTATCAGAAACAGAAATTCCGATTGTTTGATTAAAATTGCTTTTGTCCTTATTATAATAAATTATAGGACTTACCACAGTATGTTCGGCTACAATATCAGAAGTAACATTATTATGCGAGTTTTTCAAATGCCTTTTATATGAATTCATTTTAGAAAATGTACTTGGGCAGTTGTTTATGATACATTTAAAATTATCATCATTTTTTAACATATGATGATGTTTCAAATGAACACATAAGACATCAACACTAATGAAACTTTTTGCGCAAACAAAACAACAATACATTGCGAAATTTAAATAGATCAAAAATAAGCAAGAACTAAGAAGTTTCTGAATTAGAAATTGAAGTAATATTAGGTAATCTTAATTTGAACGTTTATTGATAAGTAACTAATATAAACTTATATAAAAAATATACAACAAATTAACATTTGTCATTATTAAATAAGTTAAATGATTTTAGAAAGAGAAAAATATAAATTTTAATTAAATAAGCTTATTATCTATTCTAGATCGATATTAAATTATTTTGAAAATATCTTAATAATTTGTCTTAGTATTTAAAAAAATTATTTAAATATTATTTTATGTTACTACATTATGTTATAAGTATGTATGTATAAGGTATGTCCAAATTAATTTATTTTTAATTTAATTTAATTTTAATTTGTTAAATAAAAAATTAATTATCGTGAAAAGTAAAGTTTTAAAAAAAATCAAAATTCATTTTTATTATTTTTTGGTATTTTTAATAATAATATTATTTTATGTTAAAGATGTTTAATTTAATTTTAATTTGTTGTAAGAAATTAACTAACGTATTTATTTTAATTTTTTTGTATTTTCAATAATAATATTATTTTACATTGAAGATCGTAATTCCGAAAGCAATATTATTAATTTTGCGTCGGATTGGTCGTAATTTGTTGAAATTTGGTAAAAATACTGTTGAATAAATAGCCAAACTTTATTTGATTCTATGGGATACTTTACATTAAAAACAAAAAATAGTTTGAAGCAGCAGTCTACAGCCGACAGAAAATGCTGAAATTTATAAAGTATACCATCGAATACTGTCACAAACTCTTTTTCCGAGCCTTCCTCACCAACCACTAGGATCAGCGGTTGTAAGTTTAAACTATATTCTACGTACTTATTTTTTATTTCTTCCAACTTTGCATCGATAACGTTGTGACTGGCGACCTCCAACACAAATGACGAAATTGAATCCCCAATTGACGGCTTCCAGAATTGTTTCTTGTTATCCTTCTTTGAAATCCTTGACGTAGGTGGCAGTGCGTAGTGAATGAGTTTAAGTAATTTCAAGTTTTTTTCGTCTGTTGAAATATAAAAATACATAAAATATAAGAACATTTTCCAATGTACTTTAAACAAATAAATTTTACCTGTATTGATTATATTTTGTAGTTTAGGAATGTCCTTCCTAATTTTATTGTCCTTTATATGCTTCTGCAGAATGCTTTGAGCTTTTTCTGCAAAATCGTTCCACTTGGACATCAGCAGCGTGCTCTTTTCTGGATATATAATATTAAAATCTATCTCAACCTGAAATAAAAATGAATAATTGTTTATAGTAGAGACATTTATACATAAGTATTCAAGGAAATTTACCAGTCTAAATCCATTTGCAGATGTATATAATGGCCAGTCCTGCAAAAAATTTTTAATTTTCCCTCCCGATGACTCAATTGCATCAAATTCATAACGTCTGCCCTTCGATGTAGCGGTCCATTTAATTTCAACTGTGTCCCACGGTTCGTAAAAACAGCTCAACCAGTTTTTGTTTGATGGAAAGTCCTCCTCAAAAGTAAACTCAGGACTTCTAATGGTGCTTCTATCTGTAAATTAATTATACATAATCAAAAACATATTTTTTTAAAGTAAATAGTTGTTTTACCTGATGATTTGGAACTGTTTCGCCGTTTCCGACTTGTAAATATTCCACGAGATCGTAATCGGCTTGCCGAATTTCTATATTTATTATATAAAGAACCTGAACTACATCTTTGGTTTTCGCTGGCTGGCTTAAAGTAATATTCCTAAACAAAGTCAATTAAAAAAGGAAAAACCGTAAGTTGTATTATTTATTTATTATATTACTTAAAACCACATTGTTTAAGAATTCGTCATTTCATGAAAGAAGAAGATATAAAATATTACAACATGTTTAACATGTCGAATTGTACGTATTATCGTCGAATTGTACGTATTACAATCACTTGGTATTAAAAAGCACTCAAACTTCGGACTAAATTTTTTAATTTTTGGTGGAGTTCTTAAACTTTAGAGTATCTATTTCAAATATTATTAGATGTGATTTTACCCCTAAGAGAGATGAAACCAGCACTAATATAAAATATCAATAACAAATAAGGCATTGAATGAGGTAAAATGGATGAATTATTTATGTTTTGTTTATTTTGAGAAATACTAGTATAGTAGAGAAATAAAACTACCTATCCAAAAATATTTCTAATGTGTATACAAATATAAAATTAGCCCGAAGTGAGAACACCAAGTGAGTATGGCTGTACAACTCAAAAGAGAAGGATACAATAAAATAAATTTTAATGGATGTGTTTTTGCACAATGTTTTTCCATGTAGGGTTCAAACTGGCTTGAGTTGGAGTTAGTGTTCATTAAACAGAGATTAAAATTAGGATTTGTTAAATTAATTAGAATCGAAGAGATTGCAAGGTGCTTAAAACCACATCAAATAGGATGTTTTGCTCTATTTATTTATTTATTTTTTCAAATTATGGAGGAAAATATTAGATTAAAACTAATTAAGGAGAAAAATTAGAAACACTAAAGTTTTTAGATTTATATTTTAATTTTTCATCAACTCAAGCCAACTCTATTTCATGGAAACAACGAACGGCATTTTGAAAGTAACGAAAACCATATTTCAATGTAACATGTATAATTTGTTGTTGTGCAACAACAATGCACACATTGTTTTACTCTTTCAAAATTGCATAACTTACACCTTCTTCTGACGGAAAGGTTTCTGTTATGTGTTTAGTTATTTTTCTAAAATCCTCAACCTCCATGCATGTATCTTTATCCATATAATCTTTAATTATGGAGTCGATGAGGTAATGCCGTCCTTCAATTGTTAATTTTGGCGGGTTTTGTTCATTATAAATTTTTAACAGTTTTTCACCAGCGGCTGATTTCATAAATTTGGAAAAATCCTAAAACAAGTGTTCGTATATTAAGAAACAAATATTTGTTTTAATGTGGCAAAAATTTGAAGTACGGTCAAAAAACAGACGATTAATATTTTGTTTTTGTAAACAAAACAGAACTTACAAATTCGCATTTACTGCTTGTTTTTCCTGGTGCGAATTCATAATTACTACTGGTTTGTAGCCATGCTGAAATGTCTGGTTGACGTGAACTATCAGTGACTGTTTTGCAATTTGTACACTCATCCTCTAATGGTGGTAAATTCTGCGGTATATAAAATAAACTTTTATTAAAAAAAGGAAATTTATGCCACCACACCAATCCAAATTAAATGGACAATAAATTTAACTACCAAACTTAAGACTGAACCAGTCAATCAGTAAATGCTTAAGTTTACTCTTTTCATTCAATTTTTCCAACACGTTCCAACTCTTCCGCCCTGTCAATAAATCGAATACAAATGTGCCAAAAAGAACAGAACTTAAGCTGTTTCTGCCTAACTGGTTCAGCCTTAATTAAGCTTGCCAGGAATTTGAGGAAATTCCATAATCGAATATTTAATATGCTGTCGAATTTATTCTACTGATGGGAAGCTATTAACAATTTTACATACATTTTCCTTACGCCAGTCGTCCAATTTGCCGCGAAACAATATTTTATCGCCTAGATCATCTTCCGATTTAAAAACTACATTTATATCTGTTGTTTTTACGTATTTAAGGGCCTCGAATTTTATTTTATATCCTATTTTGAAAAATACAATTTTAGTTTTTATTGAACTAAATTAAATAAAGGATATGTACTTGTTAAGACCGTATATAAATGAGGTAATCCCCAGGCATTTAATACTACCCACAATTGATCCTGTAATGGCAATTGGGGTAATACGATGTTGGGTTCTTGCCTAAAGAGTAACCGCTCCTCATGTCTTTGTGACTCGTTATCTTCACTAAAGCCGATATTTTGATTTAAATAGCCGTCTTTATCAAAGTTCAGCTGATTGTCCATCATGTTTGTGGTTTTTATTTATCGCGGCAAGTAAAACGACTTTCTGCAAAAACTTTAAATGGTTAATATTGTTTTAAAATAAAACTGATAACGGATTTAATTTTAAATGGAGCTGAACAATATTTCGTTTCATTTCTCAAAAACCATGTGTCATAATTATGTATATATATTATATACATACTCGTATATATAATTTATATACAAAATTGAACTCATGTAACAATTTCAATTTTGTTTCTTCTGTTCTCCACATTAAAATGGGAACTTTATTACCTAGTCGAAAGAATTTAAAGAAAATATTTAAAATATTGCTTGTTATACTTTGTCGAAATTTAGAGTTGTCAAGATTTGTACGTGCAACAATATTATAATTAATACAGCCTGTTCAGACGTCTATTTTCTACCCGATGTAATTAGACACATTTCGCGTTCACACGTGAAATCTCAAATTCTCAGCACCAATTGTAATTTCCTATGCATGTCAGATGTGTAAAATTATATTCATTTCATTGTGATGCTTTGAGAATAAATATACTCAACAACAAGAAATAAAATATCAAACATTTTTAATTTTGTTTAGTCGTCGCCATTTTGGCTATTGGATAAAAATCAAATATACATACAAACGTGTATTAATACTTTAGTTTTTTTTGATAAAGAACGATAAATAATTTATTTAGTGTTGATTTTGTCAGTGAATTACATCAAAAATCTTAGTGAAACAATTGGAAAATTTTAATTCAAGACGTACTAATTTTAATTAATTTAAAATAAAGTTTAATTTTTCATGACGCTTTCCCTTGTTGGTAAAATGCATGTCTAACGGGTTGTTCAAGCACAGGCAATTACGAAACGCTTGGATAAGTGCCAACGTTTGTTGTCTGCTCAAGTGTCAGTCATTTTTGAATTTTCTACCATTTTCAATAAATTTATTAACACAGATTATAGAATTAAGCCTTGATGGTGGATTCAGCGAGAAAAATTTGCTAGCTCGTGATCACGAATTGTTGAAATTTCATCATCTTTATTACTACCCCGGGGTAAAAAAGTTGACGAAATTTCAACAATTCGTGATCACGAGCTAGCAAATTTTTCTCGCTGAATCCACCATCAAGGTTTAATTCTATAATCTGTGTTAATAAATTTATTGAAAATAGCAGAAAATTTAAAAATGACTGACACTTGGAGCAGGCAACAAACGTTGGCACTTATCCAAGCGTTTCGTAATTGCCTGTGCTTATACAACCCGTTATACATGCATTTTACCAATAAGGGAAAGCGTCATGAAAAATTAAACTTTATTTTAAATGAATTATAATTAATACGTCTTGAATTAAAATTTTCCAATTGTTTCACTAAAATTTTTGATGTAATTCACTGACAAAATCAACACTAAATAAATTATTTATCGTTCTTTATCAAAAAAAAACTAAAGTATTAATACACGTTTGTATGTATATTTGATTTTTATCCAATAGCCAAAATGGCGACGACTAAACAAAATTAAAAATGTTTGATTTTTTATTTCTTGTTGTTGAGTATATTTATTCTCAAAGCATCACAATGAAATGAATATAATTTTACACATGCACAGCAAATTACAATTGGTGCTGAGAATTTGAGATTTCACGTGTGAACGCGAAATGTGTCTAATTACATCGGGTAGATAATATACGTCTGAACAGGCTGATTGTGAGATTAAAAAAACACAAAAGTTACTAGCTTAAATAAACTGAAAGTAATATTTATTCTACGAACTAATATCCACAAAAATTTCCAAAAATTCATTTTGATCCTAGATAAAATAATGATCCCGCATCATTTCAGGTTTTTGAAGAAAATCTTTACTTTGAACTTCATTCGATTTAGTTTAACTATATTTAATTTATTTAAAACACTTACAAATCACTAACGTTCAAATTTACTAACGTCTGCACAACACAAAAAAATGTATATTTTTCTTTAAACCAAAAGTACTCGTATAATATTCACTATAAATTTTAGCACCACACTTTAGTTTATTTTTTAATTACGATTTTACGTCCGTCTTACTCCAGAATTTAACAAGAACTGAATAGTAAAAACACATAATTATAGTATAAAGGAAAATAAGGAAACCATAAATGTTTAATTTTCGCTGAAGAATAGTATACTCAAATTAAGAATATAAATTCAATAAACTCGAGCAGATATAATTTCAAATGAATGCCAATATTCTCAGTTCTTGTTAAACGTTATTTTTATTCTCATTTTTAAATTAGTATACATAAATCAAGCAATATTTATTAATTTTATTTATGTTTTTTATGATTAACTAAACTTAAAAAATATACGAATATTCTCAATTTGAGAATGGGAATTTTTCGAAAATAACTGTATATTAACGAATTGATTCGTCGTATATATTTGTATTTACAAATTCACAATGAAATGACCAAGTATAATCTCTAATTATACTTGTTTAATATTCGCTTAAGAATACTATTCTCAAAATATGAACATAAATTCAATTAACTCGATTAAGTATAATTTTAAATCAATGATAATATTCTCAATCATTGATAAAACATCATACTTACTCTCGTATTTAAATTTGTAGACATGAATCAAGAATAATTATTTCTTCATTTTATTTATTTAATTTGTGATAAGCTTTACTTCAAAATATACGATTACTCGCAATTTGAGAATTGCAATTATGGGGAAATAAACGTTTATTACCGAATCGATTCGTACATAATTGTAATTACACTTTCATAATTACCAATTAACATCACACATTCATAATTTCCTTATCGTATGTACTTTTACTTATAATTTAAAATCACCAAATTTAAATTATACTGATATATGTACGAGTATTGTTGAATGAAAGTCTGTGAACGAAAAATTAGATCTAGAATCGAAAGATTGGTGCTGTTGAAGTTTGCCAAAAGTTTTTTCAACAAATTATTCATTTTCAGAAAGGAACTTACCTGTATTTTAAATTATTGCGAAATGAACTACATTTGCAACAAAAGATATACGTACTTTTTGAGGTGTTTTATTTTCTTACAAACAATATATTTTTAACCGATTTTCTATAAAATACATTTTGGAAAAGGATGTTCCGTGACTCTTATATTCTACTTTTATCCGTTTAACCAGATGCATGATCTTCTTTTGTGAAGGCTGACCCATCTTTAAGTGCAGTCATAAAAGAACTCTAAAATAAAAATTTAAGCCTTTCCGCACTTCTATAATAAATACATAATCTGTATATTATATAAATATAATGAGGTTTTTAATTACACACATTCTAACAGACAAAAAAATTGTTATTGCTTTTATTTATAGATTTCATTGCTTTAAGAAAATTGTATTTGCGAGAGATCAAGCAAAACAAATTGTCATTTAGTGATGTAAATTTGTTAAAATTTTAATATTATCAAAACAAATATTTTGTTTTGGTATGTGAAATATGAGAAAAATTATTTTACCAATACAAAACCATAGAAAAATAATTCTATATAAAGTTTTCATTTTTGAATGTACGGTTTGGTTTTCCATTTTTAACTGTACGTTACTGGAGAATAAGTATTGAACAAATTTAGCAACTTGTAACAGCCAGATTTATGCAATTTTATTACAATGCGTTAATAAAATTGTATTTGCGAGAAAACAAGCAAATGTAAACTTGCCGAAATTTCAGTTTTATATCAAAACTAACATTATGTTATGGCAAAGAGGAATATATACCCTCGGTATATATTCTCTTTGGTTATGGTTTGTGAAATATGGGAATAAATGTATCAAAATAAAACCTAAAAAATAAAGAAAGTTTCCTTCATTTGATTATATGTTTGTGGAATTAAGAATAAATATTGAATAAATTTAGCAACTTGTAAAATCCAGATTTATGAAATTTCAAGCAGACATAATTCTTCAATTGATTCTAATTTGTTTAATACAATTAAGAATTTATATATATTTATACGAGTACAATTAAGAATTTATATATATATATATATATATATATATATATATATATATATCTATATATATATATATATATATAATACATATATACACTCAATTATATACATATATACACTCAATTATGTTTTATGCTGCGATTTTTTTTATGCGGTTTTGGAGTTATGCGGTTTTTTCGTGGGGGAATCCCCGTTGAATATAGTTTTTATTTATTTTCTTGTGCCTTTTTTATGCTGAGGAATGTATCTACCGCATAAAAAAAGAATTGAGTATGTATATATATACATGTATATATATATATATATATATATATATATATATATATATATATACATACTATATACATATATATATACAATATGATTACATATTATTTAATTCAAAACAAATATTTTGTTGTGGTTTGTGAAATATGAGAATAAATGTATCAAAATAAAACCTGTAAAATGAAGAAACTTTCTATCATTTGATTATACTTTACTGGAATTAAGAATAAATATTGAATAAATTTAGCAAGTTGTAAAAACCAGATTGATGAAATTTCATGCATACACAAATTCTTTAATTGATTCTATTTTTTTTACTATAATTAAGAATAAATATTGAACAAATCCATAAAGTATTTTGAAATAGTATTTCAAGCATAATTTTCTTTAATCAATATCTAATTACTTGTAACAATGGTAAAGTTGAGTTAAATTGTGAATTATAGACAAAACTAAAATGAAGAAGATAAATCATGTTTTGTAAAAGTTTCTACTTACTAGTATTGAGCAACTTAGGGTTTATTTATGAAAGTAAATCTCATATTGCGCAGTACATGTATTAAATTGTAGAAAATTTAGAATTCGTGTTTTTGAGAAAGTACTATTCTTAATATTGGAATATTATTTCTCTCAGTGTACATTTTGTTGATTTTTAGTTGTATTTGGTGTATACAAAACAATAATAATCGGTTCTAACAGGCGACGACAACTTTGTGGTGTTTTTGATGAGGCAGTAAAGTAACTTTGTATATGATATGTATGTACATTAGGTATAGTGTAATTGGATATTTAATGTTTCGATTGTTGCATGTTTTTGTCATGATTTTCAATTACATTTTGGTATTTATGGTGGAAAAATGTTTGCAGATATCAAAACGCGATTTGGGACACGAGTCTAGTATAATGAATTGATTTTCCAATGTTTTTATCGTCTCAATGTCTTTTAAAAAGATTAATAATCCCACACAGTATATCTTTATCACATTCACGTGCTTAACAGCAATTACATTCTAAATTGAAAATGTCAGAGAGTTAAGGTCTATACTATATATGGTACGAAGGTTTCTTTTAAAAATGACAATGAGAAGGTTTTTATGGAAGACAATTCTTAGAATTCAATTTCATGTCTGAGTGAATTTCTGTTTTTTTTTTGCGATGATTTTTAAATAACGTTAGAATTTTAAAGGTACCAAAAGTCATTTTTGCAACAAAATAGGTTTCTTAGCATAAAGAGTATAACATAAATAAAAAATGTTTACACTTTACAACCGTTGCCATACTTTTGTATGGTTAATTAATTTGTCAAATTAGTCTGACTGCAGAACGTTTTTCAACGACTTCAACTGTTGTTTCTGTGCTTGGGCGCAATGCAATCATCACAAAAGAAAAGAAAGAAGTCATAAGCTTGGGCTTATTGGAGTTTAGGAAGGGATTGATAGATACAGTGGTGTATGAAAAATTTTAGATGTGACCCTTACTTTATTAAAATGACAAGAATACAAATATTATAGTTCATATGTTCGTCGTGCCTTTAGTCAAGTTCAAACCCAATACAGTCGTGCTGAGTGTTGATGAAATTAATCAGACGCAGAATCAATATTGTGCAAAGAGAAGCAGCGCATAGAGTTTTCACAAGATTACAAAGTGTTGTCACAACAAAAGCCGGTTGTAAATAATAGCCATCTCCTTCAATATGCACCATTCTTAGATGATGACTTGGTTATGAAAGTGGGCGATCGAATTAAGAATAGCTTGGCACTATATAACACGAAGCACCCGATCATATTGTCTTCAAAATGGACAATAAGTGAACGAAGTGAACGAATCGGCACTGAAACGCATGGTTGGCAAAACGTTTGTTGTGTAATACCATATGTTGCGACAATGGAAGCGACTTCATTGACGATGCCATTCTGCCAATTTTCTGAAAGAAATGCAAACATTTTTTGAAATGAATCACACGAGAATCGTCAATAAATTGATGACCGACAGAATTCAATTTAAATTCAACCCACTGTGTGCTCCTCATAAGTGGGGATTATGGGAATCAGCTGTTCGACTAACCAAAATTCATCTACAACGCACCATTGGAGAACAAATTCTCACAATCAAAGAATTCACCACATTACTTATTGTAAGCAATGAGCCAGCTCAGTTGAATACTCGTCCTCTGTGTTCATCGTTATCACCGACTGAATTGGTACTCACACCTCCGTATTTTATTTTACATCATCCAGCAGAACAAGTACCTGACACCAAATAATCGATGGGATATGGTTCGCAAAATCACTTTACCTAGCTTTTACATGATTGTTTTTTTCACTGTGAGTTCTGTTGTTTTCTCATTTTCAGTGGTTGTTGTTGTTTTTTGAAACCCACCAACTCCATACAAAATTATCATCGACATTAGTCATGTTTTCTACCACTTTAAAGTATTGTTACGGTAACACCATTTTCCATCATAAAACTGTTCTTAATGTTTCTAGACTATTCTTACTAGACAAGTCATGAGCCAACTGTAAAATTCCTGAAAAGTTCTTACATCTCTTAACGATCTTTTCGATAGCGAGATCAATCCCAGGCCACCAACAATGACGTCTCGCCAGTTGTTTGGTAAGGACGATCCCCCAATGTTCCTCATGTACGGATCGATTCATTCTGTAATAAGATAACATCACGGTGAGTATTTAAAGAATTTTTTCTCACCTGATAAGGAGCAAGCCACTCCCTGTCCTTTGTAAGAACTTAGGCCATTCTTCTTGAATTAGTTGAACCACTCTACTCAACTGTCGATCAATTCCCGTCTCGCGGCGAATAGTTTCGAAGTCAATCGGAAAATCGACAATCTCATTCTCATACTGGTTTTCTATTTGTAGACACGTCTCAAACTTATCAAAATCGGTATCTGGTCCACTTGGTAAACGAGACAACGCGTCTGCGTTGGAATGTTTTGCTGTCGGTCGGTATGGGATAGTGTAATTATACCCCATCAGCGGGATAGCCCAACGCTGTAATCTCTGGATAGTCATAACTGGCAGTTTCTTCTCAGGATGAAAAATGCTGACCAACGGTTTATGATCAGTTAGCAGTTCGAAAGGACGTCCGTATAGATATTGATGAATATCAATATATTTTTCTCGATCTGTGAATATTTGCGCCCGTGTTCGTTCAACGTCTTTGACGCAAAAGCGATTGGTTCTTCCTCAATATTATCGTATCGGTGAGATATTACAGACCCTATTCCGTAGTCTGACACGCCTTTAGCTAGTATACGAGCGAAAAATCGTTGCTGTAGTGAACAAGTTTTGTAGCCTCTATTATTCCTTTCTTGATGGCTTGGACCGACCGTTCTCTTGACTCATTCCAATTGAAATCGACATCTTTCCGACGTAACTCGTTTAGTGGAGCGGAAGTACTCGAAAAATTTCGCAGAAACTTGTGGTAATAGTTTACTTTTGCCAGAAACGATTCGACTTCTTTCAAAGTTTTAGCCCGGGGCAAATTATCAATAGCAGCTACTCCCTCATGTGATGGTTGTAATCCCTCTTGTGAAATGATATCTTGGGCCCTGACTTTTGGGTCAGTTAGTCTTGTTTATTTTGTATTTTTATTTTTCCTTAAATTATTTTAGGAAAATTGTATTTTTTTTTATTTATTTTGTGCAAAATAGTTATAATGCTGTAGAGACCTGTCATCACGGATACCTGAAGTTCTTAACAAATCCAAATAATAAAATAATTGGGCTATTAATACAATATATACGTCCAGGGATTGGAATAGTGAAGGAGATATTAAATCCGAATGAAAGGCTATCCGATTTGAGCAACTATGCTGTGACTTGGCTGAATATAGGATAAAACATCGCTAAATGTTTTTACCCCAGACCTCACTTTAGCCTACCCTTCGACGCAATGTTTACTCGTGCCGAACAGAAGGCTTCCGCTTCGCAGAAATTCGAAGCAGAAAACGCCGTTTTTACGATACATTTTGCTGTTTGTTTCCTTTGGTATACTTCATTGTAAATGAGCTTTTGCTCAAAATAGAGTATACCAAAAGCTGTTTAAATTAATCAGTAAATAAATAATAAATAAAAAATAAAAAAAATATGACCAAGATAGTTGATCTTAGTCATCAGCAATTAACATTTCCTAAGGTTTCATTTTAAACCAGCTTCATCCAACCGTTTAAATAGTAGCTCTAAGGTCTTCAGATAATCCTCTATTTACTCACCCGAAACCACTATGTGAACTAGGTAGCTAGCTGTGTTTGGTAGACCCACCGAAAATTGATCCATGAAATTTTGAAATATAGCGGGTGCGCTAGCTATACCAAAAGGCATCCATACTAACAACTCCGATGCGTCATCGATTGGGATTTGCACGATCAAATAACTCTTTAGCCCTAGGAATTGGAAATTATTGAATCTTCAGTTGCGGATTTACTGTAACTTTAAAGTCCCCACAAAGTCGAACAGACGTATCCGGTTTCGTCACGGCCACTATTGGAGCAGCCCATTGGCTATATTGGACCGCTTTCAAGACACCTATTTTCACTAGGCTTTCTTTTTCAACTGGGCTCTGAAATTACTACAACACCCCAGTTTATTTTCAAGTATTTGCTTATAGGAACGACACATAACTGAAACCAATTCATTTAAGTGCTTTTGGTGGGCTACATCTGAAAATGGGTTTTTCCATTTTCAATTGTTTGACATCCAACTTTTCTGACTGTAGTAGTCGGACTCGTAAATCGAACGCATTCCGAATATATTTGTTCCTTCCTGACTATTCGTGATCAGTAAAGGCAATTCTCGAATTTGGTCTCGCATTTTGACAACTACATTTGAAACGAGCTGAACTGGACTTCCATCATACGCTGTCAACTTGTATTTTGTAAGTTGGTACCTAGGCTCTTGAAGCTGCAGATAGCCCTTGGCTCCCACCATCGAAGCTGTTGCACCAGTATCGAACTGGAAATCCAGTGGTATATCATTCACAATTATTGAAATAAACACTTTCCGACCAACTCTGTAGAACGGATTATCCATAGTATAAACCCAACTTCTCGACTTCTGCTGGCTCGATTGACACCGACTCTTATGATAATCTGGTTGACTTTTCAATTAGTTTGTTCGTTAGGCACCCATCCACTGTGCATGTCTCGTTGGTTTGGTCGATCTCCAGTGATTGGATTTATTCCTTTTTTTCCTTTATTGGTCCACTGAAGTGATTTAGAACGATTAGATTGATCATTTCAAGAAGACATACATACTGATTTGATGTGTCCTACTCATTCACAGGCATGACATTGCTCGTTGCGAAAACGACCATTCCCTCTAAGATGGTTAGTGCCACATCCAGGACAAGAATGAAGAGGCTTTGAATTAGTACGGCTACTTGAACGCTGTTGACTCGATTGTTGCCTTGAACGGTTGATTTGAACGACGGTTGAGAACTTTCACCTCCTGTGAAATTTTAGAACTTTCTCCGGTCACGATTTGAATCGACCTCTGGGTTGATTCATATGACGTAGCAATCATTATTACTTCCTCAAGCGTCGGATTTGGCTTCTGTAAACAAGATGCTCGCACGGCTTCATGGTGTGTATGCATCACAATCATGTCACGTATCGCCCAATCGATATAGGATTCTGTACAGTCATTTTTTTTACACTCAAATTCACATTCGCGCGATGCTTCTCGTAATATCCCAATCCACTTGGAATATGATTCTCCAGGATTCATCTTCAAATGCAGAAATTTACACCTTGCCGCCAACATGTGCATTTTCGATCTCAATTGTCGCCATCATTGTACAGTTTTTGCAAATCTTTAAATGTAACGGTACCGATCTACGACAAGAATAGGGACCTTTTTTTCGTCATCTGTCACATTATTTCCTTTAAAATGTTGTTTTATTTGAACGAAATAATCACCGAAACTTTCCTTACGTCGATCAAATTCATGAAATGTAGGTACAAAACTAGAAAACGTTGGTTTAACATCTAATTTCAGTAGCTGTTGTATTTGTTCCCGTTGTATTTTCAGCATTTCATTGACACTTTTCTGTTGTTGCTCCATAAACGCTTTAAATTGCATGTCATTCATTTTGGCTCGTTACTTTGATAATTTCTCGTCGCCACTTTTATATTTTATACTATAAATACAAATACTAAATACTTATATGTTATAAATAAAACCCTTTAAGACGAATACGAAGTTGTAATTTATTTCTTTTATTTAATGTAGACTGCTTACTATACGATGTCTTTTTAAGACTGACCACTAATGATTATGTATTAGTGCGAGTTTACAACCTACTTCATTTTACTCGTTGTTAATGTCATCCCATATACAACAAGTAATAAAAATGGAAAATATGTATACGCGACATACGGAACGTAAAAATATATTTTTTCTTACCTTCACAAATACTTAAAAGAGGCGGTAAAATATGCTCAGAAATAATATGCTCGACGAAAAGAAAAATAAACATATCGCCTGTCCACAACAGTTATTGTAACAAAACATACAAAAAATGTAACCGATACTTCAAATAACAATAAACCAAAAAAAAAAAAAACACAAAAGACATACTCAAGATTTATTAGCACGTATTTTCAATTTATTTAAATCATTTTACATTCGGAAATAAATTCAATGGTTTTAAATATTGATTTCAATCAATTAAGTGAAGAAAAATTTAATGAAAATTCGGCCTTTCCACACGTTCGACCATTCGACGCATTCGGCCTTTCGACATTCGTCCTTTCAACACTTTCGGCCTTTTGACCCAATCGACCATTAGACATTCGGCCTTTCGACACATTCGGCCTTTCGACATTCGGCCTTTCAACATTTGGCCTTCCGTCCCATTCGGCCTTACGGCTTTCGGCCTTTCGAAATTCGGCCTTCCGACATTCGGCCTTTCAACATCAAACGGGTTGGTTTGTGTATATAAAAAACCGAACGAAATCGAATTGGATTCATTAGTGTTTGGTAAGCGAAAGTATAAGGAAGTGATTTAAAAAAGTGTTTTAGTGTGAAATAAAAATTATAAGTGATCAGTATAATTGTGCAAATATTAAAGAAAAGTGATTTTGTGAATTATCGTTAGTAAATTGTGTTGTAATAATTTTTGTGTGACATAAATAAATTTAATTGTTTGGTTTTTATTCACAATCCAGTGATACGAAACTTGATTGACAAGGCAAAAACGTAACAGTACATTTTGTAAATTTGTAAAGCCACTGTAGTGCAAAAAACAACCAAAATATGTCTGCGGTAGTATTTTTGCTTGTTTTTTGATTGTAAATTCAAAAAACTTATCGATTTATATCAACATCGAAATTTATTTTGACATTAGAAGCGATTTAACGTAATTTTGGAATTATTTATTGTACTCAAATAAAATTGTTTCACTTATAATATTTAGATATTATGAGATATTTAGTTAAATATTTTTATCAAATCATAAATTTCAAAAAACCATGAAATACAAAACGTTCAGTTTGCAAAAATTAAATCAGAAATTTAGTTATTGTTCACGATACTAAAAGGACAACAGGAAAAAAACATTCATGTAAATGAAGCATTAAACTTTTGGCATTGTTGGCAACGAGAGTAACTCGAGAACCACATCGTTAAGTTGGGGATTTGCCGACTTCTGACGCCACTTCGGTCGCTGTTGTAAGGTGTGCAAATATTCCAATGACCACCGCTTCCAAAAGCCCTGTATTCGCTGTTGTACGTTCTGCCATCTGGACAATCGTGAAGAATGAATGTGTTGCAAATCAGGTTCAGGTACGGATGAGAGTCCTTCGGTAATGAGAAAATGACCCGGTGTCAGCACGGCTAGATCACTAGAGTCAGATGACATCGGGCATAATGGGCGCGAATTCAGTAGTGACTCAATCTGACACAGCAGAGTAGTCATCTCTAAAAAGTCAATATGGTGTTGGAGGTGACTCTCTTTAGATGATACTTTATTGACTTAATATTGGACTCCCACAGTCCACCAAAATGTGGTGAACTAGCAGGGTTGAACGAGAACTTGATCATGTGATATGAAAAGAAATTAAATATATATTTATTGTTTCCGCAATTTTTAAATAAGTCAAATTCGCACTTAACGCCGATAAAATTAGTACCGTTGTCGCTCACTATTTCAGCTGGAATTCCTCTACGGCTGACGAATCGCCGTAGACTGGCTATATATGCTTCAGCGGACATATCGGATACCAGTTCAATATGAACCGCCTTCGTCGTAAAGCAAGTGAAAAGAGCGATGTATCCCTTGGATATAGGGCATTTCGTTCGTCTGTGTTTTGTCTTCAGTTGGATGGGGCCAGCATAATCCACTCCGGTAGTCAAATGTTGTTTCGGCAAGTTTCCCATTAGTTGAGTGGTGATGGACTGTTTTTGACGGATACACACTACATATTTGTTGGAGACGTGGGGAAATACACTGCGGCCATTGATAATCCAGAATTTCTGCCTTAGCAAACTGGATATTAAGGAAGAGCCTGGATGTAGGCTTCTACAATAAGAAAGGTCAGCCGATGATTTTTTGGCAGTCTAATCGGATGCTTGACATTATAAGCTGATTCGAGAGGTTCTAATCGACCACCCACTCTCAGGATTCCATCATGGTCCACAAACGGAGACAGTGAGATTAGACTGCTCTTTTTGTCAATAAATTTGTTCCTTTGAAGAGATAGGATTTTTAATCCAAACACGCTCTTTTGCACTTCTTTCAACATAAATATCTCAGCTTTACGTAATAAGTTAACGAAGCACAGACAACGATGAGACGAACTAACCTTGAACATATATGCTAAAGTTCTTTTGACACTATCAACCGATGAGAACCTTTCTAAAAGATGAGATACTATATTCCTTTTAGCAATTTGCGTGTGTTTGACGATGGGCGAATGCTTCTCTTCAGGTGGCACCTCGGTGGGCGTCGTGTAGTCTGATGGCCAATTAACTTCAGAAAGGCTTAACCATTCAGGTCCGTGCCACCACAGTTTGAAGTCAGGCAGCGAATTTGGGTTAATGCCCCGCGTTGCGCAATCCGCTAGATTATCCCTTGAAATGTCATGTCCCCAATGAGTTTGGGGCAGGATAGCCAGGATTTCGGAAGTGCGGTTTCCAACAAATGTTTACCATCTTCGTGGTAAATCAGATAATCAAGCCAGAACTATTTTTGAATCAGTCCAAGCGTATATGTGGTGCTTACGGTCCTGAATAATGGTCGAAATATATCTGATTAATTTGGCCAAAAGTTCAGCACCGCACAGCTCCAGCCTAAGCAGTGACACTTGCTTCATCGGGGCGACTTTAGTTTTCACAATCACAACTGTTGTATTGACTTGTCCTTATCGATCTGTTGAACGCAATGAGACAACAGCAGCGTACGCCATTTCCGAGGCATCACAAGAAAACCATATAACTGAAGATTGTTTGTTTGTGATGAAAGTCCAAGATGACGCGGAATTTCAACCCGTTCCAAATTTACGAGGTTATATTTGATGTACATCCATTGTTGATGAATATCGAAAGGAAATTTGTCATCCCAATCAAGCTTGAGGTTCATAACTTCTGAAATAATAATTTCATTGAAATTGTAACAGGCGACATCCAACCAAGCGGATCAAAAATTTTTGAAATATCTGATAGCATTTTGTCGAACTTTTACTTGATGATTGAGTAGTAATATGGAAACGAAAGATGTCATAGTCTCATCCTGAAAATCCAGTATGGAAGGATCCTTTATTGCATCCGGAATTTTATGCAGAAATTGCGGCAAATTTGATTTCCATTTTCTCAAATGAAGGCCGGCTTCACCAACGACTCCATTCAGCTGTTCAAAACATCGCGTTGCCGCCGCGACTGTCTCGCTGCCAGAATTCAAATCATCCACGTAAAAATCTCGCTTGATAATTTTAGTGGCTTCAGGTGACTCTGCTTCATTATCTTCTGCGATGCGATGTAGTGTGCGAATTGCCAGGAATGAGGCGCTGGATGTACCATAAGTCACTGTTCTTAAGCGATATGTCTGAATTTGTTTAGCAATTAATATCTGCCGATACATCTTTTCACATTAGCGGAGAAAACTATCGCGTGTTGCCGAAAACGAGTGATAATTGTAACAATATCATCTTGTATGGTCGGTCCAATGAGTAATGCATCGTTTAACAACACTCCTGAAGATGATTTACATGAGCCATCAAACACGACTCGCAACTTTGTCGTGGTATTATCGTCCTTGATGATCCCATGATGAGGTAAGTAAAATTGGTCTGAATCTTTTATATTGACGTCATCTTCACGCATCAATTCCATGTGTCCAAGCGGTATGTAATCTGTCATGAATTGTTTGTACTCAACTGCCAGACCTTCATTTATCTCGAATCTGCGTTCCATGTTAAGTAACCTTTTCATAGCAGAAGTACGAGAATGGCCCAACATTGGTTGGGAAGATTTAAATGGAAGCCGGACACTGTATCGGCCCTCCTCGTTTCGCTGGACCGAATTGAGGAACAAAGATTCACACTTTTGTTCATCAGGTGAAAGAATTTCAGCTGATGGAGGCTTCTTCAATTCCCAAAATCGCTGAAGAATATGATCAACGTCGTCATCCGTCGCGACTGCTGAAAAACATCTTGCAGGTGGACCATCTCGTTGTGGAGCCAGCAATATCCATCCAAACCGTGTAGACTGGGCGTGCGTATGACTATTAATTACAACTTTGTCCGGATTGAGTAAATCAAAAAGTATATCAACACCCAATAATAGTTCGATTTCTCTGGCCTTGCCGTAGGAGGGATCCGCAAAGACCCTTTGCAGAGGCAGAGCCAGTTAAGCCATTTACAGTGATCGAAGAATGGCTTCGAACAAGTCCCAGGCGTTGAACAAACTTGTGCCTAATAAATGAGCATTGTGATCCAGAATCGAGCAATGTGTAAGCGAAGTGTGGTTTACCAGAACAGTCGCGGATTTTAACAAGCGCTGTTGGTAACAGTGAGATACTCGGGTTAGTTATTTTATGATTCACAATCTTGTTGTTCGAGTTCGCTGTAGTGGTTAAAGCATTAACTTGGGGTGGAACTTTGGATGGTGAAGTTTTTTGCATCGAATTCAATTGTTTTTCAGGCGAGGCATGATGTTGATCAATGATAGCTGACGATGTCGATGGAGTCGGTCGTACTGACGAATGTGGTTGGGTCAGATCTAGTGTGTTAATATGTAACATGGTGTGATGGAGCTAGTTAAGATGTGATGGTGTGATGTCCCTGGTTGAGACAGTTTTGGCACGCAGATAATTGTGTTACAACCGATTGCCGTCCTTGGATGTTCAAAGCATGAAACTTAAAACATCTATGAATTGCATGTTTCCGGTTGCAGTAGAGACACCTATCTGACCTCGAAGTTAAGGCCATCAGTCTGACGGGCAGTTTATGTTTAGATAGTTTAACTGCTGCTGAGTTTCCTATTACGCCATCGTCTAAACCATCGCATCTGTTGTTTAAGAAAGTGAAGAAGGACTGATATCGGGAAAGTCTTCATCCACTACCTCCTTCGACCATTCTTGCCTTGTTTCATCGTCAAGTTTTCGAAGCAATATTTGAATTAGCCACGCATCTCGATATTCTGCCTGCGTACCCATGGTTCGAATGCCGATCAGTAATTCATCTGCCTTGTCACTTAGCGACCGGATATCAGCAGCTCGTCCGCTTAGGGCTGGGGGTTGATCCAAGAAAGCTGCAATGTACGAATTCAAAATGAATCTAGGCTTCTTGTATCTCGCAATTAACTTCTTCCATGACTCTATGTAATTTGCATCTGTTTCTAATAAATAAGTTCCTGATTAAGGAGGCCGGCCCGTCTGTTAACAATCATTTGAGAAGCTTGAGCTTAGTGACATTCGAAAGAGATTCGTTATTGTGAATTGATGAAGTATATGAATCATCAAAAGGTGGCCAGTTTTTATACACGCCGTCAAACTTTTCTATATGTACTTCTGGCAATTTGACTCGATCTTGATTCACGAAGGTCCTCTCGGTAAGTTGATTTGCTGTCGCGTTCAATACTTCGAAGAAAGCCCTTTGTTGATCAAACATCTCGGTTTAAAAATTCTTATAGCATTTCTAAGAGGAGGAAATGTATTTCCATTTCGGCTAAAGTTTACTTTACGTATACATCGGGAGGATAGAGATAAGGAGTATGTATATATTTGTGAAAAACTTCAATTAAGAAATAAAATTATTATGAAATTTTACATCATAATAAAAAATTATTTAAAATAGTTCACAGTTCTTGTTCTAATAATAGACCAAACGTTTAATAATTTATATTCTGCTGCATTTGTTAAACATTTCGTTAATCAATTTTAACATTTTCCATCATTTTACCAATTCCATTCCAATCGAAAAAATAGTCGCCAAAACAATTCACAATACCCATAAAAACATTATGATTAAAGGCGACCTTAATTAGCTATATACGACCATAAAAGGTTATCCAGTTCACACACACACAAATACACAGATATTTTTCTTGAACTTTCGTGCAAACAACCAACAAATCACCACATTAACATCATGTTTACCCAGGATATCAACAGTTAATTTAATTTCCCCCAAAAGTCGAAGTCAAAATGTGGTTGAAAATTCTAAAAAACCAATAAACACATAATACAATGATATGACAGTATGAATGTATGTATCTGTTCGAAAGAAAAGTAAAAGAATCCGCTTAAGTCAATTTATATGTTCGTCTTATCCGCATCTAAGTTGTTTAAACTCTTTATTGGCAGTAATAAAACCACTTTAATTTGAGCTTTTTGTTTTGTCTTCTTTTGTCGTTTGCTTTATGTAGCACAAAATAACGTTTTTATATTTAAGGGTAATACGGTGGGAGGATTACACAACCGACTAACCAACTTCACATCTATATGTACGTACACACAAACACACAACTACTAATATGAGTAATAATGAACGACGATTCCAGTCAGTTTAATTTTACGAAGATTTTATTTGTACAATACACAGATAATGCGATGAGAACAAAAAAAAACCGGAGAAAGTTTTTAATTAAATTTCATTTCTTAATAAGACGTTTCGCTCGTCTCTATAAACACCAGAACAAGGCATGAGGCATATCGATATACTCGCCAAGACAGTGGAATATACACAGAGCATAAAACTATATAGGAGTTCCATTGCACCGTTAATAATTGCGAGCTTTTTTTTCGTTATTTGTTTAGTCGCTCGTTTCGTGTGAATTAACGTAAATTAATTCCACCTAGATAATCGATTTATAGCTATTTTTATAAATTATAAATGTTACCTTCGTTCCTATCTCAACATTTAATATTTATATGCATATACATATGTGTATCTATGTAAGCGGTGTAAGAAGAATATCGAACAATGGAATAATTAATGAAAGCACAACTAGATAAATATTTTCCAACTATTATTTTTACTATGTACGAATATGTTCGATGTTTCTAGTTGGTAAACAGTTTTTTTAACTCAACACGAACGGAAGAAGATGGATTCTGCTGGGGCGGTATCATGAAATTCGTGTTCATTGAAATTTTGACGGTTATCAAACATTTACCGTCAAACGAACATCATGAAGGCCGTTTAGCCAGTAATGTACTAATATTACCATCAGAACGTATTCCTTTCACTAATTTCTCAACCAAAGATTAATTTAATAAATAAATCAACGGAAATTATGTATTTAGACGTATTTAGTGTGTTAATTAAATAATTGAATTTTCGTTCTTGTGGCTTTTCATGTGCGCTAAAGCTCTAAATCCTGATACTTGGCGGACCGGTGTATTAAAGGTGAATTCTTGTATAAAAATTGGCCTTTTAAATGTCTGTAGTTTGGTTAAACATTTTATAAATTTTGTGTTTGAGTTTTTTAAATTTGATTTTTTCGCCTTGACAAGAACTTTTCTTTACAGTAGAATTACAAACAAGTCCCCCATGGGGTTGGTATTTATTTTCGGACTACTTTAAACATCAACAGGTTTTACTTTTTTAAATTTTTCGAATGTTAATTAATTCATGTAATTTCTAATATGCTACCGGTGATTAGACAATTTTTAAAATTAGAAATATTAGCATAATAGAATTTACATGAATTAATTAACATTCAAAAAAATTAAAAAAGTAAAATTAGCTTACACAGAAATAGAGCTGTGTGAATGTCGTGAAGAAGAAAAAATTGTAAGAGAATTTATCTGTATTAGTATGATTCGCTAGTACTTTATGTACAGTACATTTTATAAATAAATAGAATGTAAATTGTGGTATAATCAGTCCAGTCGCAGCGGCCTGATGAGAAGATTGATTTCTTCATAATCATAATGAATGATCTTGTGCGTTTATTAAGGTTGAGGTTTGGTCATTTGAAGTTATTGGGCGATTTGGTAAAATTCTTATTTTGGTTATTTAAAATACGTCTTTAGCTTGTACTGATGATATTAATACATAATTTACAAATAATTGTTTCACAGCATGAAAAATTATTTGTTGTGATGATTTTACCTTTAATATGTTAATTAGCAATAAACTAAGTGCTTGCTTGAGTTTACATAATTTATTTTATTTACCATATCAATCGACTTAATTGGATAGCAGCCTGTTGAATTTGATAATTTTGTATGAGGCTGATAAGCAAAATATTATTTCTTTTGGACAGCTTGCTGTTCCTGCTATCTTTAATCATAACTATACTATTGTTCCTGATTATAAAGCAATCAATCATGATTATTTTATAAATTATTATTATTTTTTTTCGTTAGACTGGTTTAATCTACATTTTTAACCTGATGTGAATGATATAATTGAAGAATTCTACTATTTGCGTAATAAATAAATGTCACACTGCTCCCTGGTTAAATGCAAATATTTTGAATTTAATACAACAAAGATATTTGGCTTGCAAAAAATACATACATAAAACCAACAAATGCATCAATCGAGCTAAAAATGTATTTTATTTTGGGAATTTGTCCAACAATACCATAATCAGAACTGACAATCCGATTATTAGTTCTGATAGTTATAAACTCCAAGATTGCAACAATTCAAAATTCAATATTAACTTCACAAGTTATACCATTCCGAAACTCCGATGGAGTTCAAAAATTTGAATTATTCAAAATACAATGGATTTTAAAATTTATAAATATCTCAAATAACTGAATATTGTGACGGTGACACCAAGATTGTTGTTTTGTCCGGATAATAGGTATTCGACACTCCTCATGAAATAATAATAATTATTTCAGCTCCTTATTTCTGATTGTTTGTTGTCGCTTCTTATCCACTCCGAATGATTTTGTAATAATAAGTCTTTGATGTTTTCACTTCAAAATTCCAATTTATTTTCAATTTTATTTCTAGCTACTTCTGTTACAAAATTTTCCAGATATTAGGAAACTGATTATAAACCGCCAATAATTATAAAAACTTCATAAGGAGACATCTATTTTAATTAATCTACATTAAATAATTTTAAATAATGTTACGTTTTTGCCTTGTTAATTAAGGTTCGTATCACTGGATTGTGAATAAAACAAAATCAATTCAATTTATCCCCAACAAATTTATTTATTTCACACAAAAATTATAACAACACTATTTACTAACGATAAATCACAGAATCACTTTAAATAATTTTCACACAATTTTACTGTTCACTTATAATTTTTATTTCGCACTACAACACTTTTTAAATCACTTTTTAATTACTTTTTAATCTTCACACTGTCGCTTTCCAAATACTACTAATAATCTTACACTCTATCGCGTTCCAACTACTAATAATCCAATTCGATCTTGTTCGCCTTTTTATATACACACACCAAACTTCTCGAAAGTTCATGACTTTTCTAGTTAAAATAGTGTAGAACAATTTTATCATTTAAAATTCCATTTTATTACAGTTAAACATTAAGCTATTCATTTAACTTCTTCTATTACACACTAGGTGTCACCGTCACAATAACAAAAATGATACTGACATCTCTTATCGACTAGCGAAACTAATGTTATAAATTTACATGTAGATAAATTGAGCTAATTGAATTAATTTGTATTGTGACGGTGACACCTAGTGTGTGATAGAATAAGTTAAACTAATAGCTCAATGTTAAACTGTACTAAAATGGAATTTTCCATGATAAAATTGTTCTACACTATTCTAACTAGAAAAATCATGAGGTTTCTAGAAGTTTGGTTTGTGTATATAAAAAGGCGAACGAAGTCGAATTGGATTATTAGTATTTGGAAAGCGATAGAGTAAAGATTAAAAAGTAATTAAGAAGTGTTTTAAAAAGTGTTTTTGTGCGAAATAAAAATTATAAGTGTACAGTAAACATTTGAGAATAATTTATATAAAGTGATTTTGTGAATTTTTATTAATAAATTGTTTTGTATTAATTCTTGTGTGAAATAAATAAATTCGTTGGTGATAAATTAAATTGATTTTGTATTATTCACAATCCAGTGATACGAACCTTAATTGACAAGGCAAAAACGTAACAATATTTACACTGCTAAATGAGCTGTCAGAAATGTTATTGTAAATAAACAAATTTGTGTTGCGATTGTGAGTGCAGTTCATCGATAATTAATTTAATAGAAGATAAGTTTACAATAATATAAATGTAATAAAAATTTCTTAATTCTAAATTTTTGTTTCCTTGTAGGTCATCTTGAAGTTTTGGATGTTGCATTTGTCCAGCGTCAACATTCCGCCGCCCATGAATCGGTTGATTTATATTTCATAAGAATGTATCGGAAGTTTGCACAGTTTGTGAATGGCATGTTGAATTATTTTATTGGTGTTGGCTAAACGTAGGCTTACAATACGTACCTTTCCATCATTTGATTTATGTGCTTCAACAACTCTTGCTAATCCTCAACAAGTTGATGGTAGGTTTGCATCAGACACTAATACGACATCTCCAGTTGCTATATTATCATATTCTGTCGCCCATTTTGTTCTTTTTTGTAGAATGGTGAGGTAATCGTTGTGCCAGTAGTTTCAAAAATGCTGCTGCATTTTTTTTACTAACTTCTATTTGGCCAATGGTGAAATATGTTGCTGCTGCAGATATTCATCTGCCATATTGGTAAATGTACGCCCAATTAAAAAATGAGCCGGTGTTAAACAATCGATGTTTTCCGAATGGTGAATCACTGCCAATGGCCTTGAATTCATGATAGCCTCGATCTTGGTAATTAAAGTTGTGAATCCCTCCAGAGTTAGTATTGCATCACCAACAACCCTCCCTAGATGTATTTTAGCCTGCTTGACCGCCACCTCCCATTTCCTCCCATATGAGGTGAACCGTGCCGATGCGATGTCAGACGTCTTTGATTTTAAAAGTTGAAATAACTCCCGCAATTGGTTGTTTGCTCCGACAAAGTTTGTACCGTTGTCGGAATACAATGTATGGCAACTTCCTCTTCTTGATATAAACCGACTTAGTGCTCCTAGAAAGCTGTCGGTTGTGAGATTACTTACAGTTTCTATATGTACAGCCTTTGTACTCAACCAAACAAATGTGCATATGTACACTTTCTTGGGTACCTGACCTCTCCTTCTGGTTGGCTGTACTTTGAACGGTCTCACAGTAGTCTACACCCACTTTATAGAATAGATGTACGTATTGCACTCTTTCCTTTGATAGGTTCCCCATTACTTGATTTTGTGTTTTAGGGCTTTGCTTGATACAATTGATGCAATTATGGACTATAACTCTGGATAATATTTTGACCTTGACTATCCAAAATCTGCGGCGGATTATACTAGTGAGAAGACTTACTCCCGGATGATTATACATTAGATGCGCGTCTCTCACTAAGCATTTAACTGCATGATGGTTCATTGGTAGGATGATAGGATGTCTTTTATTAAATGGCACACAAGAATTTTGGATTCGTCCTCCTACCCGAATAATACCCTGGTCATCTATAAACGGATGTAAAGTTATTAGATTGCTGATCGTTTTGGTAGCTTTCCGTGGTGTTGCAATTCGATCATCTCTGCCGAATATTGAGCTCGTTGAATCTCTCGTATCAGAATGTGTTCCGCTTGATCGATTTCCTTACGTATCGTATCTCTCTTCCCTTGAGGGTTTTTGAGGTTGCCGATAAATCTTCGTATTAGTGCTAATATCTTGGTCATCTTACTGAAGCTGGAATATCTATTAAGGAAATTTTGCATAAAATCGTTCGTAGTTACTACAAAATTTTCCGTCTTTGAAGGGCGAAGTTCTTCAGTCGTCATAATTTGTGCGCGTGTATTCTTTGTTTGTATTAATCTGTTCAGCATCGAATAACCATTGAGATCCATACCACCACAGCTTACTATTGGTTAGTTCTATAGCATTTATACCTTATGATGCAATGTCAGCCGGATTGTCCTTGGAACAAACGTGCCACTAGTGCTCTCGTTTATACAACTGGATTATTTCACTGGATCTGTTCGCAACGAAAGTTGTCCATCGTCTTGGATGCTCTGCTAACCAGTCTAATACAATTTGTGAATCTGTGAATAGGGAAACTTTAGTGATTTTCACAGTTAGAGACTCTTCCACTGATTTCATTAGCTTTGTTAATAACAAAGCGCCCATCAATTCTAATCGAGGTAAGCTAATCTGCTTCACCGGTGCTACTCGTGATTTAGATGCAATTATGTTAGAAACTGCACCGTGACCTGTATCCAACACAGCGTAAACAACGGCACCATAAGCATTTTCGCTTGCGTCGCAAAAACCAATCAATTTGACTTGACTGCCTGATTGTATCCATCTTGGAATGCGAATCATGTGGGATTCGCATAAATCATCTTTGATCTCTATCCATGCCTTTAGAATATGTGGGGGGGAGCTCATTATCCCAATTCATATTTTGCATCCAGAGCTTCTGGAACAGAATTTTCGCCTTTATTATTATCGGAGACAATTAGCCAAGCGGGTCGTATATGCGACTCGCGTCTGATAATAATATGCCCTTCGTGTGTAGATTGCGATTCGGAATGTCTACCTTGAATTGGAATACGTCTTTAAGTGGATTCCATTGAAGACCTAATACCCTTGATGAATCCGTATATTCTCCGATATCCTGAACATCCTTTTCCTTAACGTCTTTCTTCGTTGTGTTGTGATTTGTGAATGAATAATCGAAGTTCGTTATGTTTCGTCAGAAATTTTCGTAGTTTGAATCCATGAATTCCTAACGTGTTTGCTACTTGCTCTATTAGGATGGCTTCTGCTACTTCTGGCTGAGTTGGCTGTAGCTGCATACCTATGGCTGTTAGAGTCCGGGTTGCTAAAAAGGCTGCAGGTGCGGTACCATAAGTTAGTGTGTTCAGTTCATATGTATCTGGTTGATGATTTGGACTGATTCGCCATAAAATATTCTGATATTTGCGATCCTCTGGTGACATCCACACTTGTCGATATATTTTCTCCACGTCGCCGCATATCACAAACTCATGTTGCCGAAATCTAATAAGAATATTGATAAGCGGGGTTTGTACATTGGGGCCCACCATTAGAATATCATTCAACGATAGACCACTCGAAGCTTCGTGGTTAAACTGCTTTCTTTCAGCACTCCGTGATGTGGTAGATAATATTTATTTGCTTTCTGCGACTCTTTTATTCGCACCATGTGGCCTAACTCCTCATACTCGTCCATGAATGTCTTATACATTTTGCCAAATTCTTTGTCTCGTTCAAACTTTCGTTCCATGGCTTTTAGACGATTTAAAGCAGCATTATACGTTGTTCCAAGCATGCTACCTGATTGTTTGAGTGACAATTTTACTTCAAATCTGTTATCTTGCGCTTGCTTGGTCGTTGCTAGGAATAAATCTTCGCATTTTTGCTCTTCTGGAGTTTGTTTTATGGATTTGGGAACTTCTTCTAATTCCCAAAACCTGCGAAGTGATTTATCAATATCTCACAATATATTGAAATTCTTTACCTCGCTATTGCCAGCCCCTATTCAACCGAAAATGGTCCGTAACGCTCGTAGACCGCTTGGCAGTTCTAAGTTTTCCTTTTGTATTGCCTTAAAAAATTTATCTACCACTAGTAGTATATCAATGTGGCCGCGTTTGTTATATGTTGGATCAGCCAATAGTAATCCATTCAGCATTCGTAGATCTTCCTCAGCTAATGTAAAATCGCTGAATGTGCCCGATACCTTAGGTATGATGAACGCTTGAGTCGTCAATGTGGTTGCACTGTCGTTCGCTGCTATGATTAGGTCAACTGAACCCTTGGTTGTTCCCACTCCAGTTTCGCCTAACCCTTTCACCAAAATTCTGGTATTTTTACGCTTGATGTTCAGATTCTGCATGCACGCCTCTGTGATGAACGACTCTTGCGACGCCGAATCTAGTAATGCTCGATAAGTCTGCTATTCGCCGTAACCATCTCTAATTTTTACTCTGAATTGTGGGTGCGGAGATATTAACGTTTGTACTTACCATGCTACTCTCGACAGAAGTGCTTCCATCTTGTAATGACCCATGGACGGAGTGATGTATGATGCTTTCTTTGATAATGTTGACACCTAGTCTTCGATCTGCAATCTTGCACCCTATGACCACCATATAAATAATTGTAGCATCTATTGCTCCCTTTTTTTGCTTTCGATTTTTCAGTTGACGTCATGCTTTTGTAACTGTCACAATCATGAATTCTATGACCGTTTTGTTTGCAAATCGGATATTGTATAGTCGGAGATGTTACAAGCGGGTAAGCTCTAGTAGTTGATGGTCGAATCAAACCAATCTTCTTTGAATAGTCTTTGGTTGATTCCAACATGTCTATACGCCTTCCAAGAAATACAAACAATTCATCGATCGTCGGAAAATCTTTGTCCGCGGTATCCCTTGTCCAAAGTGATCTGGTTTCATTATCAAGTTTGTTTAGTGCAATGTGCACTAACCAAGTATCCCGTTTCTCAGCATTTGGTCCTTCCTAATGCTTTAAGTCCTCTAAGCGACTCGTCGAGTGCATCGGTTAACTTCCTGATATTGGTCGCATTTGGTTGTTTAACGTTTGGCTGCTCTAAATACGTTTTAATGAACGAGTTTATTGTATGGCGCTTCCTGTCATACCGCTTAATAAGCTTTTGAAATGCCTCGTGATAATTGGCATCGGTGACAGGAAGGTGGCAAATACACAGTGATGGGGCAAATAAAACATTTTGTGGTCCTCATTCCATAATCTCTCTATTGTTTTATTCAGAGGCTCCCATATACCCCATTCCTTTGTTAATTGGCGGATTAGACTGCAACTTTCTTTCTAATGCCAAAAACCTCCGTTCGGAGGCCGCTTTAAATGAGTGGCTTGGTAACTCCTGATTTTTTAAAAGGAATCTCCACCATATATCTACCTCCTTCTATTCGTTTGTGTGTGGATTTAAAAAGTTGTTCGCACTCGATTTCCTCTGAACTTAACATATGGATTCTGGGGATTTCTTCTTGCTCAAAGAATCGTTTCAAAATTTTGTCAATCTCGACATCCTAATATAGATTTAATGTACAATTTATTCACCTGATTCACTTAAACTGTTACTATCGGTAATTCCAAAGACAACCCAACCAAATATAGTGTTTTGAGCAATAATGGAGTCATTGGAATTAATAGTTCATCCATCCAATAGTACATCAACTGCTCCAACTTCATTATATTTCGGATCGACAATTTTCAACCCCTTATTAATTACAAGGGCATCTAGCTGTATTTCTGCCTCTGGAGAGTGCAGCGATCTCACGTTGATAGAAGCTACTCCTCTTGTGGATAAGTGTCCCGCAGTTAACCAGTTACCGATATGTTCGCTTTCGATCTCGCTTTCGATGTAATGTTAGAAGGTGTTTTCTATGGCATTTACCGCATCTGTATTCGGACCTGCATGTAGCTGCCTGATGGGTTGAAGACAAACAATTAAAGCACAGCTTCTTGTCTGAAACAAATTCTCGCCTATTAGTGACACTTGGAAACAGAAATTGCTCACATTTGCTACGATAATGATCTTTCCAACATTTAACACAAACCGAATCAGCGGAAGCAGCGAGAAATTTTTTACGTGATTAGTTGCTATTGAAAATAATTACTTCTTCTATTTAGAAATTTAAAAAATCTTTTCAATGAGGGGGAAACCCTCTTCCGCAGTTTCTATTGCTCAGGCTGGTTTGGTAACATCTTCTCTGTTTCGGCCCTCGCCACTTTTAACCCTCTACTCTAAAAACTTCATCAGATTCGTCTGATATCTCATGCTCATGCTCTCCTGTGTTTTCTCTTCCATGACACCGTATATAGTTTGCTTCAGTTACTTCCATATGACCATATGATTTTCAGTTACTTCCATATGCAGCTTCATTCGTCGTTCAGCCATTTAGCTATTGAAATTTATGTACCTTAGATATTTTCGCATTGTTGTCAATCGATGCTTCGAATTCCGAATACTTGCCCGAAAACGTAAGTCGAACATCACTTTCTCTTCTATTTACAACTAAAAGTAGCACACGAAGTAGCATTTTTTTAATCGTAGAAAGCGATTCTTTCACTGAATCCTGCAGGGCTTCGTACTTAAGTGCCTCGCCAATCATCTTCTCTAGCTCGCGGTATCCCTTCTGTTTTCCTTCGAGTAGTTGAGTATTGATGTCTACCTCTTCCAAACTCATGTCTTCATTGAATTTCATGGCATATACTTTGATGTCTTGACAATGCGCTAAAACGCGTTTCAGTGCCCTTATTATAGACATTTTGGTTTTCTAGAAGTTAAAAGTTTTATAGTTTTATGAATATCAGGAACACCTCCATATATTTGAACACATAAACAAGCATGCACAATTTTTATCTCTCAAATAAGATATCTTTAAGGGCTTTAATCTTGTAATTTGAATCCAGCTTTGTGTGAAAAATGACCAGAATATGATAAAAGGCAACAAAAAGTGATTTTGCATCATGATAAAGCACCATAACATAAAGCAAAACCGGTCAAGGAAACGTTGAAAGCACTTAATTGGGAAATACTTTCACATGCGGCTTACTCGCCAGACTTGGCTCTGTCCGATTATCACTTATTTGCATCGATGGGATACGGGCTTGCTGAGGAGCACTTCACTTCCTACGAAAATGTCTCTATAACTGATTTGCGTCAAAAGAAGAACAGTTTTTTGGCGTGGCACCCCCACACATTGCCAGAAAGATGGAAAAAATCCGTTACGTACTTTTCACTAGAAAATTCCGGTTTCATATTAAGTATCGCTGGCTTGTTATTTCACAGAACGTTTGTTCATGTTCACTATTTTTACTTAAAATATTTTTATTCGCTGTATCTTAATTCTCAATGTCATTTTTACAATGTTTCTCGAGCGGTCCCATTTGAAACGCGATATTTTAAAACACGATTATTGTACAAAACTCGATATTTCAAAATGCGATGTGGTACAATACGCGATATAGTACAAAACGTGACAATTCAAAACGTGATATTTCAAAACGCATATCCTAGTTCCATCGTGCATGTTCCATTTCATCATAAAAGTGAAGGAAAATTGTATAAGTGAAATGAAGGAAGATTAATAAATTTAAAATATCACGTTTTGTATCATATCGCGTTTTGAAATATCGCGTTCTGAAATATCGCATTTTGTGCCATATCGCGTTTTGAAATATCGCGTTTCGAGCGGATCCCGTTTCTCGAATATTAAGGAACGCCCTTTTATACTAAAAAGTGTTATACAAAGTAAATTCCATAAATATAAATTAGATCGCCATATACTTAGCATTTCACATAATTATCTGCTATAATCAAGTTGATACTTGATCATTACAAATAATTAAGTGAAAAAAAAAGTAAATGTTTTAGAAACCAATAAATTGTTGTTTAGTGCTTTTTAAAAATCAAAAAATTGATTTTGCGTAATGCTAATGCTCTCTAACTAATTGTGTCTCAAGAATTCTTTGTGCTTTTCTTTTGTTATGGTACGATCAACAACACCTTTAATGGATAGAAATTCTTTTATATCTTGCTTAAATCATATTATTAAACACGTGACCATGTATACATTAAATTAACTCCACCTCTTCCACTACAAACTAAAATTACGGCGCACACGAAAATTATTAATCCTCAACCTACCCCATTAATTCGTTTCAAAATATAAACATTTTTGTATTTTAACCTCGTGTCGCGTCCAAATATATCTTGTGCCCGCACCAGCACCCATAAATATAAATACGTAGTATGTATAGAAGACGAATTGAATTATACAAAACACTCTAATAATCCATTGTGTGTTGATTGATATACAAAAGATATGAAAAACAAATTCGTTAGAATAATTGATATTTTATTGATTTCCAGATAATACCTAAACGTTCTATTTCCCTCATCAATAAAATATGATTTCCTCCGGTGTCCAGTCCAGTTTATTTTCAAATATGTACAACCGACCGAATGTAATACCTAAAACGTGTACCGTACATAATATACAACCGTATAGTAATGATAATAAGCCGAGAACGGAATATTTAATTTGAAATGCTTCACAAATGTTGTCAGTTTTTTTTTTTATTGATTTTTCATGAAAAATAATTGAATGGAAAACTGTGTAATCTGCTATTCAACATTATTTCAAATGAACCGTCGTATACCGTATACAAAATGAAGATGAAATTCTTATACATCACTTAGGCAATGACAATCATCGTATCGGACAAAATGATTCTTATTTATAATATTTACATGTACACAAATTGTTGCTGTTTTCCAAACAAACAAACAAAAAAAAAATCCCAAACAAAACAAAAAGAAAACTCTGCACTTAAATTTTTCCCGTTTTTCTTTTGTTAGATTATTGTTTCCTCGCTGCTGGATTTTTATATTTTTACATTTTTTTTTGTACTTTGAGGGTACTCCACTCACAATACATATAATAGTATCCTTACATGAGTGTTTATACATTTTATACAAAAATGACGTAAAACGCATGACATAGATTTTCCAATTTCACCATAATACCATATACGAACCAACTGTAACAAGAATTTTTGTTGTCAAATAAATGCAACAATTACAAAGCACCTGTAAACATACATTGTGCACCTATTTTTCATTAACACACGATTTCTTAGCACTACACACACCATCCCCCCAAAATTGTGTGCGGTTACAAAATTACAAAAAGGGTAAGGTGGTAAGGAGACAACATATTTTGGGAACATTTTACTCGCCTGCTGTACACCGTATAGCGAGACGATACTAATTTCGCTCAATTTCCCAGAAAAATTTTGCTTCTACATATTTTGAATTCTCTCTCAGTTTTTCTTTTTTATTTTTGTTCTTTTGACAAAATTAGGAAAATATGGTCGGATTTGTTCGTGTCTGTTTTTCTTACCGTAACATGTTATACACTTGCTGCTTGTTGTTCATTTCATTTTTCTTAACTGTTTTATTTTGATTGTTTACTGCTGTGGAAAAATGTTGGTACATTGTAATAATTGTCGTTTGCGGTTTGTTTATGTGCAAAGTCGGTGGTTGTTGAATTTTGTTTTCTGACTGATCCACAAACCTTGAATAATGTTGAAAAATCTACGCTAATACTTCGGTCTAAAAAGGCCAAAATATTGAAATCCTGTCAAAAATGACCAACAATTTGGTTGGCCTAAAACCACTTTTATCAACGTTTTGAAAGACCCTAAGTCTGAAAAAGCAAAAAAAATTTCCGTCCATCAGTCTGGATGTCTGGAAGTCTAGATGTCTAGATGTCTGAATGTCTGAATGTCTGTACCCATGGTATCTTGAGAACTTGTCGGATTTGGAATTTTTTCGCAAATCTTTTTCTATGATTAAGGCGGAGACTTGAAAAGTCTTTGGAATCAGTACGTCAAGAAGGTCAAGTACCTGTCATACGAATTGACCCAAAATACCTGATTATATAAATATTTACCAATTTTTTGTATAAGCTGGAGGAATTTCTAAAACCGCCAATTGAGAATGATTTTTGTTTCATAATTCTAAAAACTGTGATGGTGATGGTGATGGTAATAATAATGGTGACGGTGATATTTATGGCAATGTTGATGATGGTTTGATGGTTCGATGGTATGATGTATGATGTTATGATGGTAAGATGGTATGATGGTATGATCGTATAATGGTATGATGGTATAATGGTATGATGGTTTCTATAAATGAATGGTGTGATGGTGATGCTAATGGTAATTGAAATACTAATTTTAATGGTAATGGTATTGGTAATGGTAATGGTATACTAATGTAATATTAATGTTAATGTTAATGTTAATATTAATGTTAATGTTAATGTTAATGTTAATGTTAATGTTAATTTTAATGTTAATGTTATTGTTAATGTTAATGTTAATGTTAATGTTAATGTTATTGTTAATGTTAATGTTAATGTTAATGTTAATGTTAATGTTAATGTTAATGTTAATGTTAATGTTAATGTTAATGTTAATGTTAATGTTAATGTTAATGTTAATGTTAATGTTAATGTTAATGTTAATGTTAATGTTAATGTTAATGTTAATGTTAATGTTAATGTTAATGTTAATGTTAATGTTAATGTTAATGTTAATGTTAATGTTAATGTTAATGTTAATGTTAATGTTAATGTTAATGTTAATGTTAATGTTAATGTTAATGTTAATGTTAATGTTAGTGTTAATGTTAATATTAATGTATATAATGTATATTAATGTTAATTTTAATGTTAATATTAATATTACCATTACCATTAACAGTACTATTACTTTTACTATTACCATTACCATTACCATTACCATTCCATTACCATTATCATTAAAATTATAATTACTCTTGCATACGAAAGTACTAATAATCAATAATGATATAACGCCGTTATGTCCAATACACTCTTATACATCTTTGCGCTGTATCGATGTAACAGGCACTCTTTTTGCGTCTGTTCATCGAGCAACAATTGGTTTAACATTTTGTACAGAATAATAAATCATATATTTATAATAACTAATAAAAGTTCAAATCTTTTATTTTCGTGAAGAATATTAAACTGGCGCAGTTGATAGGATTTGCTTATAATCCTACTAAATTATAAGATACATTAAAAGTTACGTAAGCAAATCAATATAAATTATTAATATTGTTCGCGAAAAATAAATTTACCGTTGTGAAGTGATTCGAATTTGTGAACTTGTGTGTTATTAATTTCTGTATGCCGTCAAAACCTGAAGTGAAAATTGAAACGGTATCAATACAAAATACAGTAAAGGCTGAAAACCACGGGAATATCATGTCGTCTGTTATGGGATGCTTAGAGCCATTTGACTTATCGAAGCTGGATAAATGGTCATCATATTTTGCCAGAGAGTATCGCCTATCCAAACCGTAACATCCAAATTTTCTTATTTGTTTTCTAAGGAATTGGGTTGTTACACAGGTCAGCGCGTTTCACTACAAATTGATGAAAAAATTCAACCAATTCGTTATCCGCCACGCCGTATACCATTGGCGACAAAGGGTTTAGTCGAAGCTGAATTGAAGCTGGGCCACTCCAATTGTCCCGGTTCAAAAAAAAGATGGCAACATAAGGATTTGCGGGGATTGTAAATCCACCTTGAACAAAGCGTTAAAGCCGCATTGTTTCCAAATTCCAGCTATCACAACACTATTGGCTTCGATTGTCGGAGGGCAAATCTTTGCTAAGTTAGATTAAGCACAGGCATATCAGCAATTGTCAGTCGACGAGAAGTCATCATTACTTCAGACAATTGTTACTCACAAAGGTGCGTTTAGAGTAACCCCAGGGGTATTACCATACTTTGATGACATTGCGGTTACAGGACATACTCAAATTGAACTTGCTGATCGTTAAAGTGAAATTTTTTCGCGTTTTGACAAATCTGGGCTACGTCTACGTCGAGATAAGTGCAAATTTGAAGTTCCATCAATCAATTTTCTTGGATTTAAAATTGATGCTTAGGGGATCAGGCCTACATCCGATAAAATCCAAGCTATTCAAAATGCACCGCAACCAACCGATAAAAAGCAACTCCAATCATTTTTAGGATTGCTCAATTTTTATTATTCTTTTTTGCCACAGAAAGCGATAGTTGCAGAACCTCTTCATCGTTTATTGGATAAAAATCAAAAATGGTTTTGGACGGAAAATCACAAAACATCGTTCAACAACCTAAAACAACTATTATCATCGGATCGAATATTAATTCACTATAATCAAGATTTGCCACTTTTTCTTATTTGTGACGCTTCGCCATATGGTCTTGGCGCTGTGTTATGCCATATAATGGAAGATGGCAGTGAAAAACATATTTCATTTTATTCAAGAATACTGTCGAAAAGTGAACGGAATTATTCGCAAATTGACAGGGAAGCAGTAGCTGTAATTGCAGGGGTAAATCAATTTCATGAATTTATCTACGGAAGACATTTTAAAATAATCACTGACTATCGACCGTTATTAGGATTGTTCAATCTACATAAGCAAATTCCAACTGTCATGTCGTCTCAAATGCTTAGAAGAAGAATTTCCCTGATGGCATACGATTATGAGATAATTCATCGCGCTGGAAATAAAATGAATAATGCAGATTTTTTAAGCCGTTTTCCATTGTCTGACTCATCAACAACGCGTACCCATGAAAAAATTCTTATGATAGAAAACTTAGCAAGACCAGTTTTATCAGCTGATGATATAGCTAAAATGACATCGAATAACCCAGTTTTCGCTAAGGGTTTGAGCTAGGCGTCAAGAGGATGGCTAGACAAACTATCTGCAAGTGACCAAGCACTAAAATCATTTTATGTACGGCGTACGGAGATCACTACACTTAAAGGATGTTTACTTTGGGGTAATCGAACAATAATTCCACCGGCAGGGCAACAAAAAATCCTTTCAGCTTTACACTCTGGGCATCCTTCGACTGAAGAACTACAGACATCGTCATTTTCATCAGCAACTGTAGTAGAAACACCTGAACCTCTGAGAAGATCATCGCGTGAAAAAACAACACCGCAGTTTTTCACAGCTGGGCGTTAAGGGGTGTTGCGTACGAAAGTACTAATAATCAATAATGATATAACGCCGTTATGTACAATACACTCTTATACATCTTTGCGCTGTATCGATGTACCAAATGATTAAGAATCAATGATAAAACATTAACGTAACAGGTACTCTTTTTGCGTCTGTTCATCGAGCAACAATTAATATTATTGTACAGAATAATAAATCATATATTTATAATAAATAATAAAAGTTCAAATCTTTCATTTTCGTGAAGAATATTAAAATTACCATTACCACTACCATTACCAATACGATTACCATTAAAATTGCTATTACCATTGCCATTAGCATCTCCATCACACCATTCTTTTATACAAGAATGCCCAGGCGGGCTTTGCTGGAAAAATTTGATAGAGGATATGGACGGGGACCCATGACGACTTGGCTACAAGATAGTTACTCAAAAGCTAGGAGCTCGGAAGCCAACACGCGTTATGAATTCCACAACCACAGAAAGGATCGTGACATTCCTTTTCCCCAGCTACTCAGAGAAATCTGAGCTAAATCGTAGCCAAGAAACAGAAGCTTCGCTGCTCTCCGAAAATGAACTTGAGGGATAGATCCCTCGTCGTTAAAGAATAAAAAGGTCCCTGACCCAGATGGAATACCAAATGAGGAATTAAAAATGGTATATCAACATGACGCAGATTTGCTGCTGAGAATGTATAATGCATGTCTGTCAGAGGATGTGTTTAGCGCTCGCTGGAAGGTCGCAAGACTGGTTCTGGCTAGCAAGGGTAAAGGCGACCCAGAGCTCCACTCGTCCTATCGAACACTATGCGTGCTTAACACAGCGGGCAAGGTTATGGAGAAGTTAATTAGAGCGAGATCATCATCTGCGATTCAAACTGTAGATGATCTATCACCTGGGCAATATGACTTCAGAGTAAAACTCTCAACGATAGACGCAATCCGGGGAGTACCGGAGGCAGTTAGGTGAGCATAACCAATTCTCGCGACGTATTGTTCTGCTAGTGGCGCTCGATGTCAAAAACACGTTTAACACAGTGAGGTAGTGTGATATGCTAGATGCATTGGAGCACCAATTCCACATACCGACATATTTATTGCGAATTCTAGACGACTACTTGAGAAATCATAGTCTGATCTATGAAATGGAGCAAGGACAACGGAAGATGGCGGTCACATCTGGAGCGGCCCAGGGATCGATTTTAGGACCAGACGTCTGGAATGCTTTCTTTGGACAAGTTTGGTTGGTTACGCGGATGATGGTGGGTAATACGGACGGTAGACAACTGGTTGACCGCGCACGGGTTAGTACTAGTTTTAAACAAAACGGAGATAACTATACTTTCAAAAAAGAGAATCCAACCTTCTCTCCCAATATGCGTTGGTGTGAAGGTAATTGAAACAAAGCCAGGAGTGAAATACCTAGGCATTGTAATAGACCCAAAGCTAAGCTTCTTTGAGCAGATTCGACAGATAGCGGATACGGCTGCAAAAGGGGTCGCAGCCCTAAGCAGGCTTATGGAAAACGTAGGTGGGCCAAGATCCAGTAAACGACGCCTTTTAATATCTGCGGTACAATCCGTTCTTCTGTACGGAGCAAAGGTATGGGCAGATTCTTTGGACAAGCAGATTTACCAGAAGCGACTATCCCAAGTGCAGAGAAGAAGGGCGTTACGAGTTGCGCCGTCGTATCGCACAATCTCCGAAGCAGCCATATTAGTAGTAGTGGGGTGCATTCCCATTCAGGAGGTCGGCAAAAAAATAGCGAGCCTGGAAGAAAGAACTCGCATTTTAGATAACTGGCAAACAGCCTGGGATTACGAAACGGAAGATTTCATTTTAATGGAATTTTACATGTGAAATATGGCCCAGTAGGACAGAACTTTGCTATTCCTTAACCGATTATCATGAAATTCGAGATTGAAAATGAGGATTTAAAATAATATTTCTAATTCCCAAACTCTGCACTCCCGTTATTAGTTTCAATACTGCGGCGTGTCTCCTCTACACACTATATTTTTCTAAACATGGCCAAACTTACCGACAGCAAATACTCAGAAAATATAACCCAAAGTTTAAAGCGAAGGATTTATAAGAAAAATTTCTAATGGAACTTGAATATTATTACGGAGATACTCTTGATCGTTTAGCAATAGAAATAGTCTTAAAGAAATCTCAACAGCTGCATGATTTAAAGTAATCTGAATAGACAACATTATAGAAGCCAGATTGACATATTTCTCACAACCTCGTCTAAAAATAATTTTTGGGTCACATTTCCTTCTATTGTTTGGAAACGTCAAAATTCATCATAATCGGCTAAAAAGAGCTAGGTTGTATTCTTATTGACCATATTACAGAATTTTATACAAAAACCACTTTTGAATCCCATTTCCAACGCACATGTCAAATTTGATCATAATCGGTTAGGCAATTGCTAAGCTCCATCCTAATTGGCCATTCATATAATTTGCTAAGGGTTCAATTTGAAATGTAAAAAGTGATGATGATACGTTGGTGTGATGGTATGAAGGTATGGTCGTATGATGGTATGATGGTACAACGGTATGATGACATGATGGTATGATGTTAGGACGGTATGCCGATACGATGGCATGATGGTATAATGGTATGATGGTATGACGGAACGATGGTATGATGATATCATATGATGGTATGATTGTGTGAGGTTGATAGTGTGATGGTACGATTGTATATATAATACGTTGTACGTTGCTATTATGGTATGATGATGAGTAGGGTTTGAGTTGAAATTGAGACCGAGTGTATGTTATGTGTGTTGACGTAGAATTAGGATTTAATTTAAGTGTTGATTTGGAATTAGTTTAAGGATTGATTTGAAAGTTGATTAAGGGTCGATTTGGTGATTTCATTGTTGGCTAGGTTGGCAGTTAATTTGGTGATTGCTTTAAGGATTGTATTGCAATTGAGATAGTGGTTGAGTTGTAAATTGAGTGAGAGGAACCTAAAGATTGACTTAAGAGGTTCATTTCGGGATTGACTTAATGTTCTCATGAGGTTTCAGCCCTTTATATTTTTGTATTGTTTTTATCATATGAAAAATCGACTCTTGAATCATAATAGCGGTGAATATCATCATAATCATCATCATCATCCTCATCATCAACATCAACATGAATTTAGTCCTCCCTTTTACGCCGAAACTATCCAACCGATTTTCATAAAAATTACACCATTCGAAAGGTATTCTTCTGTAGGTGCGCACAATCTGTGTCTTAAATAAATCGGATCAGATGGCTGAGTTCTAACGGTTTAAAAATAACACATTACAACAACAACATTTGTATATTTTCATATAGGAATCAAATCAAATAGGAATCATATTAAATCCGTTTTGATTTTTATATTGTCAGCTCTTTCATTGTTTTGATTGATGATTTTATATTGTCAGTTAAACAACGTAATTCAATTACAACAACAATATGTGTATTTTTTCATTTTTTTTTTTGTTCGACATAAATAGAAAGAGAGAAGCTGTGTTTTTCGGTTGCTAATTGGGATTTCATTTTCCATATTCTTTTGTGCATTCAAATTTTTCAGAAGTCAATTAAAAAAACGATTTGTGAAATGTGTATTAGTGGGTGAGTTTATATTCAATTGTGATTAATTGTTTTTCTCCGCCTCGCCGTGCTACTATTACCGATAGAGTGGAGCGGCATCGTGACAGAATTAATAAGAGATTACAAAGAGGTGCATTAAACGACAATGGTACAAATAATAATTCTATAGATAATTTAGATGGTTATTTTAAATGTGCTTTAAATTCAATCCCGTGTAATTTTAATTCTTATAGTTGTGGTTCAATCAGTTTGCGTTGTGCATTTTGTAGTGCCAAACATTTTCAGGGAGAAGTCACTTTACGAAACACACAGTCGTTTACCTTATGTTACCATAAAGGCAAAATTGATTTACCTCCTCGTGGTCAGAATACATAATTTAAAAATCTATGCGATGCACTTTTTTCTAATGATAATTCGATCAAACGTCGTTCTAAAAATTACTTTGAAAATATTCGCTCCTATAATTCAGCATTTGCAATGGTTAGTTCTGAAGCTAAATTGTCTAATATTTTTTTGAACGGTGTATACCATTTTAAGATTCATAATATTTTTTATCATCGAGCTGGGACTCTAACATCTGAATATGGTCGTCAACCGTGCTATGCACAGTTATACTTTTATGATGTTGATACTGCTAATCAGTATAGAATGCGTGAGAGAGCAAATGTTGACTGTAATGTAGAATTAGATCACCTGAATGATTTTGTTCGATCCTTCAGATCAATGGCAGAATATTGTAAACAGCCTGAAAACATTGCTTCTGATGTTTGTATGGTGATAAAAGTTAATCGAAATGCAGATATACGTCGTTTCAATGATGTTGTTCAGATCGATGTCACAGCAATTTTTAAAAATGACGATGGTGAACCTCCTTTTGAGAGAAATATGGTTGTTTTTTTCAAAATTGTCAAACGCAGTTCGTAGTATTTCTGTTTCAGATTCTTCGTTAGATCCTTTAGTTTATCCGTTATTGTTCCCAAACGGTGATACTTGTTGGCATGTCAATATAGCACATAACATACCTACTACTTCTTCTTCTGCAGTACCTCGAAACAAAGTTACAATGCCTAGCATTGGGTTTAGCCTTTTACATCATTCGCAAAAATTATTTCTTCTTATTAAATCAGGCTACATTACTTGCAGAAGTGTATAATAATTTAACTGATTTTGTAAATAATTGTCCAAACGATGCTGATGGAGTTCATAATGTGGGCCGTAAAATCATTTTACCATCATCTTTTATTGGTTCTCCACGCAATATGCACCAAAATTATTTGGATGCAATGTCAATCGTGCAACATTTCGGAAAACCTTCATGCCAAAATGGCCAGAAATTATTGAAGCTCTTGATGGTTGTAGTGCAAATTTTCGTCCTGATATTGTCGTTCGTATATTTAAAAGTAAGCTTAAGGAACTTATCGATTTAATTTCCAAAGAGAAATTTTCGGTAAAGTAAATGCCTTAATTTATACTATTGAGTTCCAAAAACGTGGTCTACCTCATGCGCATATTTTGATCACTTTGGATAGAGATGATAGAATAAATTGGGTTGTTGATATTGATAAGATTGTGTGTGCTAAAATAGCTGATATTCAAGTACATCCACAACTATATGAAATTGTTAGGCGTCATATGATTCATGGACCATGCGGTCTACTTAATCCAAACTCTGTCTGCATGAGAGAAGGAAAATGCAGCAAACATTTTCCAAAAGATTTCTGTGATTATACGAGTGATATCGTGAATGGATATCCTGTTTATAGACGACGTGATAATGGTGTGAATGTTGATGTTCGTAGGCATTCTGTTGATAATCGATTCGTCGTTCCATACAATCCATATATTTTAGCCAAATTTAATTGTCATTTAAACGTAGAAGTGTGTACAACCGTTAAAAGTGTGAAATACATTTACAAGTACTTGTACGTGTATAAAGGATATGATTGTGCGTCGTTAGAATTTGGGGAATTAAATGGTGAATTAAATGACGAAATTCAGGTAGATGAGATACAAAATTTCTTAAATGGGCGGTATGTAGGTTCCACTGAGGCTTCATGGCGTATATTTCAGTACCCTATGCACTTTAAATCGCATACGATTATTCGCCTTGATTTTCACTTGCCCAATCGTCAAAATGTTTTTTTTCGGGAAGGTATTAGCATTTTTTAACTTGAATAATAATGACCCTTCATCTGCAAAATTGGACTAAGAGAAAACGTGGAAATGAAAAAGTGATATCTCGATTGTATGTTGTGTCACCCAAAGATATTGAATTGTTTCATTTGCGGTTACTTTGTTGCATGTTCGGGGCCCAAAGTCATTTGGAGATTTGCGAACGTATTTAGACAGAGTTTAAAATGGGATTTCATTTTGCTCTTCGCTCTTCATTTTTGGTCAAGAGCGATAATAAAAACTATTAAAAAGCTCTTTATAAAGAGCGATATTGTAAAAAAAAAAATATCCCTCTGAAGTACTGGAGCATTATTTTTATTATAAGGCTCTTGCTCTTCCACTATTGCGTTTGTGTTATCATATTTTCGCTTTTTGTTATTGCGCTGTATTGAGAAAATAAATACGCTCTGCTCTGATGAATAAAAACATCATTATTATATTGCTCTTGCTATTGTAATTACGGCCAACGGTTACATTCAAAACCTTCTAAATTTCTTTAGAAAGCCAGATTGTTTTATTAATGAAAAGATGTACGGGCATTGGAAATGGGATTCTAAAATGATTTTTGGGTAAAGTTATGGAATATGGCCAATTAGGATGGAACTTGGCTATTCCTTAACCGATTTTAGTGAAACTTAAAATGCGCAATGGACGTGGAATTCTAAACTGATTTTTGGATGAAGTTCTGGAATACGGCCAATTATGGTGAAACTTGGCAAATTTCTTAACCGATTTCAGTGAAATTTGACATGTGCATTGGAGGTTGGATTCTAAAACGATTTTTAGATGAAGTTCTGGAATATGGCCAATTTGAATGGAATTTGGCAATTCCTTAGCCGATTTTCGTGAAATTTGACTAATTCTTAATTGATTTTTAGGTGTAATTCTGGAATATGGCCAATTAGGATGGAACTTGGTCATTTCTTAACTGATTTTAGTGAAATTTAAAATGCGCTATGGACGTGAGATTCTAAAATTATTTTTGGATGAAGTTCTGGAATATGGCCAATTATGGTGGAACTTATCTATTTTTTAACCGATTTTAGTGAAATTTGACATTTGCGTTGGAAATGGGATTCTAAAATGATTTATGGATGAAGTGCTGAAATAATGGCCAACTAGGATGGAACTTAGCTATTCTTTAACCGATTTCAGTGAAATTTGACATGTGCCTTGGAAATGGGATTCTAAATTTGATTTTTAGATGAAGTTCTAGAAAATGGCCAATTGTGATGGAACTTGGCTATTCCTTAATCAATTTTAGTGAAATTTGACATGTGCGTTGGAAATGGGACTCTAAAAAATGACTTATGGATAAAGTTCTGGATTATGGCTATATGAGTAATCTAAATATTGATATATTTATTATACATCTGCCGGGAAATAAGGTCGCAATAAAAGGAAAATAAGAAAAAATGAGTGACAGCACGCTAATGTTAGTGACGGATCCCGGAATTAGGAAAATCATTTTAAAATCTCATTTCCAACGAACATGTCAAATTGCATCACAATCGGTTAAGAAATAGCCAAGTTCCATCGAAATTGGCCATATAGGCCATATTACAGAACTTTATCTAAAAATCACTGTGGAATCCCGTTTTCATCACGCATGTCAAATTTCTCTAAAATCGGTTAAGGAATAGACAAGTTCCATCACAATTGGCCATATTCCAGAACTTGATCCAAAAATCATTTTAGAATCCCATTTTCACCGCACATGTCAAATTTCACTAAAAACGGTTGAGGAATAGCCAAGTTCCATCACAATTGGCCATATTCCAGAACTTTATCCAAAAATCATTTTAGAATCCCATTTCTATCGCGCATGTCAAATTTCTCTAAAATCTGTTAAGAAATAGCCAAGTTCCATCCTAGTTGGCCATATTCCAGAAATTTATCTAAATATCGTTTATCGAACTTTTTTTATTTAATGATATTCAAAGAGCAATTCGTGTGTTACAAAAAATTTTGCTCCCTAATGTATTTTCTTCAATGGCTCTGTAGAATGGGTTGGGAGCGATATTTTTAGCTTTTACGTTCTCTGTTTTAAGAGCAAAATTAAAAATAAAAATTTAAATCACTTTGAAAGAGCGAAATAATTTTTTTTGTGTTTACCATTAGAGGGTAAGAGCGTAAAACCAAACTGAAAAAAAAAATTATTGGGAGCAAGAGCGAAATTTTTTATAAAGAGCTCTAAAAGAGCGATAAATTTAAACTCTGTATTTAGATGTTCAATATCCAACATTTACTGAAGCATGTCAAGCGCGAGGTACTGCATCCAATGATATTGAATGGCGTGAGTGTTTGAATGAAGCAAAAGAAACTAAATCTCCTCGGGAATAACGTGAATTATTTGGATTTAATTGTGGTTTGAATGTTCCAGCAAATGCCTTACTTCTATGGGAAGAGTTTAAAATATTAATGAATGAAGATTTTCTTAAGTATTGTAATGAAAACCTTTCATGTAATAGATCCCTTTTGATTATTGATAATATTCTTCAAATACACAATCTTTCCTGTCAACAACTTGGGCTCCCAATTCCAGTGTATGTGGATGAAAATATTGATTTCGATTTTGTTGATCCTATTGAAGAAGAAACCATTTTTCAATGAGATGTATAGAAGCGCCAATGATGAACAACGCAATGTTATAAACTTGGTTTTGCGTAAATTATTAGATCATAATACTGGTAGCAATGTATTTTGTTTGACAGCTCATGCAGGTTGTGGAAAAACGTATGTCCTAAAAGCAATCATTCATAAATTATATTCATTACAAATACCATGCAACTGCCTTCAGTGGTATAGCTACTACTCTTTTGATTGGTGGCCGAACTTTGCATAATGTTTTCAAGTTACCTATTCCAATTTTAGAAAACTCAGTATGAAGCATTACTGCCAACAGTGCTCAAGGTCGATACATTAAATCAGCTTCATTGATAATTATTGATGAAGTATCAATGTGTCTACTACATGCCTTAAAAATGATTGATAGATTATTGAGAGATTTGACTGTGAATGAAAGTAGAGAAAAATTATTTGGGGGTAAAACAATTTTGTTGTTCGGTGACCTTCGGCAAATTTTGCCATATTTCAACTTTTCACCGTGTTACTTTAACACAAAATATAAGAACTCTACCTCATGAAATTGGGTTTGTTAAATTCCTGAAATCTATTGGTAATGGTAATATGCAAACTTTCCCTCAATACGGTCAAGATGTCATTGAAATTCCAACACATCTGCTGTCTGATTCTTCAAATATCATGCAAGATATGTTTTTCAATGTCGGTGGTCGATGGTTATTTTGGCCCCAAAAAATTTTGATTGTCATTTTATCAATTCCGAAATTATGAATCGTATACCAGGCGATGAAAAAGTATGCTACAGTTTTGATACGATTATTAGCGATGATATTCGAGAACAAAGCAATTATCCGGTTGAATTTTTAAACTCTTTGACTGTTACCGGTTTACCGCCACACAAATTGGTTTTGAAAGAGAATTGTATTATGTTACTCATACGTAATTTAAATACAAAGAATGCATTGGTGAATGGAACTCGAATGCGTGTGAAAAAAATGCATACAAATACTATTGATTGTGAAATTTTGACAGGCGTTGCACGTAACACACGAATTTTAATTCCTCGGATTCATTTCACTTATTCAGGTACACTTTTACCTTTTCATTTTAAACGTACTCAATTCCCAGTTATATCAGCTTTTGCAATATCTATAAATAAATCGCAAGGACAAACATTTGAAAAAGTAGGGATTTTATTATGACAACCTGTGCGAGGTTGGGGCACTTCGCGCCCAGGGGCAGAGCCCCTAGTCTATATTAAATTACGTTCGAATAAATATACTTCCAAAGCAAAGTAAAAATAAAAAATAAATAAATGGTCACCTTAAATAAATAAACTGCCTAGATTCGCACGTACCAATTTGTCCCATGTATAAAATGTTTCAGGTAAATCCCAGGAATTTTATCATCGATACAATAATTTAAACAAATTACATTAAATTAACATTCGCATGATTCAGTCCTTTAATCTATTTCTGGAATTTATGACAGACACAAAATATTCATCTCAGATAAGTACGTGGAACTCATTAAATTCACCCCCAAAAAACACTCAACTTTATTATATACATAATATGGAAAAAAAATTCCATTTTTCCGAACAAAAAAGAAACCAACAAGCTTTTTAAACCAAAAAGCAAGACAAAAACGACAGAAAAAAGCTTAAAGCTCTTTATGTGTTGTTGTTGTTGCTTTCTATATTTTCCTCTTTTTCTATAACATACCATAAAAACAACAGTTTGTTGCTCGATGTCGGTGTGTACACACACGGTACACAATTTTTTTTTTTTGGTTATTTCTTAATTTACAAACAAATTAAAAAATAATTAATAATCACAAATAAGTGTTATTTAATTAATTAAATTTTTTTTTCTCGGTGTTGCTTAATTAAATTTTTTTTATTCAGTGTTAAATAAATAAATGGTTTAATTTTTGTTTTATTTTCGGTGTTAATTAATTATTTAAATTTAATTTGTGTAAAAGTGAACAAAAATGTTGTGTTAAGTGTTTAATTAAAAAAAAAAAAAAAAAAGTGTTTTTTATTACACACATAAGTATATAAAAAAAATTCTAAAGTGCAAATGTTTTTTTTGTTTTATTAATTATGCAAATTGAATTAAAATTATTTAAAAATTCAAAAAAGAAAAAATTAAAGTGTTTCAAAATATTTGTAAGTGTTTAACAATAAAAAAAAAAAAAAAAAAAATGTTTTACAAATTAATTTAAAAAAGAAATAAATAAACGTATAAAATGTTTTATTTTTATTTCAAAAATTTTTAATGGTTTCGTTATTTATTTACTTGAGTGATAAAAATTAATTGACAACAACAACTTGATGCGTTTAATTGTAATATAATAATAAAATAAATTTTTAAAATTGGATATTACGTTTTGGAATGGAAATTATATCAAATTTAATGGTTTGTAATATTTTATTAACGTTTTTATTGTTTTTAATTTAAATAAAAGTGTTTCAGTATAGAAATTATCGTGTTGGAGGTCGTAGGTGTTTTTTTTGTATGACTTTGACCCCTTCCCCACCGTAAATCTAAAATTCAATTTATTGGTTCTAACACAACAAACATTTAATAACTGTATACTAAAAATAACACCGAAACCTTTTATATCATGAGAAAGTTTTTTTCATGACTATAAAATTCAGGTCTAGACACTATGTTTTGTTCGAATTTTAATTTATTTTCTCCTAAATTTTACTGTCTTACTTAAATTTTGTATTCTTGACGCCAACATCTTTTATGCTTAACTCTTGTAACATTTTGTTTAAAAATCATTTATGTTTATCTAGTTTGTGTACAAGAGTAGGGATACTCTTGCCAAACACGAACATTTTTATTTTAAAAGTTAATTACAATTTAAAAGTGAACTTTAACTTGCTGACCTGACTCCGGTATAGTTTCTGTGTTCAACTAATTAATATGATCCACATTAACATGTGTTCCGTGGTTTGAATACTAATCAAACTATTAGTGAGTGTCATAAATCTCACGATATTTTTTTTTTTTTTTTTTTAGTGGAGGGTAAATATTTATAGGGTAGATATTTATTTATTTATTATAATTACAAAAATAAAAAATTCCATACAAACTATTTTTATCTAAAACATGTATTAAATAATAGAGGCCTTCAGAAATGCTTAAGGCATTTTATTGAAGGTGGCATCATAAAAAAATTATGCATCACATGAAATAAGGTTTTGTGGGGGATGGTAATTAATTAAGTAATTTTTAATGAACAATTTTATTTATTATTACTTTTTAGTGTGTTAGACGGTTGAAAATTGATAGCACGACTGATAGTAATTGTAACTGAAAAACTTGTAACGAAGTGACCTTGCGGCCACCCGTTAGCAGAATCATCCAGGAGTCACCACCTGCAGCATTTGTCTGACTCACGTTCAGTCTGTGGGGTGGGGTTGGGGTGGTGCCCTTCCTGGATCGAGTTAGCTGCTCTCACATTATTTAAGCCGTTACTTCCCACTATGCTCACCTCCTGAATTAATGAATTTAACGCGAACACATAATTTTTTTGATTGTAACCATTAACATATTTATTTTTATTAAATTAATAATTTAGAAATGAAATTTACACATCCAACTACTTTACACAAAAAAATAAGCGAGAATTAATCCAATTCACACACAAATTGCGTCGTTATATATATATATATATATATATATATATATATATATATATATATATATATATATATATATATATATATATATATATATATATATATATATATATATGTCCTCACTATGGACGCCGATCTCGTTCCGTTCTATGCCTGCACAGCACTCAGAGCCCTGCGTACCCTGCAGCTACGTACGGAATAAAGTAAAAGTGGCTGCTTGCGCAGACCGTTATTAATTAAAATTATTAATTATTTAATATATATATAATATAAGGCACAATTTGATATTAATATGTGTACCAGAATTACAACTTATTACTGAAAAAAACTAACTAATTTATGGTTATAACCCAAAAAAAAAAATACATACAAGCAAAATATTTATTATACCCGTTAACGGAGCCTCACTAATTCCGCTGTGACCGCTACACGTGTCTCCCTCCTCACGTCAGACTGCTACCCCTGCTTTTGCGGCCGAAATATGACCACTCTATTGTTAAATTCTTTCAGAAAAAAAAACACCCTGAGGGTAAAAAATTTTACTCGAAGGGTAAAAATTTTACTTTACAAATTCTTTCTGAGAAAATAAAGCACTTTATTTTTTGTTCGAAAGCATTTTGCTTTACTCTGGATTTTTTCATAGATTTGCTTTACTCTTTACAAATACATAGAAATGTGAAATGTCAAAGTGAATTGGAAACAAAAATAAAACTCCATTTTGATATTTCATTTGTTGTTTATTGAATATTAATGCGCTAAAATTAATTGGTTTCATCTTTTTGCTATCACAATAAAAAAAGTTTTACTGATCTGATTGACAGTAAAACATAACCTCACTTTATTTTGCTCTTTTTACACCAACACAACTACAAAAATATTTTCATATTCTTTAGGAGATAAAAAAGTTACTTTATTTCGAGTAACCCGAAAGAATTTGACATACCACACCGCCCAATTCTCGACCACCACTGACTCGCTCTAGTAATACCTCCCGCACCGTCACTGCTATCTCGAGTCTTCTGCCCACCTGTTCACAAATCACGGGCGATACAGCCGATTTTTTTTTTTCCACACTTATTATCTGCATCCAAATTTGTTATGGGTTGAATCTATATTCCTCTGTATTTGTACTGCCACCGCTTCGCGACTTACAAAATACGTAACCCCTATCGGATTCGCAGCCACCGTCTGTGCTTTTTTTTTTTTTTATTATACACTGCGCCAATTAAAAAACGGAACGGAAATTTTCTTCTAAAAAATACCCAGATTTGAACGCTTGTATCTTGATGAAATACCACCTTTCAAAAAAAAATTTTTGTTTATAGTTGAAGAAAATTTTGTTTTCTTTTCGATACTGGAAACCGTTTTATTTTATTTTGTTTTTTTATGACGTTTTTCAGTAAAACAAAAGGTGTCTAAAAAAATAAAAATTTGCTGCTGTTTGAAACTGTAAACGAACTTGCTCGATATTTCATTCAAAAATCCAAATCGGCTATTTCATAGAGAATTGTTCACTCCTTGTCGAGTTATTGAAGTTTTAGAGAAAACGTATCAAAAAGCGTATACACGTTAACAAGGACATTTTTTATCTTGTAAACTGAGCACTCTACGATAAAATTTTGAGCCACATTTTGATATCAGGCGTAATTTTGCTGATCCAAAATCAAGGAGAAAATATGTTTTTACAGTGAAAATTATGATTTATTTCATAAGGTTAATTGCAAACAAAATCCTTTTAAACATTATTCAAACGTAATAAAACTAAAATATATGAACAAACTGAAATTTTCAATAACACGTGCTACCTCCTCTAGCCGGTATTACTTCATAAATACGCCGTGGCATATTTAAAATATTGCGTATTTGTTGCATGGTGATTTGCTGCTATTCTTCTTGTAAAGAGTCGTGAAGTTCCTGCAAATTTGTTGGTTGCCTTGTCCGTTTTTTTACACGCGGTTTTAACATATCCCAGACGTGTTCTATGGGGTTTAAATCTGGACTTCGCGGAGGATGGCTTATTAAATTAATGCAGTGCTGTTGCAAAAATTGGCATGTGTTTAGAGCTGTTTGCAGCCGGGCATTATCATGCATAAAAAAATCCGCGCCCAATTTGCATTTTCATTTAAAGCATATGAAGCCTTAAAATTTCTTCCACGTACCGTGCTGATGTTAAAGCTGGATGTGGTATTACTACCAAATATGTCTTGCAATTCCAAGAAATATCCGCCCAAACCATTACCGAACCTCCATGATATGGTACGACTGGCATCATGCAATTAGGGTGTAATCGTTCCCCTATTGAACGCCAAACTCTGCATCGGCCGTCTGATGCATACAAATTGAACGCGATTCATTCGAAAAAGTACCTTACACCAGTCCCTCTGAGTCCAGTCGTCATACTGCAACGCATAATTTCTTCTTTGTCGACGTTGATTATCAATCAGATACGGAACTCTGACAGGTCGACGTGATCTTAGTCGATAAACTTTGATTCGATTTAATATCAACTGTTTTGATGTCTGGTTTTGTATAGGTACATTACTTCTTATTGCTTGAGCACTGCTTGTCCTGTCTAGCATAACGTGCGATAGCTCGATCTTCTCTTGATGTAGTTTGTCTTGGTCTACCAGACCCTTCGCGCCGACTCTCACTGCCTATTTCTGCGCCGATTCACACTGCTCAGTTCACAACAGACATACTAATATCACAGATTCGCCCAATTTCCCGATAAGTTTCACCGGCTTCAACTAAAGTGACAATTTTTGTAGCGCGAACGAGTAATTGTTCTTTTCGATTCATCTCGCTTGACTCTTCAAATAACTATGCGATAAATTAAATTATTGTTTTCCATAAAATAACGTAAAATTTAAAGTAGCTCAAAATTGTATCGTAGAGTGCTCAGTTTAGAAGATAAAAAAATGTCCTTGTTAACGTGTATACGCTTTTTGATACGTTTTCTCTAAAACTTATAACTCGGCAAGGAGTAGCCGCACAGACATTTTCCTAGTTCCATTTTGCAAGGTTTCTAAATTCTCTGTAAAATGGCCGATTTGGATTTTTGAATGAAATATCGAGCCAGTTCGTTTACAGTTTCAAACAGCAGCAAATTTTTATTTTTTTTAGACACCTTTTGTTTTACTGAAAAACGTCATAAAAAAACAAAATAAAATAAAACGGTTTCCAGTATCGAAAAGAAAACAAAATTTCCTTCAACTATAAGCAAAATTTTTTTTTTAAAAGGTGTTATTTCACCAAGATACAAGCGTTCAAATCTTGGGTATTTCTTAGAAGAAAATTTCTGTTCCGTTTTTTAATTGGCGCAGTGTATATAAAAAAAAAATACAAAAAAAATGGCGGTTTTATCTTCAATTTGATGATTTTTAATCTTTTATTTGATTGATGTTCATCAAATATATCTCATGATGCGATTTAAGTACCTATCCGACCAACACCCAAAACTCGACTGTCAAAAAAAACTTTTGCTTACAAACAATTACAATCTCTTGGTGGACCATCACGCCAATCCATCCAAAGTGGCCGACACTCGTACCGCCATAATTGGTTGCGTACACGACACTACGATCAATTGCAACTCACTTCAGCTACCAATGATGTATTTTTTTTTATTTTTTTAATAAGTGACGTTTCGTTTTCGTAAGCTAGCCAGCAAGGAAAAGATTTACTATTTTATTCATTGTTTTCGTCCAGTTTATACGACCGAGTCGTAACAGACTCAAGCAGAGATACACAGATAAATTATTAACGAACATTATGGTGGTTTTACAATTTTCTTATGGATAAATTTAAAACTAGCCTTGGCCTCCATGTTTATCAAAAACATAAACCTTAGTCGCATTTTATTTGACCTAGGAATTGGAATTCAATGTTTGGAATTCGATTGGTTTTCAAAGGTTGGTAGGCGAAATTCATTTGTTTGTATTTAATAAATATTTTTTTTACTTTTAAATGTCAAATATATATATATATATATATATATATATATATATATATATATATATATATATATATATATATATATAAGTATATGTAGTCAAAATAGTAATAAATTTCACAAAGCCGACCTATAGAAATAAAAAAAATGTGGTCCAGTACACCCAGCGTAAAGTAGGCAAACTAAACCATGAATTTGATTTTGAATTTCGTTAACTAAAAGTGTTGAGATAGAAAATGAAAAACTCCATAGACAACTGTGCAAGATTGAAAAAATTACATCGGAGTTAATTAACGAAGTTAAACCTCTTAAGTTAGAAAATGACAAAGCGATGGAACCTGAAGAACAAGATGCTTCCGAGTTCCGTAAGAAAAATGCTTTGCAAGCTAAGAAACCAAGGGAACAGTGTGCTACAGAGTTCCACACTGACGAATAATAATTAAGAGAAGAAATTGACTGGATCCTAAAAAAGAACAGGAAGAAAAGACCAACGACCCCTTTTACAGCATGTAGTTCAGCTAGAAAGACGGTAGCATTGGAACCCAAGGACCTCGAGAGGGCTGCCAAATCTTCCGTTTGATTTAACTCTTACGATTTAGTGGAAATGGAAAGTCGCCTGTAGGTCACCCAGCTTTACTATAGGAAGGCTAAATAAAACTGGAGGATACCAGGTATCCAGAGGCCGCATACTTCACCTTACTGTTTAACCTCTCACCCATTCATCCATCGGCATACGCTGTTCCATCTAGATTAGGGTTTTTTGTCAAGCGTTTCTCCTTTAGTGCCGTACTTTACGGCCAATGGCCAAAAATGTGCCAAATGGCCTCAGTTACCAGTGGTTGCCACGAGGAGGCAGTACGTACACTTGCGCATTGTGACCGGGTTATCTCTTACACAATTGTATCCATCACACAGCTGCTTACTACATGACCAGAACAGCTCATGTGATGCGCACCCTACTGGAAGCTTACGGAGCTGGTAGATTAATCTACTCAACTATGGTCCCCGCCTCCAATAAACGGCAAACCACCATTTTTGAGCAATAAAAAAGGATATAGTAAATTGGCGATTTATTCCATTAGCAGCTTCCAATCGTGGTGGATTATGGGAAAGTGCCGTCAACTCAACCAACAACCGAATCACCAGAACGCTTTAGTAATTCCCAGCGTTAACGGTTCAAATCGATGGCCTTCTACTTAATCTTAACTCTACTGATTCTTAACAGGCCAATTTGTTCCGGCAATAAATATGTTAACGCTTATAATCAGCACAATATTGCTTAAATGAAAATCAATTTAGACCAGGTGCGTATATCTGGTTTTTTGTCTACTTGAACGCAGTCAAACATTTAATTATAAACGAAATCCATGATTCCGGTGTTTGTGGATATTTCACTTTAAATCAATAAAATACAATCAATTCAATTTTAAAATATTTATTCAACTTAAATATTTATTTTATTATTATAGTTTTTGTCTGAGAATAAGTGCTCCTTATTGTGAAATAGTTTCTTATTTTGCTTCAAGATCGATTTCGATGCTATAGCAGCATCGTCAGTTGATTTACTTATTGAATTATTTCGTATTTTTCAATCCGTTTTTATATTAAACTTTTTTGGAATTTCAATGGTTCCGCCGCATAATTTTTTGATTCAGGAACGATTTTCTGGTTACGTTGATTGCATGTGGATTCCATTTAAATAATTATTAATCTGGTTCAGCTGTCTGCTCGTTCCAGTGAACAATATCAATATGTCATCCACATATCTATGCCAATATTGGATTTTTCCGAAAAGCTGATTTCTATCGTTCAAAATATACGTGTTTTCAATATGATTTAAAAATACATTGGCCACAGTTCCGGATAATGGGCTTCCCATAGGTAGACCATCTTTTTGAATATAGAATCTCTCTTCGTGTTTAAAATAATTTTGACGTGTGATTTCTTCCAATAACGCGATAACCTCGTTTACGATATGTGCATCTATCTGTTTCTCCATCAAAAGTCGTCTTGTAATTACTATTGTTTCTTCTACTGGAATGTTCGTATACATATTCGTAACATCAAAAGATGCTAACTTTCCGTTCCTCGGTATGTTTACCTCCTCAATTTTGTTCACCAGTTCTAAATTATTTTTGACGGAATGGTCATTTTCTATACAAATATTGTTATATAGCCATTGGTTCAAGTGTTTTGCAATTTTGAAGGCCGGCGCTTATGTGAAGTTTACGATCGGTCTCATTGGCATATCCACCTTATGAATTTTGGGCATGCCTCTGATTATCGGGATTGTTGGCTTAATCACTTTATTTAGTCGGATTTCTCTACTGCTCATAAAATGCTTCGACTTACTGATAACTAACATTATACCTGGCCGTCGGGTCATCGTTACACTCCTGAATCCCGTTGTTTATAATGAACTCATCAATTTTCGTATTGTATTCCCGTTTGCTCATTATTACGACTGTATTCCCTTTGTCTGCTTTAACAATCACCGCATCGTTGTAGCTTATTTTGCTCCTTATGCTGATGGCCGTTTTATTCTCGCTATTATGTGTAGCTAGACCTTGACCAATTTCGTCCTTAATCTTGTCAACCACTATACTCCTAATATCAGCTTGATGTTCTAAATTTGTTTTTGTGATAGCGTTCTCGATGCTCATTAAGACTCTCCGTTGATTTTTTGGAATTGTTAAGTGGCGCTATATTGTACTTCAGACCTTTTTCTAGCAATGCTACCTCCTTATTGTCGAATTGAATATTAGTGTGGTTCTCAATCATATGGTGGAACTGATGGGTTGTAGTTGGTACATTCGACGAATAATTTGCCATGTTGTTTCTCACGGTAACTAGTGCTTTTAACTTCCTTCTTATGGTATACCTCTTGGCCTGCAATCTCGTTTCTACCAGCTCACTGACATGTTCTAATATTTCGACGTATTCTAAATAATGGAAATTTCTAGCAATCCGTAACTGTAGATTGTATACTTCCATTGTTAATCTATTGATTTTCGTATATAGCATTTTGATCTATTCTTTAACCACATCTTTTCCGCTTTAGCTTTTATACGAATGGCCGTTCTGGTATTGTTCCTAATTTGTATGTTTATATATTTTGGTATAATGCCCTTTCTTACGCATGATTCGTTGAAAAATAGATTTAATTTATTACACCTTAATTTATATAAAGTGTTTAAGTATTTATACACATACGTAATTGGTAAATTATTATTATAAACGAAATCCATGATTCCGGTGTTTGTGGAAATTACACTCTATTTTTTGGATCTAACAATAAAGAATTTAAATCAAAAACATAAATTCCAAATTTTCAGAAAGTCTACACAAACGTGTCAAACTATTCATCAAAAATCGCGTCACCCGTATCAACAAAAGATAGCAGCATACCGCTATATGATCCACAGGCTAAACAGTATTCCAATGTCTGATGAAAACTACAATGTAGAGCTGGGGAACATTAAATGCATCGCTCACCAAAATGGGTACCAAGCAGCAGAGATAGAGAGAATGAATTATGGATGCAAGAGGAAAATGGAATATCGGGGGTATACCAGTCTAAATTGTGATGTTGATGATACAAAATATATAAGTATGAATTGGAGTCATACTAGTATAAAAATTCAAAAAGTCTTTAAGCATTTTGGTTATACTCTGGCACACAAAACCAATAATAAATTAGACAAATTAATCAAGGAACAGGAGAAACTTTGGATACGGAGGTGTACAAATTAACATGTTCAAATTGTCAGGCATTTTATTTAGGACAAACGGGCCGATCCTTTAAAGAAAGATTTAGGGAGCATGTAAAATCAATCGGAAAAATCAACCCTGAATCAAAATTCGCACAGCATATTAATTCTACACAGCATAATTACACAAGTTATGAAGCAAATTTACTCTCAAATTTTTCTCGAATGTTGCTCCTCAATGCTCAATAAATTTATGAATTAATTCTTGTTCAATTGGTGAATATTAATAATTATTTTGGTGATCAATATATTTGGTCGAATAATTCGCAAACATTTTACAAAGTGCAAAAGTGAAAATTAATTGGTTTCCGCGTGTACAGTTATAGTGCTAGCGGTTTTATTACGGTTTTTGTCGTCACAATATACTGTTTAGAAAAAATGGCGGAATTGCAAAGACTAAATCAGAGACACAGTACTGTAAAAGGTACGGTAACCAATATCAAAAAATTCGTGGATGCTTTGGTAGCAACTCAACTACAAGATGGTCACGCAGTTAATAAAGAGCAAATTGAGTCGAGAATGGACAAACTATAGATGAATGTTGGACAGAATTCCATGAACTGAACAATGCCATTGCACTGATGTCAACAGATCAACAAGATGAATTTGACAAATTTGAGGAAGCATATTTTGAAAGCAAATCAGCATTAAAACGAATTTACAATATTCGGTCTCCTAGTGCTTCATTGTTGCAGTTTCAATATTCCCATGGATATAACGGTCAATAATCGAACAATGTTTGATCCAGATCGATCTACAATTTTGAATGACATTCGTTTGCCACGGCTAACAATACAACCTTTTTCGGGAGATTATACGAAATGGCAAGCATTTCAAGATCAGTTTGTGACAGCGTTTGGTAGCAATCATGCCCTCAGCAATGTAAATAAATTTCAGTACCTGAAGCGCTAGTAAAGCGCTATGATAAGAAGAAGGGCATAGTAAAGGAGTTGATCGAAATGTACATGGCACAACCGATGTTAAATCAAGCATCATTTAAGTCATTACGATCATTAGTAGATATATCAGATCAGGTCACTAGAGGTATTAAAGCACTAGGTGAAGATTGGGAATCACGCGATCCGTGGCTAATTTATATTTTAATTAAAAAATTTGATTATGAATCACAACAAGCATGATCAGAATATTCTGTTTCTATTGATTTTCCAACAATTAATGATTTTATTGAGTTTCTAACTGAGCAGCGGTGCGACGCACTAGAAGTATGTGCAAGTATGTATAAAAATCTTCAATTTGGTATTCGTTACAAGGACTTTATGAGCGAATACGAATATCTGCAACATATGCACGAAATACAACCAACCCAAATTGATAACAACAAACCACATTTTTACCTACCGCACCATGCAGTCTTAAAAGAATCCAGCACCACCACCAGATTACGTGTGATATTTGATGGGTCATATTCTATATACTGGCCCGCAGTTACAAGATGATCTGATTTTCATAATGTTTCGTTTTCATAGTCATATTATAGCGATATCTGCGGACATAGAAAAAAATGTACCGACAGCTCAACATCCACCACGACGATCGAGAATACCAATGAATAATATGGCGAGATGACGCTTCCAAAGATTTGAAACATTTCCAATTATCAACCGTAACTTATGGGCTTAGGTGTGCCTCATACCTAGCGATAAGAACACTTCAGCAATTAGCTGAGGATCACAACATTGAATTTCCACTAGCCAGTAAACTTCTGCGAAGGGATTTCTACGTAGATGATTTTATCAGTGGATGTGATAATATCGATAATACCGTGAATATATATTAGACAACCAGTAAATTTTTGGTTGCTGCCGGTCGTTTTAAATTACGAAAGTGAATCTAAAATAGTCGAGAGTTAATGCAGTGTATTCCAGGTTGTGACCATGCTGATGGACAAATTATTTTGGAAGATACTACATTTGTAAAAACATTGGGGTTATATTGGAATCCAAAAAAGGATTGTTTTGGGTTTAAAGTGAATTTGTCATCGAATCTACCACATACAAAAAGAACGCTATTGTCTGAAGTCTCCCGAATATATGATCCACTGGGTCTAATTTCTCCAGTAACCATTACTATGAAAGTTTTGTTCCAACAATTATGGATTCGTAAAATTTAATTGGATCAAAATTTACCAAATGAAATTGAAAATCAATGGAATCAAATAAGAGCCAACCACCAGAGTAGCTCCGATAAATCAAATTACCATTGTCAGACTCGAACTGTGTGCCGCTGCTTTAGCTGTATCGTTATCTAAATATATTTCAAAAGCACTAGATATTAAAGTTGATGAAATATATGCTTGGTCAGATTCACAAATAGTATTGGATTGGCTGTCCGACTATCCATCAAAGTGGAAAACTTTTGTGGCCAACCGAACATCATACATATTGGATATAATACCACGAGGCTGTTGGGGCCATGTTCCAACTAATTTAAACCCAGCCGACTTAGTTTCACCAGGCTGTTCTCTACATGAGTTAATCAGTAACCGCATGTGGTGGTCAGGTCCCGATTTCTTACAAGCACCAATCACCAGCTGGCCAATCCAAGCATTTGATCCTATTGGAGAAGCATTAGTAGTAGAGATGAAATCGCAAAATGTCGTTTACCAGCTGGTCAGTGAACCCGAAGCTGATGTCTGCCTATATGTATTTAGCATCCATAGTTCTATTCAAAAGAGTTATCGAGTTCGCAAAGACAGAAAATATGACGATATCCCGGTCCCTAATCTACAAATGCAATATATATCAATACGTAAATTTTTGGAAATTAATTCGCAAAAGAACAACCACAATTCGATCTCAGTAATCAACTCACCATTTGATGGAATAGCAGCCGTATCAGTTAATGAACTTCGTAGTGTAGAGAAAATAGCGGAGAGATGGGCTCAAAGTGAACAATTTCAAAAACGAGATAAAGTTACTTGTGAAAAGGGAGGAACTGCCGAAAAATAGTAAATTGTTACCTCTTACCCCATTCCTCGATAGTGATATGATATTGCGTGTTGGAGGCAGGTTATCTCAATCATTATACAATTACGATACCAAGCATCATGTGTGACACCTGGAAGGCCATTCACGTACACGGAAGTGGACTATGCCGGACCCATTTATCTTCGTGATAGAGTTGGTCGAGGCCCTTATAAAGTTATTAAGAGCTATTTGGCTTTGTTCGTCTGTATGAAAGTGGAAGCAATTCACTTAGAGATTGTAACTAGCTTATCTTCCGATGCATTCATCGCGGCCCTGCAAAGATTTATTTCTCGTCGAGGTCTTCCACTCGAAATTATTTCCGATAATGGTGCCAATTTTGTAGGAGCACGGAAAGAATTGGATGAATTGCTTGCTCTGTTTAAATTTGAAAAATATTTTCAATTAATTTGTAATTTTTTATCTCCCAAGAACCAACAGTTTAAATGCATTCCAGCTCGATCTCCACCTTTTTGGCGGACTCTGGGAGTCCAATGTTAAGGTAGCAAAACCGGTGTGAAGTATTTCACACAAAGTGTAGCTACACAAATTAACGAAAAGTGTGAGTGTACTGAAAAAGTGTAAGCCTACATAAAAAAGTGTAAATAAGAAGTAGAACCAGGCATGGGCTTATATTTCCATAAAGTGGACAGGTTAAGCTATCTGAAACAATTTTAGTTATTAAAATAAAAAGGGTTGGGTATGTTCGACGCTATTTTGAAAATTGTTAAAATCACATAAATTGTCCAAAATAGCGTCGAACATACCCAACCCTTTTTATTTTAATAAGAAAAATTGTTTCGGATAGCTTGACCTGTCCACTTTATGGTAATATCGCCCCATACCTGGTTCTACTTCTTATTTACACTTTTTATGTAGACCTACACTTTTCGTTAATTTGTGTAGCTACACTTTGTGTGAAATACTTCACACTGGTGGTAGGAAAGCGATACTATATCTCGTAAAATCCACGGGTAGTTTCAATTTTTACATTTGAGCAGCTTTACACTATTTCAACACAAATAACTCCGGGTCACTTTTTAATTGGCAATCCAATGATTGCATTACCTGAGCCGCAGCTTCAACACATCAATGAGTCGGGATTATCAATGTGGCAGAATATTCAAAATCGCGTGCAAGGGTTCTGGCGTCAGTGGTCAAAATCTTACATTACTTCGTTGCAACAGAGTCATAAGTGGACCAAGACAGAGCAAAATCTCTCTATAGGACAAATGGTATTAGTGAAAGTAGACGGATTGCCTAAAGGTACCTGGTTACTTGGAAGAATAATAAATTTGCATCCAGGCCCAGATGAATTAATAAGAATGGTTTCAATTAGAACACCAAGGGGAGAAGTAAAAATAGCACTCGCAAATAGAAATATTTGACAACGCTTCAGCAGAGATCCAAATTGAAAACTCAACACAAAAATCTTCTATAAAATTGTATTACCCTTAATTTCTACTTTTAGAGTGACGAATTTTAACATGACGGGTTTGTTTTTATTTCTGAACCAAAAAGACCATTTTCGGCAATAGAATAGTTAACTATACTTGAGATATTTATGTGGAAACATTCCGCAGTGACTTTCAGATTTACTCAGAAAGGTTCAGATACTTGATAAACAGTAGAGTTTATTTTTATTTTATCAGTGTACAATAGGAAAACTGGTGTTTGTCATGGTGACTCTTTGATGGAACAACCTCAAAAAATCGAACGGGGATTGTTTCCTTTGTTGACTACTACTCTACAAGAAAACTTTTCTCTATATTGCCATTGGGATGCTGAACGAATGGCCGTTGTAATTTGATAGCTATCTAAAACTACGATCATTTCAAGATGGCGTTTTTGTCTTTCATTTTTTTTAGTTTGCCGATAACTCGACAATTATAAATCGAAGCAAACTTCACTATTCTCGACCTCGAGCTTAGCGGATGATATACGCCAAAAAAAAACTCTTGAATAGTCCCATCTCTGCAAATTTCTAGTGCTGCGTGTTCCTCTGCAATTTTAGGAACTGGAAAACACTGGATTATTAAAACAAAATCTATTTACAGGCAATTCAACCAAAATTTAAATTATTTATTAACAATACATAAAAAGCTCAATGTTACACTCACTTCAAATCTCAAATACAAATAAATATCACATTAAAAAAGTGACAAAATCAAAATAATTTTATCAAAAATTTTCCTGACAAAGCCCTAATCCTGAAAATTAATAGTTCAGCGATAAACATTACTAAAGAACTGGCCCATCCATAAATCAAAATCACTACAGCTGTTTTATAGAAATCTTCAAAATCCATAACATCATCTTCCTTTACAACGCCTCTAAATGGCTTAACCTTTATCTTTACCTCAAACATTTCAAAATCCGCTCGCAACAACCAATACTTTTCGAGACCAGCCTCAAAACAGTGAAGAAGTATACTGTTCGCCTCGTCGTATAGTGGACGCGAATGCTTTAACACATATATTAAATAGCTTGGTGCTTTTATCTCCTTCGCTCTATAAAATCGCATTGCTCGTCCATTCCAATTTGCCGCTGAATTTAGAAATCTCGTCGCTGCCGCATTCGAGATTATTACCGCAAAATTATGAGTCCAATTCGATAACAGAATTTCTGTAGCCGTTATCTCAACATCGCTTTTAATTTGTGGATTCAATTCAGGAAACCAAAGTCTCTGATCGCTAAATATTCCAGGGTTGTAATCGTAAATCGTTAGATTCGATCGAATCAATTCCTCGACAGTATTAATATCCTTTTGGTAGTTTATCGATATTGAATTTGAGATCAAAAATGTTTGATAACAATTGAAATAAATAAAATTTAAAACAAATATTGAAAGAAACAGAACTTTTTCAATCCATAACGAAAGCCGCTCAGTTACATCAATCATAATCATGGATTTGAATATGTTAAAGGTCATATCATTGATTGATGCGGTTAAATTAAATTTTATTTTGACACCATACCATATTCCTGCTAGAATTACATTCCCTAATAGAAATCCCAGGACTGAGGTTATATCGAACGAATCGAATGATGCGATAAAACCATCTGGTTTTAAAATTCGTTTAACTAATATTACATCTCCGTCATCAAGCTCAAGTGGATAAGTTACTTTAAAAGTTTCATTTGGTAAAGCATGTAACCAATTTTGGCGAATATTATTCAATGCAATATCTCCGTATCCTAATTTTATCATCGTAAAAGCTTGTAACATGGGTTGGTACCTGCAATTAAATGTAAAGCTTTTCGTGTTGATAGTAAAGTTCAACTTTTTTACTAAAATTTTAAAAAACCAAGTGTTCCTACCACGCATTATCTTTCTCCTATTTGTAAACATACGTATTCCTTCTCGTACGTACATAACCTGAATACGATTTTTTTCAAAATTTTTATATGCCCCTTTGAAAATCGCCCGCATACTGGTGCTCGTCGATACATTCAGAATTTGATTCTTGTTTGATGACACAAATCTTATCGAATACTGATTTTTGAAAAAATTAACTACAAGCTTTTCAACTTTATTATAGTTGGTGTCAATCCGACGATATAGTATCCCGAACGAACGAAAATTGTCGAAATGTCGCATGTAGTGGAGGTATGAATTGTATGGTTTAAAATCGGTCTTAATTTCATTTTGAATTGCAAATATATAACTCACATAATCGATGTCATTTCGGGCAATTTTATGGTATACTGCTATATCGGTGAAATTAGACAAAAACGTTATATAGTATAACGACTTTTTGATCGAACTTCTGTAATACTTATCCATTTCATTCTCATCGATTATTGTAACAGTGATGTTTTTATTTAAGTTTATTAGAAGATTTGTTATGTCGTTTGAATGTGTAGTTTGATTCGTTCGGACGATTGTTATATCAAAATCGTTACCATTATCTTTATTATTTAATAAACGGATTAATTCTAAGGTAACCGGTTCGATTGATTCACTGGATGTGATTTGAAAAATCACTACTAGTATTAACGCGGTTATTGTAATTTTCCACATGATGGTTGAACAAGAACTGAGGTGTGCTTTACAATTTCTCTTAATTAAATTTCTTACCGCATTTCAACTTATTTAGATTAAATTTTTATTGTAGATTAAAAGCTTTGATTAGCACCTGTATAAAAGTTCAAAATTATTAAGCTTATTAAAGTAATTTCCCGGATGGATTTAATATTTTTTTTTTATGGTGTGAAATTGTTGATGACGCATTGCGTAAACCTGTAATTTTAAAATTACATTTATTACATTCATTCACTAATCTATTTCAATATTTATAATGAACAGGGTATCACACTTATGATATAACAAAAATTATATGTTTGGCTGTTTCTTTACTAACCATTTTTTGAAAATCGTCCATTTTTATAAAATAAAGATGTTCTCGCACATTTGATACCATGATCCTAACAGTCATAGCCGGGAGAGCAAGCAAACCTTCTAACAGTCAAAAAAATTGTTTAATAATTTCACCTGCATGTATGCTACGTTATAGCAATTACATTCCAATATGTATTCATTATGGTAAATGGCGGCACTTTGCAATTTTCGTAAATATTACAGGTTATAGGGGTTCGTAAATATTACAGGTAATATATATTGATTAACGATTTTTTTTAATTGCACAGAATACATCTTGTAACAGGTAATCGTTGCAGATTAATGAATCATAAGGAATTGGCGTGCAAAACAATCGTGCAAATTTCCACAAACAACCAAGGTTATAAAAATTAAATTGATAGTTTGAGCAATAACTTGAGTTATTATAGTAAATTCTTTATAATTTTATTGCATTTAGTTGATAATGCTTCTAATCGTATTTCGTGCACGATAATTATATTAAATATAAAAAAATTAAATTCCAAACAAATTCTTTATATCACTCAATGAATTTAGATCCATAAATTTTCTAATTGGTTTTAAAATCCTTTGCTTTATACGAATAGAGGTTACTAAAATGGTGTTGCCGCATTTATTTTCAACTATTGAAATTTTGGATATAGAGAAACTAACTGGTTCATCTTTCTAGTGATACAAATTCAAAACATAAAAATCATAAAATTAAAACATGACTTCCAAAAATTTGTGATTTAGCGCGTTTGCACCATTTACATTGTAGCGTTCAGGTGTTCAGGTGTTTATGATTGGACAAAGCCACCATGTGTATGTTTACATTGACGGATTAAACGGTAAGCGGGTCATGAAACTTCGCGGCTGAACCGTTCCATTCGACCTCATTCAATATACTTAAATGTCCACCATTTCCTTTTTTTTTGTATATCCATCCTTCCTCGCAACTCATCTGGATGATTGGTGTAACAAACGGTGCAATAAAATAAATGCAATAAAAAAAAAAAACAACAACAAGTACAAACAATTTTTAATCCAACAATTAAATATTTTTTTTATTATTTTATTCACCATGGCACGGCGACGAAGATTGGCAACTCAATCTGGGAAACCAACCCAGAATCACAAAAAAAAAACTTGCTAAACAATAATAATTCGGATGAGCAGTTTCGGGGCAACAGATGGCGCTAGGCATGCAGCAAACAATTATTTAAAATTAGCGCTCAAAAATTTGAGGGAAATGGCGAAAACTATGGAAGTACGCGAAAAATATAGAAAAATAATAGGAAATTGAAGAAGAGGTGATGACGAGGAGAAGGGGATGCCGTATATTTAGACGAGGAAGATCGTATGACGGGCAGTTAAGTCTGAATCTTAGAAGTGAGCAGATCGAAAAAAGTAAATTTGGTGTGTGCCCGTGAACTATGGGATAATGGTATAAAAAAAATTTTTGTATTTGCCATTATATCATCCATAGCAAATTGTTTTTTTTTTTCACGGGTCGGTTTTAAAACACAAATTAAAAAATCGAAAAACCAACCTACATGTAAATTAATTTGTATGAGAAATAATAAAATAAATAAATAAGTTTTATAACGAGTAAGAAGTGCGTTTGTTTTGCAAATTTCTTTTGTGTGTCCGCTTGTTACTGCGTCCGCCATAATTCTCGTTGTGGAAATAATAATAATAAAGACTGTGATAAACATAAAAAAGGAATTTTGTGAATACAAAGACGGTGATAAAAATAAAAGGAAGTTTGTGGTGAAAAATTGTGAAGTGAATCTAAAGAAAAAAAAAAGAAAACCAATAAAAGACAAACAAAAGAGCCATTAGATGAATGTGGACAAAGCAGATGGTGCAAAGTGTTTTTTTTTACTTTTAACTATCGCCGTGTAAAGTGGTGAAGCTCAAGAAAAAGATTTTTATTAAAACCATAAGTGATTGAGCAACAAAATCAATATACATCTAAAAGCAGATCATCAGTTCGCAGCAGAGGGGTTGAACCAGCAGAAGGGTTTCAGGTGAGTTGCAAGTCCGTATCATTGTTTTTTTGTCCCATCACGGTTGTCGCATGGTTTCGTGATACGCAGTTTTGTGTGTGTTTTTTTTTTTACCGTTAGCGCGATTATTCGAGAAAGACCCTAAAACACGCGGTGGCTTTTTAGTGGTGTTTATTTGCACCCCGCCCGAGTCATATTGCTCGCAATCGAGCTAAGCCGGCTTATCGTGCTGGTAGACTGGCGCCCAAAATCACGCACAGTGAGTAAAAAATTCAGAGTCTACCCAAGCCATCGCGCGTTGACGAACCAATTGAGACAGCACGTTACAACATTTCTTACCAATTGAAAGGTGGAAACATAAAACCTTAAATGTTAATATTTCAATCTAATTGGAGTTTTAAAGAAACGCAATACCAACAGCAACGTATTTAAATGGAGACAGATAAAAGTTGTGGTAATTTATTTTGAAGCCGATATATCCATAAATTTTCTAATTGGTTTTAACAACCTTTGCTTTATACGAATAGAGGTTACTAAAATGGTGTTGCCGCATTTATTTTCAACTATTGAAATTTTGGATATAGAGAATCTAAGTGGTTCATCTTTCTAGTGATACATATTCAAAACATAAAAATCATAAAATTAAAACATGACTTCCAAAAATTTGTGATTTAGCGTATTTTTCACCATTCACATTTCTTACCAATTGAAAGGTGGAAACATAAAACCTTAAATGTTAATATTTCAATCTAATTGGAGTTTTAAAGAAACGCAATACCAACAGCAACGTATTTAAATGGAGACAGATAAAAGTTGTGGTAATTTATTTTGAAGCCGATATATCCATAAATTTTCTAATTGGTTTAAATATCCTTTGCTTTATACGAATAGAGGTTACTAAAATGGTGATACATGTTTAAAACATAAAAATCATAAAATTAAAACATGACTTCCAAAAACTTGTGATTTAGCGTATTTTTCACCATTTACATTTCTTACCAATTAAAAGGTGGAAACATAAAACCTTAAATGTTAATATTTCAATCTAATTGGAGTTTTAAAGAAACGCAATACCAACAGCAACGTATTTAAATGGAGACAGATAAAAGTTGTGGTAATTAATTTTGAAGCCGATATATCCATAAATTTTCTAATTGTTTTTAACATCCTTTGCTTTATACGAATAGAGGTTACTAAAATGGTGATTCATGTTTAAAACATAAAAATCATAAAATTAAAACATGACTTCCAAAAATTTGTGATTTAGCGTATTTTTCACCATTTACATTTCTTACCAATTAAAAGGTGGAAACATAAAACCTTAAATGTTAATATTTCAATCTAATTGGAGTTTTAAAGAAACGCAATACCAACAGCAACGTATTTAAATGGAGACAGATAAAAGTTCTGGTAATTTATTTTGAAGCCGATATATCCATAAATTTTCTAATTGGTTTTAACATCCTTTGCTTTATACGAATAGAGGTTACTAAAATGGTGATACATATTGAAAACATAAAAATCATAAAATTAAAACATGACTTCCAAAAATTTGTGATTTAGCGTATTTTTCGCCATTTACATTTCTTACCAATTGAAAGGTGGAAACATAAAACCTTAAATGTTAATATTTCAATCTAATTGGAGTTTTAAAGAAACGCAATACCAACAGCAACGTATTTAAATGGAGACAGATAAAAGTTCTGGTAATTTATTTTGAAGCCGATATATCCATAAATTTTCTAATTGGTTTTAACATCCTTTGCTTTATACGAATAGAGGTTACTAAAATGGTGATACATATTTAAAACATAAAAATCATAAAATTAAAACATGACTTCCAAAAATTTGTGATTTAGCGTATTTTTCACCATTTACATTTCTTACCAATTGAAAGGTGGAAACATAAAACCTTAAATGTTAATATTTCAATCTAATTGGAGTTTTAGAGAAACGCAATACCAACAGCATCGTATTTAAATGGAGACAGATAAAAGTTGTGGTAGTTTATTTTGAAGCCGATATATCCATAAATTTTCTAATTGGTTTTAACATCCTTTGCTTTATACGAATAGAGGTTACTAAAATGGTGATACATATTTAAAACATAAAAATCATAAAAATAAAACATGACTTCCAAAAATTTGTGATTTAGCGTATTTTTCACCATTTACATTTCTTACCAATTGAAAGGTGGAAACATAAAACCATAATGTTAATATTTCAATCTAATTGGAGTTTTAAAGAAACGCAATACCAACAGCAACGTATTTAAAAGGAGACAGATAGAAATTGTAGGAATTATTTTAGGAGCATTATATAGAAATTGCGGATAAAACAGAAACAAACCATTCAATTTTAATTAAGTTGCATGTTGGTTGGTCATAAAGTGATAACAAATCCAAAACCGTTTTACTAAATCACTGCAGCTCTGTGAACTTCCTGTTTTAAACAAATAAATTAATTCTCTGGACAATAGCAACAATAAATTGGATAAAAATAATAAATCGAAATTAAAAACAATTTTATTTTTCACTTTTACAGCGTTACCTCTCTATATGGTGTATCTCATAAAGCGCGCGCACATCAACAAGTTTCATGTTAGTGTGAAATATTTTTTTTAAACGACTATAATAGTGTCTACTCTATGCAATATAAAACAAACTAATTTGTTTTAATTAAAATTTATTATTAAAACCAAAATACAAATAATGAATAACAAATATCTCATATAATTATTATTTATTATAATTAATTATTTATTTAATTTCTGTTGTTTAGAATTAAATTCAAATATCATATTTTGAGTGTGCAGTGGTATGATATTGTTTAGACTGGGTGAAAATATTTCTAGTGGGTGTTTTTGGTTGTAAACATACTTTTATAATTTATACATAATAGGTACAAACATACAAAAATAAGATTAATTTATTGTTCTAGTAAATTATGTTTGACGGATTGCAATGACTATCATAATTTTATGTGCGCTTAGTGTTTATGGTGTATGAATAAATATAGAAAAAAATTCCACTCAGCCGGGTGTATAATTCTAAAAAAATTTGATTAATTAACCAAATTTGATTGATTAATTGCTTAGTTTTTACTAGGGGAGTAAGGCTTAAAATATTTGCTTGAGATATTCGGTGTAATGAACAAATAACTTCCATATGAACAATGTCCAACTAACCGAATCGGAATTTCAATTTTTGGAAATTCCACTAATTTAATATTGAGTTTGTGTCAAATTAGTTTATAAATATTATATATTCTTTCAAAGAGACGATTAGCTGTTTGAGGACGTAATGCTCAGTGTATTAATCGGACAATGTTTCTCAAAGCATATTTTCAGAACTATGCTAGTTCACTGCTTTCTAATTGTTTGATCCACTTGCATAATAATAGGTGAAATCATATATAGTTTAAGTTCATAATGAGTGCCACCTACTGAAACTTATGTACAACGGTAAAGAACATTCAACGAATATTATTTTTGAAGAATATTCTCACAACGTGGGACATATTCTCAATACATTTCAGGCGGAAAATCTCAATGACTTCCTCACGAAGAATGCTAGTTTTATGTCGATATACACGTAGCCGAATTTGCACTTTGTGATGTGGTCTGGCTGAACAACGTTGAGCATTTGGGAGACAAGATTTATAAAAATTCTAATCCTCTTCGTAGTCTGGAGCAATCATGAATTAATATTGCTCAAATTGCTTTCATCAGCTGAATCACAATATGGTCTTTTTGACAGGTATTTGAATTCATTGTAAAAACTGTATGAAATATTATTTATTTGAAACTTTTATTCTCTGCTTTGATAGTAATTATATTTAATAAATACAGGAACGAAAATCGGTGAAATTACTTCTCACCACATCATCATGACAATAATACGATTATCTTGTTTACGTTCTTGTGTTTAAGCCACTAGCTACTATCATAGCCAATGAAAATTTATTTAAACATAATAAACTTTTTGTTAATTTGCATACTAAACGCGATCCGTTCAAAACGGCATATTTCAAAATGGAATATGGAAATATGACATAAGGTAAACTATGGAATATTTCAAGACAGAATATTTCAATATGGCATATGGTACATTACGACATAAGGTAAACTATGGAATATTTCAATATGGTATACGATACATTACAGCATAACGTACACTATGTCATATTGCAAAACGGCATTTAAATGTGTACTATGCAGGGCTGCGGAGTCCGAGCAAACATGTTCGTATAAACTTATTAACGACGCCAGCTCCAGCTTCGACTCCGGCTCCAGCTCCAGCTCCGGCTCCAGCTCCAGCTCCGGCTCCGGCTCCAACTCTGACTCCAGCTTCTCCCCCGACATCAAAAATATATCTTTCTATGAGTAAAGCAAATAGGGTTTTTATTTCCGTGAAACGCTATTATTTATGTGCTGAAAAACTGTGGATATTTGGCAAGCAGGTAGTAGCTGAACGATAGCGTCTCGGTGTTAATTTACAAATGCCGTCGGCTCAATCCCAAGAGCATTTCTTTTTTTTATTTACTGCAGCGCTTTAACTGGGAGGGTTTCTATTGATTTATTATCGATTGCAAGGTCACATGTTCGAAATTTGTCAGATTCAGTAAGTCCCTGTTAATTCTTCTTGATGTTTTTCTTTTCAATTTTTTGTTTGGTTTAACATCAGTAATTTCTCGACTTCTAGACTTTCTACGCGTATCTCGACTTAAATTTTGCGAGATTTCGAGACTTAAGCCCGGTACGCTGCTGAAGTGAAATGAAATTTCTCATATAAAAATGACACAAGCGAAAACGAAAATGAAAATTTCACCGCTGAACTTCATTTTGTGGTACGCAGTTTAGCTAGCGAAATGGGAGTTTTCATATCAGAATACAGATCTTTTTATTTTATCTCTATATATTTTTCACTTCATTTTTATCTTACTGAGGCCCTATTCTCGAATTCCACATCCATTTTTCACAAGCGTACATTTGTCAAAATTCATAAACGTTCGGAAATTTAAAATCCTGTATTCTTGAATTCGCTATGGAGTTTTTTCGGTACTAAGGGAATATTTCCGAATGGGTATAAGCTGGTGAAAAAAATTCCCCATATACGAAAACGTCAATAATTACATAGATTTTGACAGATGTCCACATGTGGAAAATGGTTGTGGAATTCGAGAATAGGGCTCCTGGACGATAAATATGAAGATAAATTTTGACAATTTCATTTGAGATTTTGCGTTTTGAGGATCGAAGTAAATTTTATTGTATAAAATACGTTGTCAGAGACAACATGAACCTAAATTTTCACGTCAGATTTATCTTCCTGTATCTTTGGAGACCAGTGAAAATTGCATTTTAGAGAATGAGAAGAAACCCTAACTTCGGCTAGTCCGATTTTGAATTCCAATTTGAACTGCTAGTGCATATATAAATAATTGGGCTAAGTAGAGTCTACGTAGAGTCTGTGTATTCCACAAGGCTCCGGCTCCGACTCCACCTCCTTTAAAAATATGAAAATAAACATAAACTCCGCGACTCCGACTCCGTCTCCGGCTCCGACTTCACAGCCCTGGTACTATGGCATACGGTACACGACGGCATATTTGAATCAAACATGATACAACATGGCATATCCTAAAACTTGGCTATTTCTTAGCCGATTATGATGAAATTTGACAAGTGCAATGAAAATGGAATACTAAAATGGATTTAGAGATAACCACTTAGAAATTCAACATATACGATGGAACTGGGATTCTAAAAAGGATTTTAGTTGAAGTTCTGGAATATGGCCAATTTTGATGGAACTTGGCAGTTTCTCAACAGATTATGACGAAATCCCACAACTGCGATGGAAATTGGATTTTAAAATGGTTTTTTGATAAAATTCTACAATATGGTCAATTAGGATGGAACTGTACTGTTTCTTAACCGATCATGCCGAAATTCATTTTCTAAATAGAATTTGCCTTCATAGTTTCTCCCATTCACAAATCAAAATGTAAAAACTGTTAAATGTTTTTTATAGGTACACTTTTCAAAGAACGTATTTACAACGTAATCAGATGTATTGTCGAAAGCGAAATGGTTAAATTCTGATAATATAGGTTTGGACATTAAACCAAAACATATTAAACGTTTGAAATTTCATATTTGTGAAATCATACATGCCGTAGTGTACCTTTGGCCCTAATGTACCATATGCCATTATGTACCATATGGCGTTTTAAAATATGCCGTTTTAAAAATGAGTGTACAAAATAATAAAAATTTACACTGTTAAATTAGCTATTTTCCAATTGGAATTTAAATTATACGAAAATTTTGGATTTTTAGTACCACCAAACAGATCCTTTTCATCAGAAAATAGGTTCTTTTCATCCTTTTCACATAGCTGGATCATCTGTTTATTCCGTTAACCAAAAGCATCCAAATTTGTTGAACATTACTATATTTCAGATACTTTAAAAGTTGACTGAATTTTGATGGTTTAAATAATTATTTACCGCCGATCCTGCAAATGTCCCGAAGGCCCCGCACACTTCTTAGAATATCTAAGCCATATAGCGGTCAATGTCACAATGCCCATCCAATTATGATGAACTATAATATATTTCACAGTTTTTGGAATTTTTAATAATTTTCCATTATTTTAAAAGTTTTATATCGCCGACTGCAGAGATGTCCAATTAGTCTTGCCTATGTTTTTGGATAACTTGACCATATGCCAGTCTACGTGGTCAATCTTTTTCAATTGTGATGAACTATACTATACTTCACAGAATTTAGAATTTTTAATAATGTTCAAAAAACACCGCTTGGTGATAACTATGAGTGTATCGTTCACTGATATGCCACTTAATTTCCCTCGCTAGTTGATTAAGTTGTAAGAGTAATGCCGATCACGGATAGGTGACCATTCTTACGAAAGGTGCTGGTGTTGCCTCTGTTCAGTAGAATGACATCCAGTTGGGAAAACGCCTCTAACAGTGTGTTGCCTCTAATGTTGGTATATTTGCTACCCCACTCCTCGGCCCATGCATTGAAGTCCCCAGCAAAAACAATTGGATGGCGCCCTCTTGCCTCCGCCACAATTTTAGCGAGCATCGCTTCGTACTCTGACAGATGTAGACTTGGAAGGGCATAGCAACTAAAGAAATATATATTATTGATTTTTGCCAGTGCATATCCGTCTTCTTGCCGCACCTTACCTTTCTGGAAGGGATATTCTCCGCAAACCCATATTGCCGCCTTTCCGGTCCGGTTTGTTATCCATACATTATTTGTGGGTATTTTGAATGGTTCCGACACTAAGACCACGTCTGATTTTGTTTCTCTTACAACTTGCCCAAGGAGATCTTGAGCTGCCTCACAGTGGTTAAAATTTATCTGTATTACTTTCATCTGCGGGCTGAGATTTCCCTCCTGTATAGTGGACACCTACTGCTCCCTGCGATATGCCCTTGTTCATCAGTGCAGAGCATGCACTTTGATTCCTTCTGGCATGTCCTCACCATGTGCCCGATTTCGCCGCATCTTCTACAGAGTTTAGATCTATCGCAGTTGTTGCAGTCTTTTGCGATATTACCAAACTCTAGACACTTATAGCATGTTTTTAGTTGGATCAGCTCCCTAACTTTACAATCTACCCAGCCAATCTTTATTTTCCCGGATTTTAGTAGTTTGTATGCTGCTTCCACAGGTAAGGTACATATGTACATATAAACACTCACTTTTAAATACAGTGAAACCTCATTTCAACGGACACTCAATTTAGCGGATTCCTCACTTCAACGGACAAACTTTTAAGTCCCATGCAACTAAAATTTTTCAAGGGAAACATCCCTTAGATAAGCTGACACTTTATTAGAGCGGACACGGGCAGATATTTCTGCGATGATACAGGTTTTACGAGTACACTTCATTGAAACTTTAACACTTCAAATTGAACTTTTTACATTTCAAATGGAACCTTTATTAAATTATATGTATGGCCAATTAGGACAGAAGTTGGTTATTTCTTAACCGGTTTTAGTGAAATTTGAATCCATGGTTGAAATGGGATTCTTAAATAATTGTTGGATAAAATTCTAGAATATGACCAAATAAAATAAATAAATAAAATTTGATAAGTGCGTTGGAAATGAAATTCTAAAATAATTTTTAGATGAAGTTAGGGAATAAGGCAACAACTTTATCTAAAACTCATTTTAGAACCCCATTTCCATCCCACATGTCAAATTTTATCATAATCGGTTAAGAAATAGCCAAGTTCCATCTTAATTGGCCATATTCCAGAACTTTATCCAAAAATCATTTTAGAATCCCATTTACATGGCAGATGTCCAATTTCACTCAAATCAGTTAAGAAATAACCAGGTTCCGTCATACTTGAATTTGGCCGTATTCCAGAATTTGATCGAAAAATCATTTTAGAATCCAATTCCCATCACTCACATCAAATTTCACTATAATCGGTTAAGAAATAGCCAGGTTTCGTTCTCATTGGCAATATTTCAGAATTTGATCCACAAATTATTTTAGAATCCCATTTCCAACAAGTCAAATTTCATCATAATGGGTTGAGAAATAGGCAAGTTCCATCCTAATTGGCCATTTTCCAGAACTTCATCTACAAATCATTTTAGAAACCCATTTTCTAGGCACATATAGAATTTCGTCATAATCAATTAAGGAGTAGCCACGTTCCATCCTACGTGAGCATATTCCAGAACTTCGTCTAAAAATCATTTGGAATCCTATTTCTATTTAAAACGCCCAACAAAAATTTATAAAAAAAAATCACAAATTCTCAGTTTAACCCACACCTCACGACAACGGTCAACGGACAAGTTTTTTGATCCTAATCCTCACCCTAATCCAGCTCCAACTCAACTCCAACTCAACTCCAACTCAACTCCAACTCAACTCCAACTCAACTCCAACTCAACTCCAACTCAACTCCAACTCAACTCCAACTCAACTCCAACTCAACTCCAACTCAACTCCAACTCAACTTCAAATCAACCCACAAATTGGCTCCTAACTTAACCTACAAATCAACGCCAAATTTAATACCCAATTAAATAATCAAACCAGCATATATAAAAAATTCGTAAATATTTTTATAAAAGCAGGTGTTTTGGTTCAATTCGTATGGTACGAGTAGATATCACACCCTCTTGACGTACAGTTTCGAAAAGCTCCTCAAAACTCCACCTTGACCATAGAAGCAGATTGGCGAAAAAAAGTTCCAAATTGAACAAGCTGTTCTCGAGATACCAAGGGCTACAGACATCGAGACATCTAGACATCCAGACGTCCAAACAGACGGACGGACATTTGTTTTTTACTTTTTCAGACTCAGCGGCTTTCTTTCATTTTGCAAGACCATTACAATGATATAGTGACACGGTAAAATTCGACTGAAAAAAACTAGTTCTTACTTCTCTTGGGTGGTGAGAAATATTTAAATCTTTTTGACCGGTGTGAAGTTTTTAATGTATTTGTATAATACAGTTTTGGAACACATTTTTGATATAAGGCCCGCGTAGGCTCCATATAGGATGTAAAGAAGACGGATTAGGCTTGTTGTTCCATAATTTATTGTTTGACTGTGATCGCAAATTTTAAAATATTACCAAAATTATCGAATATGTGTAAAACCATGATTCTACACTTTGCTAAATAACACCGCTATAAGAGATTGTAGCTCGCATAGATACATTTGAAAAGCCTAATGTGTCCTTTTTCCATTCCGTATGGGGTCTGTGCAAGCCAATCTCTGAGATTCATGTTATTTAGCAAAGGGTAGAGTCTTCTCATAATTCGAAAGCTAGTATGTAAAGTTTATTTGTTTTGTTTTCATTACACAGATCTTCCCTTAAATTTGACCATATCAGAGATAATATTGTTACGTGTTTCCCTTGTCACTCAAGGTTCGTATCACTGGATTGTGAATAAAACAAAATCAATTCAATTTATCACCAACGAATTTATTTATTTCACACAAAAATGATTACAACACAGTTTATTAATAAAAATTCACAAAATCACTTTAAATAATTTTCACACAATTTTACTGTACACTTATAAATTTTATTTCGCACTACAACACTTTTTAAATCACTTTTTAATTACTTTTTAATCTTTACACTATCGCTTCCCAAATACTACTAATCCAATTCGACTTCGTTCGCCTTTTTATATACCCAAACCAAAAATCTAGAAAGCTCATGACTTTACTAGTTAGAATAGCGTAGAAACATTTAGAACAATTTTATCATGGAAAATTCCCTTTTAGTACAGTTAAACATTGAGCTACTAATTTTAACTTATTCTATTACACACTAGCTGTCACCGTCACAATATTAAGAATCTTCAATATTGTGACGGTGACACCTAGTGTGTAATAGAATAAGTTAAAATTAATAGTTCAATGTTAAACTGAACTAAAAGGGAATTTTCCATGATAAAATTGTTCTAAATGTTTCTACGCTATTCTAACTAGTAAAGTCATGAGCTTTCTAGAAGTTTGGTTTGTGTATATAAAAAAGCGAACGAAATCGAATTGGATTAGTATTATTTGGAAAGCGACAGTGTGAACATTAAAAAGTAATTAAAAAGTGATTTAAAATGTGTTGTAGTGCGATAAATAAAGTAAAAGTGATCAGTAAAATTTAAGAATAATTTATATAAAGTGATTTTGTGAATTTTTATTGATAAACTGTGTTGCAATAATTCTTGTGTGAAATAAATAAATTCGTTGGTGATAAATTGAATTTAGTTTGTATTATTCACAATCCAGTGATACGAACCTTGATTGACAAGGCAAAAACGTAACAATATCCTCCTTGAACCATATTTTAAGTATTCTTAAGTTCGCTTTAATATTTTCACAGCAAATCAATAATCGAGGTTTTGTGTCTATAACGGTGCTTCGGATCAACTTGCTTAATGGGGTAGGCAACATTTTTCAATTTGTAAGAATCATAACATTTCCAGTTACTGCTCCTCGAACGTCAACCATTTGATATGATCATTTTTCATGTAATCATAGCTAGGATATGAAATAGTTTCTCGCCTTTAAAATTTTTCTTTCAGTATATGACATATATCAAACTTTGCGTTATTGATTACCAGTGCCCCGATATAGCTGTTATTTAAACATCAACATTTTGAGTACCATATTCTCTGCGGATGATTTATACATATAAATTGACTTAGCCCATGTATATGTACGTATTAAATATTTTCATTTCAATTGAAAACCTAATCAATATTCAAACCGTAACAACACTACGGGAAAATTGGAATGAAAAACCAAAAAAAAAAAAAAAAGTTGTTTGTATATTTTCCTCTTGTTCAAAAAAAATTTATTTTATTCCCAATAACCAAAAGACCATAAAAGCCAATTTATCTTAAAATTAATGCTATCATAAAAATTGGGTGTCGATTAATCTTTTGTGTGTTTGCGTGTGTGTATATGGTGCTATTACTCCAATATATTAAATGTTGTTCATTATATTCGATGGAACAAAAAAAAAAAACGCTTTTTGAAAAATTTATTTGCTATTGATTTACCACCGTTCAAATATAACCAACAACAAGAGTAATATTATAACCTTTAGGCACGATCAATTCTGTGTTATATGACCGAGAACGTAATACCCCGATATGAATATACTCGTATCAAGTGATTATCCGTTATATATGGGCACACGACTCTTCAATTCACAATGATTACCGATGCTGATGGTATAAAATTATTTTTAGTATTATTGTAAATTATTTGTTATGGTTCCTCATAAAAGCTTGATTGAAACTTAAAATAAAAATTTGTGAAAATTGTGGAAAATGTTTGTTTGTTTGTTTGACCTCGAACATTTATTTGCGGTCGATACATACAGTATGTATTGTATCGATCGATATAAATGGCTACTGTGTTGTTATTTTGGGGGGGAAATGATTTCCACAAAAATTATATATCTGACTCCACCTTGTCTAATCCGAGACGAAGACCGAGACGAATATGTTGTTTTGATACAACCATTATGTTAATAATCTCCCGGAGTTAAAAGACCTTGAAGACATCGTTACAATAGTAGTTTGAACTTTTTTTTTTCTCTTTAATTTTCTTAATTTTTATTTTTAAATCTAAATATTTAAATAACGATTTGTTTTTTTTTTTTGTTGTAATATTTTAACGAGAACGACAAAAGTTGCGTACACTTTTTTGATTATTTTCTGCTTCCAAATTTTTTATATTTTCCGTTTTTGTTACGTATTTATATTTTAACAAAAAGAAAACAAAAAAATTAATTAAAATCTATTTATTAGGAACGCGATATTTAAGTTTTTGGGTTTGTTTGTATAAAATAATGATATACGAACAATGAAAAATATGAATTTTCCCCAGCACAATGAAAAGAATCCGGAAAACATCTTTTTTACTCTGCAAACAAGAAGAACAAAGATACAAAAGTAGATGGTATTATGGGTTCTCTCTGGTATAAATAAAAATAAATTAACTTAAATTAAATGTAATTAAGGTAAGATTGATTACTTTACTATTTTTTCGTGCGTGTGTACCTTTGTTTGTTTAGGCATCAGCAAGGCAATGTGTACAGGCGAAATATACACTGGCTGGAGAGATGAGATAATGAGTATTTTGACGTTTTGACCTATAAAAGGTGTTCTAAATGAACATAATAAATGATTTGTGGTATAATATAGATCAGAACGCTGTTTTACCACATCATATATATGAATGATTTTTTCTGATTTATAACAAGACCCATGCGTAACAATATTTCTTTTCAGTACAGTTTTAGTTAGCGTTTAGAAATAGATGTCGAAACAAATCGTCAACACGTATACGTCTCAACGGCTGTTTGATCCCGTCAATCTAAAAGATAAAATTTACATTACTTCATTATTTCCCTGTAATTTAATTTACCTCGCTTATATATTGAATTGATAAATCCGGTATATAATTAGTTGTATGTAAACAAAAATCTTGAATTGCGATACTTCTAAACAAAATGTCAAATGTAGATGAATTCTTATGTTTAATTGACGATTGGACAGTCATGATTTTGTATGCAGAGCGTAGGGTTTAATTTAATTCCGATAGTTTCACTCTCCATATTGTTACGTTTTTCCCTTGTCACACAAGGTTCGCATCACTGGATTGTGAATCAAAATAAAATCAATTCAATTTATTACCAACGAATTTATTTATTTCCCACAAAAATTATAACAACACTATTTACTAACGATATTTCACAAAATCACTTTATTTAGTTTTTACACAAATTTATTAATCACTTATAATTTTTATTTTGCGCAAGAACACTTTTTAAATCAATTTTTAATTTCTTTTAAATCTTCACACTGTCGCTTACCAAATACTAATAGTCCAATTCCACTTCGTTCGCCTTTTTATATACACAAACCAAACTTCTAGAAAGCCCATGAGTTTTCTAGTTAGAATAGCGTAGACACATTTAGAACAATGTTATCATGGAAAATTCCATTTTAGTACAGTTAAACATTGAGCTATTAATTTAACTTATTCTATTATACACTAGGTGTCACCGTTACAATATGTTTTATATGGAGAGAAATATCATTTCATGCAGAGCGTAGGATTTACATTATTTCCGATAGGTATCGCATTTTGCAGTTATCCAATAACCAATTGGCGAGAGATCATGTTTAAATGTCAAATTTTCTTAAACCGCAAGAGCTACCATCTTTCGGAAAACTCCGAAAGCATAAGCAACTTTCACATAATGCCACTAGGTGTCACTAAATATGTGCTGTCAAAAATTGTATGACATTTTTATGTGTGGATTTTCGTGTTACAAAAGTGATTATTATTATTATGATTTTGAGAAGTTTTTATAAACGTCTTTATAGAATTCTGCTATGAATTTCCGAAATTGTTGGGATTAATGTCCCAATTCAGTTGATCACCATTAAAACGCAAACATTTATAATTAAATAGCGTCCGCTTCGATTTCGAATAATTGTAGGGATAAACGAATGTAATAATTCATTGCATACGTGAATCACTACATCTTTTTGAAAAACGACCGTAATATTTTTTTGATTTTGTAGTGACATCTAGTTGCAAACGCTCTTTACTTTTTCTGTACTTTCTATTGGAAAACTGCAAAATGCGATACCTATCGGAAATAATGTATACCCTACGCTCTGCAAGAAATGATATTTCTCTCCATATAAAACATATTGTAACGGTGACATCTAGTGTGTAATAGAATAAGTTAAATTAATAGCTCAATGTTTAACTGTACTAAAATGGAATTTTCCATGATAAAAATTGTTACGTAATGTTTCTACGCTATTCTAACTGGAAAAGTCATGAGCTTTGTAGAAGTTTTGTTTGTGTATATAAAAGGCGAACGAAATCGAATTGGATTAGTAGTATTTGGAAAGCGACAGTGTGAACATTAAAAAGTAATTAAAAAGTGATTTAAAAAGGTTTTTAGTGGAAATAAAAATTATAAGTGTACAGTAAAACTTGAGAATAATTTATATAAAGTGATTTTTTTGTGAATTTTTATTAATAAACTGTGTTGTAATAATTCTTGTGTGACATAAATAAATTCGTTGGTGATAAATTGAGTTGATTTTGTATTATTCACAATCCAGTGATACGAACCTTAATTGACAAGGCAAAAACGTAACAATTTGGTGAAAGCGGTGGGATTGTGAATAAAAAGATAAAGAAAATGATTCTCAACGAATTAAAAGTTCAAGAATTATAGAGAGAACTAGAGAAACGGGGTTTGGCTACTGATGGTAGTAAAGCAGTTTTACAAGCGCGACTACGTGACGCCATGGAGAAAGAAGGGTTGAACGCTGACCATCATGATTTTGGCGTGGAAGTGGCAACTGTAGAGAAGACAGGAGATAAACAGCCATAAACAGTTGATAGCTGCTATGAACCAGATGACGGGACAGATGAGTCTAATGAAACAACAAAACGAACTACAGCTAGGAGAAATTAAAAATCAAATGGCGCAACAAGCAGTGCAGTCAAACCAAGAAATTAAAAATGAAATGGAACAACAAAATGTGTGGCAGTTTGAGACTATAACATCATTTATGGTCAGTAATAATCGAAGACACGGAAGTGACATTTTTGTATACAAAGGTTATGAAGCTGCTGATACCGCCGAACGCAAACCCGTTTTTCTATTAAGAACTACCAATGATGATGAGGATTCACCGTCTTTTTGAATTATAGCAGATGAAATGGTGTTATTACGTTTTTTTGTTTTGTATCACTGCTTGATGGTTTGATGACAGATGCGGAAGATGATGATGTATCATTTTTTGGTTTAATAAATGGTTTTAATTGATCCAGTTTTTTTATTAAAATGGGTACTTTATCTTGTCCAGTTGATACTCGTATGTAAACTAAGCCTCTATTAGTGAAAGCTTTGTCGATTGACTTATCAAACTGTAGTTGCTTTGTAGATCTGAAGATACTAGAGTTGACATTGGTTAAACCATCATTGCAATAAATACGTTTATCGCATTCCAAACCAATATTTACTACACTGCTCGTCAAAAAAACCCGGACACTTGAATTTCTTCGTAAATCTTCAATTTCTAGAGCATAAAGGCACTGTCATATTAAATAGTACATAACCGAAAAATAGGTGTAACAGAAACCGTATTTTTTTTATTTAAAATCCAATCACAGCAACAAAGTGTAATAAATGAAAAATATTCAAAATTTCGATTGTTACGTTTCTAAATAAATGGGCATCTATCAATTGTTTTGAAACATTTAAAGTAGCATTTATTGTTAGTATTATTATTACAGTTTACGTTAACAGTGCTTAGTTATTATTATTAGCAAATATTATAATTATGAAACCAGAAAATATCGCAAAAGTAATCGCTTTGAGTGAGGATGGCCGTAGCGTGCGTTATATTGCTGCCCACCTAAATTTCCCTCGAAGTACAGTTCAAGACGCTATTAAACGATATCGTGAAACTGGTCAGTATGAGCGAACGGTTGGATCAGGTCGTAAAAGTGCAACAAACGAGCGGGACGATCGGTTTATGGTATCAATGGTACTGCGAGATCGTTTCCAAACAGCTAGAATCGTCGCTGGTCGATTGGCACAGGTACGTGGTGTCAATATTTCAGTTAGCACAGTATCGCGAAGATTAAATGAACATGGATTGCAGTCCAGGAGGGCTGCTACAGGGCTAGAGCTTCTCCCAGCTCATCGATGAAACCGTTTGACTTTTGCTCGTAACCACGTCAGTTGGACTACGGACGACTGGAAGTCCGTGTTGTTCACTGATGAATCAAGGTTCAGTCTGCGATCACCGGATGGACGGGAAAGAGTATGGCGGAGATCCGGAGAGCGATATTCACAATGTGCCATATCCCCAAAAGTCCCATTTCATGGCCGCTCACTAATGGTGTGGGCAGGCATTTCTATAGACGCCCGTACGGACCTTGTATTTCTACGCGGCGGCACTATAACTGCCCAAAGGTATATCGTGGAATGTCTAGAAGAATTTGTGGTTCCATACGCCCCATTTATTGGACAGCAATTTAAACTAATGCATGATAACGCCAGGCCCCACGTTGCAAACGTGGTCAACAAATATTTGGATGAGGTGGGAATTGATCGAATTGTTTGGCCCGCTCGCAGCCCTGACCTTAATCCCATTGAGCACATGTGGGATATGCTAGGGCATCGTTTAAGGCAAAGGGAAGTCGTTCCAGAAACCTTGGATCATCTTCAATCAGCTCTGCAGGCAGAATGGGAAATGATACCTCAGGAGTACGTTGCAAACCTTGTGCACAGTATGCCAAAAAGAATGCTAGTTGTGATCAGAGCTCGTGGCGGAAATACTCGATACTAGAGTACCGACCACTTGGATTGATTGTTGGTTTTTATTTAAATAAAGATGAAGATATATCAATATCCGTTTTTCGGTAATTTTGTTATTTCAAATGTTTTGATCCTGTGGTTACTTTTATTAAACGAAAACTTGATCCGTTAGTGCCTTTTGGCGCACATTATATTATTTCGTACAACCATAACGCGAATAATGCGAATAGTTACCGTTAACACAAATATTTACTGAAAAAATGTAGTGTCCGGGTTTTTTTGACGAGCAGTGTAGTTTAAGGCCACCAAAGGCCTTGTAGTTCTTAAAAAATGTCATCATATTCGATCGTTGTCTGTCGTGGGGTCAACAACGATTTTTAAGTAAAATAAAAATTAAAATTATTAATAATTTACCTAGACATTTTAACATTTTAATAGAAACATAATTTACATAAGACCTTTTAATTTACAATAAATATTTATTTTTGTTATCTGTATACATTACTGCATTTAATTTGCAATTGCTGTTTATTGTTGAATCTGTGAATCATCATGTCTGGTGCATTTATAAAATGTTTACAGTTTTATTGTGCTTAGTTTGTGTTTTTTACTGAATTTTGATAATAACTGTGCCATAATTATTGTTAATCAGTAAATCACAATGTCGTGTGCAGTTTGCCAACTTAAGTTTATTAAAAATGAGAAATATGTTTATTGTGGAATTTGTGGTAAAAATGTTCATCCTAAGTGCACTGACCTCAATGCGGATAACGTCAAACGTATTGCTAAGGAAAAGATTAACTGGAAATGTTCTGGGTGCATTCAGTCCGTTAGTGTGAATCTTAACGGTATTGAGCCCACTTCTCCGTTAAATAATGTTGCTGATGCTAGCTAGTTCATTATCTGATTGCGGTCCGCTAACGCATTCATCAATATCAAATATTTTGCCGTTGCAACATGTTTCTCCACATGATACACCTGAGTGCTCATACAATATTTTCAATGAGCTAATTGCCTTGAAAAATGAAATTAAAATGGAATTTAATAAAGTTAATCTTAATATTTCAGATCACCATGAATTACTCTCTAAGAAATTCGATCAATTGACCGAAGAGAACAAATTTCTTCGCAAGGAAAATATGGATTTAAAAATCAGATGGAACAATCGCGGTATGATAATTGGTCGATGTTGTTGGCCTTCCGTATAATAAAGGGGCATGTTTAATACCTGTTTGGGTGTGTCATTATTGGAAAGCGATCTTGATTGTGTGACACCAATTACATCTGCTAAAGGTAAAAATAACATTGAGACGGTTCTTCGAGTAAAATTTTTGCGGAAATCGTCTAAAGATGTCATCATGCAGGCAAAAAAGGGGTGTAAAACTCTAACAGTACAACATTTGGGTTTTTTTGTCGACAAAAACAAAAACATTTACATTAATCATAGTATGTGTTTTTCCAAAAGAAAATTTTTTTCTGAGGCGTGGAGATTAAAACATCTGAAAAAATTCAACAGTGTTTGGTTCAGTAACGGAACAGTTTTTGTTAAAACCAATAATAATGATCTACATAAAATCAATGCTTTATGCGACCTTGAAGTATTTCGGTAATTTAAATATTTCTTTCTAATCAAAATATACCTATTCAGGGTCGCAGCAGTTAGCTGCTCAAAGTTTTTAATCTTTCACCAGAACATCCGAAGTTTACGCGAAAATTTTGACAAATTTGTGTCGCATTTAAATTCTTTTGGTACTTTACCGGTTGTAATTATTTTATCGGAATTATGGATTTATGACTATGAAATGGATTGTTTCCACATTCCTAATTATAATTTTGTTACGTGTTGCAATAATAATTATCGGTCGGGTGGGGTTGGTATTTTTTATAATTGTAATCTTAACTGTTCCTTTGAATCAATCAATTTAGAGTCTGCTGATATCCTTAAGTTAACTGTACAAATTAATAATGATACTTTCATTATTGTTGGTGTTTATCGCCTACAGTCTGTTTCTGTAGCCAATTTCATTTCGGAGTTTTCGTCATTCTTAAGTGTAATTAAAAGTAAAAATTTATTTGTTTTAGGTGATTTTAACATTAACATTTTAAATTTGCCTAATAGCAGTGACGATTATTTATTTATGATGTCCTCTTTTGGTTTGCAGTCTCTGGTTGATTCTCCCTCACTTCACTGTTTTGCTCGTATTCATAATAACGATATGAAGTTGTTAAAAGCATCCGTTCTTCCATTGTCGATTACTGATCATTGTTTAATTGTATTAGAAATAGTTCTGTCATCCAGTATTAGACTTTCTTCTCATAATAACGGCCCATACATATCTTTTGATCTTACTAAATTTTATTCGTTAGTTTTATCGTACAATTTTTTAAACTCTTTAGAATAGTGATCCGTCCGCTAGCCTTAACAATTTCGTAAGTTGCTTTCCCAATATTGCATCGTCTTGTTACATTTCTGTCATTCGAAAATCAAATACCAAGCTTAAACCTTGGATATCTTGCTATTTACTTAATTTAATGAAAAAAAGAGGAGAATTAGTGTAAAATGTAGCAAACATCCTAATTACATTAGACCCAAAGAATATTTTTTGAAGTTGTCGAATAAGGTTAGTTCTTGCGTTAAAGCTGAGAAACTTAGTTACTATAACCGCAAGATTGATGATTGTTCTGGGGATAGTAAGCGTGTTTGGTCAGTGGTTAATGATATTTTATCAAATAATCGACAAGTTTCTATTGATAGAATCTTAAATGATGATGGTATTATTGTTTCTGATTCTGTTTTAATTGCCAATGAATTTTCTAATTATTTTTCAAGAATTGTTAATGAGTTGAAGTTGAAATTTTCATTACCGCATGCTTGTAATTCGAGTGGTAATTGTGATTTTGGTGATTCATTTTTTATTGCGCCAGTTGACAGTGATGAAATTTTAACAATTATAAAGAGTCTAAAATCTCGAAAAAGTACTGATTTATTGGGTTTTAGTTCCGATATGTTGAAGTCTGTTGGCGAATTTGTTTCTCCGGTTCTTTCTGTTCTTATACATGACAGTTTATCTGTTGGTCTTTTGCCGGATATTTTGAAAACTTCAATTGTTATTCCACTGCACAAAAAAAGGTAATCGCTTGCCCAAAGAGAACTTTCGCCCTATAGCTCTTCAACCGATTATCTTAAAAATAATTGAAAAAGCCATGAAACCACGAATAGATAAATACCTTGCTAAACATAATTTTTTAAGTGACAATCAGTACGGCTTTAGATCTGGTAGAAGTACTGAGTCTGCCTTGGTTGAATTTCTTAATGGGGTTCATCTTTATTTGAATGATAAGCTTGAGGCTGGAGCTGTTTTCATTGACATTAAACGAGCGTTTGATATGGTTGATCATAACTTGCTTCTCAATAAGCTAGATTCTATCGGTTTTAGAGGTATTTCACAAAAATGGTTTGCTTGTTATCTGAGTAATAGGTATTACAAGGTTATAATTCAAAGTTCCTTTAGTGTTCCTTTTAAATTGAATTGTGGTGTTCCTCAGGGTTCTGTCTTGGGTCCATTACTTTTTTTAATTTATATAAATGATATTTTTAGCCTGGGTCTACGTGGACAAATAATAGCCTTTGCGGACCATATGGCTTTAAGTTATTCGGGCTCATGTTTGGACAATATCTCTACCGATATCAATTATGATTTAAAATTGCTACGTGTTTGGTTTGATCGACATGGTATGATTCTAAGTGAGAAGAATAAAATTATGTTTTTCAAGTTATCTGGGGACCCTTTGTTGAATTATATGCCTGAATTTATCTATCACCATTCTAACTGTAATTTCCAGAATTGTAATAATGATTGTTTTAGAATTGAAATTGTTAAGTTCTTCAGATACCTCGGTCTACATCTGGATGTTGGCCTCAATTGGAAGTTGCATATTCAACAATTAAAAAGTCAATTGGGTTCTGTTTTGCGTGCAATCTATATGTTGCGCTCTTATTGTTCGCAATCTGTTTTATTAAGTTTTTATCATGCTTGTTTCGGCTCTCGTTTGAGTTATGGAATTCCCTGTTGGGGTGGTGCTTTTAATTGTGCGTTAATTCCTTTAATCACGTTACAAAACCATATTATTCGTTCCATGTTTTTTATGAGCCGTACTGATTCCTATTGGCCAGTTTATGTTGCAAATAAAATTTTTCCGCTGCAACATCTTTATGTTTTTAGAGTTCTTCGTTTGTTTTATTATCGTAGTGGTCAAAGGGTATATAGTGAGGTTTGTTTCTGCGTATAATTTTCGTAATAACAACAAATTGTTTTTTAAAATACCAACTTTTACTACCGAAACTTTTAGGCGATATTTTCTAGTCATTGGTCCGTACTTCTTTAATTGCCTGCCATTACATATCCGATCACTGATCTCCACTAATTCATTTTTGAAGCTGGTGAAAGGTTGGTTATTTGAAAGAAAGAATTTAAAATTTCTTTTTGAGGTTGTAATTGAGGTGAATTTATCATTAATTTTATAAATACACTCATCAAACATTTCGGCATTTACAGACCCCATTACACAACACAAAATTATTTTATGATTTTATTTTTAATTATTGTTTAACAATTTTTATTTATTTCTTTATATTTATTTAATAGTTAATAGTTTAATAGTTAAACACAAAATTAAATGCAAATTATAGCAATAATAAATTAAAAATTAAAAATAAAACAAATTAAAATATTACTACACAAATTATACGTGTTATTCGTTTGAAGCCATCTTTGATTGTGATTAAGAGATTCCACGTGATACTCTTTTTCTGTCACCGATTTTTGTATTGATTGCACCTTACCACAATCGGTAATGCCGATAATATTGATTGGCGGAGGCGGCCTTTCTTTGGGCATAACCCGTACCAGGTTATGTTGCGTTGTTGTTTGTTTATTACTAATGGTTCAGGCGAGGATTCGGCTTTCCTTTTTTTTATTTGATTTTTATTAGATTTTAACGTCCAGGCGTATAGTCCGGTTTCTCTTTCAAGTGCTTCTTCATCCGTATGGTACTCTTCTATTCCGGAACCTCTGTTTGAAGAGCCTTTTTTAGCTCCTCGTAAAACTTTAAATTTCGTTCAATTTCTTTCTAAATCATCAATTTCTTTTTCTTTATCTGCTTGGGAGGAATTACCAACTATGGGTGGTGGTGAGTAAGCAAGTTGAGGCCTCCTTCCAAATACGTTTTCTGGCAGCAATGAGTGGACCACCCCAGAATCCATTGAACCTACCTCCGCAGAGGATGGATTTATCGAATAATTCAGCGTACTACCTGAGGTGAGGTTGACATTTGGGCTGGCGTAGCGTGATTAATTTTACTGGCGCCCCTTACCCCCAATTTTTATCTTAACAGAAGGTGGTTTGGCGTCTATTGGAGGGAGGGACCAAAGTTGAGTAGATTAATCTACCAGCTCCGTAACCTTTGAGTAGGGTGCGCATCACGTGAGCTGAACTAAGGCCATTTGGCACATTTTTGGCCATTTGGCACAGGCTAAAGTACGGCGCTAAAGGATAAAACCTTGACAAATAAACCTAATCTAAGGTGGAACAGCATATGCCGATGGATGAATGGCTGATAGGTTAATCAGTTCAAAATATGCAGACTCTGGATACCAGGCACCCTCCAGTTTTATTTAGCCTTCCTGTACTAAAGTTAGGTGACCTACAGGCAATTTGCAATTCCCAGCAACTCGTAAGAGTAAAATCAAATGGAATACGGGAGTAGGGATATACGGGAGTGGGACAGCCCTTTCGAAGTCCTTGGGCTCCAATGCTACTGTTTTTCTAGCGGAACTACTTGCTGTAGTAAACATCTAGGAGGGAGAGCAATAAGCCCAGATAGTATGTATCACGTACCGGGAAGCAGTATTGTCAGGTTCATTAAGAACCTGAATATTGACTAGACGGATAATTAAGCAGGGGCCAGCACAATAGATCTTTTAGGTCGCAGTGCGAGGTGGCTGATCGCACGCATGGCCCTCCAATAATAATAATATCCTGACAGAATGTCCAAGAAAATAGATGACTCGAGATTTTCAGAATGTCTAAAAAAATAGATATCTCGAGATTTTCATCGATCGGCAAGCATCTCGTTAAGATAAAAATTTGTCACATTTTCGAATAATCTAAAATTAACTAAGTAAACCCCAATAACATTTTAAATGGATTACCGAAATATCATAGTGAGATGTTTGCGGATCGGTGAAAATCTCGATACATACAGTTAAATCTTAACATATTTTCACATTTTCGAATAATCTAACATTAACTAGTTAAACCCCAATAACTTTTTAAGCAGCTGGTCATGATTAAAGTAGACACCCAGAAAAATCTCGGAATATCGATTTTCTTAGACATTAAATAAATCTTTTTCATTCCCATATTATTATAGAAAAATATTTGTATTCTTTTTAAAACACATGCATGTGCAATTTTGTTGTTGTTTTAGGATAAAGTTACCAATCCTTTATGATCGAATAGTTACAATGTTCTTCATTTATCTCTGATATATTCGGTTGTTTATTTTTGCAGTCAATACCAATTTGCTTAAGAGATCGGTTCGCCTTGATACGGTGCGCATGAGAGCCATTATGTTTTGTATGAGTTCACTTGATTAGGTGAATTAGAAATCTCAACAATATATCTATCATATTAAGTTGGCCGAGTAGACCAAATAAACTAAGCTCAAACGCGTCCTTGGTGTTGCGAAAGCCCGACTGGGATAGTATTGCGTAAATAAAGGTATTAATAAAGGAAATTAAGAGATGACCAGCTCAAGGTTTCCTTCATAATAGGCACCATTTAGCCTGTTCTGAGTCAACATGTTTTTAACCCCATAAACCTGAACTTTAAATAACAAGGTGATCATTTACTAAATCTAAGGAAATGAACTACACCGCAAATTAAGACCATCTCAAGCAAAATAGCAAACCACTACAACCTGAAAAGAAGCAATCTATTTGCTCATTGGCTGCTCGTCTCCCAATAACATGGTAAAAGCAGCCAAGACGGTTACGCTCGTTAAGCAAATGAAACGTGATGTCCAAAAAAATGTTCGACGATAACGTACGTTGCTATACAAATTTGGAATTTTAAAACTGAAATTAGAATGTGATTTGGTAATTCGGGAAACGAAAAAGGTTAGATATCTGAACCGAAGGGTGCTTCGCCAAAGTAATGCTTGCGCTTTGTTTTAATTCATTGCTACACTCTTACACAATGCAATTCTGATTTGTAAAGACTGCTCGAAATCAAATTGTATGAAACCTACTAGACTCTAGTGAATTTCGTTACGTTGTTGTTTGGTCGCATAATTGAGTTGTATAGGCAGTACAGATTAATTATTATATAAATAACAATCTGTTGATACTTCAAGCAAAAAAAAAAAAAAATGTTACACATAGTGACATAACTGTGACATAAAACTTTTAGAGCTTGTTTGCCAAAAAATATTACAATTAAATTTTAACTAAAATATTTGTGTGGGATGTTCTACATTAGATAAATAAAAATATTAATTTTTTTTTTTTATACAATACGAATTATCAACTTCCACATTATCCTACATTTTAAATTTGTAATATAATCCAATTATGTGCTTTCATCACAATATACATATCGGAAGGAATCATCGATAATCCATATGAATTTTAATATCCACAAAATCAACATAAGGCACACCAAAATTAATTATAATCCCTCGAATTTATCGATTTCCTATTCATATACTGAAAATTCGATTCGCTTTGATTTGCTGAATACACATATTCGCCCCCAAATATGTACATACCATAATGAACGATGATGACAAAAAAATGTCAAACTAAAGAAACAAACAAAAAAAAATACTTTAACTCAAATAAATACTTGTTATTGATTACCAAATTGAAATAATAACAGAGAATGAATGACAGAAATGAATAGCAACAACAACTAAACCAACTAACAAATAAACAAAAAACGAAAAAATGCCGTAAACTGTTGATCACAATTTATATCCTGTTTCAATTCGTTCAACACATATCGAAAAGAAAAAAAAAATTTCCCACCCACCATCCATCCACCTCACACCCGCTTGCACGATTTTTGAATTTCCATTATACGAGTATTTCTCTATAGGTTTTGCGACCTAGAAATTTGTCTTCATTTCATTTCAACTAAAACATACAGACTCGTATTATGTACGATGCCACCAAAAGTGATGCAAGAGACTAGAGACGGGTAAAAAGGATGTACACACACACACATTGTGCGGTTTAATGTTATTATTTACTTATGTTTATATAAGGAGACATGACATGCAATGTCTTGGCTTGGTTAAATTTTTTGTTTTGGTCCCATAACTTTCATTTTTTCGACTGGTTTGTATTTTTATAGATTTTCATTGTATGCGAGAATATATTGTTATACGAGTATGTGTATTTGGATTTTGGGGAGTAGCCGTCTCGTTGTATATTTGAAGGGCAACATTTTGAAAGAATTTTAATGGAAAAAATGATTCGTTTGCTGATTTTTATTATATAACTATAGACTACTATATAATATGTAGAGTATTATAGCTTTCGGGATAACAAAAATATAAACGATGAAATGACAAGTTTTATGGACGAATTTTTTTATGTGCTGTGCGAATATTATGTTGTACAAAATCGCATAGTTGGATCGGGTAATGAAATTGGAAAATTGTGCAGAGAAATGTTAAACTTTGCTTTAGAAAATCTATAAATCATTTTTATGGGCTTGTACAACGAGGGAACCAATTTAAATTGGGATTTATGTTTTTGCCCACAAACAAGCATACGGTAATATTTAATATCTTATTGCTAAAACTACTGTTTATGTATGAATTTTGGCAATGCTTCTAAAGTGATATATTGTTGTTAGTTTTTCAAATCTCTAATATTTAAAACATGAATTTGTTCTCCGGTTCAGTATTGGTTTTTATTAATTTTTATGTTTCGATTACGGTTCGAGCTCGAAACTGGTTCAAACAATTTATTCAGTAACAAAAATCTATTAGAACCATTGTAGTATAAGTTGTATTGCTTTCACCAAAAATAAGAAAATTACAACAACAATCGTACTAGATAGACCAAAAAATAGTTTAGCTAACCCAAAAATAATTAGTGGTTAAACAAATCTTAAACAAATTTTTAGTCTCAATTCCTGCCACAAGAGTCGAATTGACAAGAAAATACATGAAAAAAAAATTAGACCAAAATTTGGTTAATTTTTGCTGTTGCTTCGACCCATACTAGTTTGTTTATTTTAAAATGCGTGCGCGACTCTGTCTGTATTGTCAAATGTTTTTATTATGTAAAAGGTATGAAGTAGTACTGCATTTAATAGTATTTATTATACCATTTAGCTTTATCAAAATATTTAATAAAGTTTGAATATAGATTGCGCTCGGTATGTTAATTTGCTCTAATTAATTTTAGTTTAGGGGAATTCATTAGCGCAAAACGAGAAAATTTGGAAATTGCGACATTTTGTAAAAACTTAAAATATAATCTCTCTTATCTTGCGAATTTCGAAGCGACAACATCAAGCGATTTTATAAAGGCGATACAAAGCGACTCAAAGCGATTAAAGGTGATTAATTACATATATTATTTATAACATTTTTTAATAATAAATAAAGAATAAAAAAAACATAATTTTGTAAAAAATATATTTGTGAAATAAACATATAATTTGAGTATTAAAAAAAAAAGACAAAATTATACATGGTCCTTCGAGCCGGATGACTGGTGACGAAGTTGTTTAAATTTATGTACGATTTATCGAATCAAAATGCAATTATCAAAAGCGATTAAATCAATTTAAACATTTTCGAGTATTTTAATTGTGATTGGACTTGCGAGAATAAAGTGGTAATTAAAGTCTAAAAAACAAACCAGAAAACCAAAATAGTAACATTTTAGTGATAAATTGAAATTTAATTTGAAATTTATAAATATAGTAAAATAAAATTTAATTTACCAAGTGTAATTTGAAGGAACAATTTATGTGACATTAAGTGGTGCAAAAAGTAAAACAAATAGAAGAAAAAGTGGAATTAAGTGAGCTATTTTATTCAGTGAATTTTTACAACGAACGAGTTAGTTGACAAAATGGCAGACGCACGGTGTCTCAATCGAATCGGTAGGCGTTTCAAGCAAATAAGAGAAACCATTACGAAAATAAGCAAGGAGGGAACCAACGACAATGTGCGCGTTAATCTTCAGTTATTAGAAGAAATGTGGTCGGAGTATAAAAATTTAGAAGGTAAAATCAAAGTTGATGCAGATATCACCAAAACTATGGACGAATTGGAAGATGAATACTTTTCTTTAAAGGAGCAATTATTAAAATTAGAATGCGAATTGAAAACGCAAAATGATGAGAGCACGATACACGATATGATCCAGAACCAAAAATCATTTTTTGAAGAAGCAAAGCATAATAAGCGTGATGATGAAATTCGTCTACCAAGAATGAATATTCCTTCATTTTCCGGGATTTATTCAGAATTTCCCTCTTTTAGAGACTTGTTCCAAGCGTCAGTTGGCAGAAAATGTAATGTAAGTGGAGCTCAGAAGCTTCAATATTTAAAGGGCTTATTGGTAGGTGATGCAGCTGCTTTAATTCGACATATTGAGATTACAGACGCCAATTACGAAGAAGCTTGGGCTATCATAAAGGAGCGATTCGACAATAAGCGATATCTAATTGCCAATCTATTAAAACGATTTACAGATCAGCCCACAATTTCACAACCTTCAGCGAAATCCTTATACCATATGTCTGACGTAATGGAGGAAGTATTAAGAGGTCTTAAAGTTGTCGGACCACAGGCTGAAACCAGGGACCCTTGGTTAATCTCCATATTGGTGAAGAAATTAGATGCGGCATCCAAACAAGCATGGGCTCTCGACACATGTGAAGAAGATTTCCCAACACTCGAGAGATTTAAAAAATTTCTCAACAGACGTGGAAATGCATTGGGTGACTGTGAAAGTAAGCGGCCTAATCAAACAAGTAAATTTGAATCCGCAAAGGTAAGCACCATAATGCATATTGCATCAAAACCGACAATGTGTCCTAAATGTAATAGTGAACATAATTTGTATATGTGTGATAAATTTTTGGAATTGGATGTATCTGATAGAAGAGGATTTATTGCAGAGCAAAGTTTGTGCTTCAATTGTTTGCGTTCCAATCACCAAGCTGCGGCATGCAAATCTCGCTTTAGATGTAGCAAATGTAGGTCGAAACACCACACCCTACTTCACAAAGATGTCGTCCAAACGAAGAATACAAGCAACGAAGATGCAGCCGACATTACTGAAACTCAAATCTACCAAACGAACGCGATCAGTAATAAATTGCAATTTAGTACAAATCCAACGAGAAACAGCAGTTTCCTAGCGCTACTCCCCACAGCGATGGTGAAAATAAAGGACTGTTTCGGAAGATACCAGAAATGTAGATTACTCTTAGATTCGGGCGCACAGGCATCTTTTATTTCAGAAAGTTGTATGCAGCGATTACAAATTTCAAGACAAAATGCGAATGTTTCAATAAAGGGGTTGGCTCCTGATGTAGTACACACAAGAGGAATAGCTTCGATCGCACTATCCTCATGCTATGACAATCAAGAACTGGAAATGAATGTGTTGATATTAAATAAGCTACCGACCAAATTGCCTAACCAATACATTAATGTAAGTACCTGTAACGAAATAAAACATTTACAACTTGCAGATCCCAGCTATAATAAACCAAGCCACATTGACGTAATGATTGGTGCCGATAAATTCTTTAATATATTACGAACAGGTCGTATTGAAACCCGCAATAAATCGCTAGTAGCACAAAATACGATGTTTGGATGGGTGATAGCAGGAGACTGGAAATGTTATGATAAGAAGGATGAACAGTCCTATATCTCGAGCTGCAATTTCCACGTAAACGTAAATAATGACGAGGCTTTGCGAAAGTTTTGGGAGTTGGAAGAAATCCAAAATTGCGATTCATTTACGAGCGACGAGAGAAAATGCGAGGCACACTTCAAAGCACACTACAAGCGAAGTGCAGAGGGTAGATACATAGTGAAAATTCCGTTTAAAGACCGTTTCCCAAAATTGGGAAACTCCCTCCACATTGCAACAAAACGTTTTCAAAACTTGGAGCGAAAATTAAATTCAAATGCGAAACTAAAGTGCGAATATGTGAAGATAATGCGAGAATATATAGAATTAGGACACATGCGAGAGATACATCACACATCTATCAACAACGATGGGAATTTTTATCTGCCACATCATTGCGTGGTGAAGGAATCCAGCAAAACAACCAAACTTCGCGTGGTATTCGACGGATCGTGTAAGTCAAGCAATGGTTTATCGTTAAACGATAATATGTTAATTGGACCTACAATACAACCATCACTTTGGGAAATATTAGCAAGATTTCGATACCACAAAATTGCGTTAGCGGCAGACATCGAAAAGATGTACCGGCAGGTGTTAGTTGCGAAAGAAGATCAAAACTATCAAAGAATCTTATGGCGCGAGCATGATCACGAAACTTTAAAACACTACATGCTCACTACGGTAACTTTTGGATTAGCGAGTTCAGCTTTCCTAGCTATAAGAGCGCTTCAAGAAACGTCCTATGGCCTGAATAACGAATATCCAGAAGTGGCACAGGCAATAAGAAACGATTTTTATGTTGACGACCTACTGACAGGTGCAGACTCTCTGGAAAAGGCTATGGATTTAAAAGAAAACATTCAAGGAGTCATCGGTAAATCCAAGTTTATCTTGAGAAAATGGATGTCAAACGCTAAGGAATTAAACGATATATCCGATGAAAGTATAACGGACGAAAGTTTTCTGTAGATAGATGGAGCCGAAACACACACAAATATTCTTGGTCTACAATGGAATTCCTCAATTGACACTTTCTCTTTTTCGGTTAAAATACCCAAAAACCAAATATCAACGAAACGAACATTAATCTCTGATGCGTCAAAAATATTTGACCCGCTGGGTTGGGTTTCACCTTCAACCATAATCGCAAAAATGTTATTTCAAACACTTTGGCTACGAAAACTAGAATGGGATGACGAATTGCCAGTCGACATCGCGAAAACATGGAACCAGCTAAAGGAAGAATTCAACGAATTAACTAAACTAAAGATCAAGAGATATATACCCAGAGGCGAAGCAGAACTACATGGATTTTCTGACGCAAGTGAACGGGCCTATTCTGCAGTGGTATACTGTCGATCTACAGATGATGATGGAGCAACTTATATATCATTGATTGCATCCAAGACTAAAGTTGCTCCAATAAAACAAGTTAGTCTTCCAAGACTGGAATTGTGTGGCGCTCATCTGCTGTCAAAACTACTGGTTGCAGTTAAAAATACAATGGCATCCTCCACAAAATTATTTGCATGGACAGATTCAGCGATAGTTCTTGCATGGTTGCCAGATCATCCTGTAAAATGGAAAACTTTCGTAGGTAATAGGACTGCAGAAATATTAAATGTAGTACCACGACAACAATGGAACCACGTCAAGTCAGAACAAAATCCAGCGGACTATGCATCAAGAGGAACGTTCCCATCAAAGCTATTAAACTTACAACAATGGTGGCAAGGTCCTGCTTGGTTGGAGTTAAATAGTGAGTTCTGGCCCAACTATCAAGAAAAATTCGGCGAGTGCAATATCAATATAGAAAGGCGAAATGAAAGACCACCTGCGATGTTCGTGCTTCATTGCGAAAATACAGGCCACATAATTGAAGAACTGATATCCAGAACATTTTCATTCAGTAAGTTAATTAGAATTTTAAGTTTCGTCAACAGATTTGTAGCCAACGTGAGAGCGAAATCAAACAATCGAAAACACACTCCACTTACGGTAGAAGAGTTAAAAAATGCAACCAAGCAGGTAATTAAATATGTGCAGAGCATAGAATTTCATGAAGAATTAAAACAACTCAAAACAAAAAAAAGAAGTAAAAGCAGCAAGTAACCTACTGCCACTCACACCATTTGTCGATGAGAATGAAATACTTAGGGTTGGTGGAAGATTGAACAACTCAACCGGTCAATATGACTCAAAATACCCGATCATTCTACCCAAATCCCATGTCCTGAGTAAAATGATAATTTCCTATGTCCATAACAAATATTTGCATCCAGGCCCTTCCTTAACATCCCATCTTATCCGCCAGAAATATTGGATAGTCCGAGGCAGAGGACTTGTTAGAGAGGAAGTGAAAAAATGTGTAAGATGTTTCCGGCACAGGGCGATGACGACTAAACAACTGATGGGTAACTTACCAGCTGTCAGAACCACACCAGCGCGGCCTTTTAGTAAATGTGGAGTGGATTATGCTGGGCCGATTTCAGTAGCAAACAAAAGAGGTCGAGGAGCTAAAATGGTGAAAAGATATATAGCTGTATTTGTTTGCATGGTTACTAAGGCCATTCATTTGGAGGCCGTCACCGATCTTACCAGTGATGCGTTTCTAGCCGCCTTAAAAAGATTTTCTTCGCGAAGGGGGGTGCCAAAGGAAATATTTAGCGACAACGGAACCAATTTCGTCGGAGCAAAGCGACAACTCACAGAGGTATACAAAATGTTAAGATGTAAATCATTTAATAATTTAATTGCAGAATATTTGGCACAAAATACGATTCAATGGCATTCAATACCACCAGCTGCTCCTCATTTTGGCGGTCTCTGGGAGGCCGCTGTGAAGTCTGTAAAATCTCATTTAAACAAGGCGACTCAAAACTGTAATTTGACATTTGAAGAAATGTCCACATTATTGTCTCAAATAGAAGCCATTCTTAATTCGAGACCACTCTGTTGGGTATCTGAAGACTATTCCACAATCGAGGCTCTGACGCCTGCACATTTCTTGATAGGGCCCACGTTATCAGCCATACCAGAAGTTGATTTTGAAAATATACCATTATCGCGGTTATCTCGATGGCAGCACATCCAACAGCGAGTGAAGGGATTCTGGAATCGCTTCAGCAAAGAATATCTGAATACTCTTCAACAGCGACAGAAATGGCCTAAAATAATTAACAATATAAAAATCAACGACTTAGTACTAATCAAAGAGGATAATTTACCGACTTGTAAATGGGCGTTAGGGAGAATTATAGATGTCTACAATGATGATTGTGGATTAATTCGAGTTGTATCCATTAAAACTCAATCAACAGTAATAAAGCGATCAGTCAACAAAGTTTGTAAATTACCAATTACTTAACAACTGGAGTTGTTAACGGGGCGGTCTATGTTGAAGATGCGCTACAAAATCAAAAAAAAAAAAAAAAACAAACAAAAATTAGAATTAAGCAAATTTGAATTGAAATTTTGTTTATATAAATTCAAAAACAAATACTTATCTTTTTTATATAACATCACTTTCAATCGCAAACAATTCCCTTGTTCTTGTTGACAATTAATTTATTCATAAACAAACCCATACTATTTTGTTTATTTTAAAATGCGTGCGCGACTCTGTCTGTATTGTCAAATGTTTTTATTATGTAAAAGGTATAAAGTAGTACTGCATTTAGTAGTATTTATTATACCATTTAGCTTTATCAAAATATTTTATAAAGTTTGAATATAGATTGCGCTCGGTATGTTAATTTGCTCTAATTAATTTTAGTTTAGGGGAATTCATTAGCGAAAAACGAGAAAATTTGGAAATTGCGACATTTTGTAAAAACTTAAAATATAATCTCTCTTATCTTGCGAATTTCGAAGCGACAACATCAAGCGATTTTATAAAGGCGATACAAAGCGACTCAAAGCGATTAAAGGTGATTAATTACATATATTATTTATAACATTTTTTAATAATAAATAAAGAATAAAAAAAACATAATTTTGTAAAAAATATATTTGTGAAATAAACATATAATTTGAGTATTTTATTTAAAAATTATAATATACAAATATTATTAAAAAAAAAGACAAAATTATACAATAAATATTATTGATTATTATTATTTTATTTATATATTGTTTAATGTTCAAAATTCGGATTCATACTGTCAACTGCTTTATCTTTTTCAACTTTATTACTTTTTATTATTATCAGTAATGAACCGGTTACAAATAAAATAGATTTATGTATTTTATGTATTTCCAATACTAATTATAATAATAAGATGGGAAAATTATGTAAATGAGTGCATTCCATCACACCTCCCTCAATAAAACAAAAGTTATTCTAAGAATAAGCTGTTGAGAGGATTTTAAGTAACATAATTTTCTCATATGTTTGACGATTATTATGAACGCATCTTTTACGACGCTTGATTATGATGGTTGTATTTTCTGGTGATACGATTTTATCTACGGTGTAAGGCCCAGTCCATAAAGGTGAAGTTTTATTTAATCTTTTTTCATTTTTTAACAAAACCTGATCTCCGACTTTGAACGACACGATACGTGAAAGACGACCATAATGCTCTTTTGATTGATTCTTGTACTTTATGAGATTATTTCTCGTTATTTGAAACGAACTTTGCATTTTGAATCTTAAATCTGTGACATAATCTTCATAATTGTAAATCGAATTCATGTCATGCATTAATGAAGACGGAATATTTGGTTTTCTAGCCAATAATAACTCGTATGGCATAAAACCTGTAGTTGTATGTGGTGTTACAGTATAAGAGAATGTTGCGTAGGGTAACCACTCATTCCAACTATTTGGATCATGTTGAGTAAAATTACGTAAATATTCTCCAATAGATTTATGTGTGCGTTCAAGGGTACCATTTGTTTGAGGATGGTAAGCCGTTGAGTTGAATTTCTTAATTTGAAACAATTTGCATAAGTTGGTAAAAACATCGGACATAAAATTGGATCCTTGATCGGATAATATTGAATATGGTGCTCCGAATGTACATATAAATTGTTCAGCAAATGCTTTTGCTACTGTGGTTGATTCCTGATTTTGAATGGGTATTGCAAATAAAAATTTTGTCAAATCATCCTGCAAAGTGAGTATGTATTTATTACCGGTGGAACTTGGCACGAGTGGGCCAACTATGTCAAGAAACAATTTTTTGAATGCAGTTGATGATGTGGTGGTAATTCGCAATGGCATTTTATTCAATGGACCGTGTTTATTCATTTGGCAACGATTACAATTCTTTATGAACCGTTCTATTCTTGCAAACATTCGTGGAAAATAATAATAATTTTTTATACGTTTATATGTCCTTAGTATTCCTTGATGGCCGCACCTTGTGGTGTATTATGGTATTCTTCAATTACACGATTAATTTGATCTTCATCATTTAAAATTTTAATGTTATTTTGAACTGGAAGAAAGGATTGTCCGGAATCGGAAATATTATTATTAGTTGCTGTGGAAATATTTGGATTAGGTTCTAATTGATCGTGTTGTTGTTGTATATTTGGATTTAAAGTTTCAGTAATGTCTTCGGACTTCTGTTGTTGAAGCGTTGCCTTAGACCTTGTGATAACTTCTAAATTTGATGTCATTAGGGTAGTTGATGGAATTTTTATTCTGCTGAGAGCATCTGCGTTCTGATTTAACTTTCCTGGCTTATGGTAAACTTCAAAATCATATTCACTATACAAATATGGCCTGATGTGTTCAACTGCCCATACTACGGCTAGTAGTTCCTTATCATATGTTGAATAATTTTTCCCAGCATTGTTTAATACACGGCTCGCATATGCGATTGGTAAATCGACGTTCTCGCGTTGTTGTGACAATACTGCCCCAATGGCTTCCTGGCTTGCATCGGTTGTAAGTATAAAATCTTCAGCGAAATTTGGGTACTGTAACACTGGTGGATTGATGATCGAGTATATCAGTTTATGAAATGCTTCATCTGCCAACACGTCCCATGTGAATTTCGCATTCTTTTTCATTAATTTAGTGAGAGCTTTTAAAAGTTCAGCAAAGTTGGCAATAAACTTCCGGTAGTAGCCCACTAAACCAAAAAATGATTTCAGTGATTTCTGTTCTTCTGGAACTGGATATTGTACTATTGATTCGACTTTTTTAGGATCTGGATGTATACCGTCTTGACCAATGACATGTTCAAGATAGGCAATTTCCTTTTGAAGGAAATAACATTTCTGAGGATTTAACTTCAAATTTGCAATTCGAAATCTTGAATATATGTCTTTTAGTTTCTGATTGTGTTCTTGTAATGTAGCGGCATAAATTACGACATCGTCCAAGTATACTAAACAATGTATACCTTGTAACCCGGATAGCACTGTATTCATGAGCCTTTGAAACGTTGATGGAGCGTTCTTCAATCCAAACGGCATTCTTATATACTGGTAGTGTCCAAAATTAGTGCTAAAGGCTGTTTTCTCTCTATCATCGTTGGTCATTGAAATTTGATGGTAGCCATACGCTAAGTCTAACGTTGAAAAGTATTTGCTGCTGTCTAACTTGTCAAGAATCTCATTAATATTCGGTAATGGAAATACATCACTAATTGTCGTTTGATTTAACTTACGAAAATCAACTACTATACGATATCTTTTGTTGTTGTTGTTAGTTGATTTTTTTGGCACTACCAAAAGAGGAAAATTCCACGGAGATTGACTTGATTCTATGATGTTTCCCTGCAACATTTCTTCTACTTGGTTTTCGATTTCCTGTTTGGCTGATTCGGGTAGGCGATATGGTTTTTGAAATATAGGTTTTGTATTTGGTTCCAGTTTAATTTCATGTTGCACTAAATCGGTTACACTAAGTTCGTCACCTTCCAAATAGAAAATGTCATGATATTCACGACATAATTTGATTACTGAATCACGTTCTTCATTATTCAGATTATCGACTTGTATTTGGTCCTCTAGATTTTGCAGACGATTATGAATGGGATTGGACCAGCTGTTGAGCTGATAAATATGGAATTGATCGATATGTGCAACATCAATTGTTATATTTGAAAATTCAATTGCTTGATCACTTACGTTTACAACTTTGACAATAGATACACCATTTTTACACTTGATTATTGAGTTAGCAATGTATAGGCACGGTAATAATTCACTTGATTTGCATATATAATCACCATCACTTTGTTGCAAATGAACTACAATGGGTTTTTCAGAACGTGCAGGCACGATTGTTGTTGGTAAATCCAAAGTTAGTGTGATCGAGAATACTTTATTGTCGATAGGAATCTCTAATGTATGAGTGGAGAAATCAATTTTGCAACGATATGAGGTCAGAAAATCCTTGCCTAGTATTCCATGGTATTGAATTGGAAAATTTGATTTAACTGCATGAAATTTTTGTGGTATTTTAGTTTGATCACTCAATATTATAGCTGCCAATGTTCCTAACGTTTCCATTTGGATGTCCGAAATTCCCTTGATATTACATTTATCGAGGACGCTACATGGCATTGTATCACTAACACAGCCCAGCCAATTTTAATTATGCTTATATCGGCTCCTGTATCGATGAGGAATGATAATGGATTTGAGTCAGATATATCAACATTGAATACGGCATAATTACTAAAATGAATAATCTTTGAAATAAACACTTGCTGAACTATGCGGACATTTGTACTATTATTATTTTGATCAATAGGTTTTGGAAATTCGAAAGGAATTCTAGACTTGTGTGCTATAGGGTTGGATGTAGGAATATTTTGTGGTTTCCATGTAAATGAATTTAATTCTTTAAATCTTTGGCTCGAACAGTGTGGTCGTGATGGTTCTGCCCGAGCCCCGAAGAGTTTTCCGGCTGGCTGGATTGATTATCACTTGTAATTGGTAAACTTTGAACTTGTTGTTGATTTCGGTTTAACCATCTGGAATCGGCTTGTTGCTTACGAAAACAATTTTGAAGGATGTGTCCAGACATACGACAATAAGCACACACGGTTTTGGTAGTCTGGTTTAGATAATTGCGATTATTATTATTTGAACTGCCACTGGGATTAAAAAAACATTTTGTAGATGTATGTCCTAATTTATTGCACTTAAAACATTTAATTCGATTATTGTTTACGTTATAAGGTTTTGAATTTGTTTGCTGGAATTGAGAAGTTGACGTTCCTTGAGCAGAAAGCTCTTCTTCACAGGCTTGTGCAATGGCTTCCCTCAATTTATTAAAGCGGCATGCTTTTACGACAAGCCTTATTGGATCACGTAGACCATCTTGAAATGTTTTTAAGGCAGTATTTTCATTTAATTTTGTATATATTGCTGAATGATTATGACCAACGGAATTTGAACTAGCTTCATTCAATTCAGACAGTAGTTTATGTACACGCATTGCATATTCTCTGACACTTTCATTTCTTGATTGACGTATTTTATATAATTCCGCTTGTAGTTCAGGAACAGTTCGCGTAAAATCAAATTGGAGATTTAATTCGGTTTTTAAATCATCCCATGTCACAAACGTATTATGTTTCACGATATCGTAAGATGTACCACTCAATTTTGTTTTAACCAGGTTTAAGAATTTATTATATTCAGTGTCCTTCAACATGTCATACACTGAATCGCAAGCGAATACAAACTTATGCAAATTTCTAGAGTCACCGTTAAATTCCGGAATTATTTTCAATGCGGTTTCGTAATTTAGAGCCATTTTATGGATTAATTGCTTACGGTTATTATATAATAAATTGAAACGTTCAATTTTTCGAGATTTACCAAATAATTCACGGAAATTGTAAACATTAAAATCGTTTTGTTCATCACCACTCATTGAGAATTACATATTATATTATTATGTGTTTAGTTTACCACTCAAGAAAAATAAAATAAAATTTTGACTTACCCGTTGAATTGATGAACCGTTCAATGTAATAGATAATTTATGTATATTATGATTGCTGGAATTGATTCGTTTCTTCCATAATATATGTATGTGGATTGTTGAATCACGTACCCCAATTGTAATATGATGAATGCATAAATGATTCCGTTATTTACAATTGGAAAATACCAGCATTTACTAGTATAATTATGTTGATTATTTGGCACAATTTCTTAAATGTTTGGCCAATTGCACATGATCAATAATAATTGATATATATATAATTATTACGGTAGTACACTAGTACCGTTTCAACAGGATTTATGAACTTTATATTTTTAACATTTTTATGAATAATTTGTGTGAATTCACAGTGGATTTTATTATAATGTAAATATAATAATCACAATTTATAACAGATTAACAATTTATATCAGAATTTCACAATTTTATAGTCTTAAGGTCATTTTTCACATGAGCACATTTTTTTATTTTTTTTTTACAAATGTTATCCCACACCGTTGTCACCACTTGTTGTGAGGCCGAGCGGGAGTCGCCACTATTTTTGGTGATCGGAGGATATACGGATATATTAAATTAAATAGATTTAGTTTATAAATTTTATTATTGGATTAATTATAAATATTATTGATTATTATTATTTTATTTATTTATTGTTTAATGTTTAAAATTCGGATTCATACTGTCAACTGCTTTATCTTTTTCAACTTTATTACTTTTTATTATTATCAGTAATGAACCGGTTACAAATAAAATAGATTTATGTATTTTATGTATTTCCAATACTAATTATAATAATAAGATGGGAAAATTATGTAAATGAGTGCATTCCATCACATTGAGTCTTTTTCAACGCCTTTTATCTCTCACGCCTTTGTAGAAAGTAGCGTGATACATTTGTAGTGTCTCTCACGAAATTGAAAACCAAGGTATTCTCTAGTTTAACCTGGTAATTCAAAGTTGGGAGAACACAAGAGAAGAGAAGAGCACAAAAGAAACAATGAACTTTCACAATCATTTCACCGTTGCAGAGGCTAGAGTTTGCAAGGAAGGTGGAATAAGTTGACAAAAGCGTTGCTTTAAAATCTTTTTTTTTTTAAGTAAGCAACAATCCGAAAGCGTCCTAAAGAAATCCGGGCTGGTCTTGAAGACCGCTGAAATGGTGTTTTGAAAAGTGTGCTTTCCGGCGGCGATTTTAGATGAATAAATCCGCAAAATCTGAATATAAATGGTTAATGAAGTCTTTGGATTTAGTTGACTAAATTTTCTAAAACGTAAAAAATTGAGGTGTGGCCAATATATGACTTTCTTTTACAAACGGGGAATTTTGAGGAACTTTTTTTTTTTTGAAACTTAATAGACTTTCTGTAAATCTTATATTTTCTGAGAGATTTGCAAAATAAATTTTCAGCTCCAGGGAAGTTTCCGCTTCCGGTTCAAATCACTGGGACTCCCAAATTATGAAAAAAACTTAAATAACAAGATTCAGTATGATGGTTAAACCATTTGATCTATAGAGAGAATACATACAAATAGAAGAACCGATATACATCACTTCGAAACCAAATTTTTTGGACTCAGTGAACCCCAAAACGGTTAAATCTCCAAAAATCTCAAGATCGACAATTTAAAACAAAATGGGCGAATTTGAAATCTCTTCTTAAATTTCAAAAATAGGCATGAAAAAGGTGACTAGGCCAATTTCTTATTTCTGCTGATATGTGTCACGCATATCTGCATGTTCTATTCTCTTACCATACACCTACTTACTCAGAACCATAACCCAATTTTCAGGAGTATTTAAGCAATTATGCATTAATAATGAGCTAGAATATCCTTTTCTACCCGTTCCTGACCTCCTCGAAACAATAGGAAGTTTTTGTTTACGGATGCAATTTCGCTCTCCTACTGAAACCGTGAAAAATAGGTTTTTTTATCCGTTTTCCATGCCTAAAACGTTTGTTTTCTACATTGTTGGCTACGTAGTCGCAAGTCTCCCTTAGCAATGTGAGACCAACTGATTTTTCGCATGATATTTTTTTCGACTGAATACAATAACAGGAAAATCGTTTTGTTTCCCCATGCTAAATGTAACCCTAACGTATAGTGTATAAGCAAAAAAATCTACGTTATTCTAAAACCGTTTACTCGGGTATACTCATAGATATAATCTTTGGTGTTTGAAAGAAAATGTTTACATTTCATATGCAGTAGTTTATGTTTCCTTTTTTTGGGGGATGGCCTTTAGTATTGTCAAATTTAGTAAGGACTAAATAAGGTTTTAAAAGAAAAATTATTTCTTAATCCGATGATGTCGAGAAACGAGGATTAACAATTATTTTAAAGTCAGTAACCCCCAATCGCAATCTATAGTTACAGTCCATAAACCAAGTTCCTGTGTAGTTTAGATTATAAAAAAATATTTATCCCCTTTGGCTTTTAAGAGGCTTTTAAAATTTGATTGGTTGCATTGCCAATAATTGCCAAATAAGTAGCGCAATAGGTTAGGTTGAAGTGGCTGCTTACGCACACTTAGACCGGTGACGGTCCATTGTGATACCACAGGATGTATCCCCTTTTACCCCTATTGGAACCATTTCGAGCTACTTATGTAGCGTAAGATGTCCCGCACTTTAATGTTTTCGAGATCCGAGAGGCAGTCCATCCTGAACTTACCTAAGTGTTTGTGCCTTCTGAGAGGCAATGCTGGACACGAGCAAAGGAAGTGGACCAACGTCTCTTCTTCCTCTTCGTCCAAGCAGCTTCGGCAGAAGTCATTAGCCTCCAGACCCAGCCTTCTTGCATGTTCTCCAAAAAGGCAGTGTCCCGTGGGAATTCCTACGACCTTTCTTAATTCACGTCTGCTTAAGGATATTAATGCCCTAGTGCGCCCCAAGTCCAGCTTTGGCCAAACTTGTCTTGCAACTCTACAGGTAAGGGTGTTAGACCACCTTTCCCCCGCTGAGGATAGCGCCTGCTTCCCAAGTGCTTGTCTCAGTTCTGTGATAGGCCTCCCCAGACTTGCCCTTGCCGGTTGCAGCTGGAGAGTCTTACCATGCCTAGCAAGTTCATCTGCCCTGCAGTTCCTCATGACGCCTGAGAGACCTGGGACCCAGACTACCTGGATATTGAAATGCTCCCCCATCTCATTTAGAGATGAGTGACAACTCAACGCCACCCGTGACGCCAAAGACACCGATTCTAACGACCGGATCGCCGCTTGACTGTCCACATAGATTGTTATATCGTCTGAGGATAACACATTATGCTTCAACCTCGTCATGACCTCCTCAATCGCTACGACTTCAGCTTGGTACACGCTGCAGTAATCAGGGAGACGAATAGAAATATTTAAATTTAATTTGTCACAGAATACTCCAGCTCATACTTTGCCGTCTAGCTTGGAGCCATCTGTGAAGAATTGCAACGCTTCGGTTTCCGATAACGCTCTATCCCTCCAGGATTCCCTTGAAGGGAAGGAGGTCCGAAATCGCTTTTCGAAGCGTAGAGTAGGTTTCATGTAGTCAAGATTCGCCAGCCCATCCTTCAACGATCTGACAATAGTAGAGTGTCCTATACTAAGACACCTCCACTGAGAGACGGCTGCAAGTCGTACAGCCCTATTTGCCGCCATCTGTTTGCCAAAAATATCGACCGGAAGAAGGTGCAACATAACCTCTAAGGCACTTGTCGGTGTCGACCTCAATGCCCCGCTAACAAGCATACTGGCCGTTCTTTGCACTCTCTCAATCTTACTTTTGTAAGTTACCTTGTCCAGAGCTGGTCACCAAACACCCACCCCATACATGAGTACAGGTCTCACTACAGCGGTGTAGAGCCGTGTACCATCTCCGGCTTCAGACCCCATCTATGACCAATGGCGTTCCTACAGGAGTACAAAGCAATAGTAGCTTTGTTTATTCTCTCCAACATGTTGGGCTTCCAACTAAGCTTACTGTCCAAGATAATGCCCAGATATCTAGCTCTATCAGTAAAAGCAAGTCTCGTGCCATTTAAGGTAGGAGGGACAACTACCGGGATTTTGTATTTCTTAGTAAAGAGTACCAGCTCTGTCTTGGACGGGTTAATACCAAGTCCACATTTGCCAGCCCATTTCGTAACGATGGTAAGCGCATTCTGCATTACGTCTACAATCGTGCCCAGGAATTTCCCGGTACCAGCTAAAGCTACGTCATCTGCGTACGCGATAACTTCAATACCCTCTCTCCAATTCAAGTAGTAACCCGTTTACCACTATGTTCCAGAGAAGAGGGGACAGACCCCCCCCCCTACCCGCGGAGTTCCCCTAGTTACTCGCCTCTTGATGGTGGAGTCCCCCAACTTCGAGCTAACAATCCTGCTTCCCAGCATATAATTGATTAACCCTATCAGAGGAACGTCTACCTCTAAAAATGGCAATCCCTCCTTGATTGCCTCCGCTTTCACATTATTAAAGGCGCCTTCTATTTCTCAATCATAGACACCAAGACGTGCCGGGCAGTGTCCACAGATCTACTCTTTGTGTACGCATGCTGAGACAATGCCCACTTCCTGGCACCTATTTTATCTCTGATGTAAACATCCAGCAGCCTTTCTAATGTTTTCAAAAGAAAGGATGATAGAGTTATTGGTCTTTGGTCCTTAGCATAGAAATGTGAGCTTTTCCCCGCTTTCGGTATGAACACCACATTGACCTCCGTCCAGTACCTAGGAATATAGCCCAGCTTCAAACACCCTTTGAATATAGCTTCTAGGTAGGGAAGAATAATTACTGAGTTGTTTTGAAGTTCCGCTGGTATAATTTGATCCGGACCAGCCGATTTAAATGGTTTAAAACCCCTCAGTTCCCATAGGATCCGTTTCCTGGTTACGATATCCTCTGTGGTTACTGACAGTGATTCCTGATGATTGCTACGCACCAACAGGTCTTCAAAGCTCCCTGGGAAGTGTGTCTCGAAGAGAAGCTCCAGAGATTCTCCACTAGAAGCTGTCCAAGATCCGTTCGGTTTTATCAAAAAACTGGGACTAGATGTACTTTTGGAAAGAATCTTCCTAAGGCGGGAGGTTTCGGATACCTCTTCCATATTATCACAGAAGATTCTCCAAGACCTCCTTTGTGCTTTTCTTAATTCTTTCTTATAAATTCCGAGTTTCTCCTTATAGGAGTCCCAATCCTGAGCCTCCCTTGTATTTTTGGCTCTATTAAAGGCTGTCCTACAAGTCTTAATGTAGGTTCCCAGTTCCCTGGACCACCATACCGGTTTTTGCCTACCCCTAGGCTTAGCCAGTGGGCAGGCAGCGCGAAAGCACTAGTAACGCTAGCCACCATGTCCTCCAGCTCCCCAACGGTCGTCGGGGGCTCCATAGCCATCGTCGGTAACATTTCCTCCAATAATTCCCCATATTTGCTCCAGTTGGTCCTTCTAGGGTTCCTGAAGGCTTCCCGGGTAGCAGGGTGAATATCGAGGCTATAGGTTAAATATCGATGATCAGAAAAGGAGTGTTCCTTATCCTCCCTCCAATTTTTAACCATTTGAAGAATATTATTTGAGGCAAGAGTCACGTTTAGAACCTCCTGCCTGTTACTAGTAATAAATGTGGGTTCCCGCCCAATATTACACACTGAAAGGTTAGTACTCATCAAATAATCAAAAAGCGACTCACGCCTTTCATTAATGTCCGTGCTTCCCCAGATAGTGTGATGCGCATTAGCATCAACTCCCAGTACCACACCTACCTTTGATTGTTCCGCTTTACGGATCAGCTCCTCCAGGTTATCCGGAGGAACCTCCTTCTCCCGGTCCATGTAGGCTGAAACTAGCCAGAATGTACAAGTGCCTACTTCCAGGCTAACTGCAGTAGTGTCACCATTGCTGTATTGAGAGAGAAGGAAAAGATTAATATTATTTTTCCCAAGAATACAAGATTTGATCTTCCCAGATTTACTAGAGGATATAATTTTATACCCCTTGGTTCTGAGGCCACAGATCCTGTTGTTATTAATCCAAGGTTCTTGGATTAGTATCACATCCTCGCCCGAACTAGTCAGCCTGAGGAGTAGAGCTGCCGAAGCAGCCTTAGAATGATGAAGGTTAATTTGTGTTATCTTAATCATAACCATTTAACCTCTACCTATCTCTATGGTATATTCCTGCTACCGCAGGAATATTATTTCTCGGTATTTTGGGATGCGCCGGATCCGCCCGTCTCGCCACCCCTCGTACCCTCTGTAAAGGACTTGTCAGTGCCCCCCCGTCTGGCCGGGCTCCCGACATCCTCCTCCATCGGTACACCAGCTCCTTCGCTTATGTGCCTCTACTTAACCTTCAAGGGAGGCCTTGCCTGACCGAGGTCGCCGGCTTCACTCTCCCCCATACCCTCAGCTTCTCCCCCCATGTTGCTTGTACCCCCTTCAGGCCTGGGCGGGTTGCCACCATCCTCCGGTTGGCCTCCCGTACGCGCTTCCGCCCCATCCTTTTTATAAACGTTGAGAGTAATTGACCCGAAACCGAAGTCAATTACTCCCTTCGTTTTGTGACGGAGGGCAAGGGACTCCTTATTTATTACCATGATTGATAATTTCGAGCCCCCCTTGGCCTCCTCCTGCTTGACGATCTTCCAATTTCCGTTCGAAAGACTCGGGTTACTGGCCTGAATGATTTCCAAAGCCTCGTCAGGGCTAGCCGGTTCGGATGGCAGCCAGACACGTGCCCTCGGCCTGCTGGGAATTTCCTCCCGACTAACTGCCGCAAGTTTTGCGCCTGGCCATACATTCCCTACTTTGGCTATAGCCTTTTTATATAGATCCTCAGATCTAGAGTCCAGGCATGCAGTCATCTTCACACGCCCTTGATACCATCCCGCATCTCTGCAGGATGGGGGTGGTCCCGGATTTTCACCCAGGACTTTTAAAAAGACGAGGTTGAGTGCATTATACACCAACCTCCATTTTTCGGCCGTGATGCCTTCCATCTGCGTGACTTTCGTCAATGACGGCTAGCATCAACACGTGCTCCCTCAGGACATCGCGCTGAACAGCTTTGTCCCTGAGTTGGAGCTCGGCTTCTTTTCAGTCACCAACTTGGCCCGCTTGCTGTTAACTAATCCACCTCGTCCTGGGACCGCTGTCTTTTAGACACATGGTCCCTTTCCGAGCCTACGCAACCGACAGTGCTCCTTGCCCAAGCTACTAATGTTCTTTGCTCTTCCGTAAGCACCCCTTGGGGGTCACAGCCCACTTCTCGAGAATTCGGAATGCCGAGCGGCGATTCTTGTATCGCCTTTTCGCCGGAGGAATGTCTCTCGTCCCACTCTTCTGTGCTGCGTTGGTACCGCCAACTCCCGGGACTTTTGCCATAGAGCCAACCCCCTTTGCAACATTAGAGGCCCCACCCGTCTGGTTCGAGGTACCTCCCTTCGCTGATACCGGCTTTTGAGGAGAGCCGGTGCCCTTTGTTTTTTCGTTGTTCGATCTTTCCATCTGATTCCCACGAGTATCAGAGAAATAAAGGTCCGCCTGCGCAGAGATCCGTATACGCAGGTAAGGCTAAATACAACTGGAGGTCGCCAGGTATCCAGAGGGCTCCGTTAGCGACTGGGCTTTGTTAAATGGGCATCCAGAATAGTTGATCATCAGCACGGGTCGCTTAACACCTTAATCCAGCCCATTCGGCTCGCTAGCATCGCGGCCTCCCAGCACCCCTTCCCTCCGCCCACATTCTCTCCCCCTTTCACCTATTCATATGGAGAGCTCAACCCAATGGGATCCATTCCATTCACCCGTTTATAAGGTACCCCCGCTCATCACCCGCGGAGACTCCGGAGGTGCAGAGAGGACGCGACGCCCAGTCCGCCGTGGTTATTGGTCGTTGGTTTTCTGGCGCCATCTGTTCGCCTTTCCATGCTGGGCATCATAGGCACTCAGAATTTAATGAACTGAGGTTAACCACTCCCCAGTTCCCTGAGACTCTCCCACCAGCTGGACTGCGATTGGGGGCGGCTTATTTAATGCACCGCTAACCTACCTATAGATAGGTCGTCTACTATCCACCACCTGTGACCCCCCCGATAGCTGCAGTACGCCACGGGAAGTAGCGCAATAGATACAACTTAATTTTTTAAATTTATTTAACGAAACGCAAACATTCCAGTAATTGCTACCAGAAAAAAAATGGTTTATAGTGCTATTAAAACTTATAAAGGTAACGGGGTGTTGAACGCGACTCCAGAAGAGAGTGAGCTCCAAAAACAATGCAAAGACAAAATAGCATTAGGAATGATCCTAATTGGATGGATTTGAAAATAATTGGAGCCTATTACCTATATTGCGTCAAATTGCGCATAGTTGGTCGGACATCACTATTAGACGCCGGCTGTTTGAATCGTGGTTGCGTGAGTGCATTACATTCAAAAGGGAATTGTTTCTAAACAAAATTTAAAACAAACGATACAAACAACACCCAGCGTAAAATTCCAGTTACACTATTAACACCATAAAGCACGGAGGTTGGATCAATATTGCTTGGAAGCATTTCCCTGGCGCGGTTTGGCCCAATATTTAGGATTAGCCAATGGACCAACATATGTTCAAAGTATTATGGAAAATGTGATGGAGCCTTATTCCTTCGAACATTTTCAAACATTCATTAAGCCTTCATTAGCACCAACACAAAACAACTCAGAACTTATTGCATTTACAGTATCATAACAAATATATCTGTGGCAATGGCAATTCAGCATAACCACTTAACTGAAAATAGTGTACTTTTCAGAGGAAACAAAATTAAGTTTAATTCTAAATTTGAAAACATCCATGCACATAAAATTAGAAAGGAGAAACTCTACAAACAAATAATACGCTTTTTTTTTAAATTAAGTCCTTAAAAGATTCTGAGCACTTGAAGTATATACGGCCGAATTGCCGTGTAAATCTCATCCATTTGACGTCTTTACAGTAAAATTTATTTCCATTTTTATCGTTTTTTCGGAAGGTGAATTTACTTTTAGACACAGTTGAAAAATTTAGAAATTTGTTTTCCATCTCTATCACTGAAAAATTTCGTTTATTCCCAACTGAACTAATAATGTTGAACCAATTCCGAGGATGGTGTATTTTCATGTTGGTCTTTTTATTTCTATTACAGCATGATCCGAATCACATCCATGTGAGTGGATGATGTGCATTTTTTATCATAACTCGTGCTCGAATCACTTTAGTATGTGACTAATTTAATTGTTTCTGGATTGTTAAATTATACGTCCGTAGCGGGCGTTTATAGAACGAGACAGATGTTTTGAGGACAGGTTTCGGAAGACATTGCTGTAGGTCAAATGTACAAACCTTTGTTGTGGTCGATAACACCACAGTTTCCTTGTCGAAATTTTTTGCATTGTATACTTGTGTTGCATTGTCATAGTGCTTCTGTTGTTCGTCAATTAACCTAAATTTTGCAGTTTCCTCAAGTGCTCTCTCTATTTGCACTTTAAGAATTTCGCATTTATTGCATGTATCAAGCTTTGGTTTTTTTAAACTTGATTCCCGTTTCTAAATACAATATAAAATAGGTACATTAATTAAATTTAATATTATTTCTTACAATAGTTAATCAATTAGTTACTAATCTTTGAAAATTTCAGAATATTTTGAAATTGAAATCGGTTCTGAATGACTGGCAGAATAGAGCTGTTGCGTTTTTGTTAATGTTAAATCTGACTCCAGATATAGCTGTGATGTATGAGCTCGTGCGTAATGGCTCTGGTAAACAGAAAATGAGGTAATGTGTGTCTTAATTTCCTGAATTTTATTAGCATCCAATTTGTTGGGAGGCACTGCTTTTCGTCTGCGATCTGCTAGGTACTCGTTCAAACTATCTTTTTCTAATTTTTATTTTTGCCACTGATTTATTGAAATTATCCGCCTCACCAAGTGTTTTTCTAAAACACTTTTGACTATTCAGCCTGATCTTGGACTTCGATGTTTTGCTAACTGTGGTCCTTTTGATAGGGTTTATTTGTATTAGTCCCGCCAAATAGTAAATACGTTACTTATAATTTCCTAAGGACCAGTATTTCTTGAAAATCTCATTCTGCTGTTCAAAAGAAACAAGCTTCCAGTGTCGTACACTCTCTGCCCTTAATTATTTTTTGTGAGCTGGTTGTATACCTCATACCAGAATTTCGACATTTCTTTATGTTTTGAGGAATTGCAGATGTCGGAGCTTTGAATGTTCCTATACAAAGTTTCACTATTTGCATCAATCTCCCCTGTGTTATCAGCTATATTTATTGTATTGACTTGTGAGTTCGTAATAGTCGTACCGTTACTTGAATTTGGACCAAACAGAGATTTTGAAATAATTTGAACATGTTGGTCTAATTCAATGTTTGCTTCAATTTGTCTTGCCATACTATCTATATATGATTCAATATCAGAAGAACTTGGAACAAAATTTACAATTTGAAGATGATTCACCTTGTTCTAATGGTTTAAACCAAGAAGCGCAAAATGACATTTGCTCGCTATCTAAAATAATATGCCTTAGTTATATTAATATAACATAATATATTTTTATTAATAACTTACTTGCTATATTTAATTTTAAGCATTCTCGCATTTCCTCTTGTTCATAATTCACAGAACGTTGATCTAAGTGTGACACTATCATTTTCGCAGCATGTTGATCTTAGTCTGACACTTTTAAATTAATTTGAGCACCAGGGTGATTCGCTTTTTTAGCTAACAGCATAATTTTTTTCCCCCGACTGAACATAGTGTCTTATTCCAATTTATATTTTACATATTTACACTTAACTTAGGTACTTTAAGTTTCCACTTTATTTTATTTTTTAGTAAATGGAAAAAATCACTTAACTGAATTAGTAACGGTTGCGAAATTGATTTAACGGTTCTTTATCTATAGATGCTTATAGAAAATTAGCTTAAGTGCTATTTTACAAATTTTATTATACAACTGAAATTTGGTAAAAACGCTTATTGACACTTAAGTTTTTTTTTCTGATTTTATTTTCAGTATTTATTTAAAAATGCCTTTCGCTTAAGTACTAATAAGTTATTTTTCTAACTCGATATTTTTTTTATATTCATTTAAATACAATTTAATATTATAGCTCAACTGAGAAATGAGAGACAAGTGATTTTCCAAAATCATAATGAAGTGCATAGTAGTTAAGTGGTTTTTTCAAAAAATCATAACTTGGGGAAAAATGAAGCGAATTAGGTGAAAATTTGTGTGGTTAGTAAAGTGGCGATAACGAACAATAATAAATAAAATTTGGCAAAACCACTTAAGTGATTATGTTGAATTGCCACAGATATATTAGGCGGGGAAATATGGAAAAAATTGTGAAAATAGAGGAATATTTTTCAAATAAATCTCAAAACTTGTACTAAATAATATCTATCATAAGTTTTAAACTAATTGTGAAATTTTTGAATTAAATAATGTAGACCTAATAATTTTTCGAGTAGATTTTTTTGTTAAATGTTGACAACATTTTTTTATAATTCAACTAAATTCGAATAATTGCCATCACGACCTAATTTTAGAGCATAGACGATAGACGAATACTAAAATTCACTTTCCAATCGATTATTCTTTTTGTATTGTTTAAAATTGAAGTCATATTGCGGTTAATTATTCACAGTGCAATACGGGCTTAACTTAGTACTAAGATTGTGTCCGAAACCCATGATAAATATTTTTTAAACATGGTACATTAAGGCATAAATATGCCAATTAAGTAAAATCGATACAGTACGCTAATCACGGCTACAGTACTAAAACAAACAATGCATTTATTCTGTATCAGTCACAATAAATTTGGTGTGTGAAGTTTTTTTTTAAATAAATAATAAAAATTAGTACTTAAAATTATTTATCACAGGTTTCGGACACAGTCCTAATTTTGAAAATAAACTTGTGTGTTAATTCAATTTCTCATTCCATGACTCACAAGTACTTGCACGTAGCAAATTTTTCCCATTGGAAGACGGCTAATAATACAAAATCAAAATTAACGTCAAATATCTTTTGTAATCGATGCCCCACCTCCTTCTCACACAGCATTTAATTTTCTATATTTCCTACTGCCTTCCTACACCAAACTAGCTAACATAAAACTACTCTACACCGTAAATTAATGCTAATTAAAAAAAGAACTCGTATATGGCCATTTAGGCGCTCGTACATTAACTTTTTGTTCATGATTTAATGTGGCGATGTTATAATTCGCTAACTCCACATGATGATCGGAATCATAAATTTTTTGAATATTATTTTCACTTTCTTTTCACAGGTTGATTATAATACCTTAGTATAACAAAGTCTTTGTAAACTGTACGTTTATGTTACGCCTGGGCCCAAATTCCGATTCGATGACGAATGATAATGAGAAATGACTTGATTTTTTATTTCAACAAGGCAGTTGCATTTTTATTTAGAATAGGTGAAAAAAAAAATAAAGTCATTTCTCATTCTCATCAGTGCTGTTGAAGTGAATACGATTGGAGTACAAGTACTACTTTCGTCTAGTGCAATAATAATAGTATTCAGGGAGATAGCTGACTTTTTCATAAATCATTTTTTCAAAGTTAATTTATAATGGTTTTTGTCATTCTCTTGGTTTTCTTGCATTGTGTCAGCCACTTTAGCAGACAATACCAATTCAAACATGTCAAATTTACGAACTAAATTGGTCCAACTTCACAATGATTTTCTTTCAGAATCTAAAGATTTATTGGTAAAACTTTTAAAAATCAGATTTTATTAAAAAAACTTTTATCTGCTTTGGCTAAATATTCACCTGAATACAAAAATTTCCAATAAATTATGTCGTCATTTAGCCTTACCGCACAAAACCGATATATGGAAATCTTGATTTACAATAGTCTCGAATCCTTTCTCAAACTTAGACCTACGACCTGTATATAAAAATAATACTGTAAGATAATTTCTGCAGTCATTTAACCTTTCCAGACTAGAAAGTTGGACGGAAGTTTGGATTTATGCCTTTTGATATGGGAAATTTCATTCGTCCAATACGCCTTGACATCAATATTCTCAAATCGTTTGATTACATTGAAATAAAAACCAGACTCCTATGCATCTTTCTTGTCTGGCAAGATTAAATTCTGATACCAGAGTTGTCCTTCACTTTTATTTTGATATTCTCCTTCTCGCCTAGGTAGGATCTAGGTAAGAATAGGGTAACGGACGTCCAGGTTTCTCTAGGCCTGTTTTGGAATTTGAAACTTCTGTGTTAAATTTATTAGTGGCAATGCAAAATTCAGGAGGGATCAGAAATAAAATAATTTCAACAAAATTTAATTCGAACTCCAGCCCAAACGACTGGCTCTAAAAATTCTTCAGGACGTGAATTAATATGTTTAAGGTTAGGAACTCATTATATCGAATCGGTTTAGTATCTCCGAAATAAAATATCACTAAAATTCAAGGAAGGTGGGAATGCTCTTTACGCGCAGTGTGTCGGACTCGCATTGCTGCCCTACCGACTAAAACCACCTACCCCTCCTCCTGGCCTAGCCTGGAACCGTTTTGCACTGGCTACTCCGAGCCTCCTCTTACATTATGGGAATCTGTCCAGATCCCCTTTCTTCGCTTTCAGGATCTCCTCTACAAAGCGGGCTACTAGGCTCCACTCCTTCTCTCCTCGGAGCATGATTTCCACCGCCGTTTCTGGGGACCATATATCCACTTCTGCTTCCAGCGCCGCTCTCTGCTCCTTCTATGCGTCACACAAGAAGAAAGTGTGCTCCGCGTCATCGGTACTCCCTGGGCAGTATAGGCATTCTGCCGACGTTACCTTCCTCATTCTCCACAGGTATGATCTGAAGTACCCGTGGCCGCTCAAGGACTGGGTCAGGTAATAACCGATCTCTACGTGACTCCTTTCGGTCCAGGGGCCCACCAGAGTGATAACTCTGGCTGTCCATCTCCCTTTTGCCACATTTTCACATGCCCTCTGCCAGGTTTGCATGGTTCGGGACCTTTCCTCCATACTCGCTACCTTCCGGCCGACTTCCAGTTTCCTGTGGTATATAGCTTTCCGCTCCTGCGCTACAAGATGTATGGGGATACATCCCGCTATAACCAAGATGGCGGCCTCCGACACCGTCCGATATCCCGACGCCACACGCAGCGCGCTTAGCCTCCGTACCTGTAGAAGCCGCTTCCGATACCTTTGTTTGTGCATGGAGTCTGCCCAAACCTCTGCTCCATATAGCAGAACCGATTGAACCGCTGCCATAAGTAGTCGCCTCTTACAAGCCCTTGGGCCTCTGGTGTTGGCCATGAGCCTACTTATGGCGGTCACTCCCTTTGCCGCCTTATCTGCCGTCTGCCGGATCTGCTCGAAAAAGCTCAGTTGCGGCTTTGTTTCGATCACCTCATTGCCAACCCACATCGGGAGAGATGGTTGGATTCTCTTTTTGGTTAGTACCGTTTTCTCAGTTTTGCTGAGAGCTAGGGCCAGTCCGTGCTCCTCCATCCAGCCATTTATGGCCCGCATAGCCTGGTTTAACTGGGCCTGTTTGGTGTCCCGCGCAGCAACGAGTACTGCAACGTCATCCGCATAGCCCACGAGATGGGTTTCATCGGGCATCTCCTCTCGAAGTAGCTCGTCATAAAAGGCATTCCAGAGATCGGGTCCTAGGATCGACCCCTGGACTGCTCCAGCTGTGACCTGCATTTCTCGCTGTCCCTCCTCCGTTTCGTATGTGAGGGTGCGATTCCAGAAGTAATCCTCCAGCATCCTTTGGAGGTATCGTAGTATGCGGAATTGGTGCTTCAATGCGTCTAGCATATCACACCATCTTGCGGTGTTGAACGCATTTCTCAGTGGTTATAGTTCTCCGCTCTCCTTACGGCTTCCGTGATCTCTTGGACTGCGTCTATCGTGGATAGGCCCCGCCTGAATCCGTACTGCCTAGGTGAAAGGTCTCCTGCAGATCTAATCGCGGCCGTTAGTCTCTCCCTAATTAATTTCTCTAATAGTTTACCTGCCGTGTCGAGCATACACAGTGGCCGGTAGGATGAGGTCAGCTCGGGGTCACCTTTACCCTTCTTGACCAATACCAGCCGCGCGGTCTTCCATCTGGTACTAAACACTCCCTCCGTCAAACAAGCGTTGAACATTGTTAGCATGAGTTCGGGATCCTGCTGGAAGACGATTTTCAATACCTCATTGGGTATTCCGTCCGGGCCCGGTGTTTTGTTGTTTTTTAGCGAGAGTATCGCTTTCTTGAGTTCTGCCTCTGAAAATGACGGGACCTGCATCTCTTGCCGTTCGATGGCTCTTTCCTTCAGCGGGTGACTGGGGAAAAGGGTTTTCACAATATACTCCGCAGTTCTGGCCTCCATCACGCGTGTTGGTTTCTGGGCTCCTAGCTTCTGGGTCACTAACTGGTAACCCAGTCCCCATGGGTTTTCGTCGATGTCCTCTATTAGTTGTTTCCAACATCGGGCTTTGTTTTTCTTTATCATCCGGCGTAGTAGCTTTTTTGCGGATTTATGTTCAGCGGATAGCCGGTTAGCTTCGCTACGGTCTGTTGCTCGCTGTGCTTTCCGCCGGCTTGCCAAACATGTCTTACGTGCTGCCGCGATTTCTGCTGTCCACCAATATGCAGAAGGCTTCCCGTGGCGTAGTTTCCTCTTTGGCATGGATGCCTCACATGCCGAGCCAATGAGACCCATAGTAGAAGCTACCACCGCCTCGGCCGCAACTCTTCCGTTCATACCTGAGCTACTTTCTGCTATCTGCTGCCTACCTTTCGTCAATTCCTCCATGAACCGCTCCACATCCAGCCTTTGCAGGTTCCACCTATGAGGTTTAACCGGCGTGTCAATCCGCTGTCTTCTGCCAATCTCAAATTGGATGTATTTGTGGTAATTTCCGCAATAATCCTCCATAACCATCCAGTTATGGGTGTGCGGAACTATTGCCTCCGATGCGAGGGTGATATCTGGTATCGTCTCTGAATACCCTGGTCGGCGAAAGGTTGTCACAGAGCCGCTATTCAGCACCAAGAGTTCTGCTCTGGCGGCCATCTCCAGAATGAGTCTACCTCTTGTGTCGGGGTTTAGCATCCCCCACTCGAGTGCTCTCGCGTTGAAATCTCCGGCCACCACCAAATGCCCAGACATTGCGGCTATCTCATCCTCCAGAGCATCCAGCTTTGCTCTAAACTTTGCGATGCTTTCGTTCGGAGTGAAGTAGCAACTTACGTAGGTTATACCTGCTAGATAGGTATCCATATTGCCGCTGTACCGAGCAAGTCGGCGTACCATCCTGTGGATTGCTTATCTCGGTACTGTTCGCTTAGCATAAGCAACTCGACCCCTTACTTTTTTGGTATCCGCTGAAAATCAGGCATCAGTTTTCCATTATTTTACCGTCTTTTAGGCGAACTATGAAAATTTGTTTCGCCTTTTCTCATGCACACGAAACTCGTGTTTGATTGGGCAGCGGCTCTTCAAAAAGAGTATACACCAATTTCAATTTCAGACGCCTGCAATATCGATAAAATACATGGTGTAGAGACTTGTTCAACATTTTTATTAAACCTTTGGTGGTATTGAGAGATTTTATCTAACTAAAATTTTGCAAGGCTATCCTACCTAAGACACAAATTGTATTAAATATAACAACCAAATGAAATTTAAGCCTATCGTTCATTTATCATCCTTACAAATCCCTAAACAATAACGCACACGCTCAACTAAAATAAGCAAGCCATTTCGAAATGAAAGTATTCCATGGGGAGCTTTTTTTTGGTTGTGACGAATAGCTTCTAATTAATCATCTTCCTGTTTTTTTTTTGTTATTTACTATAATGAGGCGCTAAAAATTTACACAATACTCATATACCAGAGAGAATTTATGTACATAAAACCTCAAATCCTTTACAATCTCACCAAACTAAAATTAAACAATACCCCACCCCCACCTCCGAAAAAATAGGATAACTGATTTATTCATTATACGTTCGATTAATTGTTACTGTTGTCATTAGGGCTTTAAACAGGCTCTAAATAACACACGTTCCACAGCAGATAGAGATAATTAGGTAATGGGACCGAAGACAAAAACAAAAATCCGCATTTTCAACAAAAAAAAAAGGTCAAACAAAAGTATTTTCAAGAATAGAGGAGAAGGGAGCTTGATTTATGATTGAAAGTTTAATTTTTTATTTTTTTTTTTAATTAATTCGAATTGGGCGGAATTTTTCAATCCGGAATTTTATTTAACTTTTTCTTTTTTTTTTTGTGTAAAGATTTATGATTGTAAATTTTTTTGTACTGTGTGTATCGTAAATAGAACGTGAGATTACACCAAGTGGAAAATCAATGAACGTACGTTATTTTTATGGCAGGTGGATATGTATGAATATAGTAGGTAATGTACACATTATTAACAATGAGTTATGTGTATACGTGTTCGAGTATTATATAAGGATAGGATAAGATTTTAAGAATAAATCATATTCGGTGTACAAACATTTGTCATCGTCACAAGATTATGATTTTTTTTTATAAAATTTTACTTTAGGTATACACATAAGGGTGTATATACACTTTAATTACACCTATTCGATTTTATTGGTGTAATAAATTTTTCCGAAAATTTTATCGAAATCTCATGATTAAGGGATTCCTCCCACCACAGGTTAATATTAGCTCAACACTTTCCGAATTTTACAGTTTTCTACAATTTTTGTTTGTGTAAACGGTAAACCAAACAAAAACCGTTACGGTTAGATAAGACAGTAGAAAAAAAACATAATTCATAACCCACTATATTCTTTGAAAAACAACTTTTGGGAAAATGCTTTCCCATTTTTGTACCACACAACTTACACTTTAACGTTATCATTACTGTAAACAAATACACATACATTATGAAATATTTAATTGTTTTGTGTATTTGTGTGTGGCTCGGTTTTTTTTTTTTTTGTTTGGCTTTATATGGGATTTATATGTGAAAATGGGAAAATACACGAAAATTTAACACACAAGATGAATAAAATAATAAAACAACAGCAATTCCTCCCAAAAAAAAAAATTGTATGCTGCAGTGCGGCAAGTTGATGTTTTGTGTTGTAAATAAATGTATCGTCGTATTTTATGTATTTTGTGTTGTTTCATTATTTAATCTTTAGCAAATGAAAATTAAATTTTTGCTGCTGTTGTTGAATTTTTGATTTAAAAAAACAAAAAAAAAAAAAAAACTTCATGCTTTATGTATTCAACGGGCATGATTGATAAGGGTGTGGTGAGACTAACAAAACTTAAAGTGATGAAATTTAAATTATGAATGAACTGTGTGTGAACAAATTATACCTCACTGCCCATGACAATACCAAAAATTTTTCATAACCTTGAACATTCTTTTTTGGTTTTAATTTCAAATTTAATATTTAAGCTTATTATATACAATACAAAAAGCTTAATGGAAATTTAAATGAAAATTTTATTTGTTTTTTTTTTAGAAAAGAAAAACTTTTGTGTTTTCAATAAATACTTAATGATTTAATATAAATTAAAAATCAATAAAAACAATTATTGGCTTTGAAACATAAATCCTTATGTAGCGGAGGCAAAGTTTTTTTTTCTGAAAAGTAGGGTTTTTAGTAGTGTTCTGTGTCTTCCATAAATTGGCGTACAAATAACAAAAAAAATTTTCTTGAAATGTTATTTTATGTGTTACCGTTATCTTAATTCTATTTACTTAATAACATGTACGATTTACGACTATGCATCTTGCCATTAGATCAATCCTAAATCAAAAAACTTAGAAAAAATTTCATTCGCTGGAGGATGGTGGAAAATTTCATAAATCATTCCTGAAATAAAACCGATTTCTTTCTATTAGTGAGAAAGGTAAGCCACAGGTAAGTAAATTATTTTTCACAGAATGGGATCCGACGAGGCCTTTTCCGTGAATTTCAAGTTTCGTCATAAAACATAATACACAAATGGGTATGTTGGTTTTTTTTTTATTTCGTCAGCCATCTTTTATAATACGGTAGCCTCAAATTTCACAAAAAAATTTTACAAAATGGCTGATCCAACATGGCTGACTTTTTATATATAAATCCATTTTTAATTAAATATCAATTTCTTCAGTAAACGGAAGTATGAACCTGCTTTTCTTGTTCCTGCTCTTGTTCCAAAAATAACTCACTATTTATGAAATCATTCTTGTAACTATACACTGATTGCCACAACCAGTTTTGCATCCGCAAAAATTCATTCGTAGCAACTCACTTGGGCTGGCTTCTTGAGTCATTGCAATTGGAGTCATACGCGAATCCTCACGTTTCCAGCCCCAGTCTTAGACTGTTAAAGTTAGCTGAAAGTTGCCAGCCGAAAGTGAATAGTCGATAATGCAGATTGTGTTAGTCCAGCCGAAAGTAAAAAAAATGGTTATGCAGATTGTCTAATCCCAGCCGAACGTTTCCAGCCGAAAGTAAAAAGTCGATAATGCAGATTATGATACAACATTCAATCCGAAAATAAAAAATTTAGTAGTTATCAGCCGAAAGTAAATAGGATACATAGATTTAAATAAAAATTTTTGTAAATAAATTTACGTGTAAAACTTTGCTTCGTAGAAAATATCGGAAAATCAGAAGAATATACAAAATTGGAATAAAATCTGCCTCTAGAGTATATAGTATATCTGAAGCTGAATCGTTTTTATGTGATTTGTCAATAGCTATCGAATTAAAAAATTCTGTTCAAGTTTCCCGTGGGAAATCTCGGAAATTCGATTTTCCAAAAATTATTTGAAAATTTGTATAAAATCAGCCTTTAAAGTGTTATGTCTAGAAATGGATTGCATTGATGTAATTTAGCAATAGCTATCGCAGGAAAAAAATTCAGTTCAAGTTTCTTGTGGGAAATCTCGGAAAATTCGATTTTCTAAATTTATTAGAAAATTTGTTTAAAATCAGTCTCTAGAGTGTTATGTCTGGAGATGGCTTCAATTGATGTGATTACTCAATAGCTATCGCAGGAAAAAAATTTAGTTCAAGTTTTCCGTGGGAAATCTCGGAAAATTTGATTTTCCAAAAATTATTAGAAAATTTATATAAAATCTGCCTCTAGAATGTTATGTCGGGAGATGGATGGCATAAATGTGACTTAGCAATAGCTATCGCCGGAAAAAAATTCAGTACAAGTTTCCCGTGGGAAATCTCGGAAAATTCGATTTTCCGAAAATTATTAGAAAATTTGTATAAAATCAGCCTCTAGAGTGTTATGTCGGGAGATAGATTCAATTGATGTGATTACTCAATAGCTATCGCAGGAACAAAATTCAGTTCATATTTCCCGTGGGAAATTTCGGAAAATTCGATTTTCCAAAAATTATTAAAATTTTCCGAAATCGGAAAATTGAATTTTTCGAGATTTTCCACGGGAAACTTAAACTGAATTTTTTTCTGCTATAGCTATTGGCAAGTCACATCAATCCAATACATTTCCAGACATAACACTCTAGAGGCTTCTTTTATACAAATTTTCTAATAATTTTTGGAAAATCGAATTTTCCGAGATTTCCCACGGGAAACTTGTACTAAATTTATTTCCTGCGATAGCTATTGATAAATCACATCAATGCAGTTCATCTCCAGACATAACACTTTAAAGGCTGATTTTATACAAATTTTCTAATAATTTTTGGAAAATCGAATTTTCCGAGATTTTCCACGGGAAACTTGACCTGGATTTTTTTCCTGCGATAGCTATTGACAAGTCACATTAATCCAATCCATCTCCATACATTACACTCTAGAGGCTGATTTATTTTCGTCTGGAATGTCAATAACATAATTATCGACTTTTCACTTTCGGCTGGAAACTTTCGGCTAACTTTAACAGGGTCCCAGTCTTTAGCTTGTAAATTATTAGATAGCCACGTCTGCGTCTAGCTGCGTCTTGTGATGGCGGTAGTATCGCTAAATTCATTTTGGATTGCTTCGTTGTTTCTTTTATATAAAACATTTAAAACGATAATCATTTAAACACTTTTCTATTTTGGTAGCACCATAGAATACCAATAAGCATACAACCGCAGCATTGAATATAGCAACAGAGTGTTGATTTGGTCCTATAGAAATCAATTCCTCAATAGCAATCGATTCCTTCGATTCTTCTCACTACTTTTAATACTGTTTGCTGAGTAACCGTCAAAAACAACAATGATTTCATGACCAAAATTTCTATTTAAATATTAAATGTATCTATCCAAAACGACGTATATGATGCAGTAATATGCCTCCATCAATGACATAAACAGTGTCATCATCAGTATCACGCGAATCCTCTAAATCACGAAATACCTTGTACAATGTTGATTTTTTGATTTTTTTTTCCTTTCCCTCTTGCTTCATCAAATATTGACAAAGGATATGAAGATAGTCTGTAATTCATTTAATTGTTTAGTTCTTCTTCAGTTTTTTTTCATTAAATAAATCCTTCGGTACTTTTTTCTTATTATTGTTCTTAGTTTTGATTTAACTATCTGCTAGTAAAGGCAAGCACTTATCACTTCGTTTCAATTTCAAATCTTTAAAATTCGAAATGTGCATTTTTTCATCGAATTCAAACTTATGTCTTTGAATTGAACATCAATATTTGTAAAAGTAAAAGGGTTGTGTTGTCTAAGTCACTCAACCAGTTTTGCAAAATCTTCGGCATCCCTCTTTATTGTAGCGTCACTGGCGTCATCATATGTTGCTGACTTTTATTGAATGGTATATCAAAAAACTTTTTTAAACCCCCTAGAATATTATTAGTGCAGCCTACGCCTTTGATCCATTTATAAACTACAGTTTCTGTGAGTCCTCCCTTAATAGGCCCGCCTTCAACGCTTACGGATCTCAACAGTGTTTGTTCGATGGTTTGATCGGTATGTATACCACAAAAAAACTTATCAGAACGTCTTGCTATAAAACCTCCATCGTCGGTAAATTGACGATTTTAATATGTTCCGAAGATTGTAAGAGAATTCAATCCAGTTTCGAACTGATGAGCTTATGATTATGAAAAAATCAATCTTCTCATCAGGCTGCGGCGGCTGGATTGATTATACCACAATTTACATTCTATATATACAGAATGTGCTGTGCATGAAGTACTAGCGAATCATAACTAATACAGATGAACTCTCTTACAATTTTTTCTTCTTCATGACATTCACACAGCTCTGTGTGTAAGCTAATTTTACTTTATTAATTTTTTGTTGAATATTAATTAATTCATGTAATTTCCAGGGAATGAACAGATGACGTAAATTAAATTTAAATTATGTCATAGACACTGGGAGCTGCGTTGATGAATAGTAAAAAAATACCCCTTGATTTTTGGTACGTTTTATTACTTGTTAAAATTTTCATAAAACCATTCCACCCTATAAACTGCTTGGCCACTTTTATATTTTCCAAACATCCATCACAGATCAAACTATTGCCCACGCTATTGTCGGCATTCCCGAGTAGGAGATCTCAAAATAGGCGTAGACGCACAACATTGCAGCTAAGTCACAATTTAAAATAATGCCTTTTACCTGCGGCTTCCCTGAACGTACTTTCCGTTATTTCCGTAAATTGTTAAGTGTTGCTGCGCTTTAAAAGCCCACCATCAACATGTTTAAGCGTTTCTAGGTTACCACTATGAAAAGCTAGCATCGTCACTGATGACTATACATTTTGAAGCAGTTTCGGATACCCTGCAGAATTATGGTGACACGTCGGTCGAGTGCTTTTACTATTTGCAAATGCCATACAAACTAATCATTTGTTCCGTTTTATATCTATTGATAGTTTTCAAGCGCTTCGCTGCTAAGGTTTTCGGTAAGACGTCGTTATGAAGATGATAAGAATTTCAACAATTTCACTACCGAAGTTTTCAATTTCAATTAGAATACGTCACGGCTTCTTCATTTACCATTGAAGCTTGGGAAATAAAAGTGGTCTTTGTTTGGTCTGCCTCTGTAGTCGCTGAATTTGAGTTGTGAAATGACACTATTTATAAATTTTTAATTTTGATTCGAACAGTTATTAGTTATTTTATTTTTAATAACTTGGATAGTTTGTCACACAATTTTTCTTTGAAATATAACCGAAGCAGGTTTTACTCCATTATGGTAACTGATTTTATATTATAATACCGAATACGTGTACTCCATGTAACTGGTTGTCTGCCTTTGCTATTCGCAATTTTTCTATATATCTCTAATTTTCGTTAATTCGTGTCCGCTAAAAATGTATTAACCGTTACTGTATAATCAGCGCATATTTGAATCGATCCGTCACCTTTGAGTATAACTACTAATAGGGTTCGCCATTTTGCCTCATCAACTTTTGTTATAATGTTTTATTTGCATTCCAATTTCTTAATATGATATATTTGAAATGTCATTTCTTCTTTGGAATTCAATTTCTGCTGTAGCACTTAAAATAAAAACACAATTCCTGAACTTATCGTAATATTTGGTATAGCTCAGCTTTGTGTATTGACGAATCTCTTCAAAGATAAGTACGAAGGCAGAATTTTACGTTCGCAGAATGAGATAGAAAGAGACATTTTTGTAAATGACTCCCAATACGACTTGTTCTTTCTGCTGTTGTAAGAGAATGGCTGAACAAACAAACATCAAAATTTTTGTTTATCTCTTACAATGAAAAGGAAACAAAATAAAAATAAGAAGACAAATATATCCGTCTCTTCCTGCCGCATTCCTCGAACTTGAAGTTCTGCCTCGAATTTGTGAATTGTAAGAACATTAGCGTTTCCATTTCTATTAATTAGTCCATTAAATTAGTTTTCAGTAAGCCAAAAAAATTTAATAATAATTAGTAAATCAATTAAATTTTAAATTCCACGTTAAGTTACTACTAAAATAGTTTGGAATATGGTTCCAAGAGATCATATCGAATATTTTTAAGAACCATTGATGAAATTACGTAGAGATGTATTTAAAAATTTCGGCCAGAAGTGACTAAATCACTATTTAACTAAGTAGCTAAAAATAATTTTGAATTAAAATGAACGTTATTTCAAACTGAATTAAATAAAAATTACGAGCTTTGTAGAAAGGCATTAGCAGTTTTAATATTTACTAAATTTTATTCATCAATTTTATGCGACAGTCCAAGAAAGAAAGAGTAAGCTAATTTGCTTTTAATGTCGACGTAAAAGCAATTAAGCTTTTCCGATTCGTTATCGGTTTTTCATTTCACACTGTGTCTTTATTAATATGTAAATCAACACCTTTAGGAATCAATTGATTTTAATTAAAAGTAAATTTATATTTATTTGAGACGGTATCTGTATCGATTCTCTCAGTATTGCAAAGCATTTACAAAAAATACACCAACAACAGTTGTTGTTTATCCAAATAAAGTGAACAATTGAAAAATAATAACAACCTGCCACTACTGCACTGTGTTCACGTTTTATTATTTACCTTATTCGAGTCTTCCACCACTTTTGTATATGAGTATGTATGATTTTCATTTTGATGATCCATAAAACATGAAAAACAAAGAAAAAATTTAATTTTCCAATTTTTGTTTGTTTTTTTTTCCTGATTCAAAGACGTGTTTTCTAGAAGTCATATTTTCTCTTACATTTTTTTTTTTTTTTTTTTGGCACAAAAATGTAATAAATTTAAATAGGAAAATATTGCAAGACACGTTTTATGTCAGATTCTCAAATCTGCATGTATGTAGATGGAAAAATGAAATGTTCCACTGAAGACAAACAATATGTAATTGAAAATCAATTGGGTTTTCGTACTCGTACAAGATGATGTTGAGTTGTTATTTTTATGTGAATTTGGGTCGTCAAATCAAATTTATATTACTGTGTTTTGAACTATAGTAAAGTGTCGACTGCATTAGTTTAAAAATAGATGGATCATGTTTTTGTCAACAAACTAAAAGAAATAGTTTAGTTATGTACAACTTTTAGGACCACTCTATATTACATCCATAGCACAAAATTCTAATCCCGAAAAGGCCTTTTCAAAGTGTCGGTCCTCTTTTAAAATATCCAGAACATCCTGAAATATATTGAAAACCCTTAACCAAACGGTATTCATCATAATCAAGATTTGACTGCGTTATATTTAGTAAACTAAATATTTATTGATAGGTCCTTTCGATACAAGATGCATTTATAGAGACTTAACCCGAGCCTCATTAATAAATTACGCATTTTAAGGGTGAAATTAACCATATAACGTCTTACATTTACAATGAATCATACCAAGTTTCGAAATTTCTTGAACTCTTCGCAGAGGCCTCCGTGAAATGCCGTATCGTATCGTATCCGACTTCTTAGCCCTTAAGCATTCTAAAACTCAAGCGTCATTAAGAAATCAAAAAAACAACGAAACGATGCAATGAAATACGGCCAATTTCAAATTTTCTGGCGAGTGGAGCCACAACGTCTTACTTAATACTTATCATGAAACAAAGCCAATTTCTTGAGTCGATCGGCTCAAGAAATTTCGAAATTGGCCGTAATTCATTGTAAGTATTATGTTGCATTATACATTTCATGATTTCTTTGCGAGGACTGAGTTTTAATTTGCATAAGAGTTAAGAAGTCGGATACCAAGTATTATGTAAGACGTTATGGTTAATTTCGCCCTTAAAATGCGTGATTTCTTAATGATGCCCGGGTTTTAAATTAATATCTCTGAATTAAGAAGTCGGGTATCGTACGCCATTCCACCAGGACTTATCTAGGATGCCTAGTCTTTATTCGCTATAAATGTATGTCGTGCCCAAACTAATCAATGTATATTTAGTTACTCTAATACTGTTAAATCTCAATTCATTCCTCATAAATTAATTTTTTGGGTTTAATACCGTTTGGTTAAGAGTTTTCAATATTTTTTTGCTGGATGGAATGAAAATTTCCTTACATTTTATACGAGGACACAAATTTTGAAAAAAGCCTTTTCAAAAGGCTTTTTTTTAAACATGTGGGTTCACTAAAATTGTTACCTGTCGCAAATCTTCCCGAACTTAATAGAAGAAAAGATAAAAAAATTCTTGTCGAACTTGATCAAAAACTTCGTAATACTATTCCTATAATTTAAAAACCCTAAACAAGTGGTAGTTTTGACAGAAATATTTTTCTCCGACAGGTTATATTATGTCCGGTAAGGTTTCAGGCAGGTAACCATTTTTGTGCAGCCACTTGGCACAAAAGCCTTTTCGGATTGAAAATTTCGCAATATCTTCCTAACAGCCATAGATCCAAAAAAACGGCCAGGTAAAGTAGAGTGACCTCGAAAGTTGTACATAGTTTTGAAAACTTCAAAATACAGTAATATAAATTTGATTTTATGATTTGGGAAATTTTTTGGAAATGTAGTGAAAAATTAAATTTAGTTTTCATTCTGCTCTGAAGGTAGTAGCGCGAAAATTTAAATCGAAAAATTAGTGTCCTAAAACGAATCCTGTTTTCTCTATTTTGTGGAAGATGAAAAATTTAAATGAAATTAAAGTTCCTTTGTAATCTAGCCCATCATCGGTATATTTTAGAAAAAAGCCTTTTCGGAAGTAAAATTCCAGTTTTTATGTTATTTTACTTTATTTATGGGAGGATAACCTCTAAATGAGGTTGATTTGGAAAATTATGAATCAGTTAATAATTCTGGGATGTTAGAAATTTAGAGTCAGCCACTTATGAATTTTGACATTTTCTTGTAAGGTAAAGATCTAACTTAAAATGGTTTCCTTGAATGTGTCTTGGATAAAATAAAGCACTGGCAAAAAGCAAGTCCATATTTGACGAGCCTTTTCCAAGTTTAGTTGTGAGATTAGGGGAAAGTCATCGAAAAACGAGCAAAACTTTCTGTTTGTATTCGGGAAGCAATAAAAATGGTTATGCAAATCAATTGTAGGTTTTGATTTGAACAATGCAATGTGACACTAGGTGATGTTTCCCGTTTCAATCTGTTATAGAATGCAATTTGATTGAAAATTACCTAAACTCTAGGCCCACAAATTCTGGGCAAAAAATATAAAATCTTGAATTGTGTTCCGATTGTTATGGATAGCTCTTATTTCGACATATTTCATAAAAAATTTAATTTTATAATCACCTGTAGGCCACAAATTCTGGGCCAAAAATCTAAACTCTGTAAATGTGCTAATTGGTGCTGGTAGTTCTCCATAATGTTGAAAAAGTTCATCAGTCGAATTGAATGGTCTTCTGCCCCGAGACCGCAATGTAGTCTAAACTAGTCGATACGTAATTTGTTGGTTTTGTTTCCAAAAGTCACGACTATTGCATGATGATGAATTGTATTTGAGGTAGACTCCCACACGTACAAGAACGTATGGCTTAAAAATCGGAGTTTCCGATTAACAGAGACCGAGGTGGCTTCGAAAGTCATTTTGTGAGTCAATTTGTTTCATGTTCGAAAAAACAACTTTTTCGCGAAATTTGTGTATGGTTTGTGTTTTTTAGATTTCGTGGCTGAATGGCTATAGACTGGCACTGGGGTGATCACTTTGTGATTTTAAATGAATTAATTTAGCGGCGACGGTATTATCACAAAGTTTATCAAATCTCTTTGTTTTTGGTTTCCGGTTGCAAAAATTGTGCTCCTTCACTGACTTTTAATAGTGCCACAGTGAAACATTTCACTAAACATTTTGGGAGCTCTATGACTGATAACATAATGAAAAACTGAGTTTTTTTTTTCTCGTTTCATGTTGTCGAAATAATTTAGGATTCTTGTTTTATGTACCTGTCGCTCTGTTAAACAGAAAATATATAACCACATATAGTGGTATTTACATGGACCAACTCGGAAAATATTGGTTTGGTCATTAACTTTTGTAAATAATGATTCATTAAACTACAACCACCTAGGCTCATGGTACCATAACTGTGTGAGTTCATAAAGTGTAGACTGAAGTTTTAACCCTACCCTTGGACAAGACTTAATGGAAATTGCTGGGGCTAGCTTAGCAAATTATTTGAAAACTTTACATTTAGCATGGCAGTTTTGCTGAATTGCGTGAATAAGCACTCATGTAGAAAAAATAAAGAAATCCAAGCTAAATGTTCCCCTTCAAAAACGCCGATCTGTAGTTTAAGCTCTCTTTCATTTGGTGCGTAAAAAAACCGCGTTTTGGTGACTATATAGAGCCCTTAACGCTCAAACGAAACCAAATTTAAACAGCATAGAAGGCTGTAAACAGCAATTCGAACACTATTTGGTTCATTCGAATTTACAAGGACGACCTTTGAACTCCAAGATGCTACTTAGGTATTTGAAAGGTTAAAGGGTTCAATTTTTAGATTGGATCATGACATTTCCACGACAGGTATCGTGCCATCACAAGATAGAGTGGTATAAGCAATTTCCGAAACCCGAAACATTAGCAGAATTACGTCGTTACTGGTATTATAAACTTCTAACGCAAGTTACTCCCACGTGCAGCCAAAAAACAAGCCATTCTAAATGATCAGCTCATTGGAACAAAGTAGAATAATAAACGTCACATTGAAATGTCACATAAACTAAGAAGCGCATTTGAGTTGTTTAAATCCCAACCCCGATGCTTCATACCGCGATCCAGCTGTATGTTAATGATGCCTGGCAACCGCATAAGCTTGACGAAACTAGCAGCATATACTTCGATCAAGCATCGCTTAGACATTTGGATCTTATATTTCAATATACTTCCGACATTCAGCACTTAAGTGGAAAAGACAACGTTGTTGCAGACGCAGGAATCAATACAATAACAGTCGATAGCAGCATAGATTGTCTACGTATCTGGAAATCTGGCACCGAGAAATCAGTGCAAATGGAAAAATGTTCAGTATTTGGTACATAGAAACACCTCTTGTGCGAGACTTCCACCGGAGAAATAAGACCTTTAACCCCAAGGAATTTCATCGTGTAGTTTTCAGTGCTAAACATAACCTTTAGCACCCTAGTATTAAAACCACCGTAACCATGGTATCACCGAAATATTTTGGGACCGGAATAAAATCGGATTGACGGAAATGGGCACAGTGTTGTCCGAAGTGCTAGATAATAAAAATTATTAGCCATGCAAAAAGTTCAATCGGATCTTTTCCAATAACGAGGAACCGTTTCGATAAACTGCATTCAGACATCAAAGGACCACTTCTGCCATCAAAGGAAACCCGGTACTTCATAGATAATCTAAAGGAGTTCTTGTGCTGGATATTAGACCTGATACAGTTCGAAATTTGAATCACACCTGTTCAACGAATTAGCGAGGCTAGAAGTAACCCAGCCTGAAACGGAATAATCGAAAGATGGCATCGTAGTCTTAAAACGGCAATTATGTGTAAGGAAAATTTTCAGTGCACAAGATCTCTCTCATCGGTTTTGCTAGGCCTATGCACAGCTTTCCGGTTCTGTGCACTGGTAGATTGCGCGAGAACCAAAGCATCAATGTTAATATTTTAGACATTTTGATAAAGCTTGAGTATCGCGACATATGTAATTCTCTGCAGTTACTTTGAATGCAAACGAAATTCGAAATTCACTACGAAATAAAATTTATCGGTTTTCTCGTCATTTGATGGTAAATTTGGCTGATTGTAGAATTTTGGAAATGTTGATTTGTAATTGTACTAGCTCATGCTTCTTGCTGTTCTTGGCTCAAACCTAGTAGATAAAAATGATGCTGGTGCTGTGCCGTATGCTATTGTCATCAGGCGATAATGGCTTATCAGCTGATGCCTGCTGCCTCGTAAAACAATGTTTTAATTTTTTTTGTCCTGCGGATCAACTACCACTTGACGATTCATTTTTTTGACGTTCTCAATCAAGATAAAATGACGTAAACGAAAAAGATGATTGTATGACTGGGCTCATATGTAAGGCGTTGTTTGAAGATTTACCGGTATTTGACTTAGCTGACGCTTCAAACACGATCCGTAATTTAGTCGTCGAGTTTGAGGTTTTGAGAACGCCGTGATGTGGCAGATAGTACGTTGCAGCGATAATTGATGTCCTTTCCATTGATCTTAGCCGATTTACTGCTTCTTGAAATGTTGGACTAATTTGAGTTGGAGGGTCAGAAAATGGTAGGTTGACGAAAAATTTTCCCTTTGCTCTTAATGTCGTCGTAGTAGAAAATAGTTCTTCGCACTTTTGCTCGTCTTCAGATAATTATGGCTTGGTTGGTACTGATTCTACTAGTCTCCAAGGCCCTTCAACAACATCCACCCATTTGTCCCCGGCAATCCTAGCTTCTGAGTAAATTCTTCAGTGATGAAAGATTCTTGTGATGATAAATACAATAGCGATCTGCAATCTATCTCATCTCTATCGACCCTGTTAAAGTTAGCCGAAAGTTTTCACCCGAAAGTGAAAAGTCGATAATGCAGATTATGTTATTGACATTCTAGCCAAAAATAAATCAGCCTCTAGAGTGTTATGTCTGGAGATGGATTGCATTGATGTGACTTGTCAATAGCTATCGCAGGAAAAAAATTCAGTCCAAGTTTCCTGTAGGAAACCCCTCGGGGGGCGACTTTTTACTTTCGGCTGGGATTAGACAATCTGCATTACCATTTTTTGTAACTTTCGGCTGAACTAACACAATCTGCATTATCGACTTTTAACTTTCGTCTGGCAATTTTCGGTTAAATTTAACAGTATTCTCTATCGCTGCATCTTAGTTCGACCATCGTCGCGATGAGCTGGTAATTGTTGGATGAAATAGTTTGATTTGAATCGGTGGTCGTAGCTTCTGATGGTGGGCTAATATTTGCTTGTTCTTCCATATGTAATAATGTATGATGTTTTCGTTGACAATAGCGGCATCTGATTCTAGATCGGCATTTATAAACGCTATGATTGAAGTTGAAGCAGTTGAAATATCGATTTTCTTCCTTAACAATTTTTCTTTGGTTAGATACAGTCATAGAATTAAACATTTAATATTCAAAGAGCTTGCCGGTCGTTGTAGCGAATGCATTTGATTTAACTATTTATTTTATGTTAAAGCTTTCAATGACTCCAATGCAGTTGTGCGATTTTCCAAATATTCAAAAAACTCTGATAGTTCAGGAAAATCATCATTTGCGATGCTCTGTTTTGACCATAATGCTTGCGTCTCCAAATCTAGTTTAGTAAGTGAAATTTAAATAAGCCAAGGATCCGACTGTTCCGCTTAATTACTAAACATTTGAGCTCACGAAGATCAGGTTTATAAATCGCTTATCGAGAAATTTATGCGGATTTTATCAGCTAATAATGGGTCTGCTACTAGTCTTAGAAACGTTTGTGATACTTCGGAGGAAGTCGTACGTTGCCTAAAGGTATTGGGGGAAAAAGCTCAGACTAGAGATCCCTGACTGATACATATTTTGCTATCAAAACTGGACGAGGAAATTCAGCGAAATTTGGCAGAAAAAACAGCTGACCATCCGTACCTAACATTCGACAATTTCCCTTTTTTAGAGTCCATTGATCGTGATACATCTCAAAGACGCAAATCTACAAAGGCCTCATCATTCCACGCAAACAGCAATGTAACAATTAGAAGCGCAAGTGATCAGAAATCACTAGTTTCCTCGTCTAAGGAGCCAAGGTCTGATTTATCATGCTTAAATTGTCATTTGCCTCATTTACTTCATGAATGTGAAAAATTTCGTCACTTGCCAATAGCTCAGAGGAAGGAGTTCGTTGCAACCACTAGAGTATGTTACAATTGTATGTTCAAGGGTCACACTTCGCAAAGGTGTTCATCTCGGCATCGATATTTTATTTGTCAGCGGAAGCACCACACTCTCTTACATGATTCTTATGAGTTGGAAAAACCAGTACCCAGTCAGCTAAGCCCAAGGCAGAAAGCAAAACAACATCCGAACCAGCCACAACGGATTCATGCTACCAATCATCATTTCTGCCGTATTCTGATAGACTCGGGGTCTACTGGCTGTCTTATGAATGAGGCGTGTACACAACGTCTGCAAATCCGTAGGAAAAATCTTCGAATTCCAGTTGAAGGTGTTACTGCAGTAGCCGTATAACGAGGATGTATCGAGATAAAGTTAATTCCTCATTTCCATGATGATTTTGCTATGAAATGCAAGTCGTAATCTTAAACCGATTTACATCAAAACTGCCCAGACTAAATGGCCAGAAATCGAATCACTGACGCTTTCCGACCCACTGTACTCTATATATAACGATGTTGATATTATCTTGGGAGCAGTTCAATGCTTCCGACTTCTGCGACCGGGTTGTGGGGTAGGACCAAATGATCTAACAGCTCAAAACACTGCGCTTGGCTGGATAATTTCTGGATAAAATTCAACAAGAAAAAATAGAAACATTAATCTCCACACGGAATTCAATGTGGATGAGAGGCTGCGCAAATTTTGAGAACTCGAGGAATTACTATTGACCAGAAAATACACACCAGACCAGCAATACTGTGAGGATTTGTTCACTACAACAAATTCGAATCGCTCATGAAGACTGTAGGTATCAGCGAATCTTGTGGCGCGATAATCCGCATAAGCCACTGAAACATTTTCAGCTGCTGACAGCAACATTTGGGAAAGCCTTAGCCCTATTTCATGCCAACGGGCTGTTCATCAACTTGGCTTGGAAAATGCGTCGAGTTTTGCCGAAGCATCCAAAGCTCTAATGGCTGATCTATATGTGGACGATCTCCTGACTGGCGGTAACAACATTCAAAATACGCAACATCTAGCTAACCAAATAATTAATATTTTAAAATCGGGGAGATTTTCGCTTCATAAATGGGCATCAAATGTACCACAGTTCCCAGCATCTTTACCAAGCGAGCAAGAAAACGAAACTTTGTTCGAATTATCTAATGAGTCGGATCATAAAGTCTTTCGATTACATTGGGATACGCACAAGGATTGTTTCCGATTCAAGGTTAATTTTCCCGCATCTCCTAGCAATCTGACAAAACGACGGTTACTTTCAGATGCTTCCCGTTTATTCGACCCATTGGGATGGCTATCACCATCAACGATAACTGCTAAGGAGACTTTTTCAGCAACTCTGGCTACTACAGTTGGGTTGGGATGACGGACTTCCATCGGAAGTAGCTGAAAAATGGAGAGAAATTCACAGATCGCTGATTTCCATTGAAAAAAATGAGATAACGCGATTCCTGAAGACTGGATCATCACTAGAAATACATGGATTCTCAAAGTATCTTACTCAGCAGTCGTATATAGTCGCGAAATAGATTGTAATGGTACCGTGCACATTAGCCTCGTAACTGCATAGACTCGAGTTGCTCCTATTTCAATTCCAAGGTTGACAGTTCCTAAACTTGAACTTTCTGGAGCTCATCTGCTTGCTAAGCTTATTAGGGTAGTCATCCAATCGCTTCAAATCGAAAAATGCAGTATTTTTGCCTGGACGGATTCGGCAATTTTTCTTCATTGGTTGACTAAAGTTCCTTGCCATCTACCAGTCTTTGTTGGTAACAGAACCGCTGAAATCCACGAAACAATTCCTGATGCTGTTTGGGGGCATGTTCGATCCACTGACAACCCCGTGGATTGTGCCTCTAAAGGAATTCTCCCAAATGAACTCGTCCACCATAAGCTTTGGTGGCACAGACCGCCGTAGCTGCCGAAATCAAGAGACAATTGGCCACAAACTACAATTAAATCATTTGCAGAAGCAACAAAATGACACTCGTCATTCAGTAAAGTCAAGCGAATTCTGGGCTACTGCTACAAATTCATCGTCAAGTGTCGATCTAAGAGAGGTAGGTCAACAGAAGGCAGACAAGTGAAGTCAGATTTCAAAAGTATCGGACTGACTGCAGTAGAACTAAACCAAGTTGAAGAATATTAATGCAAATGGGCACAACAAGACGAATTTCAGGAAAAAATTCAAGTATTGTCCGCCAAGAAACAAGTTCTTAAGGGCAAGTTGTCATCATTAGCTCCATTCTTGGACAAAGGCGGCATTCTAAGAGTCGGCGGTCGCCTAAGCATGGCAACTTGCGTCTATACGCAAAAGCATCCAGTCATGGAATTCCATGATTCTTACGTACCTTCACAAACGTTTCTCAATCGTCATCTCGCAAAATTGTTAAATCCAGACCCGTAGTGCAAAAAACTACTAATGATTGTTCAATATGTCATAGGTTGAAGAGTCATCCGTCAGCTCCAATGATGGGTAATCTGCCTGCCGAACGTGTTTCATCCTCTCGGGTATTCAACCATACTGGAGTGGATTTCGCGGCTCCCGTTCAAATTGCCACTAAGAAGGGCCGCGGAGCAAAATACATCAATGGCTACATCTCGATATTTGTGTGTATTTGGGAAATCCATCCCCAGGCAATCCATTTGGAGCTTAATTTAATTTAATATTTAATTTAATTTAATTTCTTTACCATGAATACTTCGTCCGGCATCTCAAGTCGCAACAGGCTATCATACATAGCACCAAGAAATGATCCCTGGGCTACTCCAGCAGTGATTTCCTTTATCTTTTTGCCATCTTTCGTCTCGTATACCAGTCTTCGATTCCTCAAGTAGTCTCGAACTATTTATAGAAGATAGTTCGGGACAGCAAAAGATCGTTGCAAACCCTCAATCATATCTTCCCATCTAGCCGACCAATAGATATGGCATCTTCCAGCCTAGGCTTTAATAGTTTTTCCAGCAGCTTCCCCATTGTTTCCAACATACAGAGAGGCCTGCGTATGATGACGAGAAGTCGGGATCGCCACCTTTCCCTTTGTCTATTAATACTAGACGGGCCGTCTTCCACCGTGAAGGAAACACTCCTGCTATTAAGCATGCATTATACAGTTTTAGTAACAAGTGCGGGTATCTACTAACAGCCACCTTCAACGCCTTCACTGGTAGGCCGCCCTGTCCCGGTGCCTTCTTATTTTTTAGGCTGGTCACCGCATATGCCAACTCCTCTTCTGTGAATGCGTGAATTTCTCCAACTTGACTTTCAGCATCGTCTTCTACCCTCGGCAAGTGTGTTGGAAAGAGAGCATCAACAATATTTGTCATCGTTTCTGCATCCAGCGCGACGTGCCTACTGAACAGCCCCAGCTTTCAAGTGGCAGTTTGTATCCTCTGCCCCATAGATCGCTATCCACCTCGTTGCATATGGTAATGCTGTGTGTAATGCTTTCAACAGCCGCCTCAATCTCGGCTCTGTTCGTAATCTCCTGTAAAACCGATTGGTTATTAGTGAAGCTCATCTCAACAGATGTAAGGATTCGCTGTCCAACTTGGTGGTGTTCCAGCTCAGTAAACTACGATACTTCGCTCGCTGTGTTTTTCGCTCATCATCGTGCAATTGGAAGCTGATGTAGTTGTGATCACTTGCGGTATAATCCTCCATCACTCTCCAGTCTTTTGCCAATGGCACCAGCCGTGCTGATACCAATGTTATGTCTGGTATGGAGCTGCCGAAACCTGGCCTTCGGTATGTTGGCGTAGATCCCTGGTTTAGAACGCATAAATCCAGTCTTGAGACCATCTCTAGTATATGTCTCCCCCTGGTATTTTGGTGTGGCATACCCCATTCTAATGCGCGTGCATTGAAGTCACCAGCTAGTACTAGTGCCCCTGTTACATCACGAGCCGAATCCTCCAGTCCATTCAATTTGGATTGAAACTCCAAAATTGTATCGTTCGGTGACAGATACACACTATAAAGCGTAGTGTTTCGGCTTCTCAGCCAGACGTAGCCAATTCCAGAACCATGGGCATCAATGCGTACTCCATGGGTGTCGACCACCCATATTGCCGCAGACCCTGAGCGATCTGAGAACCAGTTTGGACGATTATCCAACTGCTATCTGGACTTCTGCTTCACAGACAAGCTGCGCCAAGAGATCCTGCGCAGCTCTGCATCCATTCAAGTTTCCTTGAAGGACCTTCATCTACGTTTATTTTCCTTCGCTAACCGCAAAAGCCCTGGAAAGTCTCGCAGCTGCCCGATCCCTGTACGTGGTTGTTGCCACCGGGTTTCCCAAAGCATATATGACATTTCGCTTGCAGCTCGCACGCCGTAGCCTTATGCCCATATCCTTGGCACTTGAAGCATTTTTGTACCTCGGCCCTCACTCTAATTCGCCCGAAGACCCAGCCAATCTTGATACGCCCTTGGTCAAGCAGTTTTTTGGCAGCTAGATCATCTAGTTCGATGACCGCTTTTTTCTGTTCCCGCTTATCTGCTTTGAATAGCGTTACTTTTACGTCGCCTGCCACATCACCAGAATCGCGCTTGATTACCGCTGTCACTTTTTCTACGGTGGTAAAGCTGTCCAAATCAGTAACTTCGACTTTCGACCGAGGTATCAGGCCGCGAACCACTCCAATCTGTCCTACCGCCTCTTGGATAGTATCCCTAAGCTTTCCGGGACTTACACCGCGGCCCAGTTCAAGGAGCACTCCTCTTGGCCGCCTCCTTTTTCTCTGTCTCTTTTCCTACCTTTACCTTCCACACCGGGCCTTGTGCCAACAACAGCCCCTTGCGGCGATGCTGTATTGCTTTTCTGGTCAGAACGCTTATTGACCTGCCTTTGTTGTTTACTGACGACCGATTGCCATCCCTCGTTCTTTTCCATAGGTAACTCCATTTTGGATCTAACCTCTCGTTCAGATTCTTCGGTAGATGCTTCCCTTCCTCGTTTGCTGCCTCCTCGGGAGTTGGTTTCTACAGTGCTCTGCAACCCTTGCTCTGATTTGCAGAGCACTGCTTCTGCCTTGTTCCATTTGTCTCGGTATGTGGCTACCATTTCCAGTATCTCCTCCAGTTCTTTCAAGCCGTTCTTAACAATCATATTGGTGTTTGGCTGCCTCCTGACCGTCTTTCCTATTTGTTTCGAGAGGTCCCACCCCTTGCTTAAGGTGATATACTCCTGTTCCCTTACCTCTCTGATGTACTCTCTCATTTCTGAGGTTTCCTGGAGTCTATCCTCTTCATTATGCTTCTTTTTCTGTTTGAGGTTACCGTCCCTGCTATGATGCGTCTGAGCCACCTCAACCTCAACCATCTCCTTCATATTAGCATCCCTTGTGGCTTCATCTGAGTTCGAGTGACTCACCTCCAAGTCATTGCGTACCACATTATCTGCTCTCATCGTAACAGCCGTGAGCTGTTCGTCGTCTGTTTGTTTTCCTGTTGGTTTTTCTGTTATATTTTTATTCATTTCTGTTCCCACGAGTAGCACGAGAAAAAACGGTCACCTATGACAGAGCTCTGCATTATCATAGGAAGGCTATGATTTAAACCGGAGTTCACATACTAGCGACTAAGCATCCCCTTAGCCATGCAGCTATCGGCAGATGTAGTGCCACCTTATCTTTGGTGTGCTAGCTTTTGGTCCACCCCGGGTATTTGATTTCCCCGGTACCTGCCATATCTGGCGGGCGATCCCCTATCCGCCACCTGGGGAGGCACCCGATGGGGGAGCTAGCCAACCTCACACGGGAATTTAATTTAATTTAATTTGATGGTGAGCGACCTGTCCAGTGAGGCGTTTGTCGGAGCTTTTAAGCATTTCATAAGCAGAAGAGGTGTGCCCGCTGTCATGTATTCGGACAACGGTACTAATTTCGTAGGGGCAAAGCGACAGTTGAACGGAATGAAGCAACAGTTGTACCGTACTACAACAAACGAAAATGTACTTGCTCACCATTACAGAGCACAATATCGAGTGGAAATTCAATCCACCATCAAGTCCATGGTTTGGCGGACTCTGGCAAGGTGCTGTTAAATCCATGAAGCACCATTTAATCCAAACGACAGGCAATTCCAAATTAACCAACGAATAATTGTAAACTATCATCACACAAATCAAGGTGATTCTAAATTTTCGCCCACTCACTCCAATTGAAGAAGACGAAAGCGGTCTATCTGCATTGACACCGGCGCATTTTCTACCGGCGCATCCTCTATTGGCTATTCCGGAACCAAGCTCTCTAGATATTCCAGATAATCGATTGTCGAGATGGCAAGAAGTCAAAAAACGAGTAGATGGATTTTGGTCCCGTTTCACAAAGGAATATCTATACAATCTGCAACAACGGCGAAAGTGGAAAAGCCAAACCAAAGAAAACTTAAAAATCAACGATGTCGTCTACATTAGGGATGACGTAACATTACCACCATTCAGTTGGCCGTTAGGACGTATCTTAGCCGTTCACCCGGAAGAAGATGGGATTGTTCGCGTTGTTACACTTAAAACAGCACGAAATATACTCAAAAGGCCAGTAGCCAAATTAATCAAAATCAATGATGTTGATGCGAAGTAAGGTAACTTCATTTCCAACCTTCCATTTTCCAACAAATCTAACCTCGAGTGGGGCCCACTGAGTACATGGTCCACTTCACCTTAACAAATTCTTCGAGTAACAAGTTACCAACAAATTTATCCTGAAATCAACAAATGTTAAGGAATACTTCCTTAACAGGCCGCAAGCATGTCTACGCCATCATAAAACGCTGAAAAGAAATAAATTTCTATTATAAAATTGTATACACAGCTTCAATATGGCATCTGTCAAACATCAAATTTGTAGCTGAATTCATGCTGAATTGTAAAGCAGTTTCGAACAGTTTCGAAAGGTTATGTGCGAACTTTATGTATTCCGTATTATCATTGATTTGACAATAATCAAACGATAAACACTAAGAAAAATTATATAATAAATTTTAATAATAAATTCGCTCTGCGTCACCTCTCAGAAAACTCTTCAAATACTGAAACGTCGACGTAAACAAATCGAAATCCTTACATTCCCCGGTAAAAATAGGGATATTTATTTTAGGAAGTCTGACATCGGCTGAGTAGTGTGATATTGCTTCGGATATTCTCTCTTTTCTAATCCATCAATTTAACCCCGAAAGGATCGTATAATAGTTGTCACAATGTGTATGTTATTTTTATCTACACTGTTATCGTTTATTTCGTTATTGTTAAAATGTCAATTTTAATGTTATATACATTGCAATGCTATGGATATTATTATTATTATTGGGGGGCCATGCGGGCGATCAGCCACTTCGCACTGCGACCTAAAAGATCTATTGTGCTGGCCCCTGATTAATTATCCGTCCAGTCAATATTCAGGTTCTTAATGAACCAGACAATACTGCCTCCCGGTATGTGATACATACTATCTGGGCTTATTGCTCTCCCTCCTAGATGTTTACTACAGCATGTAGTTCCGCTAGAAAGACGGTAGCATTGGAGCTCAAGGACCTCGAGAGGGTTGTGCCACTCCCGTATATTCCTACTCCTGTCCCGTATTCCGTTTGATTTTAGTCTTACGAGTTGCTGGGAATTGCAAATCACCTGTAGGTCACCCAGCTTTACTACAGGAAGGCTAAAAATAAAACTGGAGGGTGCCTGGTATCCAGAGTTCGCATATTTTGGGCTGATTAACCTATCAGCCATTCATCCATCGGCATAATATGCTGTTCCACCTTAGATTAGGGTTTTTTGTCAAGGTTTTCTCCTTTAGCGCCGTACTTTAGCCTGTGCCAAATGGCCAAAAATGTGCCAAGTGGCCTTAGTTACCAGTGGTTGCCACGAGGAGGCAGTACGTACACTTGCGAATTGTAAACAGGTTACTCCTTACACAATTGTACCCATCACGCAGCTGCCTAATGACAAGACCAGAACAGCTCACGTGAAGCGCACCCTACTGGAAGGTTACGGAGGTGGTAGATTTATCTACTCAACTCTGATCTCCCCCTCCAATAGACGCCAAACCACCATGCTATGGATATGATTGTGCCCAACTTTTCCTTGTACTCCGGTGTTTACAAATAACTCAGAAACTTGTATAAAATCATGTAATTTTGATGACAAGCGCCAAAGATAACCGTTTAACCATATTTTTAGCGGTTAAAAATTATTTTCCGAGATGAGTATTTTGGAATAAAATATTTATTGTAAATAATTTATTGAATAAGGCTAAGCTACAATCAACTATATCTAGGTTTAGCTAAGTAGACATAAAGCAACCACATTCATTATAATACATAACTAGAAAAAAAGTTTTTCAATAAAAAAACTTTTATCAAATTTCTAAGTATATTCCGAAGTTAAATTTTTTATTTTTTTATTTACCACCCACTTTACCAATTTTCCGCACTTTACCTTTAATTATTATCTGTTGTATCTGTTATAAATAAGTCTTGTTTTCACATACAGAAATATGTTATGAAACCACAAACGAAAAATCCTAATAATATAAAGTGGATTTGAGCAAGGGTAAAATTCCTAGAAGAAACTCTTATTAAACAAATTTATTTTAAAACGTTTTTTTTATCCTATCACAAAGATGAAACTCGAGATTTACTATGGTTTGAAGGGAAATATTATACAAATGGCCGAAGGAATAATTAAGCATTAATTATGTTTAGATGAAAAATCAAAGTGAAATTGTTTACATCATTTCCATCACCATTTTCTTAATTGTCTCCACATTCAAATTTTATATAACATCGTTATCATAGTTTTGGCTATAAAAAGCAAGAATAATAATTTTTCATAACTCTGTGTGTGTTACAATGAGGCATAAGCAATTTATGGTAGACTACCTATAGAGTGATTTATATACTTGCTGGTGCTGTATAATTATACTCGTTTTATATTATACGCAGAGAGGCAGCAACAAGTGAAATCATTTAATCACCACTGGTGATATTATAACAGAGAAAAGTAATTACAATTAACAGTTTGTTCAAATTATTCGGCCAAAACTAGCGCATGGTAAATTTGACTAAAATTTCGATTAACGATTTCAAATTTTTGTTTTCGACAAATGGAATTTTAATTTTTAAGATTAATCGAACAATCTTGCCCTATAATCAAAATGAAATATTTGCGTTGCTTTTTTATTTAGCACTGATGGCCTGAACTGAAAATGTAAAATAAAATGAGACTTTGGGATGGGGGAGCTATGGCAATTTAATGAAGATATGATAAAACGAAAATAAATTTATCGAAAGGAACAAAATTTAGTAGAGCACACAATAAAAAATCTCAGGTGGCACTTAAAATGTATTTAAGGACGACAAACTTTTTTTTTTTTGTAACCATACAAAACAACAATAGCAAGAACCCAGAGAGGAACAAAAAATGGTAAAGTATGTATGTATGTATATACAAAAGCTTCTAATAATCTTAGTTTTTTTTTCTTTTGGGTTTATTAAAGAGAAACTGTTTCCAATCTAGAATTGATTTTTTTGTGCTTTTGTTATTTTAATTCAATTCAAAGCTTTCTGCTTCAATGGTTTGCATTGTTGAAAGTTCGATGATCGTTTGTTGTACAAAGTTGAATTTTTTGTTCTCTAAGAGGACTAACATTTACGTTTATTATATGCAATGCGATGAAAATCAATTTAATTTTGAAAACATTTTGGTGAATTCATTTTGGAGAAACGTTTATCATCCGAGAGATCGAGTCGTTCTGAAGTCTGAAGTTCTTCTAATTATTGCCCGCAGTACAATTTATTTTCTTTGATAATTTTTCTGGCAATTGCATCACAAACTAAATGATTGATTAACGAATCGACTAAAATTGTGAAGTCCTCTCTTTAGCACGAGGAAATATGAAATCGCAACACTAGGAAATATTGTATGCAAATGCACAGAGACGGATTAACGCGCACAATAGGCAGGTGCGCAAGCCTTTATTTTTTAGAACCACCCTCCAACGTCACGAAAAACGGGCTACTAATGTTCGTCAGTGCGGCACTGGAATGTTTTCCAGATTTCCTTGATATTGTGACGGTGACACCTAGTGTGTAATAGAAGAAGTTAATTGAATAGCTCAATGTTTAAGTGTACTAAAATGAAATTCTCCATGATAAAAATTGTTACGTAATGTTTCTACGCGATTCTAACTGGAAAAGTCATAAGCATTCTAGAAGTTTGGTTTGTGTATATAAAAAGGAGAACGAAGTCGAATTGGATTAGTAGTATTTGGAAAGCGACAGTGTGAAGATTAAAAAATAATTAAAAAGTGATTTAAAAAGTGTTGTAGTGCAAAATAAAAATTATAAGTAAAATTGTGTAAAAATTATTTAAAGTGATTTTGTGAATTTTTATTGATAAACTGTGTTGTAATAATTTTTGTGTGAAATAAATAAATTCGTTGGTGATAAATTAAATTGATTTTGTATTATTCACAATCCAGTGATACGAACCTTAATTGACAAGGCAAAAACGTAACAATATGATGGTACAGAGCTCATATGAATTCCTAGAGCTTTATTTGTTTAATCCACGCTATATTTATCCCCATAACTTATCCCGATTGGGTGAAGGAATAAGGAATCTTTGTATATCTTTGGCGTAATTTTCCATGACCATTCTGTATAAATGTGGCTGAATTTCGTTAATACAGCGTTTAATTTCCTCTTGTAATATACGGGTGGTTGTGGGCTTATTGACATAGACTTCAGATAAACCCATAAAAAGAAATCTAATGGTGTTAAATCACACGATCTAGGGGGGGCCAATTTTGATCATCGAAACGAGAGAGTATACGACCAGGAAATGTATCATGTAGCAATTGAATTGGTTCACGGGCTGTATAGCATGTGGCACCGTCTTGATGAAACCACTTATTTGCCACATCAATATCATCCAATTTCGGCAGAAAGAACTGTGTTATCATGTCGCAATATCGAGCACCAGTAACATACACTGCCTGACCAGCCTCATTTTTAAAAAGTATGGTTCAATGATGCCTCCAGCAAAAAAGTCCACACTAATTAGTGACATGTTGTGGATGCATTTGTTTTTCGACAATTACATGTTGGTTCTCCAAACCCCAAACACGGCAATTTTGGCGATTAACAAAGCATTAATCAAGGTGAGAATGTGCTTCATCGCTTAGGATGATTTTACCCGAAAAATTAGCATCCACCTGTTGATGTACAATAATCCATTCCACCATGATCAGGTTCTAAAAATGGAACAGGTATACCCTCATCGTTTTGTGAGCGAGTTGTCGAATCAAGAATCAACACAATTCAATTCGGAATAGCTAATCCATTTTTAGAACCTGATCATAATTTATTTCGCGAGGTGTGTTCAATCGGTCAGTCGGGTCAAGGTTATCAATATCAATCACAAATAGATGACGCCGCAAGGAATTATCGTAGTTCAGCCCGTGGAACAAGAAATACTTCAGGAGCTAGATATTGTTATGGTTGTGGTGCTCCTAATATTATCAAACCTAATTGCCAAATTTGCAATTCATCTAATGCGGAAAACTCAAGGAGGGAAATCAGATCAACTAGTCATCAGATTCTCCAAACAGCAGATATGACCAGGTTAAGTTGAATGGAGGAAGCAGCTACCAATACATGTCCGGAACTGCTAAGACGACATCCAACGCATATTAATCTCATACAAGGCAATAATAATTTTTCTCCAACCAAACCCTTTAGACGATCAAGTGAAAACTCAGCAAGACCATAATCATTTTACACCAACCAAAAGATACTGCCAGCAATCCACCCGCGTCTTATCAAAAACCAAAAATTAGTCGAAGTTTGAGATATTGGAGGCTCAGGAAAAATATTAAAAAAATAATTTCGGAATCCGTGTTCCAATTAAGTGAAGACAAACGTCCTTATGCTGAAGTGGTTATTAATGGAATTCCGTATATGGGGTTACGTTACTTGATAGCGGCGCAAACATTAGCGTTTTGGGAGCTGGATCTGAGGAGTTCCTCAAACAAAACAACAGGAAACTACACTATTTATCAACATTTTTAGACACCGCGAGTGGGGAAAAACAACGGATAATCGGTCATATTTTGTTACCTGTAACATATAATGGTCATATTAAACAACTACGATTACACATTGCCCCAGGATTAACGCAGCCTCTCTACCTTGGCATGGACTTCTGGGATTTGTTCGGTTTAGCCTCGGCATTGGTAAACGAATTAGATGTTCCTCCACAACTTTGAACTTGAAAGTAGGTTAGCAATAATTATTGATGGATTTCCGTGTTCTGTTAAAAATGGATTAGGTCGCACTCATCTCATAACCCATAGAATTGATGTAGGTAATGCCATTCCCATGAAGCAACGCTACTATCAGGTTTCCCCTATTCAACAGGCTGAAATTTATCAGGAACTTGACCGGATGATAGGGTTGGGAGTTATCGAAGAAAGCCAGAGCTCATGGTCCTCTCCCATTACTGTTGCTAGGAAAGGAAATGGTAAAGTAAGGTTGTGTCTCGATGCCCGGAAAGTGAATGCGGTCACTGTCAAAGATGCATATCCACTACCATTAATTGAGGGATTGTTAAGTCGTCTAGATCAAACGAAGTACATATCGACCATCGACTTAAAGACGCCTTTTGGCAAATCCCGCTAGATGTGTCCTCACGAGACAAAATCGCATTCACTGTTCCGGGTCGGCCTGTGCAATGCTCCTCAGACATTGTGTAGGCTTATGCATAAAGTGATGCCTTACCGATTGCATGATCGGGTGTTTGTTTACCTGGATGACTTGCTCGTTGTTTCAGCTGAGATTGAGGAACATTTCTCTCTATTAAGCTATATATCTGAATTGTTAAAACTAGCAAATTTAACAATAAATGTGGAAAAGAGTATGTTTGTTCTCAAGGAGACAAAATACCTTGGTCATGTTATCGGTAATGAAGTTATTCGCACTGATCCGGAAAAGGTTGAATCCATCACAAATTATTTAGTTCCCAAAACTGCGGCGTCGGCAAAACAGAACATCAAATAGCCTATTATTCGCACAAACTTTGTAGATAGATACACGTTCACAATCATTACGAATCACTCGAGCCTTCAATGGTTGATGAATCAACGCGAATTATCAGGACGATTAGCAAGATGGAGTTTGCAACTTCAAAGATTTAAATTTAATATCGAATATAGGAAAGGCACGCAAAATGTTGTTTCCAGAGCTGATATAGAAGCTTTATTTAAACCCAGTAAGTCCTCTATTAATGTGAATGTTACATGTCGATTTTAGTGCTGATGCATTTACTCATCCTGATTACGTACGTCGAATTAATGCAATTCAAGAAAATCCCCAAGCCCAAACAAATTTACGTGTATTTAATGGTAAGCTATATACATACTGCTTAACAAGAATTTGGAACACGTTACTGATTTATCAAAATGAAAATTAGTGATTCCTGAAAGTTTAATTCCTTCCCTCTTACAACAAGCCCATAATCAGCCATTAATTTCACATCTTGGATTTGCTAAAACCCTTGAACTTCTACAGCGCCATTACTATTGGTCGACTGTGGCAAGAGATGTTAAAGTTCACGTCAACAATTGTGAAACTTGAAAGCAAATCAAGCCCACTAATTTCGGTACTCAACCAGAAATGGGTCAATTTCATGAAGTCTTTCGACCTTTTCAAAAATTATATATTGATTTTATGGGTCCTTACCCTAGAAGTTCTCACGGAAATACATATTTGTTTATCGTTTTGAACCAATTTACCAAATTTGTACTTTTAGAACCAATGAGGAACGCTACTGCTGCAGGTGTAGTTGCTTTTCTAAAGAATAAAGTGTTTAATATTTTCGGTGTTCCATAATATATCACTAGCGATAACGGGAAACAATTTCAGTCCACATTGTTGCATGATGTATTAATTCAGTATGGACTCCATACTATGGAGTGAAGCATCAGTTTACTCCGAAGTATTCTTCACAGTCCAATGCATCGGAACGAGTGAACCCGTTGAAAGGAACTCGTTGAAATGAGTAGTGGAGGTCGTTGTTACGATCCTCCTTAACGTTTTGGTGCATCGGTTTTAGCGATCCCCATTTATTTACATGTTTCGTACCACCCATCATACCGCTACGATTTGTTGTATAGTCAAACACTTCATGGGCCCTAGATCTGTGATATGAATTTTGTCAAAGTCAATGAATCTACATTTAATAATGGCATTGCATTTGAAGTGACGCAGTGAATAAGGAAAATCCAGGCTCTAGACAATCTTTAGTTTCCGGGCCCTCAAAATATTAGGAACACTTTTTGGGGCGATTCTTCAAAATGCAAATCGCCCAAAAAATGTTGGACAATTATGGATTTTTGGTTTATGAGCGATTTTCGGAAAAGGAAAATCTTGTTTCTTTGCAAACTTTCGTTTCTGGAAGAGACATTTTTGTCCTACAAAAAGGGTAAAAGTTAGGTTTTTTCTCTGTTTTCCTTGCCCAAATCGTCTGGTGTATCCCATTATTGACTACCTGTTCGCACGTTAAAAAAACCCTCGACTGCTCAGCTGAAAAAAAAAAAAATCTGGTTTATATGGCTGTAGATTATGTTATAACAAAACGAATATAAATAAGGCAACTAAGAACAATTTTACGAAAAAAAAGTTTTTTGATGAACTTTTTAAGTAGTTGTAGGAAAAATAACTTGTAACCTGTTCGCAAAGTACTTTGTCGTGCTTTGCGCAAAACGTTGCTGACAAAATGTTACTTTGCGTTCTTGCCAGTACTTGCTAAGAAAAAATCGGGGTAGGCCATGTTGTCTGCACGCAGCTATTTTGCGCGAGGAATGGGTAACCGGGAAACTATAGAAACAAATTTTAACTGTTTTCGCATATCAGCACTACTTAACGTCGATCCTTTATTTATTCGGCCGTGAAAATTAACTAAACTACCAAATTAATCCCCAACTGAAACTCTTAACCCAACCTTCAGCTTAACTTAACACTCAATTTACAACAACTTAACACACAATTACAAGGCAATCCTAATCGCAAACGCCAAATTAACCGCCAACCCAACTTTCAATCGACCTTCAAATCAACTCTTAACTTAACCCCAAATCATCTTCCAAATAATTCCCCAATATCAGCTAACTAAACTTTAACTCAACTTCAACTGAACTTAGCTCGGGCCAAATCTACTCCCTCCATTCATCTCCACACTTAATGGCAAACTTAATCCCATAATCAACTCGATAATAAATCTGCATGCGCTAACCTCCCACTCACTCAAATCCAACTCAACTTCAACTCAAATTCTATTCAACCCTAACTCTACCTCAACTCAACCCAACCCTAAACTTAACCATAACTCAACCCTACCTAAACCTTCAACTCAAGCCCAACTTAACCCTCAACTGAACCGAAACTCAACATTTAGTTCAAACCCTAAATCAACATGGTTCGAAAACTAGCTTAAGACTCAAATCTCAACTGAACCCCCAAGTAAAGCTTAATGAATCTCATACAACCCGCTGTCCGAAAAAATACAAGCGTACGTGAACTTAAGTCAAGTTAATTTTCAATTCAACCCACAACTCAATCGCCATTCAACTCAGTCACAAACTCAATCCCTAAACTAATACATGCTGAAAACCGTTTGTGTCTAACTCGACCCCCAATTCAACATAAAATTAACCCAAAACTCAACGTCCAACCCATTCCTCAAGTCAAAGCAGCTCGAAAAAACCGTTGCACCATCATTCCATCACAAAATCATGCCATTATATCGCCGAACCATCGTACCATTACACCTTTATACCATAATTCCATTATACCATTACATCATTACACCAAATACCAATATACCATTACCTTTATACCATTACCATTATACTTATATCATTATACTATTATACCATTATAACATTATACCATTACTATTACAATTAAAAATATTATTACCATTAGCCCTACCATTATCATCCACAATGCGAGTGGATTTGTTTAAATATTGTTCGTACATACATATATGCACACAAACACTCACTTTTATATATACACATATATATATATATATATATATATATATATATATATATATATATATATATATATATATATATATATATATATAGATTTCTCAACTGCTCAATAAACTCTAATCCAACCCAAACTCAACTCCAGCTCAGAGTAAATTCAATCCGCAAATGGAAACCAACTCAACGATCAACTTTACCACAAACTCAACGCGCAACTCAATCGTTAATGCAGCATATATAAAAAACAGGTCAACTACTCATTATATCCTAATCCAACCTCAACTCAACTCGACTCAATTTCGACTCATACCAACATATGAAAAAACTGCTAAATATTTGGAAACCATGGTAGATACCCCACACTCTTGAAGTACAGGTTCCAAAAGCTTTTCAATTTTCTACCTTGACCAAATCGGACAAGCCGTTTTCAAGATTTCATGAGTACAGACATCCAGACATCCAGACGTCCAGACAGACAGACAGACAGACAGATGGACATTTTACTTCATTCTAAAAAGACCAAAGTTCTCGACGTTTTGAAAGCCCCTGAGTCTGAAAAAGCAAAAAAGAATCTCCGGTCCTACGTCTGGACGTCTGGATGTCTCTGGATGTCTGGATGCCTGGATGTCTGAATGTCTGAATGTCTGTACCCATGTAATCTCAAGATCGGCTTGTTCGATTTAGATTTTTTTTTCGCCAATCTGTTTCTATGGCCAAGGCGGAGATTTGAAAAGCTTTTGGAAACTCTACGTCAAGAAGGGGAGGCTCCTGCCATACGAATTGAACCAAAACACCTGGTTATATACAAATATTTACGAATTTTAATAGATATGCTGGTTTGATTATTGCGTTGATTTGAAGGTTAAGTTAGGGGTGAATTTGCGGGTTGAGTTGAAGTTGAGTTGGGTTTGGATAGGTTATAGTGAGTTGTTGACCAATTTTTTATATATGCTGGTTTAAGGATTAAGTTTGGCGTAGGGTTTGCGGTTGAGTTGGGGATTAAGTTGGGTTCCGTTTGCGAGTTGAATTAGGATTTAGTTGGGGTTGGATTACGGTTTGGATTACGATCAAAAAAGTAGTGCGTTATAGTGAGATGTCGGATAAACTGAGGATTTGTGATTTATTTTTTTATAAAAATTTTATTGGGATTCTATGTTTTACCCGATTTTGATGAAATCCAGCATTTCCAATGAAAATGGGATTCTCAAATGATTTTTAGACGAAGTTGTGGAATATGGCAAAGTAGGATGGAACTTGGCTATTTCTCAACCGATTATGATGAAATTAGACATGTGCGAATGGGGTTTCTGTTAATATATAAGTACAGTATATGTGTGTGATATTTAAACAAATGCAAACTCATTCAACGATTTCAACCTAACTTTACACAAATATTGTTTAAGACTTAAGAAAGGTCACTGTTGATTCTCAAACATTCATCTCCTTCTTGAGAGATGATAATCAGGTCTAAATTTACTACAGAGGAATTTGTAAAACTTCAAAATTTAGTTGATTTTGGATGACGGTATAATGGTATGATTTTAAGATAGAATAATGGTATGATGGTTTGTGTATAAGAAGTGTGTGATTGTGATGGTAATAATGACGATGGTAAGATGATGATGATCGTATGATGTTATGATGGTATGATGGTACGCTGTTATGATGGTATGAGGTGAGTAGAGGGTAGAGATTTGGTTCGAGCTAAGTTCAGTTAAAGTTGAGTTAGGATTTAGTTAGCTTGCATTGGGGTTAGGTGAGTTGTTCGGTTACGGAATAATTTAAGAGTTTATTTGGAGTTAGGTTAATGGTTGATTTGAAAGTTAATTTGGTGATTGATTTTAGGGTTTGGTTGGCGGTTAATTTGGTGATTGCGTTTAGGTTTATGTTGCGATTGAGATGGTGGTTGATTTGTATATTGAGTTGGAGATTGAGCTGAAGAGATTCATTTCGGGATTGATTTGGGAGTTGAATTAATCAAGGCCGAAGTTCTGACTACCTCTTAAGGTTTCACCCCTTTATATTTTTATTGTTGTTTTTTTGGACTGAAGGGTCGAGAAAAATGGTCTTGGACCAACCAAATGTTTCCTAATTTTTAACTAGATTTCAAAACTTTGGTCTTTTTAGACCGAGGCAACTGATATATTTTTTTAGCAATAGTGTCTAATTGTTGGGATTTCTATAGGGAGGATTCTGGATGGTTTTGCATCAAAACTATCAAAAATGTCTACACAAGCCCGAGTACCGTATATTCCAAACTTTCAAAATAGCAGAACAGTTATCGCGCTCCTCCCAAATTTGTCTCAATAAACTGCTCAAAAACCACCTTAATTATGAAAATATCTTAACTTTACTAAACATTAGAAAATTCTAAGCCAAAAAAAAAATTCAAAATCTACAGCTGTGCTCCGATCGGTTCTGACCTGTAATTATTGTGCCAGAGCGGAAAAAATTCAAAAATTCAAATGACGCAATGACGTCTCTGTGCTATCATATCAAACCAATTTTTATTGAACTAGTCGCGTAAAAAGTGACTTCGCTAAAACTGGTACAGCTGTGCACACATGCCGATCAATATAAACAATAATAACAAACTTGACATAATCATTAAAACGGATTTAACCCTGCGATTGGATTATATCAATAACATTTTTTATGTTGGTACTCGTTTTCATTTTTTATGTTGGAAATATTGTATTCAAACCGAAACGAAGTTATTTTATCCTTTTTTCAAAAACAATTACAGTATAGGATAACGACGTACTGAATATTTTAATATAAATAAACAACACGTAAAAAAAAATGTTTATGTAAATCTCATACATGTACGTTTGTATGTACATAAGGCATATACATAAATATTTATGAATATATCGATTATATATTTCCAATTTATAAACATTTTGGGTTCCCACACCAAATGTGAAAACCCCAAAATTTAAACAAAGTAAAAAAAAAATTCTGGTTCAATTTTTTTTTCGTCTTCGTATTCCAGGGAACAAATCGTCTTCATCTGATATTTTCTGGTGGATATAACGTTACATATTCGTACATATACGATATGTTGTATAAATAATGAAGATAACCGAATATTATTTTATATTTTTAATACCAATATCGAAAATCAACAGAAAATTCTCATGACAAATTTTAGAATTTATCCGAAAAGTATTAAACTTTAAATAACACACGCGGAATTGAATTTATGTTTTTTCGCGAGATGCGCAATATAAATTAATCTGAGGTTATTTTAGAATATCGTTTTTTCGACACCATTAAATGTAAGCTTTATGCTTTTCGCGCTGACTAAACATAATATTTGTTATGTATGGTATGACACCATTCAAAAAGCTATGTGCGTTTATGGATAATAAATTTTAATATTTTCAATGGGAAAAGCTTAAAATAATATCGCACAACAAAAAGCTCATCTCATTTATCAATTTGAGTATATAGCTTTGCTTGTATACATACATACGTACGTATAGAACAAATTGATGAGCAAACCTTGAACAAAACACAAATAAAAAACAATGAAGATGTTATCTTTTAGTTAATAAATCGTGCGGTTCTTTTCGAGGGGCGGGGTGGTTATGGGGTTTGCAAAATATAGATTTTGTTACTTTAAAGGTGTTTAACGGAACTGAAATGGAAATTGAGATAAAACAGAAATTGTGTACGTACGCGATTTCATTTTAATCGATTTGTGGTGTGCTATTTAATGATTTAATTTTTGGGGATTTTGGAAGATTTTGTCGCGTTACGTTTTACAGATCATTTGACGTTGCGAAAATTAATGAAGTGTTTAGATAATGTAGGTTTGTTATCTTTTTTATGAAAATCCACTAAAAGTTACATAAACAGCTTATTATGCTTTCAAAATTATTTCATCCCCTTCATAGTAATCTCCTTTGGTATAGAATACACTTATTCCAACGTTTTTTTTTCTCATTTTTCGAAACAGTTGTTAAAGTCGATTCCCGGAATGGCCTTCAAAACCTCCTTCGATTCGGCGTCTGTCTGAAGTCAGATGGAGCTAAATCAGGCGAATAGTACAACCATCACTAATTCTGGTATCTTCTGGCGAATAGCTCATTCATAAGGAATAACACCACGATCATGGAAGAAAACTGTCAACTTCAGATTGATTTTCGGCTTGCTTTGATTTGCTTGGTTGGCTGTTTCCGGATCGTATGCGTGGATCTACATATGTCTCATCTCCCGTAATGATGTGTTTGATCACGTTCTGGTATTGTCAGAAATCATAATTAAGCTTTTTGGAACCAAACGAGATGGGACGTGTTTGAGTCCTAAAATGGTATTTTAAAATCATCATCGGTAGACGTTAAAGACGGCAAAGACATTCATCGTCTACAACGCGTTCTCTGATTTCTATGAACAAATAATACCAATCAAGAAGCTAGCGTTTCTGGACAATTCATTGTCACCAACAATTTCAACGTTTCGGAAGCCAAAATTCTATTTATGAAGCAAAATTTGTTGTAACTTTTTTGCTGAACTTTTTCACTCATTTTAAAAATCGAAAAATGCATTTTTTTGGATGAAACTTAGCAAGTGTATCTTATTATTAAATACTTAAGAAATTTGACACAGATTTCCGTTAGGAGTCTACCAACCTAAGAAATAAAAAAACTTCTCGTTTCGATAAGCCGCGTGATTTAAATGGAAAAGTTTTACTACTTTTTGACACAGTAGTATATACCGTGTGGTCGTTTACGCTGCCTCATCGGGACTATGATGTATGGTAGCCCTCTCCTCCAATTATGAAAAACGATTTCGGTTCGGAACTGAAGTGGGTGGATTCGGAAATAAGGTTGTTAAAAGAGGCATCGCCCTGAAGAATGTTGGAGAATATTGTAGAACAATGTTCTAGTTCGAGAATGTTCTAGCATATTCCAGAATGTTATAGAGTTTTCCAGAATGTTTGAGAATGCTCGAGAATATTTTAGAACTGTTCTAGAAAAGAGCCTTCCGGTTCCGGAATGTTTGATAATGTTCTAGAACGTTCCAGATGGTTCTGGGCCATCGATGGTTCGCATTTTGGCAGAGCAAGACGCATTTTGGCAGATCCCGCTCGACCCAGCATCCAGAGTTAAGACGGCGTTTACGGTGCCTGTTGTGATCCTGGTGATGGTTCTATTCGGATAAATGATACATCAAGGATTACTGACAGTATATACTTTATTTTTAGTTTGTGTATAGCTTGTCGTGGTGAAAATCCTTCTGCTGTTTTTTCCATATGACATCTACCAGGCGGGGTATATCCCGGCTTGCTAGGATAAAGTCGTTCAGACTGTCATCGTAACACTTCTCCCCGTTTTAAGATGCTGTTTATAAACAGTTGAAATTCTTATTTGAATGATTGCGATATGAATGATTATAATGATTACAATTGTTTCGGATGTGAATGAAAATAAATGGAAATGGGAAAATGGCTTGTTTAGCACACGTAGTCTCCGAGATAGGCGGGTGGAACTCCAGCTGTAGCTCGTTGAGTTCTTCGTGGAACTTGCTCCTGGAGCGCTGGCAAATCTTCTTGTTGATCGTCCAGTGAGTCTTGCAATGAGTCATCTTCTTGTACTTCCTCTTTCTCCTCCTCGGGTTCTGGGATGATTTCGGGCTCAATCTCTTGCTTTCCTGAGACCTGGATACCAAAACTGTCCAGAAGAACGTTGTGGCCATCGTCGAGATACGTGTAGGTTTTTTTTAGCTGATTTGCATGAGCAACGATCTCTTGTATATCGGTTTGCACCTTGTAATTGACCGTTCCCATTTTACACACGACTTCTCCTGAAACTAGCGCAACTGGTTGTTCCTTAAGTGGGTTTTAACGAAAACTTTGTCGCCGATCTCAAACGTATTTTCCTTAGCACCGTGGTGAGTGTTGAACTGCTGTTCCATGTTGTGGTTTCGTTCTACTATAGCTTTCGTAGTTGGCATGAGCAAGTCAAGCTTCGATCTTGCTTGTCGTCCCGTCATCAGCTCATGCGGCGATTTCGATCCAAGGTTGTATGACGGTGTGAAACGGTAGTGCTTAAGGAACTTTCGCAAGACTTCATTAGCGTTTCCATCCTTCTCAAGCTTCTTGAGTCCCTGTTTCAGCGTCTGCTCGAACCGTTCTGCCTGACCGTTCGATTGCGGATGCTAAGGCGCTGTGGTGATATGCTCGATTCCTCTTTCTGCGCAGAATTGCTTAAATTGTTCCGATTTGAATTGCGGTCCGTTGTCAGAAACGATTGTTTTGCAATCGCCGTGTCTTGCGAAGGCTTCTTCGAGCTTATCTGTTGTCTGCTGCGACGTCGTGTTCTGCATCTTGTAGACTTCTGGCCATTTTGAAAAGGCGTCGATGATGACAAAATACCAGAAGCTGTTGACTGGACCAGCGAAGTCGACGTGCAATCGCGACCACGGCGCTTCTGGAATCGGCCACGACTGCAGTTTAGCTTTGATCGGTGAAAACGCATTCGTTGCGCAATTCACACAGGTTCGAACTGTTTTTTCGATGTCGTTGTCGAGCGATGGCCAGGAGACTTTCTGTCGAGCTAATAGCTTCATGCGCTCAATGCCAGGATGACCTTGATGCAGTTCTTTCAGTATTTCGCTGCGGTAGCGCTTCGGAATTATGATGCGATCACCGAAAAAAATGCAACCGTTGATAACTGTGAGCGAATCTCGTCTTGCGAAGTAGTCTGCAGCCTCAACGTCAGGAATTTGCTCTCATTTGCGTGGCCCAACCCTTCTCAATGCAACTTGTCTTTACCTTCAACGTCTCGGCTCGACTTGTTTCGTACTGAATAGCTTCGAAGGTTACTGGCAGCTTCTTGGCGGTGTCGATAGCGAAGCAACCTAGTGAGTCTTCTGCAATGATCTTTCCAATGACGACGTCTTCGTCAGGCTTCTCGTGTTGACTAATGAGTCGAAAGATGAAATCTACGTATGCGAAGCTGTTCGTGTCGACGTATTTGATTTCGAAGTCATATGCGAGCAATATCAACGCGTAGCGTTGAAGGCGGCTTGCCGTATGTACCGGAATTCCCTTGTTATTCCCGAATATTGCGAGCAAGGGTTTATGGTCAGTCTGGAGCTCGAATTTTCGACCATAAATGTAGCGGTGAAACTTCTGAAGGGCGAATGTGAGCGCCAGAGCTTCTCGTTCAATTTGCTGGTAGTTTTTTCTGCTGCTGTGACTGAGCGTGCGGCATGCATTACTAGGCGCAACGACTTACCGGGCATCTCATGCATTAGACTTGCTCCCATTCCATAGCTTGAAGCATCAGCGGCAACGATCAACTGCTTAGTTGGGTCGTAGTGAGTAAGTCCGAGAGGTCAGATGCCAGAATTGTCTTGAGCTCGTCAAAAGATTCTTGTTGTTTTGTTTCCCATGCAAACGTGATATCATCTTGAAGAAGCTCGTCTAATCGGCCGCGATATTTCTTTATACCAGGAATGAATTTTCCGTACCAAGTGACTGCTCCTAGAAATGCCTGCAGTTGCTTGACGTCTGTTGGAGGCGGAATGTTCTGAAGCGTCTTGATCTTTTCTGGGCTCGGTTTAATGCCGTTAGTGTCGAGTATGTGGCCAAGAAATTCGAGTTATTTCTGACGGAACCAACACTTGTCAATTTTGAGGTGAAAGCCGTTCTCCTGAATGCGGCTTAAAACTTCGTACATATTCTGGTCGTGGTTGTTTTGATCTGTTCCTCCCACAATGAAGTCGTCGATGAACGGAAAGGCGCCCTTTGCTCCGCTCATCATGCTGCTCACAAGTCTTTGGAAGATTTTGACTCCTGGCTGCAACCGATTGACTTTGAAAAGTCCGCAGTGAGTGTTGATGGTCATCAGCTTCTTTGAGTCGTCGTCGAGCTCGACTTGAAGGAACGCGTCTGAGAAGTCGATTTTGCTAAAGAGTTTGAATGGCGATAGCTGAGCAAAAATCTCGTTAGGCGTTGGCAGTGGAAAGTGTTCCGGTTCAAGCGAATCATTTAAGCCAGCTTCTTCTTGACAGCGACGATTGGTGCGGCATATGCTGTGTATCGCACGGGCCTAATCACATTTAAGAGCTGCAACCTTTTGATTTCGTTCTCGATAGGCTCCATAGCGGCAAACGGAACTGGACGGCTGTTGCGGAAAATTGGTTTTGCACTTGGTTTGAGCGTCAGCGATGCTTTTGGGTGCAAAGGCCGAGCGAATCGCTGACAAGGGCTGGAAATTTGATCCTCAACTCGCTTGAAAACTGCTGTGAAGCGTCGAGTCGGACGTTGTTGCAGACGCTGGCGATGGGAATATTCCATAGGTCGAGAGATTCCATCCAGTCGCTGCCGCGGACGTTCAAGCTTGAATTTGCGACGTAGCATGGGCCGATTTCTTCTCGTCTGCGGAGCTTCAATCGTGCGGTGAATTTTCCGAGTTTCGACACCTGATCGCCTGAAGCGCTGATTGCTTGCTCTTCGCATGGCGTCAACTACGGTTCACCAATCTTTTTCCAATTTTTCTCGGATATAATTGTCCAGTCGGAGCCAGAATCCAGTTGCAGGCAAAGCTTGTGATCATCGATGGCTGGTTCAACAAGCTTGCGGGTAGAGATCGATGCTGTTGTGACTGCCAGACTTTGACGACGTTCTGATCTGTGGCTAGGTCTGCTTGGTCTTGATCGGAATCTGCGCAAGAATTCGGTCGCCGAGGTACAATAGCCAGCTTTGTGACCCTTTACCTTGCAAGTATCGCAGATTTTGTTCTTGTACGGGCAATCCTTATGCCAGTGACAGTCACCGCAGAAGTAGCAGTTGTTAGGAGGCGTGTCCAATTTTTCTGTTGATTTGTGTGTGGATTTCTGCCGACCTTGCTGTTGCTGTCCTTCTTTCTTTCTGAACATCTGCATCACTTCGCTTCTCAGTGCTGAGTTGGAGTGTTGGACCATCAATTTCTCGTCTTTGAGACAAGACAACCGCTTTGCTAGCTCGCAGACATCGTTCAGCTTCAATCTGGTCACTGTGTCTGGATTGGCTACTGCTGCACGGGTTATTTCGTCTTCCTCGAGCTTAATGAGAAGTTTTTCGAGAACGAGTGAGTCTTCAGCTCCCGTGAGCGATTTGACGAACATGAGAACCTTAAAATCGTCGGCTGTGCACGTGGCAATCTCGGATTTTTCGCACTTCCTGTTGACTTGGCTTGCGAAATCGTCCCAATTTTCTCCTGAACCTTTAGCGATGCTCAAACACTTGTAGCGGAGTGTGAAGACCGATTCTTTCCGTCCGAAAATCTTTTTCAGCTCCTCGACTGCTCTCTCGAAAGTTATGGTTTGTATGGTCTCTGGCAGGATGCGGTCAGCGAAACGTCGGTACTCCGAGGTTGACAACTTCTCAGTGAGCAAACTCACTCGCTGGCGGACCGTCAATGTCTGAGCTTCCTCTGTGAAGATGTGCTCGTATCGAGCGTACCAGCGGTCTAACGTTTCACCGTCCTCCGGGCAGTAGCCCAATTTTTCCATTCGATCGGACAGGTGCTTGTGTATTTGCGCCACTGCTGGTCGGTCAACTGCATCCGCTGAATTTGCTGGCGGAGCGTTTCGCTGTTGAACCATTTGTTCCATGATTGCTGCCATTTGTCGTTGGTTTTTAGTCTGAGCTTCCATCAACCGTTTGATGAGTTCTTCCATGATGCCGAGGTTAATTCGCTTTATTCTCGTCGCCACTGTTGTGATCCTGGAGATGGTTCTATTCGATAAATAATACACCAAGGATTACTGACAGTATATACCTTATCCTTGTGTGTATCTTGTCGTGGTGAAAATCCTTCTGCTGTTTTTTCCATATGACATCTGCCAGGCGGGGTATATCCCGGCTTGCTAGGATAAGGTCGTTCAGACTGTCACGTGGACGGGCTCTGTATCAAATCACGGTTATGCCTTTCGGATTGTGCAATGTACCACAAACGATGTGCCGCCTCATGCACCGATTGATACCGTACCGACTCCATGATCATGTTTCTGTTTGTCACTTCGGCCACTCAAGACGAACATTTCCTATTACTCAGTGAGGTTGCTGATTTGTTGAAGAAGTCCGGTTTAATAATCAACACCGAAAAAATACCCTATCCCAAAAACCACCAAACAGGTGAGACGATTCATAGGCATGTGTGGGTGGTACCGACGGTTTATCAGTAAGTTCTCAAACATTGCTGCTCCTTTCACGGACCTGACAAAGAAAGGAATCAAGTTCATGTGGTTATTTGAAGCAGACGAATCTTTTAATCGGCTCAAAAAGGCTCTCTCAACAGCTTCCGTCCTGGCAAATCCTGACTTTGAGAGGCCCTTCGACATACAATGCGACGCCAGTACTGCTGGAATAGGAAGCGTGCTTTTCCAACTAGATTCCGCTGGGGAAGAACGTCCCATATTGTTTTTTCCCTAAATACTGGATCACGGAATTAGAGTGTTATGCAGCAGTACTGGGCGTCAAAAAGTTTCGCGCGTAGGATATCATTTTACCATCTTTACTGATCATGCCAGCTTGCGCTGACTGATGTCTGGATGGCTTGCTCGTTGGTGTCTAAAGTTAGAAGCCTTTAATTTCCAGATAGGAAAGGATTTGAAAATGTGGTACCAGATGCATTGTCGCGTATGTGCTGTGAAGAGCTAGACATCATCTCTTCCCTTGTAGGACCACATGAAAATCTCAATGAATTGCACATCGAACTAGATTCTTCTGCCTTTAATGATTCGGAATATCAAGAGCAGATTGAGTAAATAGGGAAGTTGGGACCGGACTGTCATAGTTTCTGCATCAAAGAAAACAAACTTTTATTTTCACCCGCTTGTGTCACCCATTACAATGACAGCGACTTCCCCATTTTGAAATTGGTGATCCCTAATCAGCTAGTGCTCCCTTTCATTGAACAAGGTCACATACCACCAACTTCAGCGCACATGGGTATTACAAAAACCTTGGATGGACTACGAAGGCAGTTTTATTGGAACGTAATGGCTCAGAATGTAAAGGATTTCGTTACCAATTGTCAAGAATGTCAAAAAAACAAACCCGTTAATTATAACACCAAACCTGCGATGAATCATCAATTTGTGTCCCAAAGACCATTTCAGAGACTGTATGTCGATTTATTGGGACCATAGCCCCGCTCAAAAATGGGTAACGCTTACATTCTAATTGTCTTCGATCATTACTCAAAATTTGTTGTTTTTTTAAACCATTACGAGAAGCATCAATGGGCTTGATATGTAATTTCCTTGAAAATGACGTGTTTTTGTTGTTTTCAGTACCAGAGGTTATTACTAGCGAGAACGGGAAACAGTTCTCCGTACACCAGTATATTCGCCGTGGGTCAACCGAGCGATTTTATCAGCTATTCTTTCGTACCTCACTGACACTCGCCATAACGAATGGGATTTACATATCCATGAGAATGCTGCAGCTCGCCGTAATGTCGTGCATAGGTTTACCAAATTCTCTCCCCATTTTATGATGTTAGGCCAACATATCACGCTTCATGGAATACGTAATAGTCCCTGCGTGGGCCTAATTTCTGTTAGCACTGTTAATTTTTTTTATATTACTATTGGTCTTTGCCCGTTTAAAGTACCTAAGTTTATTTTTTTGTATTTGTCAATTATTTAGTTAGATATCCTCCAGATCATGCAAAGTGTTACACATTTTTCGACATGGTTATTGGGTGGCCTAGTTTTAGTAGTATTTTACCTCAAATCCGCATAGGAAATCTGGGGTTTCATAACCGGAGTTCTGGGATTTCGTTTTCTATATTTAAAGTGTACCCGGGAAATCCCGGGTTTTCCCGGTTTACGATTTTTTTAATTTTATAATAGACTAATAAGAGACTAATTGGGGGTTGGAATGTCTCTTAATTATTTCAGAATATTTCTAAGATCCGAATACGGACAATTTGAATATCTCGTATAGAAGCTTATTCATACAGCTTTTCAAGTCAAATTCAGGCCAATTAGGAAGGAACATCACTGTTTCTTAACATATTATGATTAAATTCGGCATACACAACGGAAATGCGATTTGTTCTGAAATAGATCAAAATAGGAAGGTATTTAGCAGTTTTCTATTCGATTAGATGTCATTCAATTTCTACGATGGAAATGGGATTCTAAAATGGTATCTAGAACAAGTGCTGGAATATAACAAGTTAGGAAGTAACTTGGCTTTTTATTAACCGTCGATTATGATGAAATTCTGGAATATGGAACAACATGAAATCGGTGAAAGAAACTACCGAGTTCCTTCCTAATTGGCCTTATTTTAGAATTCATGTAAAAATTATTGTAAAAACCAATTTCTGTCGTGCTTGCCGGAATTTATCATAATCGGTTAAGACACGGCCAAATCCTTCCATCATAACAGGTTAAAAAACGGTCAAGTTCCTTTTGTCCATATTCCAGAACTTCATCTAAAACTCATCTTAGAATCCCTGATTGATTGATTGATTTCAATGTACGATCAAGCATTAAGCGTGTCTCCCGTATTATAAATACGAATACCACACCACTATACCCATGTTACAACACAACATCATAACTCTCCCTCACCAAGGAAATATGTACCATCATATTCAGCTTTTCATGAAGCCAAACATAGCAATATTCATCCCATAAAGAAAGACGCCACATCGATAACCACATAAGTCAGTTGATTTTTAATAAAATCGAATTTTCTATGAAATGTTTAGAAATATTCGAGCAATCCAAATGCAAGTTGGTAAAATAAATACAGATCCTGAAGCCTGTTGATAGAGCTATTGACCAACGTAATCAGAGCATTTTAGATTTTTTCCGCCCAAAATCTGTGGGTTATAATAGCACAGGATTATTGCCGCTCAAAATTTGTGGGCTAATGCTCAGTTGATTTTCAATAAAATCGAATTTTCTATGAAATGTTTAGAAATATTCGAGCAATCCAAATATAAGTTGGCAAAATAAATACAGATCCTGAAGCCTATTGATAGAGATATTGACAAACGTAATCGGAACATTTTAGATTTTTGCCGCCCAAATTTTGTGGGCTATAGCACAGTTGATTTTCAATAAAATCGAATTTTCTATGAAATGTTTAGAAATATTTGAGCAATCCAAATTCAAGTTGGCAAAATAAAAACAGATCCTGAAGCCTATTGATAGATATATTGATCAACGTAATTGGAGCATTTTAGATTTTTGCCGCCCAAAATCTGTGGGCTATAACAGCGCAGGATTATTGCCGCCCAAAATTTGTGGACTATAGCACAGTTGATTTTCAATAAAATCGAATTTTCTATTAAATGTTTAAAAATTTTCGGGCAATCCAAATGCAAATTGGCAAAATATATACAGATCCTGAAGCCTATTGATAGAGCTATTGACCAACGTAATCGGAGCATTTTTCTCTAAGGAAGAAGTTTACAGGCCGTTCTTTGCACACTCTCAATCTTACTTTTATAAGTTACTTTGTCTAGAGCTGGCCACCAAACACCCACCCCGTACATGAGTACAGGTCTCACTACAGCGGTGTATAGCCAGTGTACCAGCTCCGGCTTCAGACCTCATCTTTGACCAATGGCGCTCCTACAGGAGTACAAAGCTATAGTACCTTTGTTTATTCTCTCCATCATGTTGGGCTTCCAACTAAGCTTACTGTCCAAGATAATGCCCAGATATCTAGCTCTATCAGTAAAAGTAAGTCTCGTGCCATTTAAGGTAGGACGGTCAACTACCGGGATTTTGTATTTCTTAGTGAAGAATACCAGCTCTGTCTTGGACGGGTTAATACCAATTTCCGTTACTTTCCGAATTTTCACTTCTAACTTTACTTGAATTATGCGGTTTTGACTAATGCGCGGTTTTTGCGGAACCAAATTATCGCATAACTCTACTATATCGCGTTTTGGGCCGTATCACGTTTTAAAATATCGCGTTTCGTACCATATCGCGTTTTGTACGGTATCGTGTTTTGAAATACCGCGTTTTGTACCGTATCGCGTTTTGTCAAATCGCGTGGGAGAGCCAAAATATCGCGTTTCAAATGCAAGAAACAATTGACCAAATCTAATTGTAGGTTCCCTTGGACTTGTCAATTTTAATGTCTAAATTTTGTCTATATTCACGAATTTGTTAGAATATATTGAGACAAAACTCAATCAATTACACCAACTATTTATTGTACATATATTTATCTTGTAAATAGGACGCTGGTGATACCACAACTTTATAAACTAATTTACTAATTAATTAATAAGATGTGCCATCAGACGAATACAGAATTTAATGGATCTTCCTGCTAATAAAAATTACAGCAACATTACAAAGAGATTGGTTTAAAGTTAATTTTCCTTGTTATACATTTATCCGTTTTATGACGCAATATTGTAGGAGCTATCCTCCTTTTTATGCTATAATATAATTTATTGAGCTATAAAACAACAATATTTCTTTATTTTATTGACTGCAGTAAAATATCACACAAATTGTAACACAAATTCTAGCTGGTTAGCTATATTTTGGCATAATTGTTGATACAAATTATTGTATGATTTATTCTAAGTAACACCGCATGTCATAATATTTAGATTATTGATCTTTGTGTGTGTGTGCGTCACTGTTAGGTAATCTGTATCCAAAATATCTTATGTACCATTGTTATTTTTAGAACTAAATATATCAAATATCGACCATCCTACGCATAAAGACATAGATTTGATTCTAAATCCAAAATCTAAACAAACTCGATAAAATCTTAATTCTTCTTCGTTGTTATTTAACCTGCGTAGGAGTTTGAGGAGTATATCTTTAAATATAACAAATACCATCGATACAATGAGACACTCAATGGATGATACGTATCTCACCCTCAAAGCCATCGATATACATGTCCTTAATCTTATTTTCTTTCAACGATTATTATTGGGTATACCATACATAGGTAAATGTTCTACGTAAAAGCTCTCCCATACTTTCGATCTTTACCAACAAAATAATAAAACAAAAAATTAATGGGGGGAGGGAGGAAACTCTATTTCCGTTTATTGAAAATTTAATGAAAATACAATCGAGTGAAACATTTTTAATCTGTAAATTGATTTTCATTTATAGTGCTTTATACATTATACCGTTATAATGAAGGAAATCATTAATACTTGTAATTCGCTATAATCAAGACTGTAAATTATATTGCGGGGTGAAAATATGCACAAAAAAAAAGAGCTTTTCAATTTCGAAAATCTTTATGGTTTGTTACTTCTATCATGGCAAATCAATATTGAGTACAGAAATTTTTTTTTATGTTATTTTATTACGGTCTTGGCCATTGTTCCACGACGATTTTTGTCTTGGCTTAATTTTATTTTTTTTTCGACCATAATATAGTATACGTGTATAGTGTTTAATATTTTATGTGCACGCAATCAAACTAATTAGGCAAATGAAAATTATTTATACTGCCTGTGTATGAGCGAAATTTAATTGTAACTTTAATTTATGCACGGGTTTGTTTTGCTTCTTTAACGCACAAAATTTCAATGCCAAGATTTATTTTTTAGAAATTTATTTTTTGTAATCAACAGAATTTTTGAAAGCTTATATCGATTTGTTTTGATCACTTTGTTGTAAAACAGATATGTATGTGCAATATCCAGTTACCACAGCCGTTATAACAAAGTTGGGCGTTCTGGGATAAACAAAAGTTGGCGCTTTGAAAAAATACAAGGGTGTTTACTGATTATTGACTATTGATTATTGGCTGAGACTAGTATTTGTCGTTGTGTGAAAGTTTAGCGTAGGCAGCGGATCTAAATTGCTTCATTTGTACAAAAAATAGCGTGGCTCATTAAAGCATTTTATTCGATGCGAGCTTTATATAATGCTGCAAATTCGTGATAAAAATGAAATTTTTTTACTGGCAAAAACGCTTAATACTGGCAATATCCATATCGAATTCGCTTAGAACAAGGATGAACAAATTTTTGCAAATTAAATAACCTTCAAATCATACTTCCAGAGCGTAAGAGAGGTTACAGGCAACGAAAAAAAGCTGAGGCAACTTTCCCTTCAGATGTAAAACTAGTAATGAGAAAAATATTATTAACGCCATTATTCAGCCATTATGCACTGATTATTCACTGAATATTCAGTAAACCGTGATTATTCACTCATAATTCACTTTTTATTCATCAATGAATGATAAAAGAAACGAGTGAATTCATTGTCCATCAGTGAATAACGAATGAATAACAAGTGAATAAATGGTAAGTAATGACTGAATAGTCGATATTGAATGGGTGATGTGAATGAGTCAAAAAATAGTGGATAACTAGTGAATAAACTGTAAATAATGAGAGATTATCGAGGGAATATTGCATAGGTAATGGGTGAACAATAATAAAATCATCTTCAACAGTGATTAATGAGAAGTAATGATTGAATAAAGATTGAATAACATATGAATAATATGTAACCCATGAGTGAGTAATGATTGAATAATCAGTGAATAATAGAATTTAGTTTTCGATTTATTATTTCCAAAGCAACAGGATACACAATTATGATGAATTCATTCTACTGACAGCTATTATGACTAAACGTCGGATACGTAATTTTTTTTTTGGATTTAGCTAAGTCTTTAGCCTACTCAACCTTATTTGACGCCATAAATTTTATTTTTGATTTGTGAAATTTTCAAACCAATAACATAAACATGCCATTGATGGGGAATGAGTGGTTCTAAGTGTCTTGGAGGAATTCAAAATTTCAAAAATTTTGCTATTCAGTAATTTATAGTTGAAACCAATACGGTGAATATCCCAGGGATCATCGTAAGATAATGGTGTATATGCGTCATATCATAATTTGAGTCACGGCAGTTAAGGCTATTATTCCCCATCAATGGCATCTTGCGATTATGGCTGTAATCTTCCTGTTATTGGTTTGAACAATAAACTACTCAAACGAGCAAAAGCTGAATGACGTAGAATAATTAAAATTGGGATTTCCATCAAAATTTTGGTCCTTCGAACCGTTTTGATTACCTTATGTTGAAGGCCCTAGTCTTTTTAAATTGTTGAGAATAATTCAACTGATTTAGCTAACTTGGTGGTAGACATTTTTTCACCAGAAATGTTTCCTATATTTTATGCTATGTAATGAGATGATCTGGACTATGGCGTTTAGAAAGTTTCTTGCGTGTAATAAAGTCATTTGAGGTGTGTTTTAGTGACAAGTTTAAGGAAATATTGGGCAGAACAGGGATTAGAAGAATGCATAATTTGTATATTGGTCGCTTAAGTTCACTATTTTTAGTGATTACAGTGGCGACCGCATTTGAACCAAGGTAAATATTATTGGCTCATTGATGAATCATAAGTTATTATCCTTGATGATCATCAAAATTGTCACAGCAATAACAGGTCCCGAAACCTATTGATAGAGGTATCAACCATCGTAATCGGACCATTTTAGATTTTTGCCGCCCAAAAACTTGTGGGCTATAGCATAGTTGATTTTCAATAAAATTGAATTTTCCAAGAAATGTTTAGAAATAATCGAGCAATCAAAATGGAAATTGTCACAGCAATAACAGGCAGGTCCCGAAACCTATTGATAGAGGTATCAACCATCGTAATCGGACCATGTTAGATTTTTGCCGCCCAAAAACTTGTTGGCTATAGCACAGTTGATTTTCAATAAAATTGAATTTTCTATGAAATGTTTAGAAATAATCGAGCAATCAAAATGGAAATTGTCACAGCAATAACAGGTCCCGAAACCTATTGATAGAGGTATCAACCATCGTAATCGGACCATTTTAGATTTTTGCCGCCCAAAAGCTTGTGGGCTATAGCACAGTTGATTTTCAATAAAATTGAATTTTCTATGAAATGTTTAGAAATAATCGAGCAATCAAAATGAAAATTGTCACAGCAATAACAGGTCCCGAAACCTATTGATAGAGGTATCAAACATCGTAATCGGACCATTTTAGATTTTTGCCGCCCAAAAACTTGTGGGTTATAGCACAATTGATTTTCAATAAAATTGAATTTTCTATGAAATGTTTAGAAATAATCGAGCAATCAAAATGAAAATTGTCACAGCAATAACAGGTACCGAAACCTATTGATAGAGGTATCAACCATCGTAATCGGACCATTTTAGATTTTTGCCGCCCAAAAACTTGTGGGTTATAGCACAATTGATTTTCAATAAAATTGAATTTTCTATGAAATGTTTAGAAATGATCGAGCAATCAAAATGGAAATTGTCACAGCAATAACAGGTCCCGAAACTTATTGATAGAGGTATCAACCATCGTAATCGGACCATTTTAGATTTTTGCCGCCCAAAAACTTGTCGGCTATAGCACAGTTGATTTTCAATAAAATTGAATTTTCTATGAAATGTTTAGAAATAATCGAGCAATCAAAATGAAAATTGTCACAGCAATAACAGGTCCCGAAACCTATTGATAGAGGTATCAAACATCGTAATCGGACCATTTTAGATTTTTGCCGCCCAAAAGCTTGTGGGCTATAGCACAGTTGATTTTCAATAAAATTGAATTTTCTATGAAATGTTTAGAAATAATCGAGCAATCAAAATGAAAATTGTCACAGCAATAACAGGTCCCGAAACCTATTGATAGAGGTATCAAACATCGTAATCGGACCATCTTAGATTTTTGCCGCCCAAAAACTTGTGGGCTATAGCACAGTTCATTTTCAATAAAATTGAATTTTCTATGAAATGTTTAGAAATAATCGAGCAATCAAAATGAAAATTGTCACAGCAATAACAGGTCCCGAAACCTATTGATAGAGGTATCAACCATCGTAATCGGACCATTTTAGATTTTTGCCGCCCAAAAACTTGTGGGTTATAGCACAATTGATTTTCAATAAAATTGAATTTTCTATGAAATGTTTAGAAATAATCGAGCAATCAAAATGGAAATTGTCACAGCAATAACAGGTCCCGAAACCTATTGATAGAGGTATCAACCATCGTAATCGGACCATTTTAGATTTTTGCCGCCCAAAAACTTGTGGGTTATAGCACAATTGATTTTCAATAAAATTGAATTTTCTATGAAATGTTTAGAAATAATCGAGCAATCAAAATGAAAATTGTCACAGCAATAACAGGTCCCGAAACCTATTGATAGAGGTATCAAACATCGTAATCGGACCATTTTAGATTTTTGCCGCCCAAAAGCTTGTGGGCTATAGCACAGTTGATTTTCAATAAAATTGAATTTTCTATGAAATGTTTAGAAATAATCGAGCAATCAAAATGAAAATTGTCACAGCAATAACAGGTCCCGAAACCTATTGATAGAGGTATCAACCATCGTAATCGAACCATTTTAGATTTTTGCCGCCCAAAAACTTGTGGGTTATAGCACAATTGATTTTCAATAAAATTGAATTTTCTATGAAATGTTTAGAAATAATCGAGCAATCAAAATGGAAATTGTCACAGCAATAACAGGTCCCGAAACTTATTGATAGAGGTATCAACCATCGTAATCGGACCATTTTAGATTTTTGCCGCCCAAAAGCTTGTGGGCTATAGCACAGTTGATTTTCAATAAAATTGAATTTTCTATGAAATGTTTAGAAATAATCGAGCAATCAAAATGAAAATTGTCACAGCAATAACAGGTCCCGAAACCTATTGATAGAGGTATCAAACATCGTAATCGGACCATTTTAGATTTTTGCCGCCCTAAAACTTGTGGGCTATAGCACAGTTGATTTTCAATAAAATTGAATTTTCTAAGAAATGTTTAGAAATAATCGAGCAATCAAAATGAAAATTGTCACAGCAATAACAGGTCCCGAAACCTATTGATAGAGGTATCAACCATCGTAATCGGACCATTTTAGATTTTTGCCGCCCAAAAACTTGTGGGCTATAGTTGATTTTCAATAAAATTGAATTTTCTATGAAATGTTTAGAAATAATCGATAGAGGTATCAACCATCGTAATCGGACCATTTTAGATTTTTGCCGCCCAAAAACTTGTGGGCTATAGCACAGTTCATTTTCAATAAAATTGAATTTTCTATGAAATGTTTAGAAATAATCGAGCAATCAAAATGAAAATTGTCACAGCAATAACAGGTGCCGAAACCTATTGATAGAGGTATCAACCATCGTAATCGGACCATTTTAGATTTTTGCCGCCCTAAAACTTGTGGGCTATAGCACAGTTGATTTATTGATATCGATGTCATTTAATTTTAAGGGAATGTGCGTAAACCTCAGTCGGGAACGCTGTTGCGGGCACTCCAAGTATTCTAGTGTTCATATTAATTCTTCTCTCAATTTAGCGTTCTCATTAATGAAATTTGTGCCGTATTCACTATGAAGCTCAAGGGCTCCCAGGAATGCGTCACTTGACAGAATCACTTGCATCACAGAAACCGTGCGCATCTATTTTGCATACTTTAGTCGTTTGAATCGTGATCGTCCCATTACAGTTTATCTCATTAGAGCATTTGCATGAATATTTTTGTACTTACGACCACAGGAGCTAGCCAACCCAGAGGATGAAAAATGCGACTTGCTTGTTTGAGTTGCAACCCATATGACGCTAATTGGATAGTAGACGGGTGATATCTCCTTCGATATTTCATTAACCAGTGGTTGCGAGGACGAATGATCGTCACCAGCAGTGAACTGGCAAGAAAAGTTGAAGATGCCATGTGGGATGGTGTTTAGTTAAAAATGCTAAAATTTCGTAGATGAATTTTTTTTACGGTTATTGCCCCACACTTCTGCAAATTTAAGCAGTTTTGCTTCTTAATACTTGTAATTTCTGTACTCCGTTTAGAGTATATGAACTTCGTGAATATAATGTTATTATAGAGGCCAATGAGCGAATGCCATAATACTTAATATTGGAATTGGGTACGTCCTCATGAATTAAAACGTTGAGACTTGCGATTGCGTCATACTGGTGTATTTAAATCAGCTTCTTTTGCAAATTAAATGATGTTGCGTTAGTTACACCATAAAACAAATGAGGACGAATTAAAAGATTAGAATTTGGAACGCGATACAGTTAAGATTAAATAGTGCGAATAAAATTTAAAACTAAATTGTGTAATATTGTGAAAAGGTATTAAGTGAATTTTAGTGATTTTGTGAGTTATTGTGGAATAATTGTGTTGTATTAATTTGTTGCAAATAAATTAGTAGCGCTAACAAAGTAATGTGTGGTGATCCGAACCAAATACAAACACATAACAATAAAAACTTAAATAAGAGACATCTGTGGTGTAATAGTAAAACTACATAGCGTGTTGCATACAACATTTTTTATAATTTTGATAAAACTAAGCCCCTTAAATCATAAAATTTCAAATCAATTTCAAATTTTATTGTAAATCAAGTGGGCACAAACCGGTGTTGAAATGAATATTTCCTCACCAGTTGGGAAATATTTTTCAATAAAATCTGATTTGGTTAGTCTATTTCTTGGTTTGTTAAACAAAATCACTTTATTTTAATATTTGCACAATTTTACTGATCACTTTTACTTTTTATTTCGCACTAAAACACATTTTAAATCACTTTTTAATTCCTTTTTAATCGTCACAGTATCGCTTACCAAATACAATCCAATTCGATTTCGTTCGCCTTTTTATATAAAAAAAACCAAACTTCTAGAAAGTTCTTGACTTTTCAAGTAAGAATAGTGTAGAAACATTTAGAACAGTTTTATCATGGAAAATTTCATTTTAGTACAGTTAGACATTGAGCTATTAATGTAACTTATTCTATTATACACTAGGTGTCACCGTTACACACCCAAATAATAAATGAACATCATGTTAAAGTATCAAGCATTTACATCAATCACTATAGCAACGTCATCTATTGGTAAATATAGTTTTTTAATTAGTCTTCGGAAGATGGCAGCATCAATACTGTGTTTTATCCTGAGTTAATCAGTTTTTCTGAAAATGTTTAGAACATTTTTGATTTTTGGGCGATTTGGTTTTGGGCGATTATTCGTACCGCCCCTATTTATAGTAATACGCAATTATTTTTGGCGATAGAATATATGAAACTTAAAAAAATCATTTCCACCGTAAATATTTAGACCAATACTCAATAGTTTTATGAAAACATTCAATGATTAGATGATTGGTTCAAAAATGCTTGCGTAACAAGTAACAAATTTTAGAACCTTTTCGGTAGCTACTCGGATTCGATTGCCCATAACTGGATTAGTTTTCCGATTTGTCCAAAACTTTTCTTCATGATCGAATGATGGTAACACATCTACAACCTACACGTAACTTTTGTACGGAATGCGTTACGCATGCTCACTTTCGAGGCCAACTCGATCAACGCAATGGTTTCTTCTCTTCTAAGAAGGCAGCATGGAACGAAAGCAGTAAGAATACTTACAACAACAGTGAAAAAACCAGTATTTGAATTCGATCGATTCTCGTCATGGAACCGGCTTGTTCACAGCATTGCTTAGTATCTACGATTTCTCTCTAATGCAAAATCAAAAATTTAAAACAACTTCTATTTTAAACCAGAAGAATTCTTTTTCAACCACAATTAAAGAATTTGGAAGCAAATCAAAACTTACCAAAAGAACGAGCACCACGGGGTAGACTATGCAGGCACAATTAGCAAAAAATTATGGAAAGGCCGATGTAATAAAACAACAAAAAGCGCTAGATTGCCTTATTCATACACCTAGCCACGAAACTATGTAATCCATTTCGAACTTGTAAGAAACCTCAACAACAGATGCCTTCTTAGCCGCATACTGATGCATACGTTCGTATCAAGAAGAAAAATTTGTCTGAAAATATTCATTTTTGTTCGAGAATTCCTTGAATGATGATGACTTTTTAAGTCCGGCACATATTCCGAAAGCCAGGGTCATCATATCAAAGCCATAACCCATTATTGATTGTACCCACACCATCACAGGATGGAATTTGCTGACCAAATTAGGTCAAGAACCTTCTAAACACTGACACACTCAAAGATAATCGAACTGGTAATCCTCAAAGATTAACAATTACCTCCCAAGCACTAACCACTAGGAAGAGTGGTTCAGCTACATCTAGGACAAGGTGGGTTTTTCTGGGTAGTCACACTTAAATACAGAAATAACAGGTTAAAAAAGAATATCACGAAAATATGTCGCCTACCCATAACTAACGAACCAAAGGACTACATTAACATACATTGCAAGAAGGATGGTCCTATTCATTCAGCATTAATCAAAGATAACTCAACGGCTACCAACTCCACAAAGCCTAGACGAAACTGTACGAGGGAGAAGAATAACGCAGGGAGACAATCCGCAGTCTTTGCAAAATAAACTATCGCTACCCGTAAACGACAAACCAAACAATGGATGTAAACTAAATCATTTTGCATTAGCGATATTCTCAATTTGCTACAACTAAGACCCGCGCAAGCCCAGGTCAAGGTTACCCTATTTAACTACTCGAGCCATGATGTGGACTTGACCAGCTATTTGGAGGAGATCGAAACCTCTAAGCAAGCACAAGTCGGACTGGCAGCAGCTGCACTGAAAAAAAGAGGCCTAGATTTAATGTTTTTGTAATTATTATCAAGGAATTTGCGACTTAATCTGGACCCTAGGTATTTTACACCTTGATTTAATGAATGCAGTCATAAGATTAATGTTGAAATATGAATAATCAGTTAAGTCATATGTTACTATAAATTAAGGAATCTAGCTTTAATTTTAAGACAAATATGACTAATTTTTATGTTTTGGTGTATACATTCCAAGGATAAAAATGTTAAAATTATGGAATATTAACATTAATTTTATATTAATCCAAAAACAAATGATATTTTTCATTGATATTTGCCTTAAAATTAGAGCTAAATATAGAGAATTTTAATTAAACCAAGGAAATGGTTTATAATAACTGAGGCAAAATTGATTTAAATTCAGGATTTTTTCATAAATTTTATAACATTTATACTATAAATTTAGGAATAATTCCTTGCAATGTTGATCAAATTTACTTTGAAATTAGGTATGGATTTCTTAAATTAAAGATAGTGTTATATTTACTTCTTTCAAGGCAGTTTATTTATTGACAATTGAAATAAAAAGATGTTTATTTTTATAATTCGTCCAAAGAAAAGTATTGTTTATCTTTGATAAAATAACTAATAGCATTTGATAAACCATATTTAATTATTCCTTCAAAACAATCATGCATAATGTCAACGCAAAAGTTGTCAGTTACATGAAACCCTTGCAATTTATTAAAATCTGATTCAAATTTTATGCCTATCAGCTTGTAATCGTTTTGGTCCATATCATCATTATAATTTTGAATTGTCCTTAGTTTAGTACTATCTTCGTATTTGAAATTGTTTATCTCGTATCTCATTACTTTGCAAAATCGGCAGAAATATTTACATATGATTGAATGAAGGGCTAAACCCTAATAGGCAATTTAAGCCTAGATTATCGCCAACTATATTTCCTAGAATAAAGAAAACCAGGAACTCTTTGTCTTTAATATTTAGAACCATGCTATCCTCTCCAAGATTTTGTAAAACGTGTATCAGTCTAGATACACTTTTATTGTACCCGCGTATTTTTTAATAACAGTTATTTTAACAAACATTACGGGGAAAATTGTTGATAAGCTAGAGCAGTTTTGAGGGAGTGTTGGAAAATTGAAATAAAAAGCCGCGATAGACTGATTTCCAGCATGACTTCCTAATGCATTACCCGTTTCAAAGTCATCATAGTATAAATTAAATGGAATTACATTTCTATTTTTGAGATGTTTTGTTTTTAATTTCCAATTTGTGCCATGTACAATACTAGAAATGTTCAGCGATATATTATTTTCTAGTACTTTATTATTTTCCAAAGTTTTTTCTAATACTCCTGGTAACTCAAAAAACTTACGAATTTGTTTATTTATTTATTTATTTATTTTATTGGGCACTTTTGAATTTACATAGTTTTTGGCACACTCTATTTTGAGCATCAGCTCATTCGTAATAGAGTGCACCAAAAAAAGCTGGAACACAAAAAAAAAAAAAAATACAGCAACACTTTCACCAGTAGCAGCGCTAATTCCTAGCCTCACTTGAGTCTGCTTGAAACAAGTATACACATCAGCTTCTTTTGCCTTCACTCGATCATTGCCCTTGACCCTCAAACTTTACCGAACTTATAAGAAAATGAATTTAGAACGATTTCTTCATCTTACTCCACCTTTTCTGTTAGTTTTCGGGATGATATCTGCATGGCTCCAGCGTTGACGTAAATTTTGATTTGCGACAAAAAAAAAAAAAAAAAAAAAAAAAATGATTTTCAGAAAAAAACACGTCCACTGGCGTGAAAGTCAAGGCCTACTCCTTCCAAGGCCATTTGGAATTGTATAGGGATTAAAATACCGATAGATGTTTGTTTGTCTAAATGGGCAACACCTTTTTTCATTACTTCAGTTACTTCCGCATTGATAGTAAATTTTTCAGCTGGTTTGTAGAGGTCTAAACTTTTTAGATGTTTCAACAGCAGATACTCGCTGTTTTATTCACTAAAGGGTTTTTGGCATATTTCGAATAAAACCTCACATTTATTTTTCATTTCATCGATAATAAAAGGAAAAATGCTGCTTTTTAATTCGTTTATCATATTTTGAATTATGATATTGGAAACATCCCTTATAATAGTTGTCAACAAAGTAGTTGTAACATTATTCATGCCATTTAATTTACAAACATAAACTTTAGTGAATTATCAAATATCTTTCGTTGAAACTTTGAGACGCTATGAACGTCGAAATTCAAATCTTTTGCTTTACTGCTACAGTCGTTTACAAAAACATTTTCAGAACACTTTGATTGAATAGAATTTCTATTTAAATTATAATTCGGTACTTGCGGAGTCGCATCACAAATTATGTTATCAACAGCATTAAATTGTTTACAATAAGCGTAGTGACGCTTTAATTTACTTGAATTGGAGAATACTGATAAACATTTAGCGTTTGGGCATTTGTAATCATTTTCAGATGGTTTGAATTTATTTTATTTTCAAATGTAAATTGTACGAATCAATTTCACTGCAATTATAGTTACAAATTTCACATTTCATTTTTATTGTGTAAACTAAGCTAATACTATATTTCAATTAACAATACATTTAAGAATTTTAGTCCAAAATCAAGGACGCAACTTCAACATCTGTTTTATCAGAAGAGGTTTTTAAATAAAAAAAAAAAAAAATGTTGGATAAATAACTAAACCTTGTAACATTCTGTAGAATAGTTTAAATTCAGTACAAAATGAATTTTGAATGCCACTGAAATTCATTCTAGCAAATTTTTAAACACGTAGAATATTTGGTCATAACAAATGGCGTACTTTTTATCGAGGCGAGTGCGACATTCAAAGAGGATAGACGTGTTTTTTCTATCCTCTTTAAAAATTAAAAATTTAATTTAATTTTATTTTTTTGTCTTTATTTTTGTTTTATTTATGTAGTGTAGTGTTATGTATATACTTTATATACATATGTATATACATTTTAACCCTTTAATTGAATTCAATTTTAGTCTATAATAATTAAAGTGTAAGTGTAATAATAATTGAAGTGAATTTTTGGAAAATGCAATCCACCGGGATGCATTTATCAGGCAATGTTTTATATTTATAGATAAAGAAATCAAAATTATTGATTTCTTGTTTAAGTGCATGATTTTAACTTTAGTGAGATTGTACAAGAAATTCAATTTCAATTTTAATTACTAAAATCTAATAATCGAATAGAATTAAAATAAATTTTAACTTAAATAGACATATGTACGTCGTAGTTAATTTCATATTTGAGTTTATTTTTACGTATACTTATATGCATTCTTGTGTATGTAGTTTATATACAATCGGCAAAAATATGTACTTGAAAGTTGAAACGTGATATATAACAAAGCCAACAACAGGTTTTGTGCAGCCGTCTCGTTCGCTCTTTGTATAGATACTCTCAAGAAATGTACTATATTTATATTGTTGTAGATTTTTGTCTTGTAATATGCGAACAACAATAGAATAAAGAAATTTTTTGTTGGTTTTGGTATAGTCGTCACAAATATTTTCCTGTTTAGTACTATTTGGATATTAGGAATAATATTAGGAAAACACTGAAAACATGATAAGTATCCTGCTACGCACATGAAAGATGGTAAAAATATTTACCTTCAATGTGTGTTGGTGGTTTAGTATACAAGATTATATTATTTGTACGGGGCCAGCACTGATGTAATACTATGGGCCTGTTTCAGTGATGAAGCACACAGAATGTAAGAGACATTTAATCGCTTGTGGTTGAAAGTGTTGATGCGAAAATAGAATAAAAATACTCTCATCTAACCAATCCCAAATTCCCAATTAGTTTTTTTTTTCATTATTAACATACCCAATTTTCCTTCCACAATTCGTTTGTTTTGTTTTATCTACAATTTGTATGTTTTTCTCACTCATTTATATAATCTGTCGATCACCGATACTTTCATGTATAGGCGCAAAATAAATTTATGATAGTTGTATTTTGTTGAGAGAAAATTAATTCGAGTTATTTTGGAGTCATTTTTTTCTTAACAGAATAATCCGCGAAATACTTTTTCGATTTAATTTTTATATTCTATGTTGGTATTTCTCCTATTTTTCATTCAAGCAGTTACGTATTTTATTTGTTCGAGCTAGAATTAAATGACTCAAATTTTTTGTTCGAATTATTTAATTCCTGTCACGTGCAATTGTTGTTGTAAATTTCTCAACAAAATACAGCTGATATTGCTGACAATCGGGCTTGTGGTGCATTGGTGTTGGTTTTGTATTTGTATGCTGGTGTTATTTTTTCGCTCTGTGCTTTTTAGTATTCATGGAACAAATATGGTGGGCTTGATAAAACATCGACTCAAATAGGATTCTTATACTTCGTATAATCGAATGGGTTTGAGTCGAATTGGAATCCGTCTTATACAATTCATTGAAAATAGTTTATTTATTTATGATTAATAACTTTTTTTTACAGGGTATTACAAACTGCATCAAATTGATTTTTAAATTAATTTAATTTAATATTATAAAATTATAAATTAACTAAATATATAAATAAAATGCTAATTTGGAAATGATGATTTGAGTTGAGTTAAGATTTGGTTTTCAACACATAATGATGTATTCATTTATGTGTGCATAATTTAGTGGCAGGGTAATATGTGCGAAAAATGAGATAAAGTTTTATGGATATATTTAGATTTATTTAAGAGTATATTTATTTTGGTTTGCAACACATAATGACGTATTTATTTATGCATGCCAAATTTGGATTAAACAAATGTGAAAAACGTGGAATTAGATAAAGGCAAATTGTGATGCTAAATGTTTTGAACTTAATTAATTAATTAAATTAATGGATTTATTGGAGTTTAGGTTGCAGTTTTCACATACAAACGTCAATTTTACTGATATGGTACACAGATAAACTTTGTAAGAGAATAATGTTTAAGGTTCCTTCCACTGTTTTATTATTTTACTGACTTTGCATGCTTGATTTTGCAGGGTAATATGTCTATAAACGGAGTTCAAGTTTTGTGGAGTAGATAAGTAATAAATTTCATATATATTGATTTTTGTTTATCTTAATTATGTCAACAAGATTATGTAGCTGTTATAAATTATACTTAGTTATATATAATTGTTAGATCGTCTCCGTGCTACAGAAATACTGGTGAATTCCCGCTCAGCATCCAGAAACTCCAAGTTTCCAGCTGTTATGTAGCGTAGAAATTCTATTGTCTGGTGATAACTGTTTTATTTTATATATCACTAACTAATTTATTAAAGTTAAATTCGATTAATTAAGTAGTAGGGATATGGTATAATGGTGATAATTTAATTTAGGTTCTAGAGATACCTGGGAAATTCTATTTGAGCTTTATTCGTAAGTGCCCTGTATACATGTAGAGCTTAACTAAATTATTGGTATTCTAGACTTTTTGCAGCGTAACATAATCAATTTTTAAATGATATTATATAATTTTATAAATAATTAACTTCAACCTTATTATTAATTTCCTTTTTTCTAGATCTGTAGGAAATTGCTGATTAGTTTAAATTTAATTTTATGGTTAAATATATATTTTTAACTTTTATTTTAAGATGTAGGATAAACACGATGAGAACCATTGGTTTACCGTTGTGCTGTTTTCTGTTTGGAATTATTAGTTTTATTATATTACTATATTAATATTATTAATATTTTTAAAAAAATTTTTTATTTGTTATATGGGAATTAATTTATAATTTATTTCAGAGAATTTTTGTGTTGTCTTGTGCTGACAATTTTTATCAATTTTTATAAATATTACTGAATAATCATACTAACTGTCGGCTATACCTGGATGTTTATTACCGGGCTGTTTCTATCACTACTAATTATCCTATCCTATCCTTAGATTTTGCTGTGTGTGAAAGGAACATGGTGTTACCCGGCCAGGGTTGGACATGGAGCTGTCACATTTATGTAGTGTCGGAGGTCGTTGTGCTTTCTTTGTTGTAATGGTGCTTCGATGTCCTCAATGGAAAACATTCACCTGTGTCATAAAGTTGCTGTGACAAATCAATTTCTCTAGAATTTTTAGCCTTAAATTGGGAAGTCTCCATATTTGTTTTCATAAAATGTTGATTTTTTTTTTTTTTTTATGTGTAATATATTCTGTTTTATCCATCAATATATTTCAATAAATTTAGTTTTAAAATACTTAAAGGGATTTCCTTTTTAATTTTTTTTTAATTTACTAATAAATAATCCAATTTTCAGAATAAACATAGTTCTAGAATTAATCATTATTATTGGGATCAAAATTAATCCCGAATTTCAAATTTAAATTTTAGTTTGAATCAACCCTCCAGGATTAACAAGTAGTGAATAAGCTGTAGTTTAGAAATTGTGTTGTTCCAACAATTTACTCTTATCCTTCGGCTGGGGATGGATAAATGGGTGGACGATGTGTGCTCGGGAATATTGAAGCTCCTGTTATAATAATTATTCATTTAAGTAATAAAATTTGTTATTATGATGTTTTTTAATTAAATTTAGTTTTCAGAGTTGTCTGGGAATTTGTACATATGTTAATTTTATTTGTTGATTCTTAACGTAAGTTTACTTACTATTAATAAGTATACTTATAGTACCGAATTGAATTATTGAATTATTAATAAATCTAGGTATTGTGGTGCTGTAATATTATCATTTAAATCATTTTATATAAATTTTATAAAATAATTGAATTCATAATTATATATTTTCTTTTCTGGATCGGTAGGAAATTGATGATTAGTTTTAAGTAAAATTTTATGTTTAAACGGTTTGATGTTTATGTTAATTCTTGTTACAGTAAGTAATAATTTTTAATTGGATATAAAAGGACCATTAATAAGAAAATAAGCGGTGTTATTTTAAATTTTTATTAATTATTTTATCAGGTAATTAATGAAAAACGGACAAGGATGAAATTACAACATTAATAATTTTTTTTAAGCCCTGTTTTAGATTTAGGATTTAGGGAGTCCTGAGTATCCGGCCCTGGATTCCAGAGAAATGATCATCTAATAATGTAGTTAGATTGCGCTGTCTTATGCTAACCTATTTATTATATATTGCACTAATAATTTACTAACTATCAATCGCATTGGTGTCTGTAACCGGGTCGAGTCTGTCCCAACTAATAATCCTATCCAATCCTTCGGTTTTGTTATATGTGAACGGGTGTACGGCATGGGCCCGGGAGTCCGGGAGATCCTGCTATTATGCTTGGTCGTACACTCATAATCAGTCATAAAAGTTTAATTTCAACTTTATTTTATTTAATTTTATCTTTATTTTGTTATAATGATGTTTTTTATAATACAGTAGAATCCGTTTATACCAAACCATGAATATAACGAAGAAACGCTTATAATGATCATATGGTTTTGAAATATAGTTGTGTGCCTTGAATTTGCACGAACACTTATTTTTTCTTATACACTACAAACAAAGAACTACGTTTATAAACGTAAACGAATATTTAATTAAAATGAACAGCCGGCTATAGTGAACATAATTATGTCCCTTGAGTGTTTGCTATAAGCGAATTCTACTGTAATTATAATTATAATTTTAGCTTAGTAATTTTAGATTTTCTTAAATATTTTATCAGGTAAATTATTGAAAGGCGAACAGGGGGAAATTACAACATTAATCATTTTTAATTTAGGTTTAGGGAGACCTGAGTATCCGGCCCTGGATTCCAGAGAAATGATCATCTAAAAATGTAGTTAGATTGTGTTGTCTTTTGTGCCGTTAATTTACTAACTATCGATCGCATTGGTGTCTGTAACCGGGTCGAGTCTGTCCCTACTAATAATCCTATCCAATCCTTCGGTTTTGTTGTGTGTAAACGGGTGTACGGTGTGTGCCCGGGAGTCCGGGAGACTTGCTATAATGCTTGGCCGTACACTCACAATCAATCAATCAATCAATCAATAACAAATGGCGTACTTTTTATCTTGGGATTTTCCCAATACTACAATGAAAGGCTGTAGATTAAATCCATACTCGTTGCAAATGTCTCGTTTTTTGTTAATTTCCTCTTGTAAACTGGAAACGTCGTTGTTTAACTCCAAAATAAATGAGCAGATTGAGTCTCGGATTGAAATTTTCCAAATTTTTTTATCAGTTTTACGGGTAAGCCGAGCTGAAGGTTTCAATATATAATGTAGTCCTTTAAATACCAACAAACTGAAAGTATCTGGAAATTAAAAAAATACAGAAACTTTAGTAATAATTGAATTTTACCATCATCATTTTGTTCTGTGCTAGTAAGTTTATATTTTGTCTTTGATGTTTTTTGTCATTATTGGAATGATTTTATTAACAAAAACCTCCCATTTTTTTTTAATGCAATGTTCTTTGCCGGGGTACAACATTTGAAATTCAAGGTCAATCTATGAATAAAAAACAATAGTGAGTAGAATTAATTTTTTATTACCAAATTATTATGACATACAAGTCTGAATGCATCTGGATTCCTAAATATTTACCATTCTTCATAAAATGTTTGAATGTTAAAATTTTTTGCTGAGAGTTCCTGTCGGCGCCCACTGAATTTACTTTGAAATTTCATTTCAACCGTGCTCCAAGGAACGTCCATGCACTACAGCCATTCTTTGTCCTTATAGTACTCCGCATCCTTCACATACTCTGGGATGTTGTTGCTAAAGCCGTTGTTTTCGTTTACTTGAAAAAAAAATAGAAATTATGGAATACCATAATAAAATAAATCATAAACTTGTAAATTACTTGATTCCGATGAATTTGGTTTAGTTCTCTTTACCGTACCAAAGTAACCAATTTTGTTCAACTTGGGGGACTCGTTTCGATATTTGTTATATAGTTTCCCGGAAGGCCGTTTTTTGTCAAATTTGTGATAATACCAATCCTATAAATCGAGAAAATGAGTTATAGAAAATAAATTAATGTATATTATGCTCGATGTTGGTAGATAATTTTACTTTTTTTTCTCCAACAAAAGTGTTTGCGATATCACAAGAAATTTTATCAAAATCGTTATAGTTTAGGGTAATATTTGATGTATAGTGATATTCTAGAATGCTGTCCACTAGAATTTTTCTATGTATGTTATCTAGTTTTGGAGGATTTGTCGAAGTATAGCACTTTAATATTTTTCGTCCTTTATCGGTCTTTAAGAACTTTTTTAAATCCTGTAATAAGTTAAGCTATTATATAAACTGATAAATTTAGATATATAAATTAAATTACAAAATGTGAAGATGTATTTTCATTAGATGCTAAACAATTTGGTGTGGATGGTGTTGATCTATCACTATGATCATATTGATTCTCAATCCAACTATTTACAAAACTGCTGCCTGTTTTCGTCGTCGCACTAAGTAGTTCCACTTCGACTTTGTATCCCTAAACAAGATTAATAAGAAATGAATTTAAAACTTTGGAATACGATTGTATTAAAATTGTTATTTACATTTTTTTTCCGCCAATCAACAATTTTTTTGCGAATCCTTATTTTATGACATTGATCACTGTGAGACACTTCTGATATAGCCTCCAAATCCAATAGCTGGTCGTATCCAGCTTCTGTAACATGAAATAGTAAGTAAATGGTTTTCAAAATTATTATCCTTTTAATAATTGATAATGATTAGAATTACCTCTGAATTTGTCACGTAAATAATAAAGATTCCATTCATACAAGAGTTGCTTTACTTCGTTCATCTCGGGTGAATCATTTGGTATATTTAATATTATCAATTGGTCTGTTGTTGAGGAATCCATTCCGTTATTCTGAATAAGTATTACACGGTTATTCTCCAAATCCGTTACTTGATTTTGATCATTTGTAACATTTACATATGTTGTTTCTAATATAAAATTGAAAATATAGTGAAATTCGTGTGGATAAAATGTATGATGAAATAAATCTCAAATGCCAATGAGCACTTGGAGATCGAGTAAAGCAAAGAAATTAATTTACTATCTGAGATACTTGCAGCCATTTTATCTTAATTTTCTATATTAGACTTGAATAATTAAATAACTGACCATAAAAGCTTATCTGAAATAATTTTAAATCAAAAGCAAATACGACAATTAAGGTTTTTTGAAATCGCACTAAATTTATGTTCAAATAGTATTAGCCCCGACCACCCCGATAAGAAACACCTCTAAAACTACACTACTACTACTACTACTACTACTACTACTACTACTACTACTACTACTACTCACAATACTCTACACTCTTTCTTTAAATTTCTGGATTTGAAAAGGATTTAGTAGGTTAGTAACTAAGCCACGTAAATTAACACTAAAATATATTATTTTCACTTATAAAATGTAGTACGCGCATTAGTAAATTTATAGAAATAAAATCATTACTATTAAAAATATTAATATAATTTAAAAATAAACTTTAACCATAAACTTATAATTCCATATGCCATGCAATGGCGTTAAAGAACAACGTGTTACAAATATTATTATGATAATAAAATACTTATTTTGTCAACACAAAAACAAATAAAAAAAAAAAAAAAAAAAAAAAATAAAATTTACGACATAATAATACAAAAAACAAGAAATAAGTAGCAACCAATTTTCTAAATAAAAAAAAAAAAAAAAAAAAAAAAATTTTTAAAATTAGAATCAATTTTAAAGGAACTGACGAAGGAGGAACATCCGAAACCGGTCTTCCAAAATATAAAACATAAATTAATATCACATTAAGAAAGTTTTTAAATTGTTATTTGCTAGTTTTGTGGAAAAAATATTTTTATATAAATAAAATAAATAACAAGTTTATATTGTAATAAAATATTAAAATAAGTATTTTATTATCATAATAATATATAAGTGATATAAGCCACGGCAAATGAAAATAAAAATGGATTCATACCAATTTTATAGTTCGTGTTACACATAGACAAAGCACTTAAGACAAAAACTTAAAAAACACAGTTAAATTATTTTAGGTTTTACTTACTATAGTAATTAATTATTGTGATGTTTTTAATAAATAAAAATATTACCTTAATTCACTTTTAAACACTTTTGATTTTTAATGAATAACTTTACTTGGATATGACACAGCACACGTTTTTAATATACAGCAGTCGCACAACGAATGATCAAATTTCTAAAAAAAACTACTTCGTGCCTATATTTTACCGTTACAAAAAATAAATATTTAAAAAATTCCTTGAAAGAAGGAAAAAAATACTGTGACGGTGACACCTAGTGTGTAATAGAATAAGTTAAAATTAATAGCTCAATGTTAAACTGTTCTAAATGGAATTTTCCATGATAAAATTGTTCTACACTATTCTAACTAGAAAAATCATGAGCTTTCTAGAAGTTTGGTTTGTGTATATTAAAAGGCGAACGAAGTCGAATTGGATTTAGTAATATTTGGTAAGCGATAGTATAAAGATTAAAAAGGAATTAAAAAGTGATTTAAAAATTGTTTTTGTGTGATAAATAAAGTAAAAGTGATCAGTAAAATTTAAGAATAATTTATATAAAGTGATTTTGTGAATTTTTATTGATAAACTGTGTTGTAATAAATTTTGTGAAATAAATAAATTCGTTGGTGATAAATTGAATTGAGTTTGTATTATTCACAATCCAGTGATACGAACCTTGATTGACAAGGCAAAAACGTAACAATATTAAAGTATATTGATTTACAATAACATTCAAATTATGATAACAATTCCTTAATCTGAGGAAAATGAGCTATATATATATTCTAGTTTCAAAATAAGCAAAAGCAACAATGAAACTGCATTCATTTTTTCGGAAACATTATAGCACCAATAATCAGTTACCGAACTATAATCTTCGTTTCGCTTTATCAATCGGATTTTAGTTTGGTATAACTAGAAATAATAACTTGTATAGCAAATTTACAAAATACAAAATTATTTATAAACCGTGTTTATATTAATTTAATTCGATCTAAAAACAAAAAATTGCACCAGCAATTGGTTTTAAGTCTATGGCTCCTAATTAATTCAATTAGGATCAGTAATCATTTCATTTACTGCAAATACGCATGTCCATGTACTATCTTTATTTATTTTCTCGATACCAGTTTCCGATGTACATTCTAAAATTGACTGTTTCAGCAGTATTTCTAATAATCAAGATCAGATTAAAGTTTGCATATTCAATACAGTATCAAATTTTTCATTTAATAATTTAATAATAAAAACAACTTGATGTTTCATCAATAATAGCTACATCTATTGCAATCTTTATAGCATTTTTATTATGATATTACGTAGACAATTTTTTTTTCCTTATTTTCCAATAATTCTGAAAGTACTTTTGCGTGAAAATAATTTCATTATTTTAGTTTTAGTGTTTGATTTGGTTTTGTGTTGATACAATCATAAAATTAATGCATAATTTTGGTGTAAGATATTGTCAAAAAACTTCATTAAAATAATGTTCCGTCGTCTACCTTATTTTTATGTACATTTTAATTGAAATTATGCATAATTCCTTAATATTACACAAATATTTAAAATTTCTTCCTTAACGTAAGGAATCTCTAAAACATTATATTTATGAAAATCATTATGGCTGTCAATGTTTTGTTTTGTCTTAATTTAATTAATTTTTACATTGAATTCTGGAAAGTCTTGCCTTTTTGACTTATTTTTAGGAAATTGGCGATGTCTCAATACAAAACCAGCGTTTCATAGAATCGAGGCAGCTCTTTTTTTTCAGTGTGGTCTGGAACAACCGTGGCAGCTCTATAACTTGATCGCAGACAATAATCTCCTATTAATAAGCAATTAAGAACGACGACAGGTGAAGTGTAGTTTGGGAGACACATCAGGCATTGTCTTATTGGACATGTATGAATTCTCACCCAGCGCGAGGCTAACCAGTATGAAGACCAATTTTAGAACATCAACAATATCAATGAGCAATCTGATAAAAGATCAAGAGAGATTAAGATTGAAAATGATACAAATGAACGAATATTAAACGTGGTTGAGCTGATCTTGATACTAAAAAACTTAGAGGATATGCAATAGGGCCTATTTGATATTGTGCAATATGCAAATGCGTATCATCATATTGCCAGCCACCGATACTGGGTATCCGAATATCTACATCGTAACTTTCCCCTACCTGGGCCTAGCGTGATGGCATGAACGTCGCTATCCAGGGTCTCAGCCGGATAACATAAACAATCCGTTGCCCACTGATAGCTTGTGGAGATGTCCTGGATGCAGACACAGGCAAAGTCCAAGACATGTCGATGCCTTCGTATAGATTGACTACGGCATTTTTAAGGTTTAAGGCTCGAAATATGCGGCCTGTCTAGGAATCACAGCTTGAAGGTAAAAGATCTGTTACATTTTACAGCTTACGTTATTTTGTGGGACTTGATAATTTCAAACCTGGTCTGTGCAGCAAAACGCACATTGATGCCTTAAAAAACAAAAATGTGTACTTAAAACCTTCTGTTCAACCTAAGCACTCCTCTAATTTTTGTTACAGATATTGGTGTGGTTGAAATCGAGAATGCTTAGTAATTATCTCAATTTTGTTCGATGGTTTTATCATTTTTCTGTGTTCCATTCGGGTGACCATTCAGGAAACATATGACGTGCTACCTTCAGAATGAATTTAGGCAGAATGAAACAGTAATAGGGATCAAACTAAATAGTTACAAATTTAAATCATTAAAATGGAAAAAGTCACACAGGTTTGGAATTGGAAAACGATCTGGTAGTAACACATCGTCAGTAAACGATAAAGTTGGTGTGATTGGCTGCTGGTTAGTTTACTTTAGATGTCCATAGATAAAATTGGCCCCAACGATTGACTTTAATATGCCCATAGACCTAGATCTATCATTCAAGTAAATACAGTGTGAATTTTGTTGATATAACGACGGTTTAAAGGGCCAGCTCAATAGTCTTTTTGTTCTAGCGAATTTTATGCAAAATTTAAAAAATATAATCTTAAATAGATCTAGGCTTTCTCCATATGTAAGAATGAGTTTGAGATAAGATTTTTTAAAAATGAAAGTTTCGAATGCCTTAAGGAACCCAACTTTCCATTCTTTAATGTATGTATTGTTAATTCATGAGAAATTCTCTTTAAATTTTAAGCTTTATTTAAAAAAGTTAAATAAATTTCTAAGTCTGAAATTCTAATTGCTAAGTCTTTCAAAAAAATGTATTTTCTATTACCCGTTTGCTATTTCAGTATGCAATACTTCTCTGATAAATGACGGAATCGGACAGAACACCTGAATCGTTTTCATGAAAATTATGAAATTTTTGTGTAAGGTAGCAACACTTTTTACGTTAGACATTGCAAATACAAAAAAAATCTCTAAATACCAAGCTATCGTTGAACACGGCGTGTCTATCGATATTCAACAGATTTATGTCCCCTTCCTCAATAAATTTCAACTTATTGTCTGTTACACTCGCTTAGATTTTTGTTCGTCGATAAAAAGCTCGAGTAAATTATTTCGTTTTTTTTTTTTTTGTATTGTAACGGGAGCATCAGGTGGGCGAATTATAATTTCTTCGTCTTCTACTTATTATTATTTTTCCATTTTTCACCCTGCTTACACAAACACATACATACAAACAAAAATTTTCTTTTCATTTACTTCTCTTCATTTTTTGGATATCGTAACATTTTTTTTTTACGCTCCTACTGTTTGTGTGGAATGTGAGAAATGATTTTTGAATTTTTTATTAAACAAATAAAACGAAAGATTTTTCTGGAAAATTGAATTTTGATGGGAAAATATTTTGGTTGTTGTTTTTGTTTGCTGGAAATATTTATTAGGCTTAATACGGTTTATTATTGTTATTTTTTTACGATTCATTTTTTTCGTTTGGGTAAATTTATTGTTCCAATTTTTTTTTTTCTGTACCGAAAATGTATTTAGGAAAAACGTCGACTGAAATACAGATTTGATGGTTTTATTTCTTCTCTGACATTGTAGGTATATACAGAATAGCTGGCTGTATTTATATTTATAGAAATCAAGGATTTGTTTTGGACGGCATATTATTATTGATAAAATGTAGTAAATATGGGTAGATTAAGCTATCCACCCATTTCAAATGTGTACGTGTAAATAATTCGGTCGGTTTTACATAAAAACGACTATTGACCTTACCATTATCCGAATAAAGGACGTAATTCTTTTATGCCACCCTACTCTGAATAGACACAAAAAAAAATTCGCTTTACAAACAAAATCACAACTTTCCAAATGTAAATAAAAAAAGCACACAAAGTTTAATCGTCTCTTTTGTATTTTTGTTTGTCTGTTATTTGTCGTATTGTGGTTTTGGTGTTCCATTTTTGTGCGTGGGAAAGCGTATAAAATTATAAAACGTGCTAGTCATAAGGATTTATTTGTGGAATTTTTTTGATTCCAAAGAAACGCTATTTCCCATAGTTGTTACACATGCACGATACAGTTTTTTTTACGTTTCGATTGCGTGATAAAATTTGGTTTAATGTCGTAATTGTTATGATATACCTTAAACTCTGCATAAAATATATCTGTTCAGATATAAACCATGACTGTGTACAAAAAAAAAAAAAAAAAAAAAATTTACGATGCGCAACTAAAAAGGTATAAATATGGCCATGCCATATTCACGCACAATATATAAAACAAATTTCATTCATTTCGTTTATAGGAAAATGTGTCCCATGATCCTTACATACTAAAACCAAAAAATAAGATGTCATCCAACTTAAAATAAAAAATAAAACAGAACATGACACAAAATTGACATTTTATCGTTTTAGTTTATCCTTAAATTCAATTTTATTTACCACTTTGGGAATATCTTACTCCTACTTCTTCAGCCCTAAAGTCTATTTGTGTCTTGTGTGCGGTACGAACGAATGTTTGTTCATTTCATCTTCTTCTCAGTTGCCAACTACACCATTATACCATTGTGTACTAGATATACCTATAGGTACTATCATCATTACATATTATGTTCATATAACACATCCTTTTCTAGGATTATCGTGTTTTGGGGTAATGTTATTCGACACGAGATGTGTTTATCGAAATAGAATTAAGTCGTTACTCAGAATTTTTACTCCGGCATATGTGTTTGTGAATGAAAGGTTATATGAACAAAAATTACTTTTGTAATTTTTTGAAGACTTAATAAATTATTGAGTGAAATAGTTTTTGAATCAAAATATCTAGATGCTGCAATTTTTTGTTTCAGTAGAATTTCTCCAATTGAGATTATGCATAAAATATTGCTGGAAGTCTCAATATGTCGGTATAGTAAAAGTATAGGAAAATGGCTAACAAGGGGAAAATACTGGACCTCGTTCGTCCGTCTGGCTATTTGTAATTTCCACCACGTAAGCAAGATCTATACTTCTAAAGAATTTAAATGGAGCCGTTTCATAATTGAATAACGTTTACAATAATCGCCAGGAGCATTTTGCTTATGTCATTTTCTCAAGACATGTTGCTCCAGATTTTCACAATTTCCAGACGAATTAGGTTACCATGACTCCAAAAGTTTTGATCAAAATTTTGTACAAAGGTAGATTACCAGAAATATGCAATTTTCGGTCAATTCGAATCTAATAATCCATCATCTATCTGTTTACAAAATTTACCTTGTAATGTGGAATTTCAATTTCTAAATTTACCTAGGTTAGGTTAGGTTAGTTTTGAGTGGCTGCTTACGCACACTTAGACTGCTGACGATCCATTGTGATACCACAGGATGTATCCCCTTTTACCCCTATTGGAACCATTTCGAGCTACTTATGTAGCGTAAGACGTCCCGCACTTTAATGTTTTCGAAATCCGAGAGGCAGTCCATCCTGAACTTGCGTAAGAGTTTGTGCCTTCTGAGAGCCAATGCTGGACACGAGCAAAGGAAGTGGACCAACATCTCTTCCTCCTCTTCGCCCAAGCAGCATCTGCAGAAGTCATTAGCCTCCAGACCCAGCCTTCTTGCATGTTCTCCAAAAAGAAGAATTCCTACGACCGTTCTTAATTCACGTCTGCGTAAGGATATTAATGCCCTAGTGCGCCCCAAGTCCAGCTTTGGCCAAACTTGTCTTGCAACTCTACAGGTGAGGGTGTTAGACCACCTTGCCCCCGCTGAGGATAGCGCCTGCTTCCCAAGTGCTTGTCTCAGCGCTGTGGTAGGCCTCCCCAGACTGGCCCTTTCCGGTTGCAGCTGGAGAGTCGTACCATGTCTAGCAAGTTCATCTGCCCTGCAGTTCCCCATGACGCCCGAGTGACCTGGGACCCAGACTACCTGGGTATTGAAATGCTCCCCCATCCCATTTAGAGATGAGTGACAACTCAACGCCACCCGTGACGCCAAAGACACCGATTCTAACGACCGGATCGTCGCTTGACTGTCCACATAGATTGTGATATCGTCTGAGGATAACACATTATGCTTCAACCACGTCATGACCTCCTCAATCGCTACGACTTCAGCTTGGTACACGCTGCAGTAATCAGGGAGACGAATAGAAATGTTTACATTTAATTTGTCACAGAATACTCCAGCTCCTACTTTGCCGTTTAGCTTGGAGCCATCTGTGAAGAATTGCAACGCTTCGGTTTCCGATAACGGTGTATCCCTCCAGAATTCCCTTGAGGGAAGGAGGTCTGAAATCGCTTCTCGAAGCGTAGAGTAGGTTTAATATAGTCAAGATTCGCCAGCTCATCCTTCAACGATCTGACAATAGTAGAGTGTCCTATACTAAGACATCTTCACTGAGAGACGGCTGCAAGTCGTACAGCCGTATTTGCCGCCATCTGTTTGCCAAAAATGTCGACCGGAAGAAGGTGCAATATAACCTCTAAGGCACTTGTCGGTGTCGACCTCAATGCCCCGCTAACAAGCATACAGGCCGTTCTTTGCACTCTCTCAATCTTACTTTTATAAGTTACCTTGTCCAGAGCTGGCCACCAAACACCCACCCCGTACATGAGTACAGGTCTCACTACAGCGGTGTAGAGGCAGTGTACCAGCCCCGGCTTCAGACCCCATCTATGACCAATGCCGTTCCTACAGGAGTACAAAGCAATAGTAGCTTTGTTTATTCTCTCCAATATGTTGGGCTTCCAACTAAGCTTACTGTCCAAGATAATGCCCAGATATCTAGCTCTATCAATCAAAGGAAGTCTCGTGCCATTTAAGGTAGAAGGGAGAACTACCGGGATTTTGTATTTCTTAGTAAAGAGTACCAGCTCTGTCTTGGACGGGTTAATACCAAGTCTACATTTGCCAGCCCATTTCGTAACGATGGTAAGCGCATTCTGCATTACGTCTACAATCGTGCCCAGGTATTTCCCGATAACAGTTAAAGCTACGTGATCTGCGTACGCGATAACTTCAATACCCTCTCTCTCCAATTCAAGTAGTAAACTGTTTACCACTATGTTCTAGAGAAGAGGGGACAGACCCCCCCCCCCCCCTGCGGAGTTCCCCTAGTTACTCGCCTCTTGACGGTGGAGTGCCCAGCCTCGAGCTAACAATCCTGCTTCCCAGCATATAATTGATTAACCCTATCAGAGGAACGTCCACCTCCAAAAATGACAATCCCTCCTTGATTGCCTCCGCTTTCACATTATTAAAGGCGCCTTCTATATCCAGGATGGCGACCAAAGAGAATTCCTTCGAATTAATCGATTTCCCAATCGTAGACACCAAGGCGTGCAGAGCAGTGTCCACAGATCTACCCTTTGTGTACGCATGCTGAGACGATGCCCACTTCCTGGTACATATTTTATCTCTGATGCATACATCCAGCAGTCTTTCTAAGGTTTTCAAAAGAAAGGATGATAGAGTTATTGGTCTTAGGTCTTTAGGATAAACCTGTGAGCTTTTCCCCGCTTTCGGCATGAACACCACATTGACCTCCGTCCAGTACCTAGGAATATAGCCCAGCTTCAAACACCCTTTGAATATAGCTTCCAGGTAGGGAAGAATAATTACTGAGTTGTTTTGAAGTTCCGCTGGTATAATTTGATCCGGACCAGCCGATTTAAATGGTTTAAAACCCCTCAGTGCCCATAGGATCCGTTTCCTGGTTACGATATCCTCTGTGGTTACTGACAGTGATTCCTGATTATTGCTACGCACCAACAGGTCTTCAAAGCTCCCTGGGAAGTGTGTCTCGAAGAGAAGCTCCAGAGATTCTCGACTAGAAGCTGTCCAAGATCCGTCCGGTTTTATCAAAAAACTGGGACCAGATGTACTTTTGGAAAGAATCTTCCTAAGGCGGGAGGTTTCGGATACCTCTTCCATATTATCACAGAAGATTCTCCAAGACCTCTTTTGAACCTTTCTTAATTCTTTCTTATAAATTCTGAGTTTCTCCTTATAGGAGTCCCAATCCTGAGCCTCCCTTGTATTTTTGGCTCTATTAAAGGCTGTCCTACAAGCCTTACGATAGGTTCCCAGTTCCCTGGACCACCATACCAGTTTTTGCCTACCCCTAGGCGTAGCCCTAGCCTACCCCTAGGTGGGCAGGCAGCACGAAAGGATCGGTTGCATGCGCTAGTAACGCTAGCCACCATGTCCTCCAGCTCCCTAATGGTCGTCGGGGGCTCCATAGCCCTCGTCGGTAACATTTCCTCCAATAATTCCCCATATTTGCTCCAGTTGGTCCTTCTAGGGTTCCTGAAGGCTTCCCGGGTAGCAGGGTGAATATCGAGGCTATAGGTTAAATATCGATGATCAGAAAAGGAGTGTTCCTTATCCACCCTCCAATTTTTAACCATATTAAGAATATTATTTGAGGCAAGGGTCACTTCTAGAACCTCCTGCCTGTTACTAGTAATAAATGTGGGTTCCCGCCCAATATTACACACTGAAAGGTTAGTACTCATTAAATAATCAAAAAGCGACTCACCTCTTTCATTAATGTCCGTGCTTCCCCAGATAGTGTGATGTGCATTAGCATCAACTCCCAGTACCATACCTACCATTGATTGTTCCGCTTTACGGATCAGCTCCTCTAGGTAATCCGGAGGAACCTCCTTCTCCCGGTCCATGTAGGCTGAAACTAGCCAGAATGTACAAGTGCCTACTTCCAGGCTAACTGCAGTAGTGTCACCATTGCTGTATTGAGAGAGAAGAAAAGATTAATATTATTTTTCCCAAGAATACAAGATCTGATCTTCCCAGACTTACTAGAGGATATAATTTTATACCCCTTGGTTCTGAGGCCACAGATCCTGTTGTTGTTAATCCAAGGTTCTTGGTTTAGTAACACATCCTCACCCGAACTAGTCAGCCTGAGGAGTAGAGCTGCCGAAGCAGCCTTAGAATGGTAAAGGTTAATTTGTGTTATCTTAATCATAACCATTTAACCTCTACCTATCTCTATGGTATATTCCTGCTACCGCAGGAATATTATTTCTCGGTATTTTGGGATGCGCCTGATCCGCCCGTCTCGCCACCCCTCATACCCCCTGTAGAGGACTTGTCAGTGCCCCTCCGTCTGACCGGGCTGCCGACATCCTCCTCCATCGGTACACCAGCTCCTTCGCTTATGTGCCCCTCTTTAACCTTCAAGTGAGGCCTTGCCCGACCGAGGTCGCCGGCTTCACTCTCCCCCATACCCTCAGCTTCTCCTCCCATACTGCTGGTACCCCTTCAGTCCTGGGTGGGCCGCTACCATCCTCCGGTTGGCCTCCCGTACGCGCTTCCACCCCATCCTTTTTATAAACGTTGAGAGTAATTGACCCGAATCCGAAGTCAATTACTCCCTTCGTTTTGTGAAGGAGGGCAAGGGACTCCTTATTTATTACCATAATTGATAATTTCGAGCCCCCTTCGCCTCCTCCTGCTTGACGATCTTCCAATTTCCGGTCGAAAGACTCGGGTTACTGGCCTGAATGATTTCCAAAGCCTCGTCAGGGCTAGCCGGTTCGGATGGCAGCCAGACATACACGTGCCCTCGGCCTGCTGGGAATTTTCTGCCGACTATCTGCTGCAAGCTTTGCGCCTGGCCACACCTCCCCTACTTTGGCTATAGCCTTTTTATATAGATCCACAGATCTAGAGTCCAACCATGCAGTCATCTTCACACGCCCTTGATACCATCCCGCATCTCTGCAGGATGGGGGTGGTCCCGGATTTTCACCCAGGACCTTTGAAAAGACGAGGTTGAGTGCATTATACACCAACCTCCATTTATCGGCCGTGATGCCAAGCGGCGATTCCTGTATCGCATTTTCGCCGGAGGAATGTCCGTCGTTCCACTCACCTGTGCTGCGTTGGTACCGCTAACTCCCGGGACTTTTGCCCTAGAGCCAACCCCCTTTGCAACCTTAGAGGCCCCACTTGTCTGGTTCAAGGTACCTCCCTTCGCTGATACCAGTTTTTGAGGAGAGCCGGTGCCCTTTGTTTTCTCGTTGTTCGATCTTTCCATCTGATTCCCACGAGTATCGGAGAAATAAAGGTATAGCTTAATACAACTGGAGGTCGCCAGGAATCCAGAGGGCTCCGTTAGCGACTGGGCTTAGTTAAATGAGCCCCAGCCTAGTTGATCATCAGCACGGGTCGCTTAACACCTTAATCCAGCCCATTCGGCTCGCTAGCACCGCGGCCTCCCAGCACCCCTTCCCTCCGCCCACATTCTCTCCCCCTTTCACCTATTCACATGGAGAACCCAATTCAATGGGATCCGTTCCATTCCCTGGGTCACCCGTTTATAGGGTACCCCCACTCATCACCCGCGGACGGTCCGGAGGTGAAGAGAGGACGCGACGCCCAGTCCGCCGTAGTTATTGGTCGATGGTTTTCCGGCGCCATCTGTTCGCCTTTCCATGCTGGGCATCATAGGCACTCAGAATTTAATGAACTGAGGTTAACCACTACCCAGTTCCCTGAGACTCTCCCACCAGCTGGACTGCGGTTAGGGGCGGCTTATTTAATTCACCGCTAACCTACCTATCGATAGGTCGTCCACTATCCACCACCTGTGACCCCCCCGATAGCTGCAGTACGCCACGGGTCAATTAACAAAACTTATTTAACAAATTAATTTTTCATGCAATTGGCTTTGTGTGGTTACCACTGAAAAACCCGGTATTCGATAAAGTAGAGCTTTTGAGAAAGCTTTCGAAATTTTTATTATATAGTTTACAATACAAAAATGGTTTCTGGTTTGATGACTGTAGCGATATATTGATGGACTTGGTCTTGTAAATTAAATTAAGAAATATTAGGTTGACAACAACAACATTTCATAAATATTGACAACAACAATGAAATTATGATTTGTATAAAAAATTAGTTTCTCCACAATTTATTGGATGTGTTTGGCAGTAATAAATAAAAATAATTCAAATTATTTTATGTTCATAGAATTTAAGCTTTAAAGCTCAATTAACAGCACTTATTTAACTAAGCTATTTATCATTCAATTGGTATTGTGTGACCCAAATCATCTTAGTTATTTTTAAGTACCACAAAAATACCTGGTTTTCGAAAATGTAGAGCTTTTGTGGGAGCTTTCGAAATTTTTATTAAATATTTTAAAACACGAAAATGTTTTCTGAGTTGATGATAGTCTAATAGGTAAATTCAATGATATATAGTCTCGAAAATTACGTAGAAGAAAAATCTAATTGACAACAATAACATTTCAAAAATGACCAATAATGAAATGTTGAGTTTACATAAAAAAAATTAGGCTCTCTATAATCTGTTGGATTTATGTGGCAGTACCAAATAAAATAATTTAAACTATTTTTATGGTGGTGTAGAACTTAAACATTAAAGTTCTATAATCTACACTTGTGGGGCTCAAAATCATCTTAATTATTCTTAAGTAAAACTGAAAACCGCGTTTTCGGTAAAATAGAGCTTTTATGAGAGCTTTCGAAATTTGCATAGCATATTTTATAACAAAAAAATGGTTGCTGATTAGATGAGTGTGGCGATTTATTCAGTTTTACAAGGTCTCATAGATTAAATTACCATAAAAAAAATTAGATTGACAACAACAACTTTTCAAAAATATTTACAACAACAATGATATATTGAGTTTTTATAAAACAATATTTTTTTATAATCTATTGGATTTATGTGACAGTAACTGGTGTAGAACTAAAATATTAAAGCTCAACAAACTGTGCTTATTTAGCTATTGTCATAAACAATCAAATCCCTAATTAACCATTTGAAGGTCAACGTTTGATTTTGTTTTGTATTTATCTAGTTTGCTTCAATTTCTGTTTCTGTGTTCTGTGTTCGCTACACTCGACTGACTAATTATCTTTTTATTTCTTTTTCAATCACACCCGACCTCCTCATCAATTTCTAACCCCTCCTCCCCCCCCTCCTCCCGAGATATGATTTACGTAATTTAATTTATAATAATTATTTAGAGGTGAACAAATTAAAAATTAAAAATACAATAGGAGAGTGTTCAGGTTTATATAAAGTAATGATTTCTATTGATGGGACGCAATAATTTCGTTATCACAAACCAATAAAACAAAGGAAGTTAATGCAAAACTTCGGTTCAATCTTCAACTCAACTTTCCACTTAATCGCAACGTAATCAATACACATTCACTAAATCATCCGGAAAATCCATTTTTAAATCAATAAATATTCCAACCCCAAATAATTCCCCAACTGAACTCCTCACTTAACCCTAACGCAAGTTAACTGAACCCCAACTCAACTTTAACTCAACTTAGTTCGAACCAAGTCTCAACATCCAACTCAACTCTATACACCCAACCGCCAATCCTCATTGAGTTCTACTGAAATCCTATTCAATCCTAACTCGATTTAAACACAATCCTATATTCAACTCCAACTCACCTTTAACTTCAGCCCCCCCCCACCCCCCTAACTTAACTCAGAACTCAAACCCAAACTCAATGTTAATTTAAACCCTGAATCAACACGGGTCGAAAACTACAAGCATACATATACTCAACTTAATCTAATATACACATCAACCCCCGGCTCATCCGCCACAATGAACTCAGTTACGTCAAGCTATCTTCCAACTCAAATCTCAACTCAACCCCAAGCTCAACGCCCCTTATTCAGTCCCCAAATCAACATTTTCCAAAAAAAATACTTGCCCACTTGAACTCAACTCAAGCTAATTTCTAACTCAACCAAACACTCTAACCAAATAAATTCGAAACTGAAGCCCTTACTAAATCTCATCTAAGCCCCAACTCAACCCTCAAGTCAACATTAAACTTAAATTCTAAACCCCAAACTTAAGCCTATGAAATCAACTCAACCCTACAAAAATTAAACCTTCAACTTAATGCCAAACTCAACGTCCAACTCAAAATTCGGACATGAACTCAAATCAAAACAAATTAAGCTAAATTCACACTCTACCCTAAACACAACAACTAAACACAATAAATTCCCCACTGAACCGCTGGCCATCTCAACGCAAATCGAACTCAGCCTTTAAATCAACCACCACTTACACCCAACTCAGTCTTTAAAACGACTTGCATATATGAACTCAACTAAAGCTAACTCTAATTTAACCGCCAATTCAATAGACAAATAAATCGCCAGCTTAACTGCACAACTAAACCCTAACCCAATCCTTCCTGAACTCCAACTCAACCCCAACTCAACCTGCAAATGGAACCCAACTCAAAGCCCTAATCAATCTTCAAACCAGCATATATAAAAAAATGCTCAACGTATGGCAGGTACCCAAAAGCTTTTCAATTCTCCGCTTTGACCAAAGACACAGTGGGGAACAAAATCGGTCGATTCATGAATTGTTCCACTTATAGTCTGTGTGACGCCGTCTAGGTGAAAGTACCATATCAAATTTATGATTTTCACCAATATATGTTCGTATAGAGAAGCCAGTATTTTTCGATTTACCTTTTCAGAAGAATTACTCTGAGGGGAATATTTGGCAGTAAATATTCTGAATCGTTTGAAACTCATATTGTCGCCCATGGCCTGTCACAATAGTCTATGGGAGAAACATCAGAAATAGGTTATTTAACAAAAATTTGACGACATCATTGGCGATAGCTTGACGAGCAGCTCAGGTTATCACAAATTTAGAATAGTGATCAATAGCTATCAAAAAAGATAGGTTATCTGCATGCATTCTCAGATAAGTTTCCTGAAAGTTATCCATTTAGACATGAGTCTAAAATTAATATGCAGCGAACTATATGCAAGTTGCAATAGATAGGCGAACATCTTTAATCTTATTGGACCAAAAAAAGTGCAGATGTAGGAGGAGAATACATCTTACGCAGAGGCGGATTTTCGGAACTCTCGTTAATGACGCCTAAAGCCAATATGCGATCTAATTCCAAACACCTTCTTTTTGGATGGCAGTCGAAACCGAGAAAAAACGCTATATTGATGGGATTACACCTCATGACTATTTTGTGGATAACGAGAGAAAAATTTAAGGAAGTCTAGAGTGTATGCAGTCCGATATGGCAAGTTTCGGGCTTGCAATACGTAACACAATTTCTGTAGCCATTTAATCGTCCGAGAAAAGAAGCTTCAACTGAATCGAAAGTTTCAACCTGCCAGTAGTTATGAAAGTACTAATATTCCTTGAGAATTAAACGGCTCAAATCCTTACTTTCATACAAGTTGTCCACCATAAAAAAATAAACGACCTAAATTTAATGTTAACCAGATAAAAGATTTACAGCACGGTGTACAGCAGCACATAATATTGTCCTTATCTCCTTCGATTTGTTTTCTATTGGTGAGAGAAGGAAAATACGAATAAATTATCGACGAGACCAGCAGACCTCTAGACAAAGGCAAATTTTTAAATAAAAACGTTACAAATTCTTATTTATAATTTCTGAGATATTTTCATAAATCAGTGATTTTCAACTACTTTCTTCTTTACAACTTAATTCTGGTCAAATTGAAATAAAACCATACTACAAATTGAGTGATAATTAATTCAATTTGTGTCCTGCTGCAACACCAAATAATTTGGCATTTTTATTATGAGAATTAATAGGCAAAGTTTCTGCTTTCAACCCCAGCACCATAAAAATAATTAATATTCGATTGTGGTGACCCCGACTTGGTGACCTCGAAGAGATACAGGAAGATATTGGTGACTCCGTCGTAGTGACCTCGAAGAGATAGACTATAGACGATAATCTGACTATTTATCTCAGTAACTGAAAAATGGTAACAGGGTAACAGGGCAGTATAATAAAGAAAAAAATTTGAAAAACAAATATCTTAGTTTTTTATCGATATTAAATATAAATACTCGTATACTGCAGTAACAGGGTTTACAAAACACCCCACAAATTAGATATCGATTTGGGTAGCATGTCTCACATAAAATGCACCTTTTAAATTGGTTGGAACAATACTGAATGTATATAGATTTTATATGTATAGTATATTTAAGTATATAATGTTAAGTTTACAACACTACTCGTATCTAATCGATGCTAATTAGTTTAGCATCTCCTAAATAGATTAAAACTAAATTTGAAGAATATCCGTTTGCCGCACCTCGCCTTATAAAAAATCGCAGCTACGCACAAAATTTTTGACGCCATATTAGACCATTTCGATAAATCGTCGTTGATAAGCTAATTTCATCCGCAATTAATTCAATCATAATTAACCTTCTATTGATTATATTTAATGAACTGCGATATCGGAATACGCCAGTAGTTTTTTATATGAAATTAATTCGGTTCTTATAAATTTTAATAAATAAAAGCGTTTTTTATGGAATAAATTATATTTTGTATCTGAGTCGATTGGGAATCAACAAAAAAATAAATATTTTTGTTTGTTTATAATGTCTTTATGGATTTTATTGATTCTCATAATTGAATGAATATTAATGTTACGAGATAATTGGATGGATAGCATAAAACAAAAAATATTTTTCTACATTCCAACAGACCGTAATCAATATTTCAATGTTTTTGTAATGCACATACATTATACATACACAAAAATGCAGCATACATAGTTTTTAAAAATATGATACATAATTGAACATAATAAATTTATCAAAGACTAACATAATTTATAAATAAATTATTAATTTATGTTGTACAGTTTCATCAGAAATAAGAAAAAAATTTAAATTAGCTTGTGTACTGAAATTGAGGTTAACATTTTTTGTGTATTGTAAAAATGGTTTCTGTGGATTGAATTGTCTGAATGTCTGTGCTTCTCCGCTGCTTAACTTTGGCGTTTAAGTGGTAGTGAAATTTTAAGTCATCGTTTCGAAAAGTAAAGGGTTTATGAGAACCTTAAACCCCCAGTCACCGAAAATAAACTTTATAAATTAATTGATCGTGGGCGAGGGGTTGGAGAGCGTAGCGAACAGGAGGCGAAGCCCTTTAATTTAAATTAAATTTAGGTTTATATTAATACTTTACGATGAAAATATTTGTATTCATTCATTTACTTTATCAAACCACAAACAAAATATATTCAACAAATATATTTGCATAATATGTACAAGCAAATTTAATTAATTTTCCATTTTTATTATTCGGCACGCCATCTCAGATTTGTCAGCGCAAACATAACAATTCACCTATACTATTAGTTCAAGCAATAAATCAATAGATGTCACTAGCAAAAAAAAATCTTTACCTGTGCCTCATATCGAACTAAACTAAACTAAATACAAATGTGAATGATAATTAAAAACTGATAATGCCACACTACTTGTTCACCAACATTCTTTTGTGAGGTTAGGTTATAGTAATAATATTTTTTTCTTATTATTAGCGTCCACGAAATTATTACGACAGTGAAATCTACAAAAAGATTTTGTCTAACGACGATGTTTATATCCGAAAATACCTCAGAGTATCAACTGGAATGGCTAACAATGAAAACTTTGTAACGTGGTTACGTCACATGTTTTGTTTGATCAAATTATAACATCAGTCCTTTTTAGTTATGAATTGATTTATCTTTCATATCTCTATCATGATAATATCACTATAGTCTAACGTATTGGTATTTGTGCCAATCCAGTTTTATTCGTAATGCAACTGTTCGTAAATTTTCGGTCATCAAATGGTGGGGTAAACTCTATATATAGATATATTTTGCACTAAATCAAGTCGGTAAAAATCTGAATGTGAGATAGATGCCTCTATCAATAGGTGTTGAGACCTGTAATTATTATGCCAACGGGCATTTAGATCGCTCGAAAATGTCTACACATTTCGTAGAAAATTCAATTTTAGGGAAAATCACCTGAACTATAGACCACAAATTCAAAATAAAAAATCGAAAATCTGCAATTGTTCTCCGATTTCGATGATTGATCTATTTATCAATAGAACACTCTAATATTTCTCCACATTTCGTAGAAAATTCAATTTTAGGGAAAATCACCTGAACTATAGACCACAAATTCAAAATAAAAAACGAAAATCTGCAATTGTGCTCCGATTTCGATGATTGATCTATTTATCAATAGAACACTCTAATATTTCTCCACATTTCGTAGAAAATTCAATTTTATGGAAAATCACCTAAACTATAGACCACAAATTCAAAATAAAAAAACGAAAATCGGCAATTGTGCTCCGATTTCGATGATTGATGCCTCTATCAATAGGTGTTGAGACCTGTAATAATTATGCCAACGGGCATTTAGATCGCTCGAATATTTCTACACATTTCGTAGAAATTTCAATTTTATGGAAAATCACCTGAACTATAGACCACAAATTCAAAATAAAAAAACGAAAATCTGTAATTGTTCTCCGATTTCGATGATTGATCTATTTATCAATAGAACGCTCTAATATTTCTCCACATTTCGTAGAAAATTTAATTTTATGGAAAATCACCTGAACTATAGACCACAAATTCAAAATAAAAAAACGAAAATCTGCAATTGTGCTCCGATGTCGATGATTGATGCCTCTATCAATAGGTGTTGAGACCTGTAATTATTATACCAACGGGCATTTAGATCGCTCGAATATTTATACACATTTCGTAGAAAATTCAATTTTAGGAAAAATCACCTGAACTATAGACCACAAATTCAAAATAAAAAACGAAAATCTGAAATTGTGCTCCGATTTCGATGATTGATGCCTCTATCAATAGGTGTTGAGACCTGTAATTATTATGCCAACGGGCATTTAGATCGCTCGAATATTTCTACACATTTCGTAGAAAATTCAATTTTAGGGAAAATCACCTGAACTATAAACCACAAATTCAAAATAAAAAAACAAAAATCTGCAATTGTGCTCCGATTTCGATGATTGATGCATCTATCAATAGGTGTTGAGATCTGTAATTATTATGCCAACGGGCATTTAGATCGCTCGAATATTTCTACACATTTCGTAGAAAATTCAATTTTAGGGAAAATCACCTGAACTATAGACCACAAATTCAAAATAAAAAAACGAAAATCTGCAATTGTGCTCCGATTTCGATGATTTATGCCTCTATCAATAGGTGTTGAGATCTGTAATTATTATACCAACGGGCATTTAGATCGCTCAAATATTTCTACACATTTCGTAGGAAATTCAATTTTATGGAAAATCACCTGAACTATAGACCACAAATTCAAAATAAAAAAACGAAAATCTGCAATTGTGCTCCGATTTCGATGATTGATCTATTTATCAGTAGAACGCACTAATATTTCTCCACATTTCGTAGAAAATTCAATTTTATGGAAAATCACCTAAACTATAGACCACAAATTCAAAATAAAAAAACGAAAATCTGCAATTGTGCTCCGATTTCGATGATTGATGCCTCTATCAATAGGTGTTGAGACCTGTAATTATTATGCCAACGGGCATTTAGATCGCTCGAATATTTCTACACATTTCGTAGAAAATTCAATTTTAGGGAAAATCACCTGAACTATAGACCACAAATTCAAAATAAAAAAACGAAAATCTGCAATTGTGCTACGATTTCGATGACTGATACCTCTATCAATAGGTGTTGAGATCTGTAATTATTAGGTCAACGGGCATTTAGATCGCTCGAATATTTCTCCACATTTCGTAGAAAATTCAATTTTAAGGAAAATCACCTGAACTATATACCACAAATTCAAAATAAAAAAACGAAAATCTGCAATTGTGCTCCGATTTCGATGATTGATCTATTTATCAATGGAACGCTCTAATATTTCTCCACATTTCGTAGAAAATTCAATTTTAGGGAAAATCACCTGAACTATAGACCACAAATTCAAAATAAAAAAACGAAAATCTGCAATTGTGCTACGATTTCGATGATTGATACCTCTATCAATAGGTGTTGAGATCTGTAATTATTATGCCAACGGGCATTTAGATCGCTCGAATATTTCTACACATTTCGTAGAAAATTCAATTTTAGGGAAAATCACCTGAACTATAGACCACAAATTCAAAATAAAAAACGAAAATCTGCAATTGTGCTCCGATTTCGATGATTGATGCCTCTATCAATAGGTGTTGAGACCTGTAATTATTATACCAACGGGCATTTAGATCGCTCGAATATTTCTACACATTTCGTAGAAAATTCAATTTTAGGGAAAATCACCTGAACTATAGACCACAAATTCAAAATAAAAAACGAAAATCTGCAATTGTGCTCCGATTTCGATGATTTATGCCTCTATCAATAGGTGTTGAGATCTGTAATTATTATGCCAACGGGCATTTAGATCGCTCGAATATTTCTACACATTTCGTAGGAAATTCAATTTTAGGGAAAATCACCTGAACTATAGACCACAAATTTAAAATCAAAAAACGAAAATCTGCAATTGTGCTCCAATTTTGATGATTGATCTATTAATCAATAGAACACTCTAATATTTTTTCACATTTCGTAGAAAATTCAATTTAAGGGAAAATCACCTGAACTATAGACCACAAATTCAAAATATAAAAACGAAAATCTGCAATTGTGCTCCGATTTCGATGGTTGATCTATTTATCAATAGAACGCTCTAATATTTCTACAAATTTCGTAGAAAATTTAATTTTATGGAAAATCACCTGAACTATAGACCACAAATTCAAAATAAAAAAACGAAAATCTGCAATTGTGCTCCGATTTCGACGATTGATGCCTCTATCAATAGGTGTTGAGACCTGTAATTATTATGCCAACGGGCATTTAGATCGCTCGAATATTTCTACACATTTCGTAGAAAATTCAATTTTATGGAAAATCACCTGAACTATAGACCACAAATTCAAAATAAAAAACAAAAATCTGCAATTGTGCTCCGATTTCGATGATTGATGCATCTATCAATAGGTGTTGAGATCTGTAATTATTATGCCAACGGGCATTTAGATCGCTCGAATATTTCTACACATTTCGTAGAAAATTCAATTTTAGGGAAAATCACCTGAACTATAGACCACAAATTCAAAATAAAAAAACGAAAATCTGCAATTGTGCTCCGATTTCGATGATTTATGCCTCTATCAATAGGTGTTGAGATCTGTAATTATTATACCAACGGGCATTTAGATCGCTCGAATATTTCTACACATTTCGTAGGAAATTCAATTTTATGGAAAATCACCTGAACTATAGACCACAAATTCAAAATAAAAAAACGAAAATCTGCAATTGTGCTCCGATTTCGATGATTGATCTATTTATCAGTAGAACGCTCTAATATTTCTCCACATTTCGTAGAAAATTCAATTTTATGGAAAATCACCTAAACTATAGACCACAAATTCAAAATAAAAAAACGAAAATCTGCAATTGTGCTCCGATTTCGATGATTGATGCCTCTATCAATAGGTGTTGAGACCTGTATTTATTATGCCAACGGGCATTTAGATCGCTCGAATATTTCTACACATTTCGTAGAAAATTCAATTTTAGGGAAAATCACCTGAACTATAGACCACAAATTCAAAATAAAAAAACGAAAATCTGCAATTGTGCTACGATTTCGATGATTGATACCTCTATCAATAGGTGTTGAGATCTGTAATTATTAGGTCAACGGGCATTTAGATCGCTCGAATATTTCTCCACATTTCGTAGAAAATTCAATTTTAGGGAAAATCACCTGAACTATATACCACAAATTCAAAATAAAAAAACGAAAATCTGCAATTGTGCTCCGATTTCGATGATTGATCTATTTATCAATGGAACGCTCTAATATTTCTCCACATTTCGTAGAAAATTCAATTTTAGGGAAAATCACCTGAACTATAGACCACAAATTCAAAATAAAAAAACGAAAATCTGCAATTGTGCTCCGATTTCGATGGTTGATCTATTTATCAATAGAACGCTCTAATATTTCTACAAATTTCGTAGAAAATTTAATTTTATGGAAAATCACCTGAACTATAGACCACAAATTCAAAATAAAAAAACGAAAATCTGCAATTGTGCTCCGATTTCGACGATTGATGCCTCTATCAATAGGTGTTGAGACCTGTAATTATTATGCCAACGGGCATTTAGATCGCTCGAATATTTCTACACATTTCGTAGAAAATTCAATTTTATGGAAAATCACCTGAACTATAGACCACAAATTCAAAATAAAAAAACGAAAATCTGAAATTGTGCTACGATTTCGATGATTGATGCCTCTATCAATAGGTGTTGAGACCTGTAATTATTATACCAACGGGCATTTAGATCGCTCGAATATTTCTACACATTTCGTAGAAAATTCAATTTTAGGGAAAATCACCTGAACTATAGACCACAAATTCAAAATAAAAAACGAAAATCTGCAATTGTGCTCCGATTTCGATGATTGATGCCTCTATCAATAGGTGTTGAGACCTGTAATTATTATACCAACGGGCATTTAGATCGCTCGAATATTTCTACACATTTCGTAGAAAATTCAATTTTAGGGAAAATCACCTGAACTATAGACCACAAATTCAAAATAAAAAAACGAATATCTCCAATTGTGCTCCGATTTCGATGATTGATGCCTCTATCAATAGGTGTTGAGATCTGTAATTATTATGCCAACGGGCATTTAGATCGCTCGAATATTTCTACACATTTCGTAGAAAATTCAATTTTAGGGAAAATCACCTGAACTATAGACCACAAATTCAAAATAAAAAACGAAAATCTGCAATTGTGCTCCGATTTCGATGATTTATGCCTCTATCAATAGGTGTTGAGATCTGTAATTATTATGCCAACGGGCATTTAGATCGCTCGAATATTTCTACACATTTCGTAGGAAATTCAATTTTAGGGAAAATCACCTGAATTATAGACCACAAATTCAAAATCAAAAAACGAAAATCTGCAATTGTGCTCCAATTTTGATGATTGATCTATTAATCAATAGAACACTCTAATATTTTTTCACATTTCGTAGAAAATTCAATTTAAGGGAAAATCACCTGAACTATAGACCACAAATTCAAAATAAAAAAACGAAAATCTGCAATTGTGCTCCGATTTCGATGGTTGATCTATTTATCAATAGAACGCTCTAATATTTCTACAAATTTCGTAGAAAATTCAATTTTATGGAAAATCACCTGAACTATAGACCACAAATTCAAAATAAAAAAACGAAAATCTGCAATTGTGCTCCGATTTCGACGATTGATGCCTCTATCAATAGGTGTTGAGACCTGTAATTATTATGCCAACGGGCATTTAGATCGCTCGAATATTTCTACACATTTCGTAGAAAATTCAATTTTAGGGAAAACCACCTGAACTATAGACCACAAATTTAAAATAAAAAAACAAAAATCTGCAATTGTGCTCCAATTTCGATGATTAATCTATTTATCAATAGAACGCTCTAATATTTCTCCACATTTCGTTAAAAATTCAATTTTATGGAAAATCACCTGAACTATAGACCACAAATTCAAAATAAAAAAACGAAAATCTGCAATTGTGCTCCGATTTCGATGGTTGATCTATTTATCAATAGAACGCTCTAATATTTCTACAAATTTCGTAGAAAATTCAATTTTATGGAAAATCACCTGAACTATAGACCACAAATTCAAAATAAAAAAACGAAAATCTGCAATTGTGCTCCGATTTCGACGATTGATGCCTCTATCAATAGGTGTTGAGACCTGTAATTATTATGCCAACGGGCATTTAGATCGCTCGAATATTTCTACACATTTCGTAGAAAATTCAATTTTAGGGAAAATCACCTGAACTATAGACCACAAATTCAAAATAAAAAAACGAAAAACTGCAATTGTGCTCCGATTTCGATGATTGATCTATTTATCAATAGAACGCTCTAATATTTCTCCACATTTCGTTAAAAATTAAATTTTATGGAAAATCACCTGAACTATAGACCACAAATTCAAAATAAAAAAACGAAAATCTGCAATTGTGCTCCGATTTCGATGATTGATACCTCTATCAATAGGTGTTGAGACCTGTAATTATTTTACCAACGGGCATTTAGATCGCTTTATTATTTCTACACATTTCGTAGAAAATTCAATTTTAGGGAAAATCACCTGAACTATAGACCACAAATTCAAAATAAAAAAACGAAAAACTGCAATTGTGCTCCGATTTCGATGATTGATCTATTTATCAATAGAACGCTCTAATATTTCTCCACATTTCGTTAAAAATTCAATTTTATGGAAAATCACCTGAACTATAGACCACAAATTCAAAATAAAAAAACGAAAATCTGCAATTGTGCTCCGATTTCGATGATTGATGCCTCTATCAATAGGTGTTGAGATCTGTAATTATTATGCCAACGGGCATTTAGATCGCTCGAATATTTCTACACATTTCGTAGAAAATTCAATTTTAGGGAAAATCACCTGAACTATAGACCACAAATTCAAAATAAAAAAACGAAAATCTGCAATTGTGCTCCGATTTCGATGATTGATGCCTCTATCAATAGATGTTGAGACCTGTAATTATTATGCCAACGGGCATTTAGATAGCTCGAATATTTCTACACATTTCGTAGAAAATTCAATTTTAGGGAAAATCACCTGAACTATAGACCACAAATTCAAAATAAAAAAACGAAAAACTGCAATTGTGCTCCGATTTCGATGATTGATCTATTTATCAATAGAACGCTCTAATATTTCTCCACATTTCGTTAAAAATTCAATTTTATGGAAAATCACCTGAACTATAGACCACAAATTCAAAATAAAAAAACGAAAATCTGCAATTGTGCTCCGATTTCGATGATTGATACCTCTATCAATAGTTGTTAAGACCTGTAATTATTATGATAACGGGCATAAATCGCTCGAATATTTCTACACATTTCGTAGAAAATTCTATTTTAAGGAAAATCACCTGAACTATAGACCACAAATTCAAAATAAAAAAACAAAAATCTGCAATTGTGCTCCAATTTCGATGATTGATCTATTTATCAATAGAACGCTCTAATATTTCTCCACATTTCGTTAAAAATTCAATTTTATGGAAAATCACCTGAACTATAGACCACAAATTCAAAATAAAAAATCGAAAATCTGCAATTGTGCTCCGATTTCGATGATTGATGCCTCTATCAATAGGTGTTGAGACCTGTAATTATTTTACCAACGGGCATTTAGATCGCTCTATTATTTCTACACATTTCGTAGAAAATTCAATTTTAGGGAAAATCACCTGAACTATAGACCACAAATTCAAAATAAAAAAACGAAAATCTGCAATTGTGCTCCGATTTCGATGATTGATCTATTTATCAATAGAACGCTCTAATATTTCTCCACATTTCGTGAAAAATTCTATTTTATGGAAAATCACCTGAACTATAGACCACAAATTCAAAATAAAAAAACGAAAATCTGCAATTGTGCTCCGATTTCGATGATTGATGCCTCTATCAATAGGTGTTGAGACCTGTAATTATTATGCCAACGGGCATTTAGATAGCTCGAATATTTCTACACATTTAGTAGAAAATTCAATTTTATGGAAAATCATCTGAACTATAGACCACAAATTCAAAATAAAAAAACGAAAAACTGCAATTGTGCTCCGATTTCGATGATTGATCTATTTATCAATAGAACGCTCTAATATTTCTCCACATTTCGTTAAAAATTCAATTTTATGGAAAATCACCTGAACTATAGACCACAAATTCAAAATAAAAAATCGAAAATCTGCAATTGTGCTCCGATTTCGATGATTGATGCCTCTATCAATAGGTGTTGAGACCTGTAATTATTTTACCAACGGGCATTTAGATCGCTCTATTATTTCTACACATTTCGTAGAAAATTCAATTTTAGGGAAAATCACATGAACTATAGACCACAAATTCAAAATAAAAAAACAAAAATTTGCAATTGTGCTCCAATTTCGATGATAATTCTATTTATCAATAGAACGCTCTAATATTTCTCCACATTTCGTTAAAAATTCAATTTTATGGAAAATCACCTGAACTATAGACCACAAATTCAAAATAAAAAAACGAAAATCTGCAATTGTACTCCGATTTCGATGATTGATGCCTCTATCAATAGGTGTTGAGACCTATAATTATTTTACCAAGAAAATTCAATTTTAGGGAAAATCACCTGAACTATAGACCACAAATTCAAAATAAAAAACGAAAATCTGCAATTGTGCTCCAATTTCGATGATTGATGCCTCTATCAATAGGTGTTGAGATCTGTAATTATTATGCCAACGGGCATTTAGATCGCTCGAATATTTCTACACATTTCGTAGAAAATTCAATTTTATGGAAAATCACCTGAACTATAGACCACAAATTCAAAATAAAAAACGAAAATCTGCAATTGCGCTCGGATTTCGATGATTGATGCCTCTATCAATAGGTGTTGAAACCTATAACTATTATGCCAACGGGCATTTAAATCGCTCGAATATTTCTACACATTTCGTAGAAAATTCAATTTTATGGAAAATCACCAGAACTATAGACCACAAATTCAAAATAAAAAAACGAAAATCTGCAATTGTGCTCCGATTTCGATGATTGATGCCTCTATCAATAGGTGTTGAGACCTGTAATTATTTTATTAACGGGCATTTAGATCGCTCTATTATTTCTACACATTTCGTAGAAAAATCAATTTTAGGGAAAATCACATGAACTATAGACCACAAATTCAAAATAAAAAAACAAAAATTTGCAATTGTGCTCCAATTTCGATGATTAATCTATTTATCAATAGAACGCTCTAATATTTCTCCACATTTCGTTAAAAATTCAATTTTATGGAAAATCACCTGAACTATAGACCACAAATTCAAAATAAAAAAACGAAAATCTGCAATTGTACTCCGATTTCGATGATTGATGCCTCTATCAATAGGTGTTGAGACCTATAATAATTTTACCAACGGGCATTTAGATCGCTCTATTATTTCTACACATTTCGTAGAAAATTCAATTTTAGGGAAAATCACCTGAACTATAGACCACAAATTCAAAATAAAAAACGAAAATCTGCAATTGTGCTCCGATTTCGATGATTTATGCCTCTATCAATAGGTGTTGAGATCTGTAATTATTATGCCAACGGGCATTTAGATCGCTCGAATATTTCTACACATTTCGTAGAAAATTCAATTTTATGGAAAATCACCTGAACTATAGACCACAAATTCAAAATAAAAAACGAAAATCTGCAATTGCGCTCCGATTTCGATGATTGATGCCTCCCTCTATCAATAGGTGTTGAAACCTATAACTATTATGCCAACGGGCATTTAAATCGCTCGAATATTTCTACACATTTCGTAGAAAATTCAATTTTATGGAAAATCACCAGAACTATAGACCACAAATTCAAAATAAAAAAACGAAAATCTGCAATTGTGCTCCGATTTCGATGATTGATGCCTCTATCAATAGGTGTTGAGACCTGTAATTATTTTATTAACGGGCATTTAGATCGCTCTATTATTTCTACACATTTCGTAGAAAAATCAATTTTAGGGAAAATCACATGAACTATAGACCACAAATTCAAAATAAAAAAACAAAAATTTGCAATTGTGCTCCAATTTCGATGATTAATCTATTTATCAATAGAACGCTCTAATATTTCTCCACATTTCGTTAAAAATTCAATTTTATGGAAAATCACCTGAACTATAGACCACAAATTCAAAATAAAAAAACGAAAATCTGCAATTGTACTCCGATTTCGATGATTGATGCCTCTATCAATAGGTGTTGAGACCTATAATAATTTTACCAACGGGCATTTAGATCGCTCGAATATTTCTACACATTTCGTAGGAAATTCAATTTTAGGGAAAATCACCTGAACTATAGACCACAAATTCAAAATAAAAAACGAAAATCTGCAATTGTGCTCCGATTTCGATGATTTATGCCTCTATCAATAGGTGTTGAGATCTGTAATTATTATGCCAACGGGCATTTAGATCGCTCGAATATTTCTACACATTTCGTAGAAAATTCAATTTTATGGAAAATCACCTGAACTATAGACCACAAATTCAAAATAAAAAACGAAAATCTGCAATTGCGCTCCGATTTCGATGATTGATGCCTCCCTCTATCAATAGGTGTTGAAACCTATAACTATTATGCCAACGGGCATTTAAATCGCTCGAATATTTCTACACATTTCGTAGAAAATTCAATTTTATGGAAAATCACCTGAACTATAGACCACAAATTGAAAATAAAAAAACGAAAATCGGCAATTGTGCTCCGATTTCGATGATTGATCTATTTATCAATAGAACGCTCTAATATTTCTCCACATTTCGTTAAAAATTCAATTTTATGGAAAATCACCTGAACTATAGACCACAAATTCAAAATAAAAAATCGAAAATCTGCAATTGTGCTCCGATTTCGATGATTGATGCCTCTATCAATAGCTGTTGAGACCTGTAATTATTTTACCAACGGGCATTTAGATCGCTCGAATATTTCTACACATTTCGTAGAAAATTCAATTTTAGGGAAAATCACCTGAACTATAGACCACAAATTCAAAATAAAAAAACGAAAATCTGCAATTGTGCTCCGATTTCGATGATTGATGCCTCTATCAATAGGTGTTGAGACCTGTAATTATTTTATTAACGGGCATTTAGATCGCTCTATTATTTCTACACATTTCGTAGAAAAATCAATTTTAGGGAAAATCACATGAACTATAGACCACAAATTCAAAATAAAAAAACAAAAATTTGCAATTGTGCTCCAATTTCGATGATTAATCTATTTATCAATAGAACGCTCTAATATTTCTCCACATTTCGTTAAAAATTCAATTTTATGGAAAATCACCTGAACTATAGACCACAAATTCAAAATAAAAAAACGAAAATCTGCAATTGTACTCCGATTTCGATGATTGATGCCTCTATCAATAGGTGTTGAGACCTATAATTATTTTACCAACGGGCATTTAGATCGCTCTATTATTTCTACACATTTCGTAGAAAATTCAATTTTAGGGAAAATCACCTGAACTATAGACCACAAATTCAAAATAAAAAACGAAAATCTGCAATTGTGCTCCGATTTCGATGATTTATGCCTCTATCAATAGGTGTTGAGATCTGTAATTATTATGCCAACGGGCATTTAGATCGCTCGAATATTTCTACACATTTCGTAGAAAATTCAATTTTATGGAAAATCACCTGAACTATAGACCACAAATTCAAAATAAAAAACGAAAATCTGCAATTGCGCTCCGATTTCGATGATTGATGCCTCTATCAATAGGTGTTGAAGCCTATAACTATTATGCCAACGGGCATTTAAATCGCTCGAATATTTCTACACATTTCGTAGAAAATTCAATTTTATGGAAAATCACCTGAACTATAGACCACAAATTCAAAATAAAAAAACGAAAATCGGCAATTGTGCTCCGATTTCGATGATTGATCTATTTATCAATAGAACGCTCTAATATTTCTCCACATTTCGTTAAAAATTCAATTTTATGGAAAATCACCTGAACTATAGACCACAAATTCAAAATAAAAAATCGAAAATCTGCAATTGTGCTCCGATTTCGATGATTGATGCCTCTATCAATAGGTGTTGAGACCTGTAATTATTTTACCAACGGGCATTTAGATCGCTCGAATATTTCTACACATTTCGTAGAAAATTCAATTTTAGGGAAAATCACCTGAACTATAGACCACAAATTCAAAATAAAAAAACGAAAATCTGCAATTGTGCTCCGATTTCGATGATTGATGCCTCTATCAATAGGTGTTGAGACCTGTAATTATTTTATTAACGGGCATTTAGATCGCTCTATTATTTCTACACATTTCGTAGAAAAATCAATTTTAGGGAAAATCACATGAACTATAGACCACAAATTCAAAATAAAAAAACAAAAATTTGCAATTGTGCTCCAATTTCGATGATTAATCTATTTATCAATAGAACGCTCTAATATTTCTCCACATTTCGTTAAAAATTCAATTTTATGGAAAATCACCTGAACTATAGACCACAAATTCAAAATAAAAAAACGAAAATCTGCAATTGTACTCCGATTTCGATGATTGATGCCTCTATCAATAGGTGTTGAGACCTATAATTATTTTACCAACGGGAATTTAGATCGCTCGAATATTTCTACACATTTCGTAGAAAATTCAATTTTAGGGAAAATCACCTGAACTATAGACCACAAATTCAAAATAAAAAACGAAAATCTGCAATTGTGCTCCGATTTCGATGATTGATCTATTTATCAATAGAACGCTCGAATATTTCTACAAATTTCGTAGAAAATTCAATTTTATGGAAAATCACCTGAACTATAGACCACAAATTCAAAATAAAAAAACGAAAATCTGCAATTGTGCTCCGATTTCGATGATTGATGCCTCTATCAATACGTTTTGAGACCTGTAATTACTATGCCAACGGGCATTTAGATCGCTCGAATATTTCTACACATTTCGTAGAAAATTAAATTTTAGGGAAAATCACCTGAACTATAGACCACAAATTCTAAATAAAAAAACGAAAATCTGCAATTGTGCTCCGATTTCGATGATTGATCTATTTATCAATAAAACCCTTTAATATTTCTACAAATTTCGTAGAAAATTCAATTTTATGGAAAATCACCTGAACTATAGACCACAAATTCAAAATAAAAAAACGAAAATCTGCAATTGTGCTCCGATTTCGATGATTGATGCCTCTATCAATACGTTTTGAGACCTGTAATTACTATGCCAACGGGCATTTAGATCGCTCGAATATTTCTACACATTTCGTAGAAAATTCAATTTTAGGGAAAATCACCTGAACGACCACAAATTCTAAATAAAAAAACGAAAATCTGCAATTGTGCTCCGATTTCGATGATTGATGCCTCTATCAATACGTTTTGAGACCTGTAATTACTATGCCAACGGGCATTTAGATCGCTCGAATATTTCTACACATTTCGTAGAAAATTCAATTTTAGGGAAATTCACCTGAACTATAGACCACAAATTCAAAATAAAAAAACGAAAATCTGCAATTGTGCTCCGATTTCGATGATTGATCTATTTATCAATAGAACGCTTTAATATTTCTACAAATTTCGTAGAAAATTCAATTTTATGGAAAATCACCTGAACTATAGACCACAAATTCAAAATAAAAAAACGAAAATCTGCAATTGTGCTCCGATTTCGATGATTGATGCCTCTATCAATACGTTTTGAGACCTGTAATTACTATGCCAACGGGCATTTAGATCGCTCGAATATTTCTACACATTTCGTAGAAAATTCAATTTTAGGGAAAATCACCTGAACTATAGACCACAAATTCTAAATAAAAAAACGAAAATCTTCAATTGTGCTCCGATTTCGATGATTGATGCCTCTATCAATACGTTTTGAGACCTGTAATTACTATGCCAACGGGCATTTAGATCGCTCGAATATTTCTACACATTTCGTAGAAAATTCAATTTTAGGGCAAATCACCTGAACTATAGACCACAAATTCAAAATAAAAAACGAAAATCTGCAATTGTGCTCCGATTTCGATGATTGATCTATTTATCAATAGAACGCTTTAATATTTCTACAAATTTCGTAGAAAATTCAATTTTATGGAAAATCACCTGAACTATAGACCACAAATTCAAAACGAAAATCTGCAATTGTGCTCCGATTTCGATGATTGATGCCTCTATCAATAGGTGTTGAGACCTGTAATTATTATGCTAACGGGCATTTAGATCGCTCGAATATTTCTACACATTTCGTAGAAAATTCAATTTTAGGGAAAATCACCTGAACTATAGACCACAAATTCAAAATAAAAAAACGAAAATCTGCAATTGTGCTCCGATTTCGACGATTGATGCCTTTATCAATAGGTGTTGAGACCTGTAATTATTATGCCAACGTGCATTTAGATCGCTCGAATATTTCTACACATTTCGTAGAAAATTCAATTTTAGGGAAAATCACCTGAACTATAGACCACAAATTCAAAATAAAAAAATGAAAATCTGCAATTGTGCTCCGATTTCGATGATTGATGCCTCTATCAATAGGCGTTGAGACCTGTAATTATTATGCCAACGGACATTTAGATCGCTCGAATATTTCTACACATTTCGTAAAAAATTCAGTTTTAGGGAAAATCACCTGAACTATAGACCACAAATTCAAAATAAAAAAAACGAAAATCTGCAATTGTGCTCCGATTTCGATGATTGATGCCTCTATCAATAGGTGTTGAGACCTGTAATTATTATGCTAACGGGAATTTAGATCGCTCGAATATTTCTACACATTTCGTAGAAAATTCAATTTTAGGGAAAATCACCTGAACTATAGACCACAAATTCAAAATAAAAAAACGAAAATCTGCAATTGTGCTCCGATTTCGATGATTGATGCCTTTATCAATAGGTGTTGAGACCTGTAATTATTATACCAACGGGCATTTAGATCGCTCGAATATTTCTACACATTTCGTAGAAAATTCAATTTTAGGGAAAATCACCTGAACTATAGACCACAAATTCAAAATAAAAAAACGAAAATCTGCAATTGTGCTCCGATTTCGATGATTGATCTATTTATCAATAGAACGCTCTAATATTTCTACAAATTTCGTAGAAAATTCAATTTTATGGAAAATCACCTGAACTATAGACCACAAATTCAAAACGAAAATCTGCAATTGTGCTCCGATTTCGATGATTGATGCCTCTATCAATAGGTGTTGAGACCTGTAATTATTATACCAACGGGCATTTAGATCGCTCGAATATTTCTACACATTCCGTAGAAAATTCAATTTTAGGGAAAATCACCTGAACTATAGACCACAAATTCAAAATAAAAAAATGAAAATCTGCAATTGTGCTCCGATTTCGATGATTGATGCCTCTATCAATAGGTGTTGAGACCTGTAATTATTATGCCAACGGACATTTAGATCGCTCGAATATTTCTACACATTTCGTAGAAAATTAAATTTAAGGGAAAATCACTTGAACTATAGACCACAAATTCAAAATAAAAAAACGAAAATCTGCAATTGTGCTCCGATTTCGATGATTGATGCCTTTATCAATAGGTGTTGAGACCTGTAATTATTATGCTAACGGGCATTTAGATCGCTCGAATATTTCTACACATTTCGTAGAAAATTCAATTTTATGGAAAATCACCTGAACTAGACCACAAATTCAAAATAAAAAAACGAAAATCTGCAATTGTGCTCCGATTTCGATGATTGATGCTTTTATCAATAGGTGTATCGACAATAGGCGCTCGAATATTTCTACACATTTCGTAGAAAATTCAATTTTAGGGAAAATCACCTGAACTATAGACCACAAATTCAAAATAAAAAAACGAAAATCTGCAATTGTGCTCCGATTTCGATGATTGATGCCTTTATCAATAGGTGTTGAGACCTGTAATTATTATGCCAACGGGCATTTAGATCGCTCGAATATTTCTCCACATTTCGTAGAAAATTCAATTTTATGGAAAATCACCTGAACTATAGACCACAAATTCAAAATAAAAAAACGAAAATCTGCAATTGTGCTCCGATTTCGATGATTGATGCCTCTATCAATAGGTGTTTAGACCTGTAACTATTATGCCAACGGGCATTTAGATCGCTCGAATATTTCTACACATTCCGTAGAAAATTCAATTTTAGGGAAAATCACCTGAACTATAGACCACAAATTCAAAATAAAAAAATGAAAATCTGCAATTGTGCTCCGATTTCGAAGATTGATGCCTCTATCAATAGGTGTTGAGACCTGTAATTATTATGCCAACGGACATTTAGATCGCTCGAATATTTCTACACATTTCGTAGAAAATTCAATTTTAGAGAAAATCACCTGAACTATAGACCACAAATTCAAAATAAAAAAATGAAAATCTGCAATTGTGCTCCGATTTCGATGATTGATGCCTCTATCAATGGGTGTTGAGACCTGTAATTATTATGCTAACGGGCATTTAGATCGCTCGAATATTTCTACACATTTCGAAGAAAATTCAATTTTAGGGAAAATCACCTGAACTATAGACCACAAATTCAAAATAAAAAAACCAAAATCTGCAATTGTGCCCCGATTTCGATGATTGATCTATTTATCAATAGAACGCTCTAATATTTCTACAAGTTTTGTAGAAAATTCAATTTTATGGAAAATCACCTGAACTATAGACCACAAATTCAAAATAAATAAACGAAAATATGCAATTTAGCTCCGATTACGATGATTGATGGCTCTATCAATAGGTGTTGAGACCTATAATTATTATACCAACGGGCATTTAGATCGCTCGAATATTTCTACACATTTCGTAGAAAATTCAATTTTAGTGAAAATCACCTGAACTATAGACCACAAATTCAAAATAAATAAACGAAAATCTGCAATTGTGCTCCGATTTCGATGATTGATGCCTCTATCAATAGGTGTTGAGACCTGTAATTACTATGTTAACAGGCATTTAGATCGCTCGAATATTTCTACACATTTCGTAGAAAATTCAATTTTAGGGAAAATCACCTGAACTATAGACCACAAATTCAAAATAAATAAACGAAAATCTGCAATTGTGCTCCGATTTCGATGATTGATGCCTCTATCAATAGGTGTTGATCCCTGTAATTATTAGGTCAACGGGCATTTAGATCGCTCGAATATTTCTACACATTTCGTAGAAAATTCAATTTTAGGGAAAATCACCTGAACTATAGACCACAAATTCAAAATAAAAAAACGAAAATCTGCAATGGTGCTCTGATTTCGATGATTGATGCCTCTAACAATAGGTGTTGAGACCTGTAATTATTATACCAACGGGCATTTAGATCGCTCGAATATTTCTACACATTTCGTAGAAAATTCAATTTTAGGGAAAATCACCTGAACTATAGACCACAAATTCAAAATAAAAAAACGAAAATCTGCAATTGTGCTCCGATTTCGATGATTGATACCTCTATCAATAGGTGTTGAGACCTGTAATTATTATGCCAACGGGCATTTAGATCGGTCGAATATTTCTACACATTTCGTAGAAAATTCAATTTTAGGGAAAATCACCTGAACTATAGACCACAAATTCAAAATAAAAAAACGAAAATCTGCAATTGTGCTCCGATTTCGATGATTGATGCCTCTATCAATAGGTGTTGAGACCTGTAATTATTATGCCAACGGGCATTTAGATCGCTCGAATATTTCTACACATTTCGTAGAAAATTCAATTTTAGGGAAAATCACCTGAACATTATTTCTAAACATTTCTTAGAAAATTCAATTTTATTGAAAATTAACTGTGCTATAGCCCACAAGTTTTTATGCGGCAAAGACCACAAATTCAAAATAAATAAACAAAAATCTGCAATTGTGCTCCGATTTCGATGATTGATCTATTTATCAATAGAACGCTGTAATATTTCTCCACATTTCGTAGAAAATTCAATTTAATGGAAAATCATCTGAACTATAGACCACAAATTCAAAATAAAAAAACAAAAATCTGCAATTGTGCTCCTATTTCGATGATTGATGCCTCTATTAATAGGTGTTGAGACCTGTAATTATTATGCCAACGGGCATTTAGATCGCTCGAATATTTCTACACATTTCGTAGAAAATTCAATTTTAGGGAAAATCACCTGAACTATAGACCACAAATTCAAAATAAAAAAATGAAAATCTGCAATTGTGCTCCGATTTCGATGATTGATGCCTCTATCAATAGGTGTTGAGACCTGTAATTATTATGCTAACGGGCATTTAGATCGCTCGAATATTTCTACACATTTCGTAGAAAATTCAATTTTAGGGAAAATCACCTGAACTATAGACCACAAATTCAAAATAAAAAAACGAAAATCTGCAATTGTGCTCCGATTTCGACGATTGATGCCTTTATCAACAGGTGTTGAGACCTGTAATTATTATGCCAACGGGCATTTAGATCGCTCGAATATTTCTACACATTTCGTAGAAAATTCAATTTTAGGGAAAATCACCTGAACTATAGACCACAAATTCAAAATAAAAAAATGAAAATCTGCAATTGTGCTCCGATTTCGATGATTGATGCCTCTATCAATAGGTGTTGAGACCTGTAATTATTATGTCAACGGACATTTAGATCGCTCGAAAATTTCTACACATTTCGTAAAAAATTATATTTTAGGGAAAATCACCTGAACTATAGACCACAAATTCAAAATAAAAAAAACGAAAATCTGCAATTGTGCTCCGATTTCGATGATTGATGCCTCTATCAATAGGTGTTGAGACCTGTAATTATTATGCTAACGGGAATTTAGATCGCTCGAATATTTCTACACATTTCGTAGAAAATTCAATTTTAGGGAAAATCACCTGAACTATAGACCACAAATTCAAAATAAAAAAACGAAAATCTGCAATTGTGCTCCGATTTCGATGATTGATGCCTTTATCAATAGGTGTTGAGACCTGTAATTATTATGCCAACGGGCATTTAGATCGCTCGAATATTTCTACACATTTCGTAGAAAATTCAATTTTAGGGAAAATCACCTGAACTATAGACCACAAATTCAAAATAAAAAAACGAAAATCTGCAATTGTGCTCCGATTTCGATGATTGATTTCTACAAATTTCGTAGAAAATTCAATTTTATGGAAAATCACCTGAACTATAGACCACAAATTCAAAATAAAAAAACTAAAATCTGCAATTGCGCTCCGATTTCGATGATTGATGCCTCTATCAATAGGTGTTTAGACCTGTAATTATTATACCAACGGGCATTTAGATCGCTCGAATATTTCTACACATTTCGTAGAAAATTCAATTTTAGGGAAAATCACCTGAACTATAGACCACAAATTCAAAATAAAAAAACGAAAATCTGCAATTGTGCTCCGATTTCGATGATTGATGCCTCTATCAATACGGTTTGAGACCTGTAATTATTATGCCAACGGGCATTTTGATCGCTCGAATATTTCTACACATTTCGTAGAAAATTCAATTTTAGGGAAAATCACCTGAACTATAGACCACAAATTCAAAATAAATAAACAAAAATCTGCAATTGTGCTCCGATTTCGATGATTGATGCCTCTATCAATAGGTGTTGAGACCTGTAATTATTAGGTCAACGGGCATTTAGATCGTTATGCCAACGGGCATTTAGTTCGCTCGAATATTTTTATTTCAATGGTGATTTCGATGATTGATGCCTCTAACAATAGGTGTTGAGACCTGTAATTATTATACCAACGGGCATTTAGATCGCTCGAATATTTCTACACATTTCGTAGAAAATTCAATTTTAGTGAAAATCACCTGAACTATAGACCACAAATTCAAAATAAAAAAACGAAAATCTGCAATTGTGCTCCGATTTCGATGATTGATGCCTCTATCAATAGGTGTTGAGACCTGTAATTATTATGCCAACGGGCATTTAGATCGCTCGAATATTTCTACACATTTCGTAGAAAATTCAATTTTAGGGAAAATCACCTGAACTATAGACCACAAATTCAAATTAAAAAAACGAAAATCTGCAATTGTGCTCCGATTTCGATGATTGATGCATCTATCAATAGGCGTTGAGACCTGTAATTATTATGCCAACGGGCATTTAGATCGCTCGAATATTTCTACACATTTCGTAGAAAATTCAATTTTAGTGAAAATCACCTGAACTATAGACCACAAATTCAAAATAAATAAACGAAAATCTGCAATTGTGCTCCGATTTCGATGATTGATGCCTCTATCAATAGGTGTTGAGACCTGTAATTATTATGTTAACAGGCATTTAGATCGCTCGAATATTTCTACACATTTCGTAGAAAATTCAATTTTAGGGAAAATCACCTGAACTATAGACCACAAATTCAAAATAAATAAACGAAAATCTGCAATTGTGCTCCGATTTCGATGATTGATGCCTCTATCAATAGTTGTTGATCCCTGTAATTATTAGGTCAACGGGCATTTAGATCGCTCGAATATTTCTACACATTTCGTAGAAAATTCAATTTTAGGGAAAATCACCTGAACTATAGACCACAAATTCAAAATAAATAAACGAAAATCTGCAATTGTGCTCCGATTTCGATGATTGATGCCTCTATCAATAGGTGTTGAGACCTGTAATTATTATGTTAACAGGCATTTAGATCGCTCAAATATTTCTACACATTTCGTAGAAAATTCAATTTTAGGGAAAATCACCTGAACTATAGACCACAAATTCAAAATAAATAAACGAAAATCTGCAATTGTGCTCCGATTTCGATGATTGATGCCTCTATCAATAGGTGTTGAGACCTGTAATTATTATGTTAACAGGCATTTAGATCGCTCGAAAATTTCTACACATTTCGTAAAAAATTATATTTGAGGGAAAATCACCTGAACTATAGACCACAAATTCAAAATAAAAAAAACGAAAATCTGCAATTGTGCTCCGATTTCGATGATTGATGCCTCTATCAATAGGTGTTGAGACCTGTAATTATTATGCTAACGGGAATTTAGATCGCTCGAATATTTCTACACATTTCGTAGAAAATTCAATTTTAGGGAAAATCACCTGAACTATAGACCACAAATTCAAAATAAAAAAACGAAAATCTGCAATTGTGCTCTGATTTCTATGATTGATGCCTCTAACTATAGGTGTTGAGACCTGTAATTATTATACCAACGGGCATTTAGATCGCTCGAATATTTCTACACATTTCGTAGAAAATTCAATTTTAGGGAAAATCACCTGAACTATAGACCACAAATTCAAAATAAATAAACGAAAATCTGCAATTGTGCTCCGATTTCGATGATTGATGCCTCTATCAATAGGTGTTGAGACCTGTAATTATTATGCCAACGGGAATTTAGATCGCTCGAATATTTCTACACATTTCGTAGAAAATTCAATTTTAGGGAAAATCACCTGAACCATAGACCACAAATTCAAAATAAATAAACGAAAATCTGCAATTGTGCTCTGATTTCGATGATTGATGCCTCTAACTATAGGTGTTGAGACCTGTAATTATTATACCAACGGGCATTTAGATCGCTCGAATATTTCTACACATTTCGTAGAAAATTCAATTTTAGGGAAAATCACCTGAACTATAGACCACAAATTCAAAATAAAAAAACAAAAATCTGCAATTGTGCTCCGATTTCGATGATTGATGCCTCTATCAATAGGTGTTGAGACCTGTAATTATTATGCCAACGGGAATTTAGATCGCTCGAATATTTCTACACATTTCGTAGAAAATTCTATTTTAGGGAAAATCACCTGAACTATAGACCACAAATTCAAAATAAAAAAACAAAAATCTGCAATTGTGCTCTGATTTCTATGATTGATGCCTCTAACTATAGGTGTTGAGACCTGTAATTATTATACCAACGGGCATTTAGATCGCTCGAATATTTCTACACATTTCGTAGAAAATTCAATTTTAGGGAAAATCACCTGAACTATATAGACCACAAATTCAAAATAAATAAACGAAAATCTGCAATTGTGCTCCGATTTCGATGATTGATGCCTCTATCAATAGGTGTTGAGACCTGTAATTATTATGTTAACAGGCATTTAGATCGCTCGAAAATTTCTACACATTTCGTAAAAAATTATATTTGAGGGAAAATCACCTGAACTATAGACCACAAATTCAAAATAAAAAAAACGAAAATCTGCAATTGTGCTCCGATTTCGATGATTGATGCCTCTATCAATAGGTGTTGAGACCTGTAATTATTATGCTAACGGGAATTTAGATCGCTCGAATATTTCTACACATTTCGTAGAAAATTCAATTTTAGGGAAAATCACCTGAACTATAGACCACAAATTCAAAATAAAAAAACGAAAATCTGCAATTGTGCTCTGATTTCTATGATTGATGCCTCTAACTATAGGTGTTGAGACCTGTAATTATTATACCAACGGGCATTTAGATCGCTCGAATATTTCTACACATTTCGTAGAAAATTCAATTTTAGGGAAAATCACCTGAACTATAGACCACAAATTCAAAATAAATAAACGAAAATCTGCAATTGTGCTCCGATTTCGATGATTGATGCCTCTATCAATAGGTGTTGAGACCTGTAATTATTATGCTAACGGGAATTTAGATCGCTCGAATATTTCTACACATTTCGTAGAAAATTCAATTTTAGGGAAAATCACCTGAACCATAGACCACAAATTCAAAATAAATAAACGAAAATCTGCAATTGTGCTCTGATTTCGATGATTGATGCCTCTAACTATAGGTGTTGAGACCTGTAATTATTATACCAACGGGCATTTAGATCGCTCGAATATTTCTACACATTTCGTAGAAAATTCAATTTTAGGGAAAATCACCTGAACTATAGACCACAAATTCAAAATAAAAAAACAAAAATCTGCAATTGTGCTCCGATTTCGATGATTGATCAATTTATCAATAGAACGCTCTAAAATTTCTCCACATTTCGTAGAAAATTCAATTTTATGGAAAATCATCTGAACTATAGACCACAAATTCAAAATAAAAAAACAAAAATCTGCAATTGTGCTCTGATTTCTATGATTGATGCCTCTAACTATAGGTGTTGAGACCTGTAATTATTATACCAACGGGCATTTAGATCGCTCGAATATTTCTACACATTTCGTAGAAAATTCAATTTTAGGGAAAATCACCTGAACTATAGACCACAAATTCAAAATAAAAAAACGAAAATCTGCAATTGTGCTCCGATTTCGATGATTGATGCCTCTATCAATAGGTGTTGAGACCTGTAATTATTATGCCAACGGGAATTTAGATCGCTCGAATATTTCTACACATTTCGTAGAAAATTCAATTTTAGGGAAAATCACCTGAACTATAGACCACAAATTCAAAATAAAAAAACAAAAATCTGCAATTGTGCTCTGATTTCTATGATTGATGCCTCTAACTATAGGTGTTGAGACCTGTAATTATTATACCAACGGGCATTTAGATCGCTCGAATATTTCTACACATTTCGTAGAAAATTCAATTTTAGGGAAAATCACCTGAACTATAGACCACAAATTCAAAATAAATAAACGAAAATCTGCAATTGTGCTCCGATTTCGATGATTGATGCCTCTATCAATAGGTGTTGAGACCTGTAATTATTATGTTAACAGGCATTTAGATCGCTCGAAAATTTCTACACATTTCGTAAAAAATTATATTTGAGGGAAAATCACCTGAACTATAGACCACAAATTCAAAATAAAAAAAACGAAAATCTGCAATTGTGCTCCGATTTCGATGATTGATGCCTCTATCAATAGGTGTTGAGACCTGTAATTATTATGCTAACGGGAATTTAGATCGCTCGAATATTTCTACACATTTCGTAGAAAATTCAATTTTAGGGAAAATCACCTGAACTATAGACCACAAATTCAAAATAAAAAAACGAAAATCTGCAATTGTGCTCTGATTTCTATGATTGATGCCTCTAACTATAGGTGTTGAGACCTGTAATTATTATACCAACGGGCATTTAGATCGCTCGAATATTTCTACACATTTCGTAGAAAATTCAATTTTAGGGAAAATCACCTGAACTATAGACCACAAATTCAAAATAAATAAACGAAAATCTGCAATTGTGCTCCGATTTCGATGATTGATGCCTCTATCAATAGGTGTTGAGACCTGTAATTATTATGCCAACGGGAATTTAGATCGCTCGAATATTTCTACACATTTCGTAGAAAATTCAATTTTAGGGAAAATCACCTGAACCATAGACCACAAATTCAAAATAAAAAAACGAAAATCTGCAATTGTGCTCTGATTTCGATGATTGATGCCTCTATCAATAGGTGTTGAGACCTGTAATTATTATGCCAACGGGAATTTAGATCGCTCGAATATTTCTACACATTTCGTAGAAAATTCAATTTTAGGGAAAATCACCTGAACTATAGACCACAAATTCAAAATAAAAAAACAAAAATCTGCAATTGTGCTCTGATTTCTATGATTGATGCCTCTAACTATAGGTGTTGAGACCTGTAATTATTATACCAACGGGCATTTAGATCGCTCGAATATTTCTACACATTTCGTAGAAAATTCAATTTTAGGGAAAATCACCTGAACTATAGACCACAAATTCAAAATAAATAAACGAAAATCTGCAATTGTGCTCCGATTTCGATGATTGATGCCTCTATCAATAGGTGTTGAGACCTGTAATTATTATGTTAACAGGCATTTAGATCGCTCGAAAATTTCTACACATTTCGTAAAAAATTATATTTGAGGGAAAATCACCTGAACTATAGACCACAAATTCAAAATAAAAAAAACGAAAATCTGCAATTGTGCTCCGATTTCGATGATTGATGCCTCTATCAATAGGTGTTGAGACCTGTAATTATTATGCTAACGGGAATTTAGATCGCTCGAATATTTCTACACATTTCGTAGAAAATTCAATTTTAGGGAAAATCACCTGAACTATAGACCACAAATTCAAAATAAAAAAACGAAAATCTGCAATTGTGCTCTGATTTCTATGATTGATGCCTCTAACTATAGGTGTTGAGACCTGTAATTATTATACCAACGGGCATTTAGATCGCTCGAATATTTCTACACATTTCGTAGAAAATTCAATTTTAGGGAAAATCACCTGAACTATAGACCACAAATTCAAAATAAATAAACGAAAATCTGCAATTGTGCTCCGATTTCGATGATTGATGCCTCTATCAATAGGTGTTGAGACCTGTAATTATTATGCCAACGGGAATTTAGATCGCTCGAATATTTCTACACATTTCGTAGAAAATTCAATTTTAGGGAAAATCACCTGAACCATAGACCACAAATTCAAAATAAATAAACGAAAATCTGCAATTGTGCTCTGATTTCGATGATTGATGCCTCTAACTATAGGTGTTGAGACCTGTAATTATTATACCAACGGGAATTTAGATCGCTCGAATATTTCTACACATTTCGTAGAAAATTCAATTTTAGGGAAAATCACCTGAACTATAGACCACAAATTCAAAATAAAAAAACAAAAATCTGCAATTGTGCTCCGATTTCGATGATTGATCAATTTATCAATAGAACGCTCTAAAATTTCTCCACATTTCGTAGAAAATTCAATTTTATGGAAAATCATCTGAACTATAGACCACAAATTCAAAATAAAAAAACAAAAATCTGCAATTGTGCTCTGATTTCTATGATTGATGCCTCTAACTATAGGTGTTGAGACCTGTAATTATTATACCAACGGGCATTTAGATCGCTCGAATATTTCTACACATTTCGTAGAAAATTCAATTTTAGGGAAAATCACCTGAACTATAGACCACAAATTCAAAATAAAAAAACGAAAATCTGCAATTGTGCTCCGATTTCGATGATTGATGCCTCTATCAATAGGTGTTGAGACCTGTAATTATTATGCCAACGGGAATTTAGATCGCTCGAATATTTCTACACATTTCGTAGAAAATTCAATTTTAGGGAAAATCACCTGAACTATAGACCACAAATTCAAAATAAAAAAACAAAAATCTGCAATTGTGCTCTGATTTCTATGATTGATGCCTCTAACTATAGGTGTTGAGACCTGTAATTATTATACCAACGGGCATTTAGATCGCTCGAATATTTCTACACATTTCGTAGAAAATTCAATTTTAGGGAAAATCACCTGAACTATAGACCACAAATTCAAAATAAATAAACGAAAATCTGCAATTGTGCTCCGATTTCGATGATTGATGCCTCTATCAATAGGTGTTGAGACCTGTAATTATTATGTTAACAGGCATTTAGATCGCTCGAAAATTTCTACACATTTCGTAAAAAATTATATTTGAGGGAAAATCACCTGAACTATAGACCACAAATTCAAAATAAAAAAAACGAAAATCTGCAATTGTGCTCCGATTTCGATGATTGATGCCTCTATCAATAGGTGTTGAGACCTGTAATTATTATGCTAACGGGAATTTAGATCGCTCGAATATTTCTACACATTTCGTAGAAAATTCAATTTTAGGGAAAATCACCTGAACTATAGACCACAAATTCAAAATAAAAAAACAAAAAATCTGCAATTGTGCTCCGATTTCGATGATTGATCAATTTATCAATAGAACGCTCTAAAATTTCTCCACATTTCGTAGAAAATTCAATTTTATGGAAAATCATCTGAACTATAGACCACAAATTCAAAATAAAAAAACAAAAATCTGCAATTGTGCTCTGATTTCTATGATTGATGCCTCTAACTATAGGTGTTGAGACCTGTAATTATTATACCAACGGGCATTTAGATCGCTCGAATATTTCTACACATTTCGTAGAAAATTCAATTTTAGGGAAAATCACCTGAACTATAGACCACAAATTCAAAAAAAAAAAACGAAAATCTGCAATTGTGCTCCGATTTCGATGATTGATGCCTCTATCAATAGGTGTTGAGACCTGTAATTATTATGCCAACGGGAATTTAGATCGCTCGAATATTTCTACACATTTCGTAGAAAATTCAATTTTAGGGAAAATCACCTGAACTATAGACCACAAATTCAAAATAAAAAAACAAAAATCTGCAATTGTGCTCTGATTTCTATGATTGATGCCTCTAACTATAGGTGTTGAGACCTGTAATTATTATACCAACGGGCATTTAGATCGCTCGAATATTTCTACACATTTCGTAGAAAATTCAATTTTAGGGAAAATCACCTGAACTATAGACCACAAATTCAAAATAAATAAACGAAAATCTGCAATTGTGCTCCGATTTCGATGATTGATGCCTCTATCAATAGGTGTTGAGACCTGTAATTATTATGTTAACAGGCATTTAGATCGCTCGAAAATTTCTACACATTTCGTAAAAAATTATATTTGAGGGAAAATCACCTGAACTATAGACCACAAATTCAAAATAAAAAAAACGAAAATCTGCAATTGTGCTCCGATTTCGATGATTGATGCCTCTATCAATAGGTGTTGAGACCTGTAATTATTATGCTAACGGGAATTTAGATCGCTCGAATATTTCTACACATTTCGTAGAAAATTCAATTTTAGGGAAAATCACCTGAACTATAGACCACAAATTCAAAATAAAAAAACGAAAATCTGCAATTGTGCTCTGATTTCTATGATTGATGCCTCTAACTATAGGTGTTGAGACCTGTAATTATTATACCAACGGGCATTTAGATCGCTCGAATATTTCTACACATTTCGTAGAAAATTCAATTTTAGGGAAAATCACCTGAACTATAGACCACAAATTCAAAATAAATAAACGAAAATCTGCAATTGTGCTCCGATTTCGATGATTGATGCCTCTATCAATAGGTGTTGAGACCTGTAATTATTATGCCAACGGGAATTTAGATCGCTCGAATATTTCTACACATTTCGTAGAAAATTCAATTTTAGGGAAAATCACCTGAACCATAGACCACAAATTCAAAATAAATAAACGAAAATCTGCAATTGTGCTCTGATTTCGATGATTGATGCCTCTAACTATAGGTGTTGAGACCTGTAATTATTATACCAACGGGCATTTAGATCGCTCGAATATTTCTACACATTTCGTAGAAAATTCAATTTTAGGGAAAATCACCTGAACTATAGACCACAAATTCAAAATAAAAAAACAAAAATCTGCAATTGTGCTCCGATTTCGATGATTGATCAATTTATCAATAGAACGCTCTAAAATTTCTCCACATTTCGTAGAAAATTCAATTTTATGGAAAATCATCTGAACTATAGACCACAAATTCAAAATAAAAAAACAAAAATCTGCAATTGTGCTCTGATTTCTATGATTGATGCCTCTAACTATAGGTGTTGAGACCTGTAATTATTATACCAACGGGCATTTAGAGCGCTCGAATATTTCTACACATTTCGTAGAAAATTCAATTTTAGGGAAAATCACCTGAACTATAGACCACAAATTCAAAATAAAAAAACGAAAATCTGCAATTGTGCTCCGATTTCGATGATTGATGCCTCTATCAATAGGTGTTGAGACCTGTAATTATTATGCCAACGGGAATTTAGATCGCTCGAATATTTCTACACATTTCGTAGAAAATTCAATTTTAGGGAAAATCACCTGAACTATAGACCACAAATTCAAAATAAAAAAACAAAAATCTGCAATTGTGCTCTGATTTCTATGATTGATGCCTCTAACTATAGGTGTTGAGACCTGTAATTATTATACCAACGGGCATTTAGATCGCTCGAATATTTCTACACATTTCGTAGAAAATTCAATTTTAGGGAAAATCACCTGAACTATAGACCACAAATTCAAAATAAATAAACGAAAATCTGCAATTGTGCTCCGATTTCGATGATTGATGCCTCTATCAATAGGTGTTGAGACCTGTAATTATTATATTAACAGGCATTTAGATCGCTCGAAAATTTCTACACATTTCGTAAAAAATTATATTTGAGGGAAAATCACCTGAACTATAGACCACAAATTCAAAATAAAAAAAACGAAAATCTGCAATTGTGCTCCGATTTCGATGATTGATGCCTCTATCAATAGGTGTTGAGACCTGTAATTATTATGCTAACGGGAATTTAGATCGCTCGAATATTTCTACACATTTCGTAGAAAATTCAATTTTAGGGAAAATCACCTGAACTATAGACCACAAATTCAAAATAAAAAAACGAAAATCTGCAATTGTGCTCTGATTTCTATGATTGATGCCTCTAACTATAGGTGTTGAGACCTGTAATTATTATACCAACGGGCATTTAGATCGCTCGAATATTTCTACACATTTCGTAGAAAATTCAATTTTAGGGAAAATCACCTGAACTATAGACCACAAATTCAAAATAAATAAACGAAAATCTGCAATTGTGCTCCGATTTCGATGATTGATGCCTCTATCAATAGGTGTTGAGACCTGTAATTATTATGCCAACGGGAATTTAGATCGCTCGAATATTTCTACACATTTCGTAGAAAATTCAATTTTAGGGAAAATCACCTGAACCATAGACCACAAATTCAAAATAAATAAACGAAAATCTGCAATTGTGCTCTGATTTCGATGATTGATGCCTCTAACTATAGGTGTTGAGACCTGTAATTATTATACCAACGGGCATTTAGATCGCTCGAATATTTCTACACATTTCGTAGAAAATTCAATTTTAGGGAAAATCACCTGAACTATAGACCACAAATTCAAAATAAAAAAACAAAAATCTGCAATTGTGCTCCGATTTCGATGATTGATCAATGTATCGATAGAACGCTCTAAAATTTCTCCACATTTCGTAGAAAATTCAATTTTATGGAAAATCATCTGAACTATAGACCACAAATTCAAAATAAAAAAACAAAAATCTGCAATTGTGCTCTGATTTCTATGATTGATGCCTCTAACTATAGGTGTTGAGACCTGTAATTATTATACCAACGGGCATTTAGATCGCTCGAATATTTCTACACATTTCGTAGAAAATTCAATTTTAGGGAAAATCACCTGAACTATAGACCACAAATTCAAAATAAAAAAACGAAAATCTGCAATTGTGCTCCGATTTCGATGATTGATGCCTCTATCAATAGGTGTTGAGACCTGTAATTATTATGCCAACGGGAATTTAGATCGCTCGAATATTTCTACACATTTCGTAGAAAATTCAATTTTAGGGAAAATCACCTGAACTATAGACCACAAATTCAAAATAAAAAAACAAAAATCTGCAATTGTGCTCTGATTTCTATGATTGATGCCTCTAACTATAGGTGTTGAGACCTGTAATTATTATACCAACGGGCATTTAGATCGCTCGAATATTTCTACACATTTCGTAGAAAATTCAATTTTAGGGAAAATCACCTGAACTATAGACCACAAATTCAAAATAAATAAACGAAAATCTGCAATTGTGCTCCGATTTCGATGATTGATGCCTCTATCAATAGGTGTTGAGACCTGTAATTATTATGTTAACAGGCATTTAGATCGCTCGAAAATTTCTACACATTTCGTAAAAAATTATATTTGAGGGAAAATCACCTGAACTATAGACCACAAATTCAAAATAAAAAAAACGAAAATCTGCAATTGTGCTCCGATTTCGATGATTGATGCCTCTATCAATAGGTGTTGAGACCTGTAATTATTATGCTAACGGGAATTTAGATCGCTCGAATATTTCTACACATTTCGTAGAAAATTCAATTTTAGGGAAAATCACCTGAACTATAGACCACAAATTCAAAATAAAAAAACGAAAATCTGCAATTGTGCTCTGATTTCTATGATTGATGCCTCTAACTATAGGTGTTGAGACCTGTAATTATTATACCAACGGGCATTTAGATCGCTCGAATATTTCTACACATTTCGTAGAAAATTCAATTTTAGGGAAAATCACCTGAACTATAGACCACAAATTCAAAATAAATAAACGAAAATCTGCAATTGTGCTCCGATTTCGATGATTGATGCCTCTATCAATAGGTGTTGAGACCTGTAATTATTATGCCAACGGGAATTTAGATCGCTCGAATATTTCTACACATTTCGTAGAAAATTCAATTTTAGGGAAAATCACCTGAACCATAGACCACAAATTCAAAATAAATAAACGAAAATCTGCAATTGTGCTCTGATTTCGATGATTGATGCCTCTAACTATAGGTGTTGAGACCTGTAATTATTATACCAACGGGCATTTAGATCGCTCGAATATTTCTACACATTTCGTAGAAAATTCAATTTTAGGGAAAATCACCTGAACTATAGACCACAAATTCAAAATAAAAAAACAAAAATCTGCAATTGTGCTCCGATTTCGATGATTGATCAATTTATCAATAGAACGCTCTAAAATTTCTCCACATTTCGTAGAAAATTCAATTTTATGGAAAATCATCTGAACTATAGACCACAAATTCAAAATAAAAAAACAAAAATCTGCAATTGTGCTCTGATTTCTATGATTGATGCCTCTAACTATAGGTGTTGAGACCTGTAATTATTATACCAACGGGCATTTAGATCGCTCGAATATTTCTACACATTTCGTAGAAAATTCAATTTTAGGGAAAATCACCTGAACTATAGACCACAAATTCAAAATAAAAAAACGAAAATCTGCAATTGTGCTCCGATTTCGATGATTGATGCCTCTATCAATAGGTGTTGAGACCTGTAATTATTATGCCAACGGGAATTTAGATCGCTCGAATATTTCTACACATTTCGTAGAAAATTCAATTTTAGGGAAAATCACCTGAACTATAGACCACAAATTCAAAATAAAAAAACAAAAATCTGCAATTGTGCTCTGATTTCTATGATTGATGCCTCTAACTATAGGTGTTGAGACCTGATTTTATTATACCAACGGGCATTTAGATCGCTCGAATATTTCTACACATTTCGTAGAAAATTCAATTTTAGGGAAAATCACCTGAACTATAGACCACAAATTCAAAATAAATAAACGAAAATCTGCAATTGTGCTCCGATTTCGATGATTGATGCCTCTATCAATAGGTGTTGAGACCTGTAATTATTATGTTAACAGGCATTTAGATCGCTCGAAAATTTCTACACATTTCGTAAAAAATTATATTTGAGGGAAAATCACCTGAACTATAGACCACAAATTCAAAATAAAAAAAACGAAAATCTGCAATTGTGCTCCGATTTCGATGATTGATGCCTCTATCAATAGGTGTTGAGACCTGTAATTATTATGCTAACGGGAATTTAGATCGCTCGAATATTTCTACACATTTCGTAGAAAATTCAATTTTAGGGAAAATCACCTGAACTATAGACCACAAATTCAAAATAAAAAAACGAAAATCTGCAATTGTGCTCCGATTTCGATGATTGATGCCTCTATCAATAGGTGTTGAGACCTGTAATTATTATGCCAACGGGCATTTAGATCGCTCGAATATTTCTACACATTTCGTAGAAAATTCAATTTTAGGGAAAATCACCTGAACTATAGACCACAAATTCAAAATAAAAAAATGAAAATCTGCAATTGTGCTCCGATTTCGATGATTGATGCCTCTATCAATAGGTGTTGAGACCTGTAATTATTATGTCAACGGACATTTAGATCGCTCGAAAATTTCTACACATTTCGTAAAAAATTATATTTGAGGGAAAATCACCTGAACTATAGACCACAAATTCAAAATAAAAAAAACGAAAATCTGCAATTGTGCTCCGATTTCGATGATTGATGCCTCTATCAATAGGTGTTGAGACCTGTAATTATTATGTCAACGGACATTTAGATCGCTCGAAAATTTCTACACATTTCGTAGAAAATTCAATTTTAGGGAAAATCACCTGAACTATAGACCACAAATTCAAAATAAATAAACGAAAATCTGCAATTGTGCTCCGATTTCGATGATTGATCAATTTATCAATAGAACGCTCTAAAATTTCTTCACATTTCGTAGAAAATTCAATTTTATGGAAAATCACCTGAACTATAGACCACAAATTCAAAATAAAAAAACGAAAATCTGCAATTGTGCTCCGATTTCGATGATTGATGCCTTTATCAATAGGTGTTGAGACCTGTAATTATTATGCCAACGGGCATTTAGATCGCTCGAATATTTCTACACATTTCGTAGAAAATTCAATTTTAGGGAAAATCACCTGAACTATAGACCACAAATTCAAAATAAAAAAACGAAAATCTGCAATTGTGCTCCGATTTCGATGATTGATCTATTTATCAATAGAACGCTCGTATATTTCTACAAATTTCGTAGAAAATTCAATTTTATGGAAAATCACCTGAACTATAGACCACAAATTCAAAATAAAAAAACGAAAATCTGCAATTGTGCTCCGATTTCGATGATTGATGCCTCTATCAATAGGTGTTGAGACCTGTAATTATTATACCAACGGGCATTTAGATCGCTCGAATATTTCTACACATTTCGTAGAAAATTCAATTTTAGGGAAAATCACCTGAACTATAGACCACAAATTCAAAATAAATAAACGAAAATCTGCAATTGTGCTCCGATTTCGATGATTGATCAATTTATCAATAGAACGCTCTAAAATTTCTCCACATTTCGTAGAAAATTCAATTTTATGGAAAATCACCTGAACTATAGACCACAAATTCAAAATAAATAAACGAAAATCTGCAATTGTGCTCCGATTTCGATGATTGATGCCTCTATCAATAGGTGTTGAGACCTGTAATTATTATGTTAACAGGCATTTAGATCGCTCAAATATTTCTACACATTTCGTAGAAAATTCAATTTTAGGGAAAATCACCTGAACTATAGACCACAAATTCAAAATAAATAAACGAAAATCTGCAATTGTGCTCCGATTTCGATGATTGATGCCTCTATCAATAGGTGTTGAGACCTGTAATTATTATGTTAACAGGCATTTAGATCGCTCAAATATTTCTACACATTTCGTAGAAAATTCAATTTTAGTGAAAATCACCTGAACCATAGACCACAAATTCAAAATAAATAAACGAAAATCTGCAATTGTGCTCTGATTTCGATGATTGATGCCTCTAACTATAGGTGTTGAGACCTGTAATTATTATACCAACGGGCATTTAGATCGCTCGAATATTTCTACACATTTCGTAGAAAATTCAATTTTATGGAAAATCACCTGAACTATAGACCACAAATTCAAAATAAAAAAACAAAAATCTGCAATTGTGCTCCGATTTCGATGATTGATCAATTTATCAATAGAACGCTCTAAAATTTCTCCACATTTCGTAGAAAATTCAATTTTATGGAAAATCATCTGAACTATAGACCACAAATTCAAAATAAAAAAACAAAAATCTGCAATTGTGCTCTGATTTCTATGATTGATGCCTCTAACTATAGGTGTTGAGACCTGTAATTATTATACCAACGGGCATTTAGATCGCTCGAATATTTCTACACATTTCGTAGAAAATTCAATTTTAGGGAAAATCACCTGAACTATAGACCACAAATTCAAAATAAATAAACGAAAATCTGCAATTGTGCTCCGATTTCGATGATTGATGCCTCTATCAATAGGTGTTGAGACCTGTAATTATTATGTTAACAGGCATTTAGATCGCTCGAAAATTTCTACACATTTCGTAAAAAATTATATTTGAGGGAAAATCACCTGAACTATAGACCACAAATTCAAAATAAAAAAAACGAAAATCTGCAATTGTGCTCCGATTTCGATGATTGATGCCTCTATCAATAGGTGTTGAGACCTGTAATTATTATGCTAACGGGAATTTAGATCGCTCGAATATTTCTACACATTTCGTAGAAAATTCAATTTTAGGGAAAATCACCTGAACTATAGACCACAAATTCAAAATAAAAAAACGAAAATCTGCAATTGTGCTCCGATTTCGATGATTGATGCCTCTATCAATAGGTGTTGAGACCTGTAATTATTATGCCAACGGGAATTTAGATCGCTCGAATATTTCTACACATTTCGTAGAAAATTCAATTTTAGGGAAAATCACCTGAACTATAGACCACAAATTCAAAATAAAAAAACAAAAATCTGCAATTGTGCTCTGATTTCTATGATTGATGCCTCTAACTATAGGTGTTGAGACCTGTAATTATTATACCAACGGGCATTTAGATCGCTCGAATATTTCTACACATTTCGTAGAAAATTCAATTTTAGGGAAAATCACCTGAACTATAGACCACAAATTCAAAATAAATAAACGAAAATCTGCAATTGTGCTCCGATTTCGATGATTGATGCCTCTATCAATAGGTGTTGAGACCTGTAATTATTATGTTAACAGGCATTTAGATCGCTCGAAAATTTCTACACATTTCGTAAAAAATTATATTTGAGGGAAAATCACCTGAACTATAGACCACAAATTCAAAATAAAAAAAACGAAAATCTGCAATTGTGCTCCGATTTCGATGATTGATGCCTCTATCAATAGGTGTTGAGACCTGTAATTATTATGCTAACGGGAATTTAGATCGCTCGAATATTTCTACACATTTCGTAGAAAATTCAATTTTAGGGAAAATCACCTGAACTATAGACCACAAATTCAAAATAAAAAAACGAAAATCTGCAATTGTGCTCCGATTTCGATGATTGATGCCTCTATCAATAGGTGTTGAGACCTGTAATTATTATGCCAACGGGCATTTAGATCGCTCGAATATTTCTACACATTTCGTAGAAAATTCAATTTTAGGGAAAATCACCTGAACTATAGACCACAAATTCAAAATAAAAAAATGAAAATCTGCAATTGTGCTCCGATTTCGATGATTGATGCCTCTATCAATAGGTGTTGAGACCTGTAATTATTATGTCAACGGACATTTAGATCGCTCGAAAATTTCTACACATTTCGTAAAAAATTATATTTGAGGGAAAATCACCTGAACTATAGACCACAAATTCAAAATAAAAAAAACGAAAATCTGCAATTGTGCTCCGATTTCGATGATTGATGCCTCTATCAATAGGTGTTGAGACCTGTAATTATTATGTCAACGGACATTTAGATCGCTCGAAAATTTCTACACATTTCGTAAAAAATTATATTTGAGGGAAAATCACCTGAACTATAGACCACAAATTCAAAATAAAAAAAACGAAAATCTGCAATTGTGCTCCGATTTCGATGATTGATGCCTCTATCAATAGGTGTTGAGACCTGTAATTATTATGCTAACGGGAATTTAGATCGCTCGAATATTTCTACACATTTCGTAGAAAATTCAATTTTAGGGAAAATCACCTGAACTATAGACCACAAATTCAAAATAAAAAAACGAAAATCTGCAATTGTGCTCCGATTTCGATGATTGATGCCTTTATCAATAGGTGTTGAGACCTGTAATTATTATGCCAACGGGCATTTAGATCGCTCGAATATTTCTACACATTTCGTAGAAAATTCAATTTTAGGGAAAATCACCTGAACTATAGACCACAAATTCAAAATAAAAAAACGAAAATCTGCAATTGTGCTCCGATTTCGATGATTGATCTATTTATCAATAGAACGCTCGAATATTTCTACAAATTTCGTAGAAAATTCAATTTTATGGAAAATCACCTGAACTATAGACCACAAATTCAAAATAAAAAAACGAAAATCTGCAATTGTGCTCCGATTTCGATGATTGATGCCTCTATCAATAGGTGTTGAGACCTGTAATTATTATACCAACGGGCATTTAGATCGCTCGAATATTTCTACACATTTCGTAAAAAATTATATTTGAGGGAAAATCACCTGAACTATAGACCACAAATTCAAAATAAAAAAAACGAAAATCTGCAATTGTGCTCCGATTTCGATGATTGATGCCTCTATCAATAGGTGTTGAGACCTGTAATTATTATGCTAACGGGAATTTAGATCGCTCGAATATTTCTACACATTTCGTAGAAAATTCAATTTTAGGGAAAATCACCTGAACTATAGACCACAAATTCAAAATAAAAAAACGAAAATCTGCAATTGTGCTCCGATTTCGATGATTGATGCCTTTATCAATAGGTGTTGAGACCTGTAATTATTATGCCAACGGGCATTTAGATCGCTCGAATATTTCTACACATTTCGTAGAAAATTCAATTTTAGGGAAAATCACCTGAACTATAGACCACAAATTCAAAATAAATAAACGAAAATCTGCAATTGTGCTCCGATTTCGATGATTGATCAATTTATCAATAGAACGCTCTAAAATTTCTCCACATTTCGTAGAAAATTCAATTTTATGGAAAATCACCTGAACTATAGACCACAAATTCAAAATAAATAAACGAAAATCTGCAATTGTGCTCCGATTTCGATGATTGATGCCTCTATCAATAGGTGTTGAGACCTGTAATTATTATGTTAACAGGCATTTAGATCGCTCAAATATTTCTACACATTTCGTAGAAAATTCAATTTTAGGGAAAATCACCTGAACTATAGACCACAAATTCAAAATAAATAAACGAAAATCTGCAATTGTGCTCCGATTTCGATGATTGATGCCTCTATCAATAGGTGTTGAGACCTGTAATTATTATGTTAACAGGCATTTAGATCGCTCAAATATTTCTACACATTTCGTAGAAAATTCAATTTTAGTGAAAATCACCTGAACCATAGACCACAAATTCAAAATAAATAAACGAAAATCTGCAATTGTGCTCTGATTTCGATGATTGATGCCTCTAACTATAGGTGTTGAGACCTGTAATTATTATACCAACGGGCATTTAGATCGCTCGAATATTTCTACACATTTCGTAGAAAATTCAATTTTAGGGAAAATCACCTGAACTATAGACCACAAATTCAAAATAAAAAAACAAAAATCTGCAATTGTGCTCCGATTTCGATGATTGATCAATTTATCAATAGAACGCTCTAAAATTTCTCCACATTTCGTAGAAAATTCAATTTTATGGAAAATCATCTGAACTATAGACCACAAATTCAAAATAAAAAAACAAAAATCTGCAATTGTGCTCTGATTTCTATGATTGATGCCTCTAACTATAGGTGTTGAGACCTGTAATTATTATACCAACGGGCATTTAGATCGCTCGAATATTTCTACACATTTCGTAGAAAATTCAATTTTAGGGAAAATCACCTGAACTATAGACCACAAATTCAAAATAAATAAACGAAAATCTGCAATTGTGCTCCGATTTCGATGATTGATGCCTCTATCAATAGGTGTTGAGACCTGTAATTATTATGTCAACGGACATTTAGATCGCTCGAAAATTTCTACACATTTCGTAAAAAATTATATTTGAGGGAAAATCACCTGAACTATAGACCACAAATTCAAAATAAAAAAAACGAAAATCTGCAATTGTGCTCCGATTTCGATGATTGATGCCTCTATCAATAGGTGTTGAGACCTGTAATTATTATGCCAACGGGCATTTAGATCGCTCGAATATTTCTACACATTTCGTAGAAAATTCAATTTTAGGGAAAATCACCTGAACTATAGACCACAAATTCAAAATAAAAAAACGAAAATCTGCAATTGTGCTCCGATTTCGATGATTGATCTATTTATCAATAGAACGCTCGAATATTTCTACAAATTTCGTAGAAAATTCAATTTTATGGAAAATCACCTGAACTATAGACCACAAATTCAAAATAAAAAAACGAAAATCTGCAATTGTGCTCTGATTTCGATGATTGATGCCTCTAACTATAGGTGTTGAGACCTGTAATTATTATACCAACGGGCATTTAGATCGCTCGAATATTTCTACACATTTCGTAGAAAATTCAATTTTAGAGAAAATCACCTGAACTATAGACCACAAATTCAAAATAAAAAAACAAAAATCTGCAATTGTGCTCCGATTTCGATGATTGATCAATTTATCAATAGAACGCTCTAAAATTTCTCCACATTTCGTAGAAAATTCAATTTTATGGAAAATCATCTGAACTATAGACCACAAATTCAAAATAAAAAAACAAAAATCTGCAATTGTGCTCTGATTTCGATGATTGATGCCTCTAACTATAGGTGTTGAGACCTGTAATTATTATACTAACGGGCATTTAGATCGCTCGAATATTTGTACACATTTCGTAGAAAATTCAATTTTAGGGAAAATCACCTGAACTATAGACCACAAATTCAAAATAAATAAACGAAAATCTGCAATTGTGCTCCGATTTCGATGATTGATGCCTCTATCAATAGGTGTTGAGACCTGTAATTATTATGTTAACAGGCATTTAGATCGCTCAAATATTTCTACACATTTCGTAGAAAATTCAATTTTAGTGAAAATCACCTGAACTATAGACCACAAATTCAAAATAAAAAAACGAAAATCTGCAATTGTGCTCCGATTTCGATGATTGATCTATTTATCAATAGAACACTCTAATATTACTCCACATTTCGTAGAAAATTCAATTTTATGGAAAATCACCTGAACTATAGACCACAAATTCAAAATAAAAAAACGAAAATCTGCAATTGTGCTCTGATTTCGATGATTGATGCCTCTAACTATAGGTGTTGAGACCTGTAATTATTATACCAACGGGCATTTAGATCGCTCGAATATTTCTACACATTTCGTAGAAAATTCAATTTTAGGGAAAATCACCTGAACTATAGACCACAAATTCAAAATAAATAAACGAAAATCTGCAATTGTGCTCCGATTTCGATGATTGATCAATTTATCAATAGAACGCTCTAAAATTTCTCCACATTTCGTAGAAAATTCAATTTTATGGAAAATCACCTGAACTATAGACCACAAATTCAAAATAAATAAACGAAAATCTGCAATTGTGCTCCGATTTCGATGATTGATGCCTCTATCAATAGGTGTTGAGACCTGTAATTATTATGTTAACAGGCATTTAGATCGCTCAAATATTTCTACACATTTCGTAGAAAATTCAATTTTAGGGAAAATCACCTGAACTATAGACCACAAATTCAAAATAAATAAACGAAAATCTGCAATTGTGCTCCGATTTCGATGATTGATGCCTCTATCAATAGGTGTTGAGACCTGTAATTATTATGTTAACAGGCATTTAGATCGCTCAAATATTTCTACACATTTCGTAGAAAATTCAATTTTAGTGAAAATCACCTGAACCATAGACCACAAATTCAAAATAAATAAACGAAAATCTGCAATTGTGCTCTGATTTCGATGATTGATGCCTCTAACTATAGGTGTTGAGACCTGTAATTATTATACCAACGGGCATTTAGATCGCTCGAATATTTCTACACATTTCGTAGAAAATTCAATTTTAGGGAAAATCACCTGAACTATAGACCACAAATTCAAAATAAATAAACGAAAATCTGCAATTGTGCTCCGATTTCGATGATTGATGCCTCTATCAATAGGTGTTGAGACCTGTAATTATTATGTTAACAGGCATTTAGATCGCTCGAAAATTTCTACACATTTCGTAAAAAATTATATTTGAGGGAAAATCACCTGAACTATAGACCACAAATTCAAAATAAAAAAAACGAAAATCTGCAATTGTGCTCCGATTTCGATGATTGATGCCTCTATCAATAGGTGTTGAGACCTGTAATTATTATGCTAACGGGAATTTAGATCGCTCGAATATTTCTACACATTTCGTAGAAAATTCAATTTTAGGGAAAATCACCTGAACTATAGACCACAAATTCAAAATAAAAAAACGAAAATCTGCAATTGTGCTCCGATTTCGATGATTGATGCCTCTATCAATAGGTGTTGAGACCTGTAATTATTATGCCAACGGGCATTTAGATCGCTCGAATATTTCTACACATTTCGTAGAAAATTCAATTTTAGGGAAAATCACCTGAACTATAGACCACAAATTCAAAATAAAAAAATGAAAATCTGCAATTGTGCTCCGATTTCGATGATTGATGCCTCTATCAATAGGTGTTGAGACCTGTAATTATTATGTCAACGGACATTTAGATCGCTCGAAAATTTCTACACATTTCGTAAAAAATTATATTTGAGGGAAAATCACCTGAACTATAGACCACAAATTCAAAATAAAAAAAACGAAAATCTGCAATTGTGCTCCGATTTCGATGATTGATGCCTCTATCAATAGGTGTTGAGACCTGTAATTATTATGTCAACGGACATTTAGATCGCTCGAAAATTTCTACACATTTCGTAAAAAATTATATTTGAGGGAAAATCACCTGAACTATAGACCACAAATTCAAAATAAAAAAAACGAAAATCTGCAATTGTGCTCCGATTTCGATGATTGATGCCTCTATCAATAGGTGTTGAGACCTGTAATTATTATGCTAACGGGAATTTAGATCGCTCGAATATTTCTACACATTTCGTAGAAAATTCAATTTTAGGGAAAATCACCTGAACTATAGACCACAAATTCAAAATAAAAAAACGAAAATCTGCAATTGTGCTCCGATTTCGATGATTGATGCCTTTATCAATAGGTGTTGAGACCTGTAATTATTATGCCAACGGGCATTTAGATCGCTCGAATATTTCTACACATTTCGTAGAAAATTCAATTTTAGGGAAAATCACCTGAACTATAGACCACAAATTCAAAATAAAAAAACGAAAATCTGCAATTGTGCTCCGATTTCGATGATTGATCTATTTATCAATAGAACGCTCGAATATTTCTACAAATTTCGTAGAAAATTCAATTTTATGGAAAATCACCTGAACTATAGACCACAAATTCAAAATAAAAAAACGAAAATCTGCAATTGTGCTCCGATTTCGATGATTGATGCCTCTATCAATAGGTGTTGAGACCTGTAATTATTATACCAACGGGCATTTAGATCGCTCGAATATTTCTACACATTTCGTAGAAAATTCAATTTTAGGGAAAATCACCTGAACTATAGACCACAAATTCAAAATAAAAAAACGAAAATCTGCAATTGTGCTCCGATTTCGATGATTGATGCCTCTATCAATACGTTTTGAGACCTGTAATTATTATGCCAACGGGCATTTAGATCGCTCGAATATTTCTACACATTTCGTAGAAAATTCAATTTTATGGAAAATCACCTGAACTATAGACCACAAATTCAAAATAAAAAACGAAAATCTGCAATTGTGCTCCGATTTCGATGATTGATGCCTCTATCAATAGGTGTTGAGACCTGTAATTATTATGCCAACGGGCAGTTAGATCGCTCGAATATTTCTACACATTTCGTAGAAAATTCAATTTTAGGGAAAATCACCTGAACTATAGACCACAAATTCAAAATAAAAAAACGAAAATCTGCAATTGTGCCCCGATTTCGATGATTGATCTATTTATCAATAGAACGCTCTAATATTTCTACACATTTTGTAGAAATTTCAATTTTATGGAAAATCACCTGAACTATAGACCACAAATTCAAAATAAATAAACGAAAATCTGCAATTGTGCTCCGATTTCGATGATTGATGCCTCTATCAATAGGTGTTGAGACCTGTAATTATTATGTTAACAGGCATTTAGATCGCTCGAATATTTCTACACATTTCGTAGAAAATTCAATTTTAGGGAAAATCACCTGAACTATAGACCACAAATTCAAAATAAATAAACAAAAATCTGCAATTGTGCTCCGATTTCGATGATTGATGCCTCTATCAATAGGTGTTGAGACCTGTAATTATTAGGTCAACGGGCATTTAGATCGTTATGCCAACGGGCATTTAGTTCGCTCGAATATTTCTATTTCAATGGTGATTTCGATGATTGATGCCTCTAACAATATGTGTTGAGACCTGTAATTATTATACCAACGGGCATTTAGATCGCTCGAATATTTCTACACATTTCGTAGAAAATTCAATTTTAGGGAAAATCACCTGAACTATAGACCACAAATTCAAAATAAATAAACGAAAATCTGCAATTGTGCTCCGATTTCGATGATTGATGCCTCTATCAATAGGTGTTGAGACCTGTAATTATTATGCCAACGGGCATTTAGATCGCTCGAATATTTCTACACATTTCGTAGAAAATTCAATTTTAGGGAAAATCACCTGAACTATAGACCACAAATTCAAAATAAAAAAACGAAAATCTGCAATTGTGCTCCGATTTCGATGATTGATGCCTCTATCAATAGGTGTTAAGACCTGTAATTATTAGGTCAACGGGCATTTAGATCGCTCGAATATTTCTACACATTTCGTAGAAAATTCAATTTTAGGGAAAATCACCTGAACTATAGACCACAAATTCAAATTAAAAAAACGAAAATCTGCAATTGTGCTCCGATTTCGATGATTGATGCATCTATCAATAGGTGTTGAGACCTGTAATTATTATGCCAACGGGCATTTAGATCGCTCGAATATTTCTACACATTTCGTAGAAAATTCAATTTTAGTGAAAATCACCTGAACTATAGACCACAAATTCAAAATAAATAAACGAAAATCTGCAATTGTGCTCCGATTTCGATGATTGATGCCTCTATCAATAGGTGTTGAGACCTGTAATTATTATGCCAACGGGCATTTAGATCGCTCGAATATTTCTACACATTTCGTAGAAAATTCAATTTTAGTGAAAATCACCTGAACTATAGACCACAAATTCAAAATAAATAAACGAAAATCTGCAATTGTGCTCCGATTTCGATGATTGATGCCTCTATCAATAGGTGTTGAGACCTGTAATTATTATGTTAACAGGCATTTAGATCGCTCGAATATTTCTACACATTTCGTAGAAAATTCAATTTTAGGGAAAATCACCTGAACTATAGACCACAAATTCAAAATAAATAAACGAAAATCTGCAATTGTGCTCCGATTTCGATGATTGATGCCTCTATCAATAGGTGTTGATCCCTGTAATTATTAGGTCAACGGGCATTTAGATCGCTCGAATATTTCTACACATTTCGTAGAAAATTCAATTTTAGTGAAAATCACCTGAACTATAGACCACAAATTCAAAATAAATAAACGAAAATCTGCAATTGTGCTCCGATTTCGATGATTGATGCCTCTATCAATAGGTGTTGAGACCTGTAATTATTATGTTAACAGGCATTTAGATCGCTCGAATATTTCTACACATTTCGTAGAAAATTCAATTTTAGGGAAAATCACCTGAACTATAGACCACAAATTCAAAATAAATAAACGAAAATCTGCAATTGTGCTCCGATTTCGATGATTGATGCCTCTATCAATAGGTGTTGATCCCTGTAATTATTAGGTCAACGGGCATTTAGATCGCTCGAATATTTCTACACATTTCGTAGAAAATTCAATTTTAGGGAAAATCACCTGAACTATAGACCACAAATTCAAAATAAAAAAACGAAAATCTGCAATTGTGCTCCGATTTCGATGATTGATCTATTTATCAATAGAACGCTCGAATATTTCTACAAATTTCGTAGAAAATTCAATTTTATGGAAAATCACCTGAACTATAGACCACAAATTCAAAATAAAAAAACGAAAATCTGCAATTGTGCTCCGATTTTGATGATTGATGCCTCTATCAATAGGTGTTGAGACCTGTAATTATTATACCAACGGGCATTTAGATCGCTCGAATATTTCTACACATTTCGTAGAAAATTCAATTTTAGGGAAAATCACCTGAACTATAGACCACAAATTCAAAATAAAAAAACGAAAATCTGCAATTGTGCTCCGATTTCGATGATTGATGCCTCTATCAATACGTTTTGAGACCTGTAATTATTATGCCAACGGGCATTTAGATCGCTCGAATATTTCTACACATTTCGTAGAAAATTCAATTTTATGGAAAATCACCTGAACTATAGACCACAAATTCAAAATAAAAAACGAAAATCTGCAATTGTGCTCCGATTTCGATGATTGATGCCTCTATCAATAGGTGTTGAGACCTGTAATTATTATGCCAACGGGCAGTTAGATCGCTCGAATATTTCTACACATTTCGTAGAAAATTCAATTTTAGGGAAAATCACCTGAACTATAGACCACAAATTCAAAATAAAAAAACGAAAATCTGCAATTGTGCCCCGATTTCGATGATTGATCTATTTATCAATAGAACGCTCTAATATTTGTACACATTTTGTAGAAATTTCAATTTTATGGAAAATCACCTGAACTATAGACCACAAATTCAAAATAAATAAACGAAAATCTGCAATTGTGCTCCGATTTCGATGATTGATGCCTCTATCAATAGGTGTTGAGACCTGTAATTATTATGTTAACAGGCATTTAGATCGCTCGAATATTTCTACACATTTCGTAGAAAATTCAATTTTAGGGAAAATCACCTGAACTATAGACCACAAATTCAAAATAAATAAACAAAAATCTGCAATTGTGCTCCGATTTCGATGATTGATGCCTCTATCAATAGGTGTTGAGACCTGTAATTATTATGTCAACGGGCATTTAGATCGTTATGCCAACGGGCATTTAGTTCGCTCGAATATTTCTATTTCAATGGTGATTTCGATGATTGATGCCTCTAACAATATGTGTTGAGACCTGTAATTATTATACCAACGGGCATTTAGATCGCTCGAATATTTCTACACATTTCGTAGAAAATTCAATTTTAGGGAAAATCACCTGAACTATAGACCACAAATTCAAAATAAATAAACGAAAATCTGCAATTGTGCTCCGATTTCGATGATTGATGCCTCTATCAATAGGTGTTGAGACCTGTAATTATTATGCCAACGGGCATTTAGATCGCTCGAATATTTCTACACATTTCGTAGAAAATTCAATTTTAGGGAAAATCACCTGAACTATAGACCACAAATTCAAAATAAAAAAACGAAAATCTGCAATTGTGCTCCGATTTCGATGATTGATGCCTCTATCAATAGGTGTTAAGACCTGTAATTATTAGGTCAACGGGCATTTAGATCGCTCGAATATTTCTACACATTTCGTAGAAAATTCAATTTTAGGGAAAATCACCTGAACTATAGACCACAAATTCAAATTAAAAAAACGAAAATCTGCAATTGTGCTCCGATTTCGATGATTGATGCATCTATCAATAGGTGTTGAGACCTGTAATTATTATGCCAACGGGCATTTAGATCGCTCGAATATTTCTACACATTTCGTAGAAAATTCAATTTTAGTGAAAATCACCTGAACTATAGACCACAAATTCAAAATAAATAAACGAAAATCTGCAATTGTGCTCCGATTTCGATGATTGATGCCTCTATCAATAGGTGTTGAGACCTGTAATTATTATGTTAACAGGCATTTAGATCGCTCGAATATTTCTACACATTTCGTAGAAAATTCAATTTTAGGGAAAATCACCTGAACTATAGACCACAAATTCAAAATAAATAAACGAAAATCTGCAATTGTGCTCCGATTTCGATGATTGATGCCTCTATCAATAGGTGTTGATCCCTGTAATTATTAGGTCAACGGGCATTTAGATCGCTCGAATATTTCTACACATTTCGTAGAAAATTCAATTTTAGTGAAAATCACCTGAACTATAGACCACAAATTCAAAATAAATAAACGAAAATCTGCAATTGTGCTCCGATTTCGATGATTGATGCCTCTATCAATAGGTGTTGAGACCTGTAATTATTATGTTAACAGGCATTTAGATCGCTCGAATATTTCTACACATTTCGTAGAAAATTCAATTTTATGGAAAATCACCTGAACTATAGACCACAAATTCAAAATAAATAAACGAAAATCTGCAATTGTGCTCCGATTTCGATGATTGATGCCTTTATCAATAGGTGTTGAGACCTGTAATTATTATGCCAACGGGCATTTAGATCGCTCGAATATTTCTACACATTTCGTAGAAAATTCAATTTTAGGGAAAATCACCTGAACTATAGACCACAAATTCAAAATAAAAAAATGAAAATCTGCAATTGTGCTCCGATTTCGATGATTGATGCCTCTATCAATAGGTGTTGAGACCTGTAATTATTATGCCAACGGACATTTAGATCGCTCGAATATTTCTACACATTTCGTAGAAAATTCAATTTTAGGGAAAATCACCTGAACTATAGACCACAAATTCAAAATAAAAAAATGAAAATCTGCAATTGTGCTACGATTTCGATGATTGATGCCTCTATCAATAGGTGTTGAGACGTGTAATTATTATGCTAACGGGCATTTAGATCGCTCGAATATTTCTACACATTTCGTAGAAAATTCAATTTTAGGGAAAATCACCTGAACTATAGACCACAAATTCCAAATAAAAAAACGAAAATCTGCAATTGTGCTCCGATTTCGATGATTGATGCCTTTATCAATAGGTGTTGAGACCTGTAATTATTATGCCAACGGGCATTTAGATCGCTCGAATATTTCTACACATTTCGTAGAAAATTCAATTTTAGGGAAAATCACCTGAACTATAGACCACAAATTCAAAATAAATAAACGAAAATCTGCAATTGTGCTCCGATTTCGATGATTGATCTATTTATCAATAGAACGCTCGAATATTTCTACAAATTTCGTAGAAAATTCAATTTTATGGAAAATCACCTGAACTATAGACCACAAATTCAAAATAAAAAAACGAAAATCTGCAATTGTGCTCCGATTTCGATGATTGATGCCTCTATCAATCGGTGTTGAGACCTGTAATTATTATACCAACGGGCATTTAGATCGCTCGAATATTTCTACACATTTCGTAGAAAATTCAATTTTAGGGAAAATCACCTGAACTATAGACCACAAATTCAAAATAAAAAAACGAAAATCTGCAATTGTGCTCCGATTTCGATGATTGATGCCTCTATCAATACGTTTTGAGACCTGTAATTATTATGCCAACGGGCATTTATATCGCTCGAATATTTCTACACATTTCGTAGAAAATTCAATTTTAGGGAAAATCACCTGAACTATAGACCACAAATTCAAAATAAAAAACGAAAATCTGCAATTGTGCTCCGATTTCGATGATTGATGCCTCTATCAATAGGTGTTGAGACCTGTAATTATTATGCCAACGGGCAGTTAGATCGCTCGAATATTTCTACACATTTCGTAGAAAATTCAATTTTAGGGAAAATCACCTGAACCATATACCACAAATTCAAAATAAAAAAATGAAAATCTGCAATTGTGCTCCGATTTCGATGATTGATGCCTCTATCAATAGGTGTTGAGACCTGTAATTATTATGCTAACGGTCATTTAGATCGCTCGAATATTTCTACACATTTCGTAGAAAATTCAATTTTAGGGAAAATCACCTGAACTATAGACCACAAATTCAAAATAAATAAACGAAAATCTGCAATTGTGCTCCGATTTCGATGATTGATCTATTTATCAATAGAACGCTCGAATATTTCTACAAATTTCGTAGAAAATTCAATTTTATGGAAAATCACCTGAACTATAGACCACAAATTCAAAACGAAAATCTGCAATTGTGCTCCGATTTCGATGATTGATGCCTCTATCAATAGGTGTTGAGACCTGTAATTATTATGCCAACGGGCATTTAGATCGCTCGAATATTTCTACACATTTCGTAGAAAATTCAATTTTAGGGAAAATCACCTGAACTATAGACCACAAATTCAAAATAAAAAAATGAAAATCTGCAATTGTGCTCCGATTTCGATGATTGATGCCTCTATCAATAGGTGTTGAGACCTGTAATTATTATGCTAACGGGCATTTAGATCGCTCGAATATTTCTACACATTTCGTAGAAAATTCAATTTTAGGGAAAATCACCTGAACTATAGACCACAAATTCAAAATAAAAAAACGAAAATCTGCAATTGTGCTCCGATTTCGACGATTGATGCCTTTATCAACAGGTGTTGAGACCTGTAATTATTATGCCAACGGGCATTTAGATCGCTCGAATATTTCTACACATTTCGTAGAAAATTCAATTTTAGGGAAAATCACCTGAACTATAGACCACAAATTCAAAATAAAAAAATGAAAATCTGCAATTGTGCTCCGATTTCGATGATTGATGCCTCTATCAATAGGTGTTGAGACCTGTAATTATTATGTCAACGGACATTTAGATCGCTCGAAAATTTCTACACATTTCGTAAAAAATTATATTTGAGGGAAAATCACCTGAACTATAGACCACAAATTCAAAATAAAAAAAACGAAAATCTGCAATTGTGCTCCGATTTCGATGATTGATGCCTCTATCAATAGGTGTTGAGACCTGTAATTATTATGCTAACGGGAATTTAGATCGCTCGAATATTTCTACACATTTCGTAGAAAATTCAATTTTAGGGAAAATCACCTGAACTATAGACCACAAATTCAAAATAAAAAAACGAAAATCTGCAATTGTGCTCCGATTTCGATGATTGATGCCTTTATCAATAGGTGTTGAGACCTGTAATTATTATGCCAACGGGCATTTAGATCGCTCGAATATTTCTACACATTTCGTAGAAAATTCAATTTTAGGGAAAATCACCTGAACTATAGACCACAAATTCAAAATAAAAAAACGAAAATCTGCAATTGTGCTCCGATTTCGATGATTGATCTATTTATCAATAGAACGCTCGAATATTTCTACAAATTTCGTAGAAAATTCAATTTTATGGAAAATCACCTGAACTATAGACCACAAATTCAAAATAAAAAAACGAAAATCTGCAATTGTGCTCCGATTTCGATGATTGATGCCTCTATCAATAGGTGTTGAGACCTGTAATTATTATACCAACGGGCATTTAGATCGCTCGAATATTTCTACACATTTCGTAGAAAATTCAATTGTGCTCCGATTTCGATGATTGATGCCTCTATCAATAGGTGTTGAGACCTGTAATTATTATGTTAACAGGCATTTAGATCGCTCTAAAATTTCTCCACATTTCGTAGAAAATTCAATTTTATGGAAAATCACCTGAACTATAGACCACAAATTCAAAATAAATAAACGAAAATCTGCAATTGTGCTCCGATTTCGATGATTGATGCCTCTATCAATAGGTGTTGAGACCTGTAATTATTATGTTAACAGGCATTTAGATCGCTCAAATATTTCTACACATTTCGTAGAAAATTCAATTTTAGGGAAAATCACCTGAACTATAGATCTCAAATTCAAAATAAATAAACGAAAATCAGCAATTGTGCTCCGATTTCGATGATTGATGCCTCTATCAATAGGTGTTGAGACCTGTAATTATTATGTTAACAGGCATTTAGATCGCTCAAATATTTCTACACATTTCGTAGAAAATTAAATTTTAGTGAAAATCACCTGAACTATAGACCACAAATTCAAAATAAATAAACGAAAATCTGCAATTGTGCTCTGATTTCGATGATTGATGCCTCTAACTATAGGTGTTGAGACCTGTAATTATTATACCAACGGGCATTTAGATCGCTCGAATATTTCTACACATTTCGTAGAAAATTCAATTTTAGGGAAAATCACCTGAACTATAGACCACAAATTCAAAATAAAAAAACAAAAATCTGCAATTGTGCTCCGATTTCGATGATTGATCAATTTATCAATAGAACGCTCTAAAATTTCTCCACATTTCGTAGAAAATTCAATTTTATGGAAAATCATCTGAACTATAGACCACAAATTCAAAATAAAAAAACAAAAATCTGCAATTGTGCTCTGATTTCTATGATTGATGCCTCTAACTATAGGTGTTGAGACCTGTAATTATTATACCAACGGGCATTTAGATCGCTCGAATATTTCTACACATTTCGTAGAAAATTCAATTTTAGGGAAAATCACCTGAACTATAGACCACAAATTCAAAATAAAAAAATGAAAATCTGCAATTGTGCTCCGATTTCGATGATTGATGCCTCTATCAATAGGTGTTGAGACCTGTAATTATTATGTTAACAGGCATTTAGATCGCTCAAATATTTCTACACATTTCGTAGAAAATTCAATTTTAGTGAAAATCACCTGAACTATAGACCACAAATTCAAAATAAAAAAACGAAAATCTGCAATTGTGCTCCGATTTCGATGATTGATCTATTTATCAATAGAACACTCTAATATTACTCCACATTTCGTAGAAAATTCAATTTTATGGAAAATCACCTGAACTATAGACCACAAATTCAAAATAAAAAAACGAAAATCTGCAATTGTGCTCTGATTTCGATGATTGATGCCTCTAACTATAGGTGTTGAGACCTGTAATTATTATACCAACGGGCATTTAGATCGCTCGAATATTTCTACACATTTCGTAGAAAATTCAATTTTAGGGAAAATCACCTGAACTATAGACCACAAATTCAAAATAAATAAACGAAAATCTGCAATTGTGCTCCGATTTCGATGATTGATCAATTTATCAATAGAACGCTCTAAAATTTCTCCACATTTCGTAGAAAATTCAATTTTATGGAAAATCACCTGAACTATAGACCACAAATTCAAAATAAATAAACGAAAATCTGCAATTGTGCTCCGATTTCGATGATTGATGCCTCTATCAATAGGTGTTGAGACCTGTAATTATTATGTTAACAGGCATTTAGATCGCTCAAATATTTCTACACATTTCGTAGAAAATTCAATTTTAGGGAAAATCACCTGAACTATAGATCTCAAATTCAAAATAAATAAACGAAAATCAGCAATTGTGCTCCGATTTCGATGATTGATGCCTCTATCAATAGGTGTTGAGACCTGTAATTATTATGTTAACAGGCATTTAGATCGCTCAAATATTTCTACACATTTCGTAGAAAATTAAATTTTAGTGAAAATCACCTGAACTATAGACCACAAATTCAAAATAAATAAACGAAAATCTGCAATTGTGCTCTGATTTCGATGATTGATGCCTCTAACTATAGGTGTTGAGACCTGTAATTATTATACCAACGGGCATTTAGATCGCTCGAATATTTCTACACATTTCGTAGAAAATTCAATTTTAGGGAAAATCACCTGAACTATAGACCACAAATTCAAAATAAAAAAACAAAAATCTGCAATTGTGCTCCGATTTCGATGATTGATCAATTTATCAATAGAACGCTCTAAAATTTCTCCACATTTCGTAGAAAATTCAATTTTATGGAAAATCATCTGAACTATAGACCACAAATTCAAAATAAAAAAACAAAAATCTGCAATTGTGCTCTGATTTCTATGATTGATGCCTCTAACTATAGGTGTTGAGACCTGTAATTATTATACCAACGGGCATTTAGATCGCTCGAATATTTCTACACATTTCGTAGAAAATTCAATTTTAGGGATCTATTTATCAATAGAACACTCTAATATTACTCCACATTTCGTAGAAAATTCAATTTTATGGAAAATCACCTGAACTATAGACCACAAATTCAAAATAAAAAAACGAAAATCTGCAATTGTGCTCTGATTTCGATGATTGATGCCTCTAACTATAGGTGTTGAGACCTGTAATTATTATACCAACGGGCATTTAGATCGCTCGAATATTTCTACACATTTCGTAGAAAATTCAATTTTAGGGAAAATCACCTGAACTATAGACCACAAATTCAAAATAAATAAACGAAAATCTGCAATTATGCTCCAATTTCGATGATTGATCAATTTATCAATAGAACGCTCTAAAATTTCTCTACATTTCGTAGAAAATTCAATTTTATGGAAAATCATCTGAACTATAGACCACAAATTCAAAATAAAAAAACGAAAATCTGCAATTGTGCTCTGATTTCGATGATTGATGCCTCTAACTATAGGTGTTGAGACCTGTAATTATTATACAAACGGGCATTTAGATCGCTCGAATATTTCTACACATTTCGTAGAAAATTCAATTTTAGAGAAAATCACCTGAACTATAGACCACAAATTCAAAATAAAAAAACAAAAATCTGCAATTGTGCTCCGATTTCGATGATTGATCAATTTATCAATAGAACGCTCTAAAATTTCTCCACATTTCGTAGAAAATTCAATTTTATGGAAAATCATCTGAACTATAGACCACAAATTCAAAATAAAAAAACGAAAATCTGCAATTGTGCTCCGATTTCGATGATTGATCTATTTATCAATAGAACACTCTAATATTACTCCACATTTCGTAGAAAATTCAATTTTATGGAAAATCACCTGAACTATAGACCACAAATTCAAAATAAAAAAACGAAAATCTGCAATTGTGCTCTGATTTCGATGATTGATGCCTCTAACTATAGGTGTTGAGACCTGTAATTATTATACCAACGGGCATTTAGATCGCTCGAATATTTCTACACATTTCGTAGAAAATTCAATTTTAGGGAAAATCACCTGAACTATAGACCACAAATTCAAAATAAATAAACGAAAATCTGCAATTATGCTCCAATTTCGATGATTGATCAATTTATCAATAGAACGCTCTAAAATTTCTCTACATTTCGTAGAAAATTCAATTTTATGGAAAATCATCTGAACTATAGACCACAAATTCAAAATAAAAAAACGAAAATCTGCAATTGTGCTCTGATTTCGATGATTGATGCCTCTAACTATAGGTGTTGAGACCTGTAATTATTATACAAACGGGCATTTAGATCGCTCGAATATTTCTACACATTTCGTAGAAAATTCAATTTTAGAGAAAATCACCTGAACTATAGACCACAAATTCAAAATAAAAAAACAAAAATCTGCAATTGTGCTCCGATTTCGATGATTGATCAATTTATCAATAGAACGCTCTAAAATTTCTCCACATTTCGTAGAAAATTCAATTTTATGGAAAATCACCTGAACTATAGACCACAAATTCAAAATAAATAAACGAAAATCTGCAATTGTGCTCCGATTTCGATGATTGATGCCTCTATCAATAGGTGTTGAGACCTGTAATTATTATGTTAACAGGCATTTAGATCGCTCAAATATTTCTACACATTTCGTAGAAAATTCAATTTTAGTGAAAATCACCTGAACTATGGACCACAAATTCAAAATAAAAAAACGAAAATCTGCAATTGTGCTCCGATTTCGATGATTGATCTATTTATCAATAGAACACTCTAATATTACTCCACATTTCGTAGAAAATTCAATTTTATGGAAAATCACCTGAACTATAGACCACAAATTCAAAATAAAAAAACGAAAATCTGCAATTGTGCTCTGATTTCGATGATTGATGCCTCTAACTATAGGTGTTGAGACCTGTAATTATTATACCAACGGGCATTTAGATCGCTCGAATATTTCTACACATTTCGTAGAAAATTCAATTTTAGGGAAAATCACCTGAACTATAGACCACAAATTCAAAATAAATAAACGAAAATCTGCAATTGTGCTCTGATTTCGATGATTGATCAATTTATCAATAGAACGCTCTAAAATTTCTCCACATTTCGTAGAAAATTCAATTTTATGGAAAATCACCTGAACTATAGACCACAAATTCAAAATAAATAAACGAAAATCTGCAATTGTGCTCCGATTTCGATGATTGATGCCTCTATCAATAGGTGTTGAGACCTGTAATTATTATGTTAACAGGCATTTAGATCGCTCAAATATTTCTACACATTTCGTAGAAAATTCAATTTTAGGGAAAATCACCTGAACTATAGACCACAAATTCAAAATAAATAAACGAAAATCTGCAATTGTGCTCCGATTTCGATGATTGATGCCTCTATCAATAGGTGTTGAGACCTGTAATTATTATGTTAACAGGCATTTAGATCGCTCAAATATTTCTACACATTTCGTAGAAAATTCAATTTTAGTGAAAATCACCTGAACTATAGACCACAAATTCAAAATAAAAAAACGAAAATCTGCAATTGTGCTCCGATTTCGATGATTGATCTATTTATCAATAGAACACTCTAATATTACTCCACATTTCGTAGAAAATTCAATTTTATGGAAAATCACCTGAACTATAGACCACAAATTCAAAATAAAAAAACGAAAATCTGCAATTGTGCTCTGATTTCGATGATTGATGCCTCTAACTATAGGTGTTGAGACCTGTAATTATTATACCAACGGGCATTTAGATCGCTCGAATATTTCTACACATTTCGTAGAAAATTCAATTTTAGGGAAAATCACCTGAACTATAGACCACAAATTCAAAATAAATAAACGAAAATCTGCAATTATGCTCCAATTTCGATGATTGATCAATTTATCAATAGAACGCTCTAAAATTTCTCCACATTTCGTAGAAAATTCAATTTTATGGAAAATCATCTGAACTATAGACCACAAATTCAAAATAAAAAAACGAAAATCTGCAATTGTGCTCTGATTTCGATGATTGATGCCTCTAACTATAGGTGTTGAGACCTGTAATTATTATACAAACGGGCATTTAGATCGCTCGAATATTTCTACACATTTCGTAGAAAATTCAATTTTAGAGAAAATCACCTGAACTATAGACCACAAATTCAAAATAAAAAAACAAAAATCTGCAATTGTGCTCCGATTTCGATGATTGATCAATTTATCAATAGAACGCTCTAAAATTTCTCCACATTTCGTAGAAAATTCAATTTTATGGAAAATCACCTGAACTATAGACCACAAATTCAAAATAAATAAACGAAAATCTGCAATTGTGCTCCGATTTCGATGATTGATGCCTCTATCAATAGGTGTTGAGACCTGTAATTATTATGTTAACAGGCATTTAGATCGCTCAAATATTTCTACACATTTCGTAGAAAATTCAATTTTAGTGAAAATCACCTGAACTATGGACCACAAATTCAAAATAAAAAAACGAAAATCTGCAATTGTGCTCCGATTTCGATGATTGATCTATTTATCAATAGAACACTCTAATATTACTCCACATTTCGTAGAAAATTCAATTTTATGGAAAATCACCTGAACTATAGACCACAAATTCAAAATAAAAAAACGAAAATCTGCAATTGTGCTCTGATTTCGATGATTGATGCCTCTAACTATAGGTGTTGAGACCTGTAATTATTATACCAACGGGCATTTAGATCGCTCGAATATTTCTACACATTTCGTAGAAAATTCAATTTTAGGGAAAATCACCTGAACTATAGACCACAAATTCAAAATAAATAAACGAAAATCTGCAATTGTGCTCTGATTTCGATGATTGATCAATTTATCAATAGAACGCTCTAAAATTTCTCCACATTTCGTAGAAAATTCAATTTTATGGAAAATCACCTGAACTATAGACCACAAATTCAAAATAAATAAACGAAAATCTGCAATTGTGCTCCGATTTCGATGATTGATGCCTCTATCAATAGGTGTTGAGACCTGTAATTATTATGTTAACAGGCATTTAGATCGCTCAAATATTTCTACACATTTCGTAGAAAATTCAATTTTAGGGAAAATCACCTGAACTATAGACCACAAATTCAAAATAAATAAACGAAAATCTGCAATTGTGCTCCGATTTCGATGATTGATGCCTCTATCAATAGGTGTTGAGACCTGTAATTATTATGTTAACAGGCATTTAGATCGCTCAAATATTTCTACACATTTCGTAGAAAATTCAATTTTAGTGAAAATCACCTGAACTATAGACCACAAATTCAAAATAAAAAAACGAAAATCTGCAATTGTGCTCCGATTTCGATGATTGATCTATTTATCAATAGAACACTCTAATATTACTCCACATTTCGTAGAAAATTCAATTTTATGGAAAATCACCTGAACTATAGACCACAAATTCAAAATAAATAAACGAAAATCTGCAATTGTGCTCTGATTTCGATGATTGATGCCTCTAACTATAGGTGTTGAGACCTGTAATTATTATACCAACGGGCATTTAGATCGCTCGAATATTTCTACACATTTCGTAGAAAATTCAATTTTAGGGAAAATCACCTGAACTATAGACCACAAATTCAAAATAAAAAAACGAAAATCTGCAATTGTGCTCTGATTTCGATGATTGATGCCTCTAACTATAGGTGTTGAGACCTGTAATTATTATACCAACGGGCATTTAGATCGCTCGAATATTTCTACACATTTCGTAGAAAATTCAATTTTAGAGAAAATCACCTGAACTATAGACCACAAATTCAAAATAAAAAAACAAAAATCTGCAATTGTGCTCCGATTTCGATGATTGATCAATTTATCAATAGAACGCTCTAAAATTTCTCCACATTTCGTAGAAAATTCAATTTTAGGGAAAATCACCTGAACTATAGACCACAAATTCAAAATAAAAAAACAAAAATCTGCAATTGTGCTCCGATTTCGATGATTGATCAATTTATCAATAGAACGCTCTAAAATTTCTCCACATTTCGTAGAAAATTCAATTTTATGGAAAATCATCTGAACTATAGACCACAAATTCAAAATAAAAAAACAAAAATCTGCAATTGTGCTCTGATTTCGATGATTGATGCCTCTAACTATAGGTGTTGAGACCTGTAATTATTATACCAACGGGCATTTAGATCGCTCGAATATTTCTACACATTTCGTAGAAAATTCAATTTTAGGAAAAATCACCTGAACTATAGACCACAAATTCAAAATAAAAAAACAAAAATCTGCAATTGTGCTCCGATTTCAATGATTGATCAATTTATCAATAGAACGCTCTAAAATTTCTCCACATTTCGTAGAAAATTCAATTTTATGGAAAATCATCTGAACTATAGACCACAAATTCAAAATAAAAAAACAAAAATCTGCAATTGTGCTCTGATTTCGATGATTGATGCCTCTAACTATAGGTGTTGAGACCTGTAATTATTATACCAACGGGCATTTAGATCGCTCGAATATTTCTACACATTTCGTAGAAAATTCAATTTTAGGGAAAATCACCTGAACTATAGACCACAAATTCAAAAAAAAAAACAAAAATCTGCAATTGTGCTCCGATTTCAATGATTGATCAATTTATCAATAGAACGCTCTAAAATTTCTCCACATTTCGTAGAAAATTCAATTTTATGGAAAATCATCTGAACTATAGACCACAAATTCAAAATAAAAAAACAAAAATCTGCAATTGTGCTCTGATTTCGATGATTGATGCCTCTAACTATAGGTGTTGAGACCTGTAATTATTATACCAACGGGCATTTAGATCGCTCGAATATTTGTACACATTTCGTAGAAAATTCAATTTTAGGGAAAATCACCTGAACTATAGACCACAAATTCAAAATAAAAAAACGAAAATCTGCAATTGTGCTCTGATTTCGATGATTGATGCCTCTAACTATAGGTGTTGAGACCTGTAATTATTATACCAACGGGCATTTAGATCGCTCGAATATTTCTACACATTTCGTAGAAAATTCAATTTTAGAGAAAATCACCTGAACTATAGACCACAAATTCAAAATAAAAAAACAAAAATCTGCAATTGTGCTCCGATTTCGATGATTGATCAATTTATCAATAGAACGCTCTAAAATTTCTCCACATTTCGTAGAAAATTCAATTTTATGGAAAATCATCTGAACTATAGACCACAAATTCAAAATAAAAAAACAAAAATCTGCAATTGTGCTCTGATTTCGATGATTGATGCCTCTAACTATAGGTGTTGAGACCTGTAATTATTATACCAACGGGCATTTAGATCGCTCGAATATTTCTACACATTTCGTAGAAAATTCAATTTTAGGGAAAATCACCTGAACTATAGACCACAAATTCAAAATAAAAAAACAAAAATCTGCAATTGTGCTCCGATTTCAATGATTGATCAATTTATCAATAGAACGCTCTAAAATTTCTCCACATTTCGTAGAAAATTCAATTTTATGGAAAATCATCTGAACTATAGACCACAAATTCAAAATAAAAAAACAAAAATCTGCAATTGTGCTCCGATTTCGATGATTGATGCCTCTATCAATAGGTGTTGAGACCTGTAATTATTATGTTAACAGGCATTTAGATCGCTCAAATATTTCTACACATTTCGTAGAAAATTCAATTTTAGTGAAAATCACCTGAACTATAGACCACAAATTCAAAATAAAAAAACGAAAATCTGCAATTGTGCTCCGATTTCGATGATTGATCTATTTATCAATAGAACACTCTAATATTACTCCACATTTCGTAGAAAATTCAATTTTATGGAAAATCACCTGAACTATAGACCACAAATTCAAAATAAAAAAACGAAAATCTGCAATTGTGCTCTGATTTCGATGATTGATGCCTCTAACTATAGGTGTTGAGACCTGTAATTATTATACCAACGGGCATTTAGATCGCTCGAATATTTCTACACATTTCGTAGAAAATTCAATTTTAGGGAAAATCACCTGAACTATAGACCACAAATTCAAAATAAAGAAACGAAAATCTGCAATTGTGCTCCGATTTCGATGATTGATCAATTTATCAATAGAACGCTCTAAAATTTCTCCACATTTCGTAGAAAATTCAATTTTATGGAAAATCACCTGAACTATAGACCACAAATTCAAAATAAAAAAACGAAAATCTGCAATTGTGCTCCGATTTCGATGATTGATCTATTTATCAATAGAACACTCTAATATTACTCCACATTTCGTAGAAAATTCAATTTTATGGAAAATCACCTGAACTATAGACCACAAATTCAAAATAAAAAAACGAAAATCTGCAATTGTGCTCCGATTTCGATGATTGATCTATTTATCAATAGAACACTCTAATATTACTCCACATTTCGTAGAAAATTCAATTTTAGGGAAAATCACCTGAACTATAGACCACAAATTCAAAATAAAAAAACGAAAATCTGCAATTGTGCTCTGATTTCGATGATTGATGCCTCTAACTATAGGTGTTGAGACCTGTAATTATTATACCAACGGGCATTTAGATCGATCGAATATTTCTACACATTTCGTAGAAAATTCAATTTTAGGGAAAATCACCTGAACTATAGACCACAAATTCAAAATAAAAAAACAAAAATCTGCAATTGTGCTCCGATTTCGATGATTGATCAATTTATCAATAGAACACTCTAATATTACTCCACATTTCGTAGAAAATTCAATTTTATGGAAAATCATCTGAACTATAGACCACAAATTCAAAATAAAAAAACAAAAATCTGCAATTGTGCTCTGATTTCGATGATTGATGCCTCTAACTATAGGTGTTGAGACCTGTAATTATTATACCAACGGGCATTTAGATCGCTCGAATATTTCTACACATTTCGTAGAAAATTCAATTTTAGGGAAAATCACCTGAACTATAGACCACAAATTCAAAATAAATAAACGAAAATCTGCAATTGTGCTCCGATTTCGATGATTGATGCCTCTATCAATAGGTGTTGAGACCTGTAATTATTATGTTAACAAGCATTTAGATCGCTCAAATATTTCTACACATTTCGTAGAAAATTCAATTTTAGTGAAAATCACCTGAACTATAGACCACAAATTCAAAATAAAAAAACGAAAATCTGCAATTGTGCTCCGATTTCGATGATTGATCTATTTATCAATAGAACACTCTAATATTACTCCACATTTCGTAGAAAATTCAATTTTATGGAAAATCACCTGAACTATAGACCACAAATTCAAAATAAAAAAACGAAAATCTGCAATTGTGCTCTGATTTCGATGATTGATGCCTCTAACTATAGGTGTTGAGACCTGTAATTATTATACCAACGGGCATTTAGATCGCTCGAATATTTCTACACATTTCGTAGAAAATTCAATTTTAGGGAAAATCACCTGAACTATAGACCACAAATTCAAAATAAATAAACGAAAATCTGCAATTATGGTCCAATTTCGATGATTGATCAATTTATCAATAGAACGCTCTAAAATTTCTCCACATTTCGTAGAAAATTCAATTTTATGGAAAATCACCTGAACTATAGACCACAAATTCAAAATAAATAAACGAAAATCTGCAATTGTGCTCTGATTTCGATGATTGATGCCTCTAACTATAGGTGTTGAGACCTGTAATTATTATACCAACGGGCATTTAGATCGCTCGAATATTTCTACACATTTCGTAGAAAATTCAATTTTAGGGACAATCACCTGAACTATAGACCACAAATTCAAAATAAATAAACGAAAATCTGCAATTGTGCTCCGATTTCGATGATTGATGCCTCTATCAATAGGTGTTGAGACCTGTAATTATTATGTTAACAGGCATTTAGATCGCTCTAAAATTTCTCCACATTTCGTAGAAAATTCAATTTTATGGAAAATCACCTGAACTATAGACCACAAATTCAAAATAAATAAACGAAAATCTGCAATTGTGCTCCGATTTCGATGATTGATGCCTCTATCAATAGGTGTTGAGACCTGTAATTATTATGTTAACAGGCATTTAGATCGCTCAAATATTTCTACACATTTCGTAGAAAATTCAATTTTAGTGAAAATCACCTGAACTATAGACCACAAATTCAAAATAAAAAAACGAAAATCTGCAATTGTGCTCCGATTTCGATGATTGATCTATTTATCAATAGAACACTCTAATATTACTCCACATTTCGTAGAAAATTCAATTTTATGGAAAATCACCTGAACTATAGACCACAAATTCAAAATAAAAAAACGAAAATCTGCAATTGTGCTCTGATTTCGATGATTGATGCCTCTAACTATAGGTGTTGAGACCTGTAATTATTATACCAACGGGCATTTAGATCGCTCGAATATTTCTACACATTTCGTAGAAAATTCAATTTTAGGGAAAATCACCTGAACTATAGACCACAAATTCAAAATAAATAAACGAAAATCTGCAATTGTGCTCCGATTTCGATGATTGATGCCTCTATCAATAGGTGTTGAGACCTGTAATTATTATGTTAACAGGCATTTAGATCGCTCAAATATTTCTACACATTTCGTAGAAAATTCAATTTTAGTGAAAATCACCTGAACTATAGACCACAAATTCAAAATAAAAAAACGAAAATCTGCAATTGTGCTCCGATTTCGATGATTGATCTATTTATCAATAGAACACTAATATTACTCCACATTTCGTAGAAAATTCAATTTTATGGAAAATCACCTGAACTATAGACCACAAATTCAAAATAAAAAAACGAAAATCTGCAATTATGCTCTGATTTCGATGATTGATGCCTCTAACTATAGGTGTTGAGACCTGTAATTATTATACCAACGGGCATTTAGATCGCTCGAATATTTCTACACATTTCGTAGAAAATTCAATTTTAGGGAAAATCACCTGAACTATAGACCACAAATTCAAAATAAATAAACGAAAATCTGCAATTATGCTCCAATTTCGATGATTGATCAATTTATCAATAGAACGCTCTAAAATTTCTCCACATTTCGTAGAAAATTCAATTTTATGGAAAATCACCTGAACTATAGACCACAAATTCAAAATAAATAAACGAAAATCTGCAATTGTGCTCTGATTTCGATGATTGATGCCTCTAACTATAGGTGTTGAGACCTGTAATTATTATACCAACGGGCATTTAGATCGCTCAAATATTTCTACACATTTCGTAGAAAATTCAATTTTAGGGACAATCACCTGAACTATAGACCACAAATTCAAAATAAATAAACGAAAATCTGCAATTGTGCTCCGATTTCGATGATTGATGCCTCTATCAATAGGTGTTGAGACCTGTAATTATTATGCCAACGGGCATTTAGATCGCTCGAATATTTCTACACATTTCGTAGAAAATTCAATTTTAGGGAAAATCACCTGAACTATAGACCACAAATTCAAAATAAAAAAACGAAAATCTGCAATTGTGCTCCGATTTCGATGATTGATGCCTCTATCAATAGGTGTTGAGACCTGTAATTATTATGTTAACAGGCATTTAGATCGCTCAAATATTTCTACACATTTCGTAGAAAATTCAATTTTAGGGAAAATCACCTGAACTATAGACCACAAATTCAAAATAAATAAACGAAAATCTCCAATTGTGCTCCGATTTCGATGATTGATGCCTCTATCAATAGGTGTTGAGACCTGTAATTATTATGTTAACAGGCATTTAGATCGCTCTAAAATTTCTCCACATTTCGTAGAAAATTCAATTTTATGGAAAATCACCTGAACTATAGACCACAAATTCAAAATAAATAAACGAAAATCTGCAATTGTGCTCCGATTTCGATGATTGATGCCTCTATCAATAGGTGTTGAGACCTGTAATTATTATGTTAACAGGCATTTAGATCGCTCAAATATTTCTACACATTTCGTAGAAAATTCAATTTTAGTGAAAATCACCTGAACTATAGACCACAAATTCAAAATAAAAAAACGAAAATCTGCAATTGTGCTCCGATTTCGATGATTGATCTATTTATCAATAGAACACTCTAATATTACTCCACATTTCGTAGAAAATTCAATTTTATGGAAAATCACCTGAACTATAGACCACAAATTCAAAATAAAAAAACGAAAATCTGCAATTGTGCTCTGATTTCGATGATTGATGCCTCTAACTATAGGTGTTGAGACCTGTAATTATTATACCAACGGGCATTTAGATCGCTCAAATATTTCTACACATTTCGTAGAAAATTCAATTTTAGGGACAATCACCTGAACTATAGACCACAAATTCAAAATAAATAAACGAAAATCTGCAATTGTGCTCCGATTTCGATGATTGATGCCTCTATCAATAGGTGTTGAGACCTGTAATTATTATGCCAACGGGCATTTAGATCGCTCGAATATTTCTACACATTTCGTAGAAAATTCAATTTTAGGGAAAATCACCTGAACTATAGACCACAAATTCAAAATAAAAAAACGAAAATCTGCAATTGTGCTCCGATTTCGATGATTGATGCCTCTATCAATAGGTGTTGAGACCTGTAATTATTATGTTAACAGGCATTTAGATCGCTCAAATATTTCTACACATTTCGTAGAAAATTCAATTTTAGGGAAAATCACCTGAACTATAGACCACAAATTCAAAATAAATAAACGAAAATCTGCAATTGTGCTCCGATTTCGATGATTGATGCCTCTATCAATAGGTGTTGAGACCTGTAATTATTATGTTAACAGGCATTTAGATCGCTCTAAAATTTCTCCACATTTCGTAGAAAATTCAATTTTATGGAAAATCACCTGAACTATAGACCACAAATTCAAAATAAATAAACGAAAATCTGCAATTGTGCTCCGATTTCGATGATTGATGCCTCTATCAATAGGTGTTGAGACCTGTAATTATTATGTTAACAGGCATTTAGATCGCTCAAATATTTCTACACATTTCGTAGAAAATTCAATTTTAGGGAAAATCACCTGAACTATAGACCACAAATTCAAAATAAAAAAACGAAAATTTGCAATTGTGCTCCGATTTCGATGATTGATCTATTTATCAATAGAACACTCTAATATTACTCCACATTTCGTAGAAAATTCAATTTTATGGAAAATCACCTGAACTATAGACCACAAATTCAAAATAAAAAAACGAAAATCTGCAATTGTGCTCTGATTTCGATGATTGATGCCTCTAACTATAGGTGTTGAGACCTGTAATTATTATACCAACGGGCATTTAGATCGCTCGAATATTTCTACACATTTCGTAGAAAATTCAATTTTAGGGAAAATCACCTGAACTATAGACCACAAATTCAAAATAAATAAACGAAAATCTGCAATTGTGCTCCGATTTCGATGATTGATGCCTCTATCAATAGGTGTTGAGACCTGTAATTATTATGTTAACAGGCATTTAGATCGCTCAAATATTTCTACACATTTCGTAGAAAATTCAATTTTAGTGAAAATCACCTGAACTATAGACCACAAATTCAAAATAAAAAAACGAAAATCTGCAATTGTGCTCCGATTTCGATGATTGATCTATTTATCAATAGAACACTCTAATATTACTCCACATTTCTTAGAAAATTCAATTTTATGGAAAATCACCTGAACTATAGACCACAAATTCAAAATAAAAAAACGAAAATCTGCAATTGTGCTCTGATTTCGATGATTGATGCCTCTAACTATAGGCGTTGAGACCTGTAATTATTATACCAACGGGCATTTAGATCGCTCGAATATTTCTACACATTTCGTAGAAAATTCAATTTTAGGGAAAATCACCTGAACTATAGACCACAAATTCAAAATAAATAAACGAAAATCTGCAATTGTGCTCCGATTTCGATGATTGATCAATTTATCAATAGAAAGCTCTAAAATTTCTCCACATTTCGTAAAAAATTCAATTTTATGGAAAATCACCTGAACTATAGACCACAAATTCAAAATAAAAAAACGAAAATCTGCAATTGTGCTCCGATTTCGATGATTGATGCCTCTATCAATAGGTGTTGAGACCTGTAATTATTATACCAACGGGCATTTAGATCGCTCGAATATTTCTACACATTTCGTAGAAAATTCAATTTTAGGGAAAATCACCTGAACTATAGACCACAAATTCAAAATAAAAAAACGAAAATCTGCAATTGTGCTCCGATTTCGATGATTGATGCCTCTATCAATAGGTGTTGAGACCTGTAATTATTATGTTAACAGGCATTTAGATCGCTCAAATATTTCTACACATTTCGTAGAAAATTCAATTTTAGGGAAAATCACCTGAACTATAGACCACAAATTCAAAATAAATAAACGAAAATCTGCAATTGTGCTCCGATTTCGATGATTGATGCCTCTATCAATAGGTGTTGAGACCTGTAATTATTATGTGAACAGGCATTTAGATCGCTCAAATATTTCTACACATTTCGTAGAAAATTCAATTTTAGTGAAAATCACCTGAACTATAGACCACAAATTCAAAATAAAAAAACGAAAATCTGCAATTGTGCTCCGATTTCGATGATTGAACTATAGACCACAAATTCAAAATAAAAAAACGAAAATCTGCAATTGTGCTCTGATTTCGATGATTGATGCCTCTAACAATAGGTGTTGAGACCTGTAATTATTATACCAACGGGCATTTAGATCGCTCGAATATTTCTACACATTTCGTGCTGGCGAGAGCTGGCTCAATGGATTCTGGGGTGAGCCAATCATTGCTAAACCCATTCGAAAGAAGTTCAATGTTTTTAAGATCACCAAACAATCATACTAACTCTGCAAATCAGCAGAAAGACGAAAACGCTGAACTCTGTCGAAAACTCAGTGAAGTAGAGGTACTTTTAACCCAATTAAGAAGCGAAATTGAAAAGCTGAAAAATGAAGAATTGAAGAAGCCCAAACCAATGGAGATTTCTGAAAACCCGCTAACTTGTTATAATGAAACAAGTACTCACACTAGTTATAACAATGAGTTCCATACTGATGAAGAGGATCTCATGAGAGAAACAGATTGGGTACTGAAAAGGAAGAAAAGATCTACCAAAAAACGAAAAGCAGAATTCTCGCCTGAAGTTGGAGATCATTCGCAAGCTAATGTATTAGTAACTGGTGATACTAATACCAAACGAGCTCACCAGCAACAGCAACAAAATCGGCAACAAAAGGTTGTACCGAAAGAAAAGGCTCCTCCGCCAATTAATGTAATCGGCATAACAGAATTTGCTAGTATACAATCTATAATGAAATCAGTTACAGCTAAGGAATATAGGTAGTGTCACTAAACAATAACGTGTGGAAAATCAGTACACCAGATTCCGATACATATAGAGCTCTAGCAACAAAGCTCAATGCGGAAGGTAAAGAATGGTTCACATACGAAGATAAAAACGAACGCGCAAATAAGGTTATGGCCAGAGGCCTTCATCCAACGTGTAAGAAGGAGGACATAATTGAGGATCTAAAGGCAAGAGATCTGCAAATAGAAGATGCAGTAAACATCCTAAAACGAGAGAGATGTGAGAACAATCAAGTCAAAAAAAGGGGGCTTCCACTCTTCATGCTTACGTTTAACAAAAAGGAGAAAGTTGAAAACATCTTCAACATCAAAGCAATTCTCAATATGAGGGTTAAAATAGAACCGCTTAAGAAAAACACGAGGCTAATACCTCAATGTAAAAAATGCCAAGTTTTCAATCACACGCAAAAATATTGCAGACGGGAGCCAAGATGCGTAAAATGTGCTGGAAAACACAACGCGACAGAGTGTACAGAAAGCAGAAACACCCCTGCAAAATGTATAAACTGTAAAGGGCATCATCCTGCAAATTATAGAGACTGTGAAGTAGCCAAAGAACTTCAAAGACTAAGAAACAAAATGCATCAGTTTCCTCAAAACCCTAGGGTTACCAGAGAAGAGAAACCAACTAAAACCCAAGCGGAGCCAAAACCACCAGGTATAGGTACATAGCGGAAAAGTTATTCACAAATTGTACAGCAATCATCTAATGCTACGAATGATAACCCCCTTGAAAGGATTTGTGGAAGCATAGAAGCCATAAATATACGGCTAGCAAAGCAAGAACGTGGTCTAGAAGCTTTATATAAGCGTCTAGATATGCATCAAACCTTGAACGAGGCAACAGCCCTCATATACTAAAATGAGCAGATCATTAAGAATTGTCACCTGGAACGCGAACGGACTAGCGCAACATGTTCCAGAGCTAGAAATTTTTCTAAATTTAGAAAAAATAGATATCTGCCTTATATCGGAGAGCCATTTGACAAAAACATCATTTATTAAAATACGTGATTATGAATGTTACCATGCTGTTCACCCAGGAGGAAGACCCAGAGGAGGATCAACAGTAATAGTGAAAAAGAATCTCAAACACTATGAAGAACCTAGTATAGAAGAGGAAAGTATGCAAGTTAAAACCATTAAAGTTGAAACTAACAATAATAATGAATACAGTATTTCCTCTATCTACTGCCCTCCACGCTATAATCTAAACAAAGAAGATTATAATAGACTCTTTAGATCACTAGGATCCAATTTTATTATTGGTGGTGACTTTAATGCAAAAAACACCTATTGGGGATCAAGACTTACAACCCATAAAGGAAAAGAGCTATTCGAAGCCGGACGAATAAATAACTGCGAGTTCCACTCTGGAGGTAAACCAACATACTGGCCTGCTGATATAAATAAAATACCAGATCTTATTGACTTTTATGTAACGAAAGGGATCTTCGAGGATTACATGTACATCGAAAACAGCGAAGGGATATATTCCGATCATACACCTGTTATCATGACACTCAGCACAATGATAATTAATAAGGATAACCTGCCTAAATTAACAAATAAAAGAACTAACTGGGACCTATTCCAAAAACTAATTGAAATGGAAATAAATCTACGAGTGCCGATTAAAACACCGGTACAGTTGGAAGACGAACTAGAGGTATTTAACAGTACTATTCAACAAGCAGTATGGGAAAGTTCTCCTGCTAGTCACACCGAATCCCGTAGGAATCAAAATTATCCTATTGAGGTCAGGGAGTTAGTTAGAGAGAAACGGAAGGCAAGAAAAACCTGGCAAAGGACACGCGCCCCGGAAAACAAAAAAATCCTCAATTTTCTATGCAATAAACTAAAACAACTTATAAAAGAAATTAAGAATGAAACTATCAACAAGTACTTAAATGGTCTCACCGAACATAAAGATACTGATTACTCTCTTTGGAAAGCAACAAAGGGATTAAAAAGAACTAAAATGCATGTGCCACCTATTAAAAATGGGGAAGGAACCTGGGCCAAAAGTGACAAGCAAAAAGCTATTTTATTTGCAGCTCACTTGGAAGACACCTTTAAACCGCTACCTAGGCAAACAGCAGATGAAAACATAATAACAATTAGCAAAATTGATGAATATAATATTCGATGTGTAACATTACAGGAATTAAAAAATGAGATCAAGTGTAATTTGAACGCAAAAAAAGCTCCAGGATATGATTTAATTACTGGACAAGTCGTAAAAGCCATCCCCGAGAAGGGACTACGAAAATTGGTTCAAATTATCAATGCTGTCTTCAGACTAAAATATGTCCCACGGCAATGGAAGGTTGCTGAAGTAATTATGATCCCCAAACCAGGCAAACCAGCGAACGATAAAAAGTCATACAGACCGATTTCACTACTTCCTGTAATTTCAAAATTATTTGAAAAATTACTGCTCAAGAGACTCAAGCCAATAATAGAAGAGAGAAATTTGATTCCACCACACCAATTTGGATTTAGAGAAAATCACTCTACGATAGAACAAGTTCACAGAATAACGGATATAATCGAAGACTCACTTGAGAATAAGAAGATATGCTCCAGCATCTTCTTAGATGTAGCACAAGCTTTCGACAAAGTTTGGCACCAAGGACTTGAATTTAAATTGCATCGAGATCTACCTAAGCAATTCTATCAAATTCTTAAATCTTATATCGCAGACCGACATTTCCGTGTAAAATATAACCAAGAGTACTCTGAACTAAAGAGAATATCAGCAGGCATACCACAGGGTAGCGTACTGGGTCCTATATTGTACATCCTGTACACCAGAGATATGCCAAATACAGAAGGTGCCACCATAGCAACATTTGCAGACGATACAGCTATTCTGGCGACTGGAAAGTGTATATCAGAAGCAACGACCAAACTTCAAAAAGCAACCGACACAGTGAGTAGTGGGACAAAGAAATGGCGCATTAGCCTAAACGAAGCAAAGTCGGTTCACGTAAACTTCACGAACCAGAAAGTTAACTGGATTCCAGTGAAACTTAATTCAAGGCCGGTTCCAAATGCAAATACAGCCAAATACCTCGGCATGACTCTCGATTGCAAGCTTAGATGGAAAGAGCATGTTAAAAAGAAAAAAGAAGAATTGAACATTAAATATAGAAAAATGTATTGGCTATTAGGTAGAAACTCTGAGCTTACAATACATAACAAATTGCTATTATATCAGCAAATACTTAAACCAGCATGGACCTACGGTATTCAACTTTGGGGTTGTACCAAGAAGACAAATGTACAAATGATTCAATGTTTTCAAAACAAAGTGCTGCGTGGCATTGTAAACGCACCATGGTACATTAGAAATGATAACCTCCATAGGGACTTAAACATGGAATATGTAAGTGAAGAAATACAAAATTATGCGAAGAAACACATTCAGCGGATATCTCGGCACCAAAATGCAGACATACGAAGTTTGTTGGATACCACCAATGCAGTAAGAAGACTTCAAAGGCAGAAACCTTTGGAATTGGGCAGTTGTATTTAATTTAGATAGAGAAAAATAATTACTATGTAAATTCAAACGGGAGTAACCATTGGGCTACTGCCCGTCAAATGTGAATCTTCATTTAAGAAAGATAAATTACTAAATGATTTGTAAATCAGTTGTAATATTAAATAAAAGAAAAAAAAAAAAAAAAAACCTGAACTATAGACCACAAATTCAAAATAAATAAACAAAAATTTGCAATTATGCTCCAATTTCGATGATTGATCAATTTATCAATAGAACGCTCTAAAATTTCTCCACATTTCGTAGAAAATTCAATTTTATGGAAAATCATCTGAACTATAGACCACAAATTCAAAATAAATAAACGAAAATCTTCAATTGTGCTCCGATTTCGATGATTGATGCCTCTATCAATAGGTGTTGATCCCTGTAATTATTAGGTCAACGGGCATTTAGATCGCTCGAATATTTCTACACATTTCGTAGAAAATTCAATTTTAGGGAAAATCACCTGAACTATAGACCACAAATTCAAAATAAATAAACAAAAATCTGCAATTATGCTCCAATTTCGATGATTGATCAATTTATCAATAGAACGCTCTAAAATTTCTCCACATTTCGTAGAAAATTCAATTTTATGGAAAATCATCTGAACTATAGACCACAAATTCAAAATAAAAAAACAAAAATCTGCAATTGTGCTCCGATTTCGATGATTGATGGCTCTATCAATAGGTGTTGAGACCTGTAATTATTATACCAACGGGCATTTAGATCGCTCGAATATTTCTACACATTTCGTAGAAAATTCAATTTTAGGGAAAATCACCTTAACTATAGACCACAAATTCAAAATAAATAAACGAAAATCTGCAATTGTGCTCCGATTTCGATGATTGATGCCTCTATCAATAGGTGTTGAGACCTGTAATTATTATGTTAACAGGCATTTAGATCGCTTGAATATTTCTACACATTTCGTAGAAAATTCAATTTTAGGGAAAATCACCTGAACTATAGACCACAAATTCAAAATAAATAAACGAAAATCTGCAATTGTGCTCCGATTTCGATGATTGATGCCTCTATCAATAGGTGTTGAGACCTGTAATTATTATGTTAACAGGCATTTAGATCGCTCGAATATTCCTACACATTTCGTAGAAAATTCAATTTTAGGGAAAATCACCTGAACTATAGACCACAAATTCAAAATAAATAAACGAAAATCTGCAATTGTGCTCCGATTTCGATGATTGATGCCTCTATCAATAGGTGTTGAGACCTGTAATTATTATGTTAACAGGCATTTAGATCGCTCGAATATTTCTTCACATTTCGTAGAAAATTCAATTTTAGGGAAAATGACCTGAACTATAGACCACAAATTCAAAATAAAAAAACAAAAATCTGCAATTGTGCTCCAATTTCGATGATTGATGGCTCTATCAATAGGTGTTGAGACCTGTAATTATTATACCAACGGGCATTTAGATCGCTCGAGTATTTCTACACATTTCGTAGAAAATTCAATTTTAGAGAAAATCAACTGAACTATAGACCACAAATTCAAAATAAAAAAACAAAAATCTGCAATTGTGGTCCGATTTCGATGATTGGTCTATTTATCAATAGAACGCTTTAATATTTCTACACATTTCGTAGAAAATTCAATTTTAGGGAAAATCACCTGAACTATAGACCACAAATTCAAAATAAAAAAACAAAAATCTGCAATTGTGCTCCGATTTCGATGATTGATGCCTCTATCAATAGGTGTTGAGACCTGTAATTATTATGCCAACGGGCATTTAGATCGCTCGAATATTTCTACACATTTCGTAGAAAATTCAATTTAAGGGAAAATCACCTGAACTATAGACCACAAATTCAAAATAAAAAAACGAAAATCAGCAATTGTGCTCCGATTTCGATGATTGATGGCTCTATCAATAGGTGTTGAGACCTGTAATTATTATACCAACGGGCATTTAGATCGCTCGAATATTTCTACACATTTCGTAGAAAATTCAATTTTAGGGAAAAATCACCTGAACTATAGACCACAAATTAAAATAAATAAACGAAAATCTGCAATTGTGGTCCGATTTCGATGATTGATGCCTCTATCAATAGGTGTTGAGACCTGTAAATATTATGTTAACAGGCATTTAGATCGCTCGAATATTTCTACACATTTCGTAGAAAATTCAATTTTAGGGAAAATCACCTGAACTATAGACCACAAATTCAAAATAAATAAACAAAAATCTGCAATTGTGCTCCAATTTCGATGATTGATCAATTTATCAATAGAACGCTCTAAAATTTCTCCACATTTCGTATAAAATTCAATTTTATGGAAAATCATCTGAACTATAGACCACAAATTCAAAATAAAAAAACGAAAATCTGCAATTGTGCTCCGATTTCGATGATTGATGCCTCTATCAATAGGTGTTGAGACCTGTAATTATTATACCAACGGGCATTTAGATCGCTCGAATATTTCTACACATTTCGTAGAAAATTCAATTTTAGGGAAAATCACCTGAACTATAGACCACAAATTCAAAATAAAAAAACGAAAATCTGCAATTGTGCTCCGATTTCGATGATTGATGCCTCTATCAATAGGTGTTGAGACCTGTAATTATTATACCAACGGGCATTTAGATCGCTCGAATATTTCTACACATTTCGTAGAAAATTCAATTTTAGGGAAAATCACCTGAACTATAGACCACAAATTCAAAGTAAAAAAACGAAAATCTGCAATTGTGCTCCGATTTCGATGATTGATGGATCTATCAATAGGTGTTTAGACCTGTAATTATTATACCAACGGGCATTTAGATCGCTCGAATATTTCTACACATTTCGTAGAAAATTCAATTTTAGGGAAAATCACCTGAACTATAGACCACAAATTCAAAATAAATAAACAAAAATCTGCAATTGTGCTCTAATTTCGATGATTGATCTATTTATCAATAGAACGCTCTAATATTTCTCCACATTTTGTAGAAAATTCAATTTTATGGAAAATCACCTGAACTATAGACCACAAATTCAAAATAAAAAAACAAAAATCTGCAATTGTGCTCCGATTTCGATGATTGATGCCTTTATCAATAGGTGTTGAGACCTGTAATTATTATACCAACGGGCATTTAGATCGCTCGAATATTTCTACACATTTCGTATAAAATTCAATTTTAGGGAAAATCACCTGAACTATAGACCACAAATTCAAAATAAAAAAACGAAAATCTGCAATTGTGCTCCGATTTCGATGATTGATGGCTCTATCAATAGGTGTTGAGACCTGTAATTATTATACCAACGGGCATTTAGATCGTTCGAATATTTCTACACATTTCGTAGAAAATTCAATTTTAGGGAAAATCACCTGAACTATAGACCACAAATTCAAAATAAATAAACGAAAATCTGCAATTGTGCTCCGATTTCGATGATTGATGCCTCTATCAATAGGTGTTGAGACCTGTAATTATTATGTTAACAGGCATTTAGATCGCTCGAATATTTCTACACATTTCGTAGAAAATTCAATTTTAGGGAAAATGACCTGAACTATAGACCACAACTTCAAAATAAAAAAACAAAAATCTGCAATTGTGCTCCGATTTCGATGATTGATGCCTCTATCAATAGGTGTTGAGACCTGTAATTATTATACCAACGGGCATTTAGATCGCTCGAATATTTCTACACATTTCGTATAAAATTCAATTTTAGGGAAAATCACCTGAACTATAGACCACAAATTCAAAATAAAAAAACGAAAATCTGCAATTGTGCTCCGATTTCGATGATTGATGGCTCTATCAATAGGTGTTGAGACCTGTAATTATTATACCAACGGGAAATATTTCTACACATTTCGTAGAAAATTCAATTTTAGGGAAAATCACCTGAACTATAGACCACAAATTCAAAACAAATAAACAAAAATCTGCAATTGTGCTCCAATTTTGATGATTGATCAATTTATCAATAGAACGCTCTAAAATTTCTCCACATTTCGTAGAAAATTCAATTTTATGGAAAATCATCTGAACTATAGACCACAAATTCAAAATAAAAAAACAAAAATCTGCAATTGTGCTCCGATTTCGATGATTGGTCTATTTATCAATAGAACGCTTTAATATTTCTACACATTTCGTAGAAAATTCAATTTTAGGGAAAATCACCTGAACTATAGACCACAAATTCAAAATAAAAAAACGAAAATCTGCAATTTTGCTCCGATTTCGATGATTGATGGCTCTATCAATAGGTGTTGAGACCTGTAATTATTATACCAACGGGCATTTAGATCGCTCGAATATTCCTACACATTTCGTAGAAAATTCAATTTTAGGGAAAATCACCTGAACTATAGACCACAAATTCAAAATAAATAAACAAAAATCTGCAATTGTGCTCTAATTTCGATGATTGATCTATTTATCAATAGAACGCTCTAATATTTCTCCACATTTCGTAGAAAATTCAATTTTAGGGAAAATCACCTGAACTATAGACCACAAATTCAAAATAAAAAAACGAAAATCTGCAATTGTGCTCTGATTTCGATGATTGATGCCTCTATCAATAGGTGTTGAGATCTGTAATTATTATGCCAACGGGCATTTAGATCGCTCGAATATTTCTACACATTTCGTAGAAAATTCAATTTTATGGAAAATCACCTGAACTATAGACCACAAATTCAAAATAAAAAAACGAAAATCTGCAATTGTGCTCCGATTTCGATGATTGATGCCTCTATCAATAGGTGTTGAGACCTGTAATTATTATGTTAACAGGCATTTAGATCGCTCGAATATTTCTACACATTTCGTAGAAAATTCAATTTTAGGGAAAATGACCTGAACTATAGACCACAAATTCAAAATAAATAAACGAAAATCTGCAATTGTGCTCCGATTTCGATGATTGATGCCTCTATCAATAGGTGTTGAGACCTGTAATTATTATGTTAACAGGCATTTAGATCGCTCGAATATTTCTACACATTTCGTATAAAATTCAATTTTAGGGAAAATCACCTGAACTATAGACCACAAATTCAAAATAAAAAAACGAAAATCTGCAATTGTGCTCCGATTTCGATGATTGATGCCTCTATCAATAGGTGTTGAGATCTGTAATTATTATGCCAACGGGCATTTAGATCGCTCGAATATTTCTACACATTTCGTAGAAAATTCTTTTTTATGGAAAATCACCTGAAATATAGACCACAAATTCAAAATAAAAAAACGAAAATCTGCAATTTTGCTCCGATTTCGATGATTGATGGCTCTATCAATAAGTGTTGAGACCTGTAATTATTATACTAACGGGCATTTAGATCGCTCGAATATTTCTACACATTTCGTATAAAATTCAATTTTATGGAAAATCACCTGAACTATAGACCACAAATTCAAAATAAAAAAACGAAAATCTGCAATTGTGCTCCGATTTCGATGATTGATGGCTCTATCAATAGGTGTTGAGACCTGTAATTATTATACCAACGGGCATTTAGATCGTTCGAATATTTCTACACATTTCGTAGAAAATTCAATTTTAGGGAAAATCACCTGAACTATAGACCACAAATTCAAAATAAATAAACGAAAATCTGCAATTGTGCTCCGATTTCGATGATTGATGCCTCTATCAATAGGTGTTGAGACCTGTAATTATTATGTTAACAGGCATTTAGATCGCTCGAATATTTCTACACATTTCGTAGAAAATTCAATTTTAGGGAAAATGACCTGAACTATAGACCACAAATTCAAAATAAAAAAACAAAAATCTGCAATTGTGCTCCGATTTCGATGATTGATGCCTCTATCAATAGGTGTTGAGACCTGTAATTATTATACCAACGGGCATTTAGATCGCTCGAATATTTCTACACATTTCGTATAAAATTCAATTTTAGGGAAAATCACATGAACTATAGACCACAAATTCAAAATAAAAAAACGAAAATCTGCAATTGTGGTCCGATTTCGATGATTGATGGCTCTATCAATAGGTGTTGAGACCTGTAATTATTATACCAACGGGAAATATTTCTACACATTTCGTAGAAAATTCAATTTTAGGGAAAATCACCTGAACTATAGACCACAAATTCAAAATAAATAAACAAAAATCTGCAATTGTGCTCTAATTTCGATGATTGATCTATTTATCAATAGAACGCTCTAATATTTCTCCACATTTCGTAGAAAATTCAATTTTAGGGAAAATCACCTGAACTATAGACCACAAATTCAAAATAAAAAAACGAAAATCTGCAATTGTGCTCTGATTTCGATGATTGATGCCTCTATCAATAGGTGTTGAGATCTGTAATTATTATGCCATCGGGCATTTAGATCGCTCAAATATTTCTACACATTTCGTAGAAAATTCTTTTTTATGGAAAATCACCTGAAATATAGACCACAAATTCAAAATAAAAAAACGAAAATCTGCAATTTTGCTCCGATTTCGATGATTGATGGCTCTATCAATAGGTGTTGAGACCTGTAATTATTATACTAACGGGCATTTAGATCGCTCGAATATTTCTACACATTTCGTAGAAAATTCAATTTTAGGGAAAATCATCTGAACTATAGACCACAAATTCAAGATAAAAAAACAAAAATCTGCAATTGTGCTCCGATTTCGATGATTGGTCTATTTATCAATAGAACGCTCTAATATTTCTACACATTTCGTAGAAAATTCAATTTTAGGGAAAATCACCTGAACTATAGACCACAAATTCAAAATAAAAAAACGAAAATCTGCAATTGTGCTCCGATTTCGATGATTGATGGCTCTATCAATAGGTGTTTAGACCTGTAATTATTATACCAACGGGCATTTAGATCGCTCGAATATTTCTACACATTTCGTAGAAAATTCAATTTTAGGGAAAATCACCTGAACTATAGACCACAAATTCAAAATAAATAAACAAAAATCTGCAATTGTGCTCTAATTTCGATGATTGATCTATTTATCAATAGAACGCTCCAATATTTCTTCACATTTTGTAGAAAATTCAATTTTATGGAAAATCACCTGAACTATAGACCACAAATTCAAAATAAAAAAACAAAAATCTGCAATTGTGCTCCGATTTCGATGATTGATGCCTCTATCAATAGGTGTTGAGACCTGTAATTATTATACCAACGGGCATTTAGATCGCTCGAATATTTCTACACATTTCGTATAAAATTCAATTTTAGGGAAAATCACCTGAACTATAGACCACAAATTCAAAATAAAAAAACGAAAATCTGCAATTGTGCTCCGATTTCGATGATTGATGGCTCTATCAATAGGTGTTTAGACCTGTAATTATTATACCAACGGGCATTTAGATCGTTCGAATATTTCTACACATTTCGTAGAAAATTCAATTTTAGGGAAAATCACCTGAACTATAGACCACAAATTCAAAATAAATAAACGAAAATCTGCAATTGTGCTCCGATTTCGATGATTGATGCCTCTATCAATAGGTGTTGAGACCTGTAATTATTATGTTAACAGGCATTTAGATCGCTCGAATATTTCTACACATTTCGTAGAAAATTCAATTTTAGGGAAAATGACCTGAACTATAGACCACAAATTCAAAATAAAAAAACAAAAATCTGCAATTGTGCTCCGATTTCGATGATTGATGCCTCTATCAATAGGTGTTGAGACCTGTAATTATTATACCAACGGGCATTTAGATCGCTCGAATATTTCTACACATTTCGTATAAAATTCAATTTTAGGGAAAATCACCTGAACTAGAGACCACAAATTCAAAATAAAAAAACGAAAATCTGCAATTGTGCTCCGATTTCGATGATTGATGGCTCTATCAATAGGTGTTGAGACCTGTAATTATTATACCAACGGGAAATATTTCTACACATTTCGTAGAAAATTCAATTTTAGGGAAAATCACCTGAACTATAGACCACAAATTCAAAACAAATAAACAAAAATCTGCAATTGTGCTCCAATTTCGATGATTGATCAATTTATCAATAGAACGCTCTAAAATTTCTCCACATTTCGTAGAAAATTCATTTTTATGGAAAATCATCTGAACTATAGACCACAAATTCAAAATAAAAAAACAAAAATCTGCAATTGTGCTCCGATTTCGATGATTGGTCTATTTATCAATAGAACGCTTTAATATTTCTACACATTTCGTAGAAAATTCAATTTTAGGGAAAATCACCTGAACTATAGACCACAAATTCAAAATAAAAAAACGAAAATCTGCAATTTTGCTCCGATTTCGATGATTGATGGCTCTATCAATAGGTGTTTAGACCTGTAATTATTATACCAACGGGCATTTAGATCGCTCGAATATTCCTACACATTTCGTAGAAAATTCAATTTTAGGGAAAATCACCTGAACTATAGACCACAAATTCAAAATAAATAAACAAAAATCTGCAATTGTGCTCTAATTTCGATGATTGATCTATTTATCAATAGAACGCTCTAATATTTCTCCACATTTCGTTGAAAATTCAATTTTAGGGAAAATCACCTGAACTATAGACCACAAATTCAAAATAAAAAAACCAAAATCTGCAATTGTGCTCTGATTTCGATGATTGATGCCTCTATCAATAGGTGTTGAGATCTGTAATTATTATGCCAACGGGCATTTAGATCGCTCGAATATTTCTACACATTTCGTAGAAAATTCTTTTTTATGGAAAATCACCTGAAATATAGACCACAAATTCAAAATAAAAAAACGAAAATCTGCAATTTTGCTCCGATTTCGATGATTGATGGCTCTATCAATAGGTGTTGAGACCTGTAATTATTATACTAACGGGCATTTAGATCGCTCTAATATTTCTACACATTTCGTAGAAAATTCAATTTTAGGGAAAATCATCTGAACTATAGACCACAAATTCAAGATAAAAAAACAAAAATCTGCAATTGTGCTCCGATTTCGATGATTGGTCTATTTATCAATAGAACGCTTTAATATTTCTACACATTTCTTAGAAAATTCAATTTTAGGGAAAATCACCTGAACTATAGACCACAAATTCAAAATAAAAAAACGAAAATCTGCAATTTTGCTCCGATTTCGATGATTGATGGCTCTATCAATAGGTGTTGAGACCTGTAATTATTATGCCAACGGGCATTTAGATCGCTCGAATATTTCTCCACATTTCATAGAAAGTTCAATTTTAGGGAAAATCACCTAAACTATAGACCACAAATTCAAAATAAAAAAACGAAAATCTGCAATTTTGCTCCGATTTCGATTATTGATGCCTCTATCAATAGATGATGAGACCTGTAATTATTATGCCAACGGGCATTTAGATCGCTCGGATATTTCTCCACATTTCGTAGAAAATTCAATTTTAGGGAAAATTACCTGAACTATAGACCACAAATTCAAAATAAAAAAACGAAAATCTGCAATTTTGCTCCGATTTCGATGATTGATGGCTCTATCAATAGGTGTTGAGACCTGTAATTATTATGCCAACGGGCATTTAGATCGCTCGGATATTTCTCCACATTTCGTAGAAAATTCAATTTTAGGGAAAATCACCTGAACTATAGACCACAAATTCAAAATAAAAAAACGAAAATCTGCAATTGTTCTCCGATTTAGATGATTGATGCCTCTATCAATAGATGATGAGACCTGTAATTATTATGCCAACGGGCATTTAGATCGCTCGGATATTTCTCCACATTTCGTAGAAAATTCAATTTTCGGGAAAATCACCTGAACTATAGACCACAAATTCAAAATAAAAAAACGAAAATCTGCAATTGTTCTCCGATTTAGATGATTGATGCCTCTATCAATAGATGATGAGACCTGTAATTATTATGCCAACGGGCATTTAGATCGCTCGGATATTTCTCCACATTTCGTAGAAAATTCAATTTTAAGGAAAATCACCTAAACTATAGACCACAAATTCAAAATAAAAAAACAAAAATCTGCAATTGTGCTCCAATTTCGATGATTGATCTATTTATCAATAGAATGCTTTAATATTGCTCCACATTTCGTAGAAAATTCAATTTTATGGAAAATCACCTGAACAATAGACCACAAATTCAAAATAAAAAAACAAAAATCTGCAATTGTGCTCCGATTTCGATGATTGATCTATTTATCAATAGAACGCTCTAATATTTCTCCACATTTCGTAGAAAATTAAATTTTAGGGAAAATTACCTGAACTATAGACCACAAATTCAAAATAAAAAAACAAAAATCTGCAATTGTGCTCCGATTTCGATGATTGATGCCTCTATCAATAGGTGTTGAGACCTGTAATTATTATACCAACGGGCATTTAGATCGCTCGAATATTTCTACACATTTCGTAGAAAATTCAATTTTAGGGAAAATCACCTGAACTATAGACCACAAATTCAAAATAAAAAAACACAAATCTGCAATTGTGCTCCGATTTCGATGATTGATCTATTTATCAATAGAACGCTCTAATATTTCTCCACATTTCGTAGAAAATTCAATTTTAGGGAAAATTACCTGAACTATAGACCACAAATTCAAAATAAAAAAACAAAAATCTGCAATTGTGCTCCGATTTCGATGATTGATGCCTCTATCAATAGGTGTTGAGACCTGTAATTATTATACCAACGGGCATTTAGATCGCTCGAATATTTCTACACATTTCGTAGAAAATTCAATTTTAGGGAAAATCACCTGAACTATAGACCACAAATTCAAAATAAAAAAACAAAAATCTGCAATTGTGCTCCGATTTCGATGATTGATCTATTTATCAATAGAACGCTCTAATATTTCTCCACATTTCTTAGAAAATTCAATTTTATGGAAAATCACCTGAACAATAGACCACAAATTCAAAATAAAAAAACAAAAATCTGCAATTGTGCTCCGATTTCGATGATTGATCTATTTATCAATAGAACGCTCTAATATTTCTCCACATTTCGTAGAAAATTAAATTTTAGGGAAAATTACCTGAACTATAGACCACAAATTCAAAATAAAAAAACGAAAATCTGCAATTGTGCTCCGATTTCGATGATTGATGCCTCTATCAATAGGTGTTGAGACCTGTAATTATTATACCAACGGGAAATATTTCTACACATTTCGTAGAAAATTCAATTTTAGGGAAAATCACCTGAACTATAGACCACAAATTCAAAACAAATAAACAAAAATCTGCAATTGTGCTCCAATTTTGATGATTGATCAATTTATCAATAGAACGCTCTAAAATTTCTCCACATTTCGTAGAAAATTCAATTTTATGGAAAATCATCTGAACTATAGACCACAAATTCAAAATAAAAAAACAAAAATCTGCAATTGTGCTCCGATTTCGATGATTGGTCTATTTATCAATAGAACGCTTTAATATTTCTACACATTTCGTAGAAAATTCAATTTTAGGGAAAATCACCTGAACTATAGACCACAAATTCAAAATAAAAAAACGAAAATCTGCAATTTTGCTCCGATTTCGATGATTGATGGCTCTATCAATAGGTGTTGAGACCTGTAATTATTATACCAACGGGCATTTAGATCGCTCGAATATTCCTACACATTTCGTAGAAAATTCAATTTTAGGGAAAATCACCTGAACTATAGACCACAAATTCAAAATAAATAAACAAAAATCTGCAATTGTGCTCTAATTTCGATGATTGATCTATTTATCAATAGAACGCTCTAATATTTCTCCACATTTCGTAGAAAATTCAATTTTAGGGAAAATCACCTGAACTATAGACCACAAATTCAAAATAAAAAAACGAAAATCTGCAATTGTGCTCTGATTTCGATGATTGATGCCTCTATCAATAGGTGTTGAGATCTGTAATTATTATGCCAACGGGCATTTAGATCGCTCGAATATTTCTACACATTTCGTAGAAAATTCAATTTTATGGAAAATCACCTGAACTATAGACCACAAATTCAAAATAAAAAAACGAAAATCTGCAATTGTGCTCCGATTTCGATGATTGATGCCTCTATCAATAGGTGTTGAGACCTGTAATTATTATGTTAACAGGCATTTAGATCGCTCGAATATTTCTACACATTTCGTAGAAAATTCAATTTTAGGGAAAATGACCTGAACTATAGACCACAAATTCAAAATAAAAAAACGAAAATCTGCAATTGTGCTCCGATTTCGATGATTGATGCCTCTATCAATAGGTGTTGAGATCTGTAATTATTATGCCAACGGGCATTTAGATCGCTCGAATATTTCTACACATTTCGTAGAAAATTCTTTTTTATGGAAAATCACCTGAAATATAGACCACAAATTCAAAATAAAAAAACGAAAATCTGCAATTTTGCTCCGATTTCGATGATTGATGGCTCTATCAATAAGTGTTGAGACCTGTAATTATTATACTAACGGGCATTTAGATCGCTCGAATATTTCTACACATTTCGTATAAAATTCAATTTTATGGAAAATCACCTGAACTATAGACCACAAATTCAAAATAAAAAAACGAAAATCTGCAATTGTGCTCCGATTTCGATGATTGATGGCTCTATCAATAGGTGTTGAGACCTGTAATTATTATACCAACGGGCATTTAGATCGTTCGAATATTTCTACACATTTCGTAGAAAATTCAATTTTAGGGAAAATCACCTGAACTATAGACCACAAATTCAAAATAAATAAACGAAAATCTGCAATTGTGCTCCGATTTCGATGATTGATGCCTCTATCAATAGGTGTTGAGACCTGTAATTATTATGTTAACAGGCATTTAGATCGCTCGAATATTTCTACACATTTCGTAGAAAATTCAATTTTAGGGAAAATGACCTGAACTATAGACCACAAATTCAAAATAAAAAAACAAAAATCTGCAATTGTGCTCCGATTTCGATGATTGATGCCTCTATCAATAGGTGTTGAGACCTGTAATTATTATACCAACGGGCATTTAGATCGCTCGAATATTTCTACACATTTCGTATAAAATTCAATTTTAGGGAAAATCACATGAACTATAGACCACAAATTCAAAATAAAAAAACGAAAATCTGCAATTGTGGTCCGATTTCGATGATTGATGGCTCTATCAATAGGTGTTGAGACCTGTAATTATTATACCAACGGGAAATATTTCTACACATTTCGTAGAAAATTCAATTTTAGGGAAAATCACCTGAACTATAGACCACAAATTCAAAATAAATAAACAAAAATCTGCAATTGTGCTCTAATTTCGATGATTGATCTATTTATCAATAGAACGCTCTAATATTTCTCCACATTTCGTAGAAAATTCAATTTTAGGGAAAATCACCTGAACTATAGACCACAAATTCAAAATAAAAAAACGAAAATCTGCAATTGTGCTCTGATTTCGATGATTGATGCCTCTATCAATAGGTGTTGAGATCTGTAATTATTATGCCATCGGGCATTTAGATCGCTCAAATATTTCTACACATTTCGTAGAAAATTCTTTTTTATGGAAAATCACCTGAAATATAGACCACAAATTCAAAATAAAAAAACGAAAATCTGCAATTTTGCTCCGATTTCGATGATTGATGGCTCTATCAATAGGTGTTGAGACCTGTAATTATTATACTAACGGGCATTTAGATCGCTCGAATATTTCTACACATTTCGTAGAAAATTCAATTTTAGGGAAAATCATCTGAACTATAGACCACAAATTCAAGATAAAAAAACAAAAATCTGCAATTGTGCTCCGATTTCGATGATTGGTCTATTTATCAATAGAACGCTCTAATATTTCTACACATTTCGTAGAAAATTCAATTTTAGGGAAAATCACCTGAACTATAGACCACAAATTCAAAATAAAAAAACGAAAATCTGCAATTGTGCTCCGATTTCGATGATTGATGGCTCTATCAATAGGTGTTTAGACCTGTAATTATTATACCAACGGGCATTTAGATCGCTCGAATATTTCTACACATTTCGTAGAAAATTCAATTTTAGGGAAAATCACCTGAACTATAGACCACAAATTCAAAATAAATAAACAAAAATCTGCAATTGTGCTCTAATTTCGATGATTGATCTATTTATCAATAGAACGCTCCAATATTTCTTCACATTTTGTAGAAAATTCAATTTTATGGAAAATCACCTGAACTATAGACCACAAATTCAAAATAAAAAAACAAAAATCTGCAATTGTGCTCCGATTTCGATGATTGATGCCTCTATCAATAGGTGTTGAGACCTGTAATTATTATACCAACGGGCATTTAGATCGCTCGAATATTTCTACACATTTCGTATAAAATTCAATTTTAGGGAAAATCACCTGAACTATAGACCACAAATTCAAAATAAAAAAACGAAAATCTGCAATTGTGCTCCGATTTCGATGATTGATGGCTCTATCAATAGGTGTTTAGACCTGTAATTATTATACCAACGGGCATTTAGATCGTTCGAATATTTCTACACATTTCGTAGAAAATTCAATTTTAGGGAAAATCACCTGAACTATAGACCACAAATTCAAAATAAATAAACGAAAATCTGCAATTGTGCTCCGATTTCGATGATTGATGCCTCTATCAATAGGTGTTGAGACCTGTAATTATTATGTTAACAGGCATTTAGATCGCTCGAATATTTCTACACATTTCGTAGAAAATTCAATTTTAGGGAAAATGACCTGAACTATAGACCACAAATTCAAAATAAAAAAACAAAAATCTGCAATTGTGCTCCGATTTCGATGATTGATGCCTCTATCAATAGGTGTTGAGACCTGTAATTATTATACCAACGGGCATTTAGATCGCTCGAATATTTCTACACATTTCGTATAAAATTCAATTTTAGGGAAAATCACCTGAACTAGAGACCACAAATTCAAAATAAAAAAACGAAAATCTGCAATTGTGCTCCGATTTCGATGATTGATGGCTCTATCAATAGGTGTTGAGACCTGTAATTATTATACCAACGGGAAATATTTCTACACATTTCGTAGAAAATTCAATTTTAGGGAAAATCACCTGAACTATAGACCACAAATTCAAAACAAATAAACAAAAATCTGCAATTGTGCTCCAATTTCGATGATTGATCAATTTATCAATAGAACGCTCTAAAATTTCTCCACATTTCGTAGAAAATTCATTTTTATGGAAAATCATCTGAACTATAGACCACAAATTCAAAATAAAAAAACAAAAATCTGCAATTGTGCTCCGATTTCGATGATTGGTCTATTTATCAATAGAACGCTTTAATATTTCTACACATTTCGTAGAAAATTCAATTTTAGGGAAAATCACCTGAACTATAGACCACAAATTCAAAATAAAAAAACGAAAATCTGCAATTTTGCTCCGATTTCGATGATTGATGGCTCTATCAATAGGTGTTTAGACCTGTAATTATTATACCAACGGGCATTTAGATCGCTCGAATATTCCTACACATTTCGTAGAAAATTCAATTTTAGGGAAAATCACCTGAACTATAGACCACAAATTCAAAATAAATAAACAAAAATCTGCAATTGTGCTCTAATTTCGATGATTGATCTATTTATCAATAGAACGCTCTAATATTTCTCCACATTTCGTTGAAAATTCAATTTTAGGGAAAATCACCTGAACTATAGACCACAAATTCAAAATAAAAAAACCAAAATCTGCAATTGTGCTCTGATTTCGATGATTGATGCCTCTATCAATAGGTGTTGAGATCTGTAATTATTATGCCAACGGGCATTTAGATCGCTCGAATATTTCTACACATTTCGTAGAAAATTCTTTTTTATGGAAAATCACCTGAAATATAGACCACAAATTCAAAATAAAAAAACGAAAATCTGCAATTTTGCTCCGATTTCGATGATTGATGGCTCTATCAATAGGTGTTGAGACCTGTAATTATTATACTAACGGGCATTTAGATCGCTCGGATATTTCTACACATTTCGTAGAAAATTCAATTTTAGGGAAAATCATCTGAACTATAGACCACAAATTCAAGATAAAAAAACAAAAATCTGCAATTGTGCTCCGATTTCGATGATTGGTCTATTTATCAATAGAACGCTTTAATATTTCTACACATTTCTTAGAAAATTCAATTTTAGGGAAAATCACCTGAACTATAGACCACAAATTCAAAATAAAAAAACGAAAATCTGCAATTTTGCTCCGATTTCGATGATTGATGGCTCTATCAATAGGTGTTGAGACCTGTAATTATTATGCCAACGGGCATTTAGATCGCTCGAATATTTCTCCACATTTCATAGAAAGTTCAATTTTAGGGAAAATCACCTAAACTATAGACCACAAATTCAAAATAAAAAAACGAAAATCTGCAATTTTGCTCCGATTTCGATTATTGATGCCTCTATCAATAGATGATGAGACCTGTAATTATTATGCCAACGGGCATTTAGATCGCTCGGATATTTCTCCACATTTCGTAGAAAATTCAATTTTAGGGAAAATTACCTGAACTATAGACCACAAATTCAAAATAAAAAAACGAAAATCTGCAATTTTGCTCCGATTTCGATGATTGATGGCTCTATCAATAGGTGTTGAGACCTGTAATTATTATGCCAACGGGCATTTAGATCGCTCGGATATTTCTCCACATTTCGTAGAAAATTCAATTTTAGGGAAAATCACCTGAACTATAGACCACAAATTCAAAATAAAAAAACGAAAATCTGCAATTGTTCTCCGATTTAGATGATTGATGCCTCTATCAATAGATGATGAGACCTGTAATTATTATGCCAACGGGCATTTAGATCGCTCGGATATTTCTCCACATTTCGTAGAAAATTCAATTTTCGGGAAAATCACCTGAACTATAGACCACAAATTCAAAATAAAAAAACGAAAATCTGCAATTGTTCTCCGATTTAGATGATTGATGCCTCTATCAATAGATGATGAGACCTGTAATTATTATGCCAACGGGCATTTAGATCGCTCGGATATTTCTCCACATTTCGTAGAAAATTCAATTTTAAGGAAAATCACCTAAACTATAGACCACAAATTCAAAATAAAAAAACAAAAATCTGCAATTGTGCTCCAATTTCGATGATTGATCTATTTATCAATAGAATGCTTTAATATTGCTCCACATTTCGTAGAAAATTCAATTTTATGGAAAATCACCTGAACAATAGACCACAAATTCAAAATAAAAAAACAAAAATCTGCAATTGTGCTCCGATTTCGATGATTGATCTATTTATCAATAGAACGCTCTAATATTTCTCCACATTTCGTAGAAAATTAAATTTTAGGGAAAATTACCTGAACTATAGACCACAAATTCAAAATAAAAAAACAAAAATCTGCAATTGTGCTCCGATTTCGATGATTGATGCCTCTATCAATAGGTGTTGAGACCTGTAATTATTATACCAACGGGCATTTAGATCGCTCGAATATTTCTACACATTTCGTAGAAAATTCAATTTTAGGGAAAATCACCTGAACTATAGACCACAAATTCAAAATAAAAAAACACAAATCTGCAATTGTGCTCCGATTTCGATGATTGATCTATTTATCAATAGAACGCTCTAATATTTCTCCACATTTCGTAGAAAATTCAATTTTAGGGAAAATTACCTGAACTATAGACCACAAATTCAAAATAAAAAAACAAAAATCTGCAATTGTGCTCCGATTTCGATGATTGATGCCTCTATCAATAGGTGTTGAGACCTGTAATTATTATACCAACGGGCATTTAGATCGCTCGAATATTTCTACACATTTCGTAGAAAATTCAATTTTAGGGAAAATCACCTGAACTATAGACCACAAATTCAAAATAAAAAAACAAAAATCTGCAATTGTGCTCCGATTTCGATGATTGATCTATTTATCAATAGAACGCTCTAATATTTCTCCACATTTCTTAGAAAATTCAATTTTATGGAAAATCACCTGAACAATAGACCACAAATTCAAAATAAAAAAACAAAAATCTGCAATTGTGCTCCGATTTCGATGATTGATCTATTTATCAATAGAACGCTCTAATATTTCTCCACATTTCGTAGAAAATTAAATTTTAGGGAAAATTACCTGAACTATAGACCACAAATTCAAAATAAAAAAACGAAAATCTGCAATTTTGCTCCGATTTCGATGATTGATGGCTCTATCAATAGGTGTTGAGACCTGTAATTATTATGCCAACGGGCATTTAGATCGCTCGAATATTTCTCCACATTTCGTAGAAAGTTCAATTTTAGGGAAAATCACCTAAACTATAGACCACAAATTCAAAATAAAAAAACGAAAATCTGCAATTTTGCTCCGATTTCGATTATTGATGCCTCTATCAATAGATGATGAGACCTGTAATTATTATGCCAACGGGCATTTAGATCGCTCGGATATTTCTCCACATTTCGTATAAAATTAAATTTTAGGGAAAATCACCTGAACTATAGACCACAAATTCAAAATAAATAAACAAAAATCTGCAATTGTGCTCTAATTTCGATGATTGATCTATTTATCAATAGAACGCTCTAATATTTCTCCACATTTCGTAGAAAATTCAATTTTAGGGAAAATCACCTGAACTATAGACCACAAATTCAAAATAAAAAAACGAAAATCTGCAATTTTGCTCCGATTTCAATGATTGATGGCTCTATCAATAGGTGTTGAGACCTGTAATTATTATACTAACGGGCATTTAGATCGCTCGAATATTTCTACACATTTCGTAGAAAATTCAATTTTAGGGAAAATCATCTGAACTATAGACCACAAATTCAAGATAAAAAAACAAAAATCTGCAATTGTGCTCCGATTTCGATGATTGGTCTATTTATCAATAGAACGCTTTAATATTTCTACACATTTCTTAGAAAATTCAATTTTAGGGAAAATCACCTGAACTATAGACCACAAATTCAAAATAAAAAAACGAAAATCTGCAATTTTGCTCCGATTTCGATGATTGATGGCTCTATCAATAGGTGTTGAGACCTGTAATTATTATGCCAACGGGCATTTAGATCGCTCGAATATTTCTCCACATTTCGTAGAAAGTTCAATTTTAGGGAAAATCACCTAAACTATAGACCACAAATTCAAAATAAAAAAACGAAAATCTGCAATTTTGCTCCGATTTCGATTATTGTAGCCTCTATCAATAGATGATGAGACCTGTAATTATTATGCCAACGGGCATTTAGATCGCTCGGATATTTCTCCACATTTCGTAGAAAATTCAATTTTAGGGAAAATCACCTGAACTATAGACCACAAATTCAAAATAAAAAAACGAAAATCTGCAATTGTTCTCCGATTTCGATGATTGATGCCTCTATCAATAGGTGTTGAGACCTGTAATTATTATACCAACGGGCATTTAGATCGCTCAAATATTTCTACACATTTCGTAGAAAATTCAATTTTAGGGAAAATCACCTGAACTATAGACCACAAATTCAAAATAAAAAAACGAAAATCTGCAATTGTTCTCCGATTTAGATGATTGATGCCTCTATCAATAGATGATGAGACCTGTAATTATTATGCCAACGGGCATTTAGATCGCTCGGATATTTCTCCACATTTCGTAGAAAATTCAATTTTAAGGAAAATCACCTAAACTATAGACCACAAATTCAAAATAAAAAAACGAAAATCTGTAATTGTGCTCTGATTTTGATGATTGATGCCTCTATCAATAGGTATTGAGATCTGTAATTATTATGCCAACAGGCATTTAGATCGCTCGAATATTTCTACACATTTCGTAGAAAATTCAATTTTAGGGAAAATCACCTGAACTATAGACCACAAATTCAAAATAAAAAAACAAAAATCTGCAATTGTGCTCCGATTTCGATGATTGATCTATTTATCAATAGAACGCTCTAATATTTCTCCACATTTCGTAGAAAATTAAATTTTAGGGAAAATTACCTGAACTATAGACCACAAATTCAAAATAAAAAAACAAAAATCTGCAATTGTGCTCCGATTTCGATGATTGATGCCTCTATCAATAGGTGTTGAGACCTGTAATTATTATACCAACGGGCATTTAGATCGCTCGAATATTTCTACACATTTCGTATAAAATTCAATTTTAGGGAAAATCACCTGAACTATAGACCACAAATTCAAAATAAAAAAACGAAAATCTGCAATTGTGCTCCGATTTCGATGATTGATGGCTCTATCAATAGGTGTTGAGACCTGTAATTATTATACCAACGGGCATTTAGATCGTTCGAATATTTCTACACATTTCGTAGAAAATTCAATTTTAGGGAAAATCACCTGAACTATAGACCACAAATTCAAAATAAATAAACGAAAATCTGCAATTGTGCTCCGATTTCGATGATTGATGCCTCTATCAATAGGTGTTGAGACCTGTAATTATTATGTTAACAGGCATTTAGATCGCTCGAATATTTCTACACATTTCGTAGAAAATTCAATTTTAGGGAAAATGACCTGAACTATAGACCACAAATTCAAAATAAAAAAACAAAAATCTGCAATTGTGCTCCGATTTCGATGATTGATGCCTCTATCAATAGGTGTTGAGACCTGTAATTATTATACCAACGGGCATTTAGATCGCTCGAATATTTCTACACATTTCGTATAAAATTCAATTTTAGGGAAAATCACCTGAACTATAGACCACAAATTCAAAATAAAAAAACGAAAATCTGCAATTGTGCTCCGATTTCGATGATTGATGGCTCTATCAATAGGTGTTGAGACCTGTAATTATTATACCAACGGGAAATATTTCTACACATTTCGTAGAAAATTCAATTTTAGGGAAAATCACCTGAACTATAGACCACAAATTCAAAACAAATAAACAAAAATCTGCAATTGTGCTCCAATTTCGATGATTGATCAATTTATCAATAGAACGCTCTAAAATTTCTACACATTTCGTAGAAAATTCATTTTTATGGAAAATCATCTGAACTATAGACCACAAATTCAAAATAAAAAAACAAAAATCTGCAATTGTGCTCCGATTTCGATGATTGGTCTATTTATCAATAGAACGCTTTAATATTTCTACACATTTCGTAGAAAATTCAATTTTAGGGAAAATCACCTGAACTATAGACCACAAATTCAAAATAAAAAAACGAAAATCTGCAATTTTGCTCCGATTTCGATGATTGATGGCTCTATCAATAGGTGTTTAGGACCTGTAATTATTATACCAACGGGCATTTAGATCGCTCGAATATTCCTACACATTTCGTAGAAAATTCAATTTTAGGGAAAATCACCTGAACTATAGACCACAATTCAAAATAAATAAACAAAAATCGCAATTGTGCTCTAATTTCGATGATTGATCTATTTATCAATAGAACGCTCTTATATTTCTCCACATTTCGTAGAAAATTCAATTTTAGGGAAAATCACCTGAACTATAGACCACAAATTCAAAATAAAAAAACGAAAATCTGCAATTGTGCTCTGATTTCGATGATTGATGCCTCTATCAATAGGTGTTGAGATCTGTAATTATTATGCCAACGGGCATTTAGATCGCTCGAATATTTCTACACATTTCGTAGAAAATTCTTTTTATGGAAAATCACCAGAAAATATAGACCACAAATTCAAAATAAAAAAACGAAAATCTGCAATTTTGCTCCCGATTTCGATGATTGATGGCTCTATCAATAGGTGTTGAGACCTGTAATTATTATGTTAACATTCATTTAGATCGCTCGAATATTTCTACACATTTCGTAGAAATTCAATTTTAGGGAAAATCGATCTGAACTATAGACCACAAATTCAAGATAAAAAAACAAAAATCTGCAATTGTGCTCCGATTTCGATGATTGGTCCTATTTATCAATAGAACGCTTTAATATTTCTACACATTTCTTAGAAAATTCAATTTTAGGGAAAATCACCTGAACTATAGACCACAAATTCAAATAAAAAAACGAAAATCTGCAATTGTTCTCCGATTTCGATGATTGATGCCTCTATCAATAGGTGTTGAGACCTGTAATTATTATACCAACGGGCATTTAGATCGCTCGAATATTTCTACACATTTCGTAGAAAATTCAATTTTAGGGAAAATCACCTGAACTATAGACCACAAATTCAAAATAAAAAAACGAAAATCTGCAATTGTTCTCCGATTTAGATGATTGATGCCTCTATCAATAGATGATGAGACCTGTAATTATTATGCCAACGGGCATTTAGATCGCTCGGATATTTCTCCACATTTCGTAGAAAATTCAATTTTAAGGAAAATCACCTAAACTATAGACCACAAATTCAAAATAAAAAAACGAAAATCTGTAATTGTGCTCTGATTTTGATGATTGATGCCTCTATCAATAGGTATTGAGATCTGTAATTATTATGCCAACGGGCATTTAGATCGCTCGAATATTTCTACACATTCGTAGAAAATTCAATTTTAGGGAAAATCACCTGAACTATAGACCACAAATTCAAATAAAAAAACAAAAATCTGCAATTGTGCTCCGATTTCGATGATTGATCTATTTATCAATAGAACGCTCTAATATTTCTCCACATTTCGTAGAAAATTAAATTTTAGGGAAAATTACCTGAACTATAGACCACAAATTCAAAATAAAAAAACAAAAATCTGCAATTGTGCTCCGATTTCGATGATTGATGCCTCTATCAATAGGTGTTGAGACCTGTAATTATTATACCAACGGGCATTTAGATCGCTCGAATATTTCTACACATTTCGTATAAAATTCAATTTTAGGGAAAATCACCTGAACTATAGACCACAAATTCAAAATAAAAAAACGAAAATCTGCAATTGTGCTCCGATTTCGATGATTGATGGCTCTATCAATAGGTGTTGAGACCTGTAATTATTATACCAACGGGCATTTAGATCGTTCGAATATTTCTACACATTTCGTAGAAAATTCAATTTTAGGGAAAATCACCTGAACTATAGACCACAAATTCAAAATAAATAAACGAAAATCTGCAATTGTGCTCCGATTTCGATGATTGATGCCTCTATCAATAGGTGTTGAGACCTGTAATTATTATGTTAACAGGCATTTAGATCGCTCGAATATTTCTACACATTTCGTAGAAAATTCAATTTTAGGGGAAAATGACCTGAACTATAGACCACAAATTCAAAATAAAAAAACAAAAATCTGCAATTGTGCTCCGATTCGATTGATTGATGCCTCTATCAATAGGTGTTGAGACCTGTAATTATTATACCAACGGGCATTTAGATCGCTCGAATATTTCTACACATTTCGTATAAAATTCAATTTTAGGGAAAATCACCTGAACTATAGACCACAAATTCAAAATAAAAAAACGAAAATCTGCAATTGTGCTCCGATTTCGATGATTGATGGCTCTATCAATAGGTGTTGAGACCTGTAATTATTATACCAACGGGAAATATTTCTACACATTTCGTAGAAAATTCAATTTTAGGGAAAATCACCTGAACTATAGACCACAAATTCAAAACAAATAAACAAAAATCTGCAATTGTGCTCCAATTTCGATGATTGATCAATTTATCAATAGAACGCTCTAAAATTTCTACACATTTCGTAGAAAATTCATTTTTATGGAAAATCATCTGAACTATAGACCACAAATTCAAAATAAAAAAACAAAAATCTGCAATTGTGCTCCGATTTCGATGATTGGTCTATTTATCAATAGAACGCTTTAATATTTCTACACATTTCGTAGAAAATTCAATTTTAGGGAAAATCACCTGAACTATAGACCACAAATTCAAAATAAAAAAACGAAAATCTGCAATTTTGCTCCGATTTCGATGATTGATGGCTCTATCAATAGGTGTTTAGACCTGTAATTATTATACCAACGGGCATTTAGATCGCTCGAATATTCCTACACATTTCGTAGAAAATTCAATTTTAGGGAAAATCACCTGAACTATAGACCACAAATTCAAAATAAATAAACAAAAATCTGCAATTGTGCTCTAATTTCGATGATTGATCTATTTATCAATAGAACGCTCTAATATTTCTCCACATTTCGTAGAAAATTCAATTTTAGGGAAAATCACCTGAACTATAGACCACAAATTCAAAATAAAAAAACGAAAATCTGCAATTGTGCTCTGATTTCGATGATTGATGCCTCTATCAATAGGTGTTGAGATCTGTAATTATTATGCCAACGGGCATTTAGATCGCTCGAATATTTCTACACATTTCGTAGAAAATTCTTTTTTATGGAAAATCACCTGAAATATAGACCACAAATTCAAAATAAAAAAACGAAAATCTGCAATTTTGCTCCGATTTCGATGATTGATGGCTCTATCAATAGGTGTTGAGACCTGTAATTATTATGTTAACATTCATTTAGATCGCTCGAATATTTCTACACATTTCGTAGAAAATTCAATTTTAGGGAAAATCATCTGAACTATAGACCACAAATTCAAGATAAAAAAACAAAAATCTGCAATTGTGCTCCGATTTCGATGATTGGTCTATTTATCAATAGAACGCTTTAATATTTCTACACATTTCTTAGAAAATTCAATTTTAGGGAAAATCACCTGAACTATAGACCACAAATTCAAAATAAAAAAACGAAAATCTGCAATTTTGCTCCGATTTCGATGATTGATGGCTCTATCAATAGGTGTTGAGACCTGTAATTATTATGCCAACGGGCATTTAGATCGCTCGAATATTTCTCCAAATTTCGTAGAAAGTTCAATTTTAGGGAAAATCACCTGAACTATAGACCACAAATTCAAAATAAAAAAACGAAAATCTGCAATTTTGCTCCGATTTCGATTATTGATGCCTCTATCAATAGATGATGAGACCTGTAATTATTATGCCAACGGGCATTTAGATCGCTCGGATATTTCTCCACATTTCGTAGAAAATTCAATTTTAGGGAAAATCACCTGAACTATAGACCACAAATTCAAAATAAAAAAACGAAAATCTGCAATTGTTCTCCGATTTCGATGATTGATGCCTCTATCAATAGGTGTTGAGACCTGTAATTATTATACCAACGGGCATTTAGATCGCTCGAATATTTCTACACATTTCGTAGAAAATTCAATTTTAGGGAAAATCACCTGAACTATAGACCACAAATTCAAAATAAAAAAACGAAAATCTGCAATTGTTCTCCGATTTAGATGATTGATGCCTCTATCAATAGATGATGAGACCTGTAATTATTATGCCAACGGGCATTTAGATCGCTCGGATATTTCTCCACATTTCGTAGAAAATTCAATTTTAAGGAAAATCACCTAAACTATAGACCACAAATTCAAAATAAAAAAACGAAAATCTGCAATTGTGCTCCAATTCCGATGATTGATCTATTTATCAATAGAATGCTTTAATATTGCTCCACATTTCGTAGAAAATTCAATTTTATGGAAAATCACCTGAACAATAGACCACAAATTCAAAATAAAAAAACAAAAATCTGCAATTGTGCTCCGATTTCGATGATTGATCTATTTATCAATAGAACGCTCTAATATTTCTACACATTTTGTAGAAAATTCAATTTTAGGGAAAATCACCTGAACTATAGACCACAAATTCAAAATAAAAAAACGAAAATCTGTAATTGTGCTCTGATTTTGATGATTGATGCCTCTATCAACAGGTATTGAGATCTGTAATTATTATGCCAACGGGCATTTAGATCGCTCGAATATTTCTACACATTTCGTAGAAAATTCAATTTTAGGGAAAATCACCTGAACTATAGACCACAAATTCAAAATAAAAAAACAAAAATCTGCAATTGTGCTCCGATTTCGATGATTGATCTATTTATCAATAGAACGCTCTAATATTTCTCCACATTTCGTAGAAAATTAAATTTTAGGGAAAATTACCTGAACTATAGACCACAAATTCAAAATAAAAAAACAAAAATCTGCAATTGTGCTCCGATTTCGATGATTGATGCCTCTATCAATAGGTGTTGAGACCTGTAATTATTATACCAACGGGCATTTAGATCGCTCGAATATTTCTACACATTTCGTAGAAAATTCAATTTTAGGGAAAATCACCTGAACTATAGACCACAAATTCAAAATAAAAAAACAAAAATCTGCAATTGTGCTCCGATTTCGATGATTGATCTATTTATCAATAGAACGCTCTAATATTTCTCCACATTTCGTAGAAAATTCAATTTTATGGAAAATCACCTGAACAATAGACCACAAATTCAAAATAAAAAAACAAAAATCTGCAATTGTGCTCCGATTTCGATGATTGATCTATTTATCAATAGAACGCTCTAATATTTCTCCACATTTCGTAGAAAATTAAATTTTAGGGAAAATTACCTGAACTATAGACCACAAATTCAAAATAAAAAAACAAAAATCTGCAATTGTGCTCCGATTTCGATGATTGATGCCTCTATCAATAGGTGTTGAGACCTGTAATTATTATACCAACGATCATTTAGATCGCTCGAATATTTCTACACATTTCGTAGAAAATTCAATTTTAGGGAAAATCACCTGAACTATAGACCACAAATTCAAAATAAAAAAACAAAAATCTGCAATTGTGCTCCGATTTCGATGATTGATCTATTTATCAATAGAACGCTCTAATATTTCTCCACATTTCGTAGAAAATTCAATTTTATGGAAAATCACCTGAACTATAGACCACAAATTCAAAATAAAAAAACAAAAATCTGCAATTGTGCTCCGATTTCGATGATTGGCCTAATTATCAATAGAATGCTCTAATATTTCTCCACATTTCGTAGAAAATTCAATTTTAGGGAAAATCACCTGAACTATAGACCACAAATTCAAAATAAAAAAACGAAAATCTGCAATTGTGCTCTGATTTCGATGATTGATGCCTCTATCAATAGGTGTTGAGATCTGTAATTATTATGCCAACGGGCATTTAGATCGCTCGAATATTTCTACACATTTCGTAGAAAATTCAATTTTAGGGAAAATCACCTGAACTATAGACCACAAATTCAAAATAAAAAAACGAAAATCTGCAATTGTGCTCCGATTTCGATGATTGATGCCTCTATCAATAGGTGTTGAGACCTGTAATTATTATGCCAACGGGCATTTAGATCGCTCGAATATTTCTACACATTTCGTAGAAAATTCAATTTTAGGGAAAATCACCTGAACTATAGACCACAAATTCAAAATAAAAAAACAAAAATCTGCAATTGTGCTCCGATTTCGATGATTGATCTATTTATCAATAGAACGCTCTAATATTTCTACACATTTCGTAGAAAATTCAATTTTAGGGAAAATCACCTGAACTTTAGACCACAAATTCAAAATAAAAAAACGAAAATCTGCAATTGTGCTCCGATTTCGATGATTGATGCCTCTATCAATAGGTGTTGAGACCTGTAATTATTATGCCAACGGGCATTTAGATCGCTCGAATATTTCTACACATTTCGTAGAAAATTCAATTTTAGGGAAAATCACCTGAACTATAGACCACAAATTCAAAATAAATAAACAAAATCAGCAATTGTGCTCCAATTTCGATGATTGATGCCTCTATCAATAGGTGTTGAGACCTGTAATTATTATGCCAACGGGCATTTAGATCGCTCGAATATTTCTACACATTTCGTAGAAAATTCAATTTTAGGGAAAATCACCTGAACTATAGACCACAAATTCAAAATAAATAAACAAAATCAGCAATTGTGCTCCAATTTCGATGATTGATCTATTAATCAATAGAACGCTCTAATATTTCTACACATTTCGTAGAAAATTCAATTTTATGGAAAATCACCTGAACTATAGACCACAAATTCAAAATAAAAAAACAAAAATCTGCAATTGTGCTCCGATTTCGATGAATGATGCATCTATCAATAGGTGTTGAGACCTGTAATTATTATACCAACGGGCATTTAGATCGCTGAAATATTTCTACACATTTCGTAGAAAATTCAATTTTATGGAAAATCACCTGAACTATAGACCACAAATTCAAAATAAAAAAACAAAAATCTGCAATTGTGCTCCGATTTCGATGATTGATGCCTCTATCAATAGGCGTTGAGACCTGTAATTATTATGCCAACGGGCATTTAGATCGCTCGAATATTTCTACACATTTCGTAGAAAATTCAATTTTATGGAAAATCTCCTGAACTATAGACCACAAATTCAAAATAAAAAAACAAAAATCTGCAATTGTGCTTCGATTTCGATGATTGATGCCTCTATCAATAGGTGTTGAGACCTGTAATTATTATGCCAACGGGCATTTAGATCGCTCGAATATTTCTACACATTTCGTAGAAAATTCAATTTTAGGGAAAATCACCTGAACTATAGACCACAAATTCAAAATAAAAAAACGAAAATCTGCAATTGTGCTCCGATTTCGATGATTGATGCCTCTATCAATAGGTGTTGAGACCTGTAATTATTATGCCAACGGGCATTTAGATCGCTCGAGTATTTCTACACATTTCGTAGAAAATTCAATTTTAGGGAAAATCACCTGAACTATAGACCACAAATTCAAAATAAATAAACAAAATCAGCAATTGTGCTCCAATTTCGATGATTGATCTATTAATCAATAGAACGCTCTAATATTTCTACACATTTCGTAGAAAATTCAATTTTATGGAAAATCACCTGAACTATAGACCACAAATTCAAAATAAAAAAACAAAAATCTGCAATTGTGCTCCGATTTCGATGATTGGCCTAATTATCAATAGAATGCTCTAATATTTCTCCACATTTCGTAGAAAATTCAATTTTAGGGAAAATCACCTGAACTATAGACCACAAATTCAAAATAAAAAAACGAAAATCTGCAATTGTGCTCTGATTTCGATGATTGATGCCTCTATCAATAGGTGTTGAGATCTGTAATTATTATGCCAACGGGCATTTAGATCGCTCGAATATTTCTACACATTTCGTAGAAAATTCAATTTTAGGGAAAATCACCTGAACTATAGACCACAAATTCAAAATAAAAAAACGAAAATCTGCAATTGTGCTCCGATTTCGATGATTGATGCCTCTATCAATAGGTGTTGAGACCTGTAATTATTATGCCAACGGGCATTTAGATCGCTCGAATATTTCTACACATTTCGTAGAAAATTCAATTTTAGGGAAAATCACCTGAACTATAGACCACAAATTCAAAATAAAAAAACAAAAATCTGCAATTGTGCTCCGATTTCGATGATTGATCTATTTATCAATAGAACGCTCTAATATTTCTACACATTTCGTAGAAAATTCAATTTTAGGGAAAATCACCTGAACTTTAGACCACAAATTCAAAATAAAAAAACGAAAATCTGCAATTGTGCTCCGATTTCGATGATTGATGCCTCTATCAATAGGTGTTGAGACCTGTAATTATTATGCCAACGGGCATTTAGATCGCTCGAATATTTCTACACATTTCGTAGAAAATTCAATTTTAGGGAAAATCACCTGAACTATAGACCACAAATTCAAAATAAATAAACAAAATCAGCAATTGTGCTCCAATTTCGATGATTGATCTATTAATCAATAGAACGCTCTAATATTTCTACACATTTCGTAGAAAATTCAATTTTATGGAAAATCACCTGAACTATAGACCACAAATTCAAAATAAAAAAACAAAAATCTGCAATTGTGCTCCGATTTCGATGAATGATGCATCTATCAATAGGTGTTGAGACCTGTAATTATTATACCAACGGGCATTTAGATCGCTCAAATATTTCTACACATTTCGTAGAAAATTCAATTTTATGCAAAATCACCTGAACTATAGACCACAAATTCAAAATAAAAAAACAAAAATCTGCAATTGTGCTCCGATTTCGATGATTGATGCCTCTATCAATAGGCGTTGAGACCTGTAATTATTATGCCAACGGGCATTTAGATCGCTCGAATATTTCTACACATTTCGTAGAAAATTCAATTTTATGGAAAATCTCCTGAACTATAGACCACAAATTCAAAATAAAAAAACAAAAATCTGCAATTGTGCTTCGATTTCGATGATTGATGCCTCTATCAATAGGTGTTGAGACCTGTAATTATTATGCCAACGGGCATTTAGATCGCTCGAATATTTCTACACATTTCGTAGAAAATTCAATTTTAGGGAAAATCACCTGAACTATAGACCACAAATTCAAAATAAAAAAACGAAAATCTGCAATTGTGCTCCGATTTCGATGATTGATGCCTCTATCAATAGGTGTTGAGACCTGTAATTATTATGCCAACGGGCATTTAGATCGCTCGAGTATTTCTACACATTTCGTAGAAAATTCAATTTTAGGGAAAATCACCTGAACTATAGACCACAAATTCAAAATAAATAAACAAAATCAGCAATTGTGCTCCAATTTCGATGATTGATCTATTAATCAATAGAACGCTCTAATATTTCTACACATTTCGTAGAAAATTCAATTTTATGGAAAATCATCTGAACTATAGACCACAAATTCAAAATAAAAAAACAAAAGTCTGCAATTGTGCTCCGATTTCGATGATTGGTCTATTTATCAATAGAACGCTTTAATATTTTTCCACATTTCGTAGAAAATTCAATTTTAGGGAAAATCACCTGAACTATAGACCACAAATTCAAAATAAAAAAACGAAAATCTGCAATTGTGCTCCGATTTCGATGATTGATGCCTCTATCAATAGGTGTTGAGACCTGTAATTATTATACCAACGGGCATTTAGATCGCGCGAATATTTCTCCACATTTCGTAGAAAATTCAATTTTAGGGAAAATCACCTGAACTATAGACTACAAATTCAAAATAAAAAAACAAAAATCTGCAATTGTGCTCCGATTTCGATGATTGATCTATTTATCAATAGAACGCTCTAATATTTCTCCACATTTCGTAGAAAATTCAATTTTAGGGAAAATCACCTGAACTATAGACCACAAATTCAAAATAAAAAAACGAAAATCTGCAATTGTGCTCTGATTTCGATGATTGATGCCTCTATCAATAGGTGTTGAGACCTGTAATTATTATACCAACGGGCATTTAGATCGCTCGAATATTTCTACACATTTCGTAGAAAATTCAATTTTATGGAAAATCACCTGAACAATAGACCACAAATTCAAAATAAAAAAACAAAAATCTGCAATTGTGCTCCGATTTCGATGATTGATCTATTCATCAATAAAACGCTCTAATATTTCTACACATTTCGTAGAAAATTCAATTTTATGGAAAATCACCTGAACTATAGACCACAAATTCAAAAAAAAAAACGAAAATCTGCAATTGTGCTCCGATTTCGATGATTGATGCCTCTATCAATAGGTGTTGAGATCTGTAATTATTATGCCAACGGGCATTTAGATCGCTCGAATATTTCTACACATTTCGTAGAAAATTCAATTTTAGGGAAAATCACCTGAACTATAGACCACAAATTCAAAATAAAAAAACGAAAATCTGCAATTGTGCTCCGATTTCGATGATTGATGCCTCTATCAATAGGTGTTGAGACCTGTAATTATTATACCAACGGGCATTTAGATCGCTCGAATATTTCTACACATTTCGTAGAAAATTCAATTTTAGGGAAAATCACCTGAACTATAGACCACAAATTCAAAATAAATAAACGAAAATCTGCAATTGTGCTCCGATTTCGATGATTGATCAATTTATCAATAGAACGCTCTAAAATTTCTCCACATTTCGTAGAAAATTCAATTTTATGGAAAATCACCTGAACTATAGACCACAAATTCAAAAAAAAAAACGAAAATCTGCAATTGTGCTCCGATTTCGATGATTGATGCCTCTATCAATAGGTGTTGAGACCTGTAATTATTATGCCAACGGGCATTTAGATCGCTCGAATATTTCTACACATTTCGTAGAAAATTCAATTTTAGGGAAAATCACCTGAACTATAGACCACAAATTCAAAATAAAAAAACGAAAATCTGCAATTGTGCTCCGATTTCGATGATTGATGCCTCTATCAATAGGTGTTGAGACCTGTAATTATTATACCAACGGGCATTTAGATCGCTCGAATATTTCTACACATTTCGTAGAAAATTCAATTTTAGGGAAAATCATCTGAACTATAGACCACAAATTCAAAATAAATAAACGAAAATCTGCAATTTTGCTCCGATTTCGATGATTGATGCCTCTATCAATAGGTGTTGAGACCTGTAATTATTATACCAACGGGCATTTAGATCGCTCGAATATTTCTACACATTTCGTAGAAAATTCAATTTTAGGGAAAATCACCTGAACAATAGACCACAAATTCAAAATAAAAAAACAAAGATCTGCAATTGTGCTCCGATTTCGATGATTGATCTATTTATCAATAGAACGCTCTAATATTTCTACACATTTCGTAGAAAATTCAATTTTATGGAAAATCACCTGAACTATAGACCACAAATTCAAAATAAAAAAACGAAAATCTGCAATTGTGCTCCGATTTCGATGATTGATGCCTCTATCAATAGGTGTTGAGACCTGTAATTATTATGCCAACGGGCATTAAGATCGCTCGAATATTTCTCCACATTTCGTAGAAAATTCAATTTTATGGAAAATCACCTGAACTATAGACCACAAATTCAAAATAAAAAAACGAAAATCTGCAATTGTGCTCCGATTTCGATGATTGATGCCTCTATCAATAGGTGTTGAGACCGGTAATTATTATGTCAACGGGCATTTAGATCGCTCGAGTATTTCTACACATTTCGTAGAAAATTCAATTTTAGGGAAAATCACCTGAACTATAGACCACAAATTCAAAATAAATAAACGAAAATCTGCAATTGTGCTCCGATTTCGATGATTGATGCCTCTATCAATAGGTGTTGAGACCTGTAATTATTATACCAACGGGCATTTAGATCGCTTGAATATTTATACACATTTCGTGGAAAATTCAATTTTAGGAAAAATCACCTGAACTATAGACCACAAATTCAAAATAATATAAACAAAAATCTGCAATTGTGCTCCAATTCCGATGATTGATCAATTTATCAATAGAACGCTCTAAAATTTCTCCACATTTCGTAGAAAATTCAATTTTAGGGAAAATCACCTGAACTATAGACCACAAATTCAAAATAAAAAAACGAAAATCTGCAATTGTGCTCTGATTTCGATGATTGATGCCTCTAACAATAGGTGTTGAGACCTGTAATTATTATGCTAACGGGCATTTAGATCGCTCGAATATTTCTACACATTTCGTAGAAAATTCAATTTTATGGAAAATCACCTGAACTATAGACCACAAATTCAAAATAAAAAAACGAAAATCTGCAATTGTGCTCCGATTTCGATGATTGATGCCTCTATCAATAGGTGTTGAGACCTGTAATTATTATGCCAACGGGCATTTAGATCGCTCGAATATTTCTACACATTTCGTAGAAAATACAATTTTAGGGAAAATCACCTGAACTATAGACCACAAATTCAAAATAAATAAACGAAAATCTGCAATTGTGCTCTGATTTCGATGATTGATCTATTTATCAATAGAACGCTCTAATATTTCTCCACATTTCGTAGAAAATTCAATTTTATGGAAAATCATTTGAACTATAGACCACAAATTCAAAATAAAAAAACAAAAATCTGCAATTGTGCTCCGATTTCGATGATTGATGCCTCTATCAATAGGTGTTGAGACCTGTAATTATTATACCAACGGGCATTTAGATCGCTCGAATATTTATACACATTTCGTAGAAAATGCTATTTTAGGAAAAATCACCTGAACTATAGACCACAAATTCAAAATAAAAAAACGAAAATCTGCAATTGTGCTCCGATTTCGATGATTGATGCCTCTATCAATAGGTGTTGAGACCTGTAATTATTATACCAACGGGCATTTAGATCGCTCGAATATTTCTACACATTTCGTAGAAAATTCAATTTTAGGGAAAATCACCAGAACTATAGACCACAAATTCAAAATAAATAAACGAAAATCTGCAATTGTGCTCTGATTTCGATGATTGATCTATTTATCAATAGAACGCTCTAATATTTCTCCACATTTCGTAGAAAATTCAATTTTATGGAAAATCACCTGAACTATAGACCACAAATTCAAAATAAAAAAACGAAAATCTGCAATTGTGCTCTGATTTCGATGATTGATGCCTCTAACAATAGGTGTTGAGACCTGTAATTATTATGCCAACGGGCATTTAGATCGCTCGAATATTTCTACACATTTCGTAGAAAATTCAATTTTATGGAAAATCACCTGAACTATAGACCACAAATTCAAAATAAAAAAACGAAAATCTGCAATTGTGCTCCGATTTCGATGATTGATGCCTCTATCAATAGGTGTTGAGACCTGTAATTATTATACCAACGGGCATTTAGATCGCTTGAATATTTATACACATTTCGTAGAAAATTCAATTTTATGGAAAATCACCTGAACTATAGACCACAAATTCAAAATAAAAAACGAAAATCTGCAATTGTGCTCCGATTTCGATGATTGATGCCTCTATCAATAGGTGTTGAGACCTGTAATTATTATACCAACGGGCATTTAGATCGCTCGAATATTTCTACACATTTCGTAGAAAATTCAATTTTAGGAAAAATCACCTGAACTATAGACCACAAATTCAAAATAAAAAAACGAAAATCTGCAATTGTGCTCTGATTTCGATGATTGATGCCTCTAACAATAGGTGTTGAGACCTGTAATTATTATGCCAACGGGCATTTAGATCGCTCGAATATTTCTACACATTTCGTAGAAAATTCAATTTTATGGAAAATCACCTGAGCTTATAGACCACAAATTCAAAATAAAAAAACGAAAATCTGCAATTGTGCTCTGATTTCGATGATTGATGCCTCTAACAATAGGTGTTGAGACCTGTAATTATTATGCCAACGGGCATTTAGATCGCTCGAATATTTCTACACATTTCGTAGAAAATTCAATTTTATGGAAAATCACCTGAACTATAGACCACAAATTCAAAATAAAAAAACGAAAATCTGCAATTGTGCTCCGATTTCGATGACTGATGCCTCTATCAATAGGTGTTGAGACCTGTAATTATTATACCAACGGGCATTTAGATCGCTCGAATATTTCTACACATTTCGTAGAAAATTCAATTTTAGGGAAAATCACCTGAACTATAGACCACAAATTCAAAATAAATAAACGAAAATCTGCAATTGTGCTCTGATTTCGATGATTGATCTATTTATTAATAGAACGCTCTAATATTTCTCCACATTTCGTAGAAAATTCAATTTTATGGAAAATCATTTGAACTATAGACCACAAATTCAAAATAAAAAAACAAAAATCTGCAATTGTGCTCCGATTTCGATGATTGATGCCTCTATCAATAGGTGTTGAGACCTGTAATTATTATACCAACGGGCATTTAGATCGTTCGAATATTTATCCACATTTCGTAGAAAATTCAATTTTAGGAAAAATCACCTGAACTATAGACCACAAATTCAAAATAAAAAAACGAAAATCTGCAATTGTGCTCTGATTTCGATGATTGATGCCTCTAAGAATAGGTGTTGAGACCTGTAATTATTATGCCAACGGGCATTTAGATCGCTCGAATATTTCTACACATTTCGTAGAAAATTCAATTTTATGGAAAATCACCTGAACTATAGACCACAAATTCAAAATAAAAAAACGAATATCTGCAATTGTGCTCCGATTTCGATGATTGATGCCTCTATCAATAGGTGTTGAGACCTGTAATTATTATACCAACGGGCATTTAGATCGCTCGAATATTTCTACACATTTCGTAGAAAATTCAATTTTAGGGAAAATCACCTGAACTATAGACCACAAATTCAAAATAAATAAACGAAAATCTGCAATTGTGCTCTGATTTCGATAATTGATCTATTTATCAATAGAACGCTCTAATATTTCTCCACATTTCGTAGAAAATTCAATTTTATGGAAAATCATTTGAACTATAGACCACAAATTCAAAATAAAAAAACAAAAATCTGCAATTGTGCTCCGATTTCGATGATTGATGCCTCTATTAATAGGTGTTGAGACCTGTAATTATTATACCAACGGGCATTTAGATCGCTCGAATATTTATCCACATTTCGTAGAAAATTCAATTTTAGGAAAAATCACCTGAACTATAGACCACAAATTCAAAATAAAAAAACGAAAATCTGCAATTGTGCTCTGATTTCGATGATTGATGCCTCTAACAATAGGTGTTGAGACCTGTAATTATTATGCCAACGGGCATTTAGATCGCTCGAATATTTCTACACATTTCGTAGAAAATTCAATTTTATGGAAAATCACCTGAACTATAGACCACAAATTCAAAATAAAAAAACGAATATCTGCAATTGTGCTCCGATTTCGATGATTGATGCCTCTATCAATAGGTGTTGAGACCTGTAATTATTATACCAACGGGCATTTAGATCGCTCGAATATTTCTACACATTTCGTAGAAAATTCAATTTTAGGGAAAATCACCTGAACTATAGACCACAAATTCAAAATAAATAAACGAAAATCTGCAATTGTGCTCTGATTTCGATAATTGATCTATTTATCAATAGAACGCTCTAATATTTCTCCACATTTCGTAGAAAATTCAATTTTATGGAAAATCATTTGAACTATAGACCACAAATTCAAAATAAAAAAACAAAAATCTGCAATTGTGCTCCGATTTCGATGATTGATGCCTCTATCAATAGGTGTTGAGACCTGTAATTATTATACCAACGGGCATTTAGATCGCTCGAATATTTATACACATTTCGTAGAAAATTCAATTTTAGGAAAAATCACCTGAACTATAGACCACAAATTCAAAATAAATAAACAAAAATCTGCAATTGTGCTCTGATTTCGATGATTGATGCCTCTAACAATAGGTGTTGAGACCTGTAATTATTATGCCAACGGGCATTTAGATCGCTCGAATATTTCTACACATTTCGTAGAAGATTCAATTTTAGGGAAAATCACCTGAACTATAGACCACAAATTCAAAATAAAAAAACGAAAATCTGCAATTGTGCTCCGATTTCGATGATTGATGCCTCTATCAATAGGTGTTGAGACCTGTAATTATTATACCAACGGGCATTTAGATCGCTCGAATATTTCTACACATTTCGTAGAAAATTCAATTTTAGGGAAAATCACCTGAACTATAGACCACAAATTCAAAATAAATAAACGAAAATCTGCAATTGTGCTCTGATTTCGATGATTGATCTATTTATCAATAGAACGCTCTAATATTTCTCCACATTTCGTAGAAAATTCAATTTTATGGAAAATCATTTGAACTATAGACCACAAATTCAAAATAAAAAAACAAAAATCTGCAATTGTGCTCCGATTTCGATGATTGATGCCTCTATTAATAGGTGTTGAGACCTGTAATTATTATACCAACGGGCATTTAGATCGCTCGAATATTTATCCACATTTCGTAGAAAATTCAATTTTAGGAAAAATCACCTGAACTATAGACCACAAATTCAAAATAAAAAAACGAAAATCTGCAATTGTGCTCTGATTTCGATGATTGATGCCTCTAACAATAGGTGTTGAGACCTGTAATTATTATGCCAACGGGCATTTAGATCGCTCGAATATTTCTACACATTTCGTAGAAAATTCAATTTTATGGAAAATCACCTGAACTATAGACCACAAATTCAAAATAAAAAAACGAATATCTGCAATTGTGCTCCGATTTCGATGATTGATGCCTCTATCAATAGGTGTTGAGACCTGTAATTATTATACCAACGGGCATTTAGATCGCTCGAATATTTCTACACATTTCGTAGAAAATTCAATTTTAGGGAAAATCACCTGAACTATAGACCACAAATTCAAAATAAATAAACGAAAATCTGCAATTGTGCTCTGATTTCGATAATTGATCTATTTATCAATAGAACGCTCTAATATTTCTCCACATTTCGTAAAAAATTCAATTTTATGGAAAATCATTTGAACTATAGACCACAAATTCAAAATAAAAAAACAAAAATCTACAATTGTGCTCCGATTTCGATGATTGATGCCTCTATCAATAGGTGTTGAGACCTGTAATTATTATACCAACGGGCATTTAGATCGCTCGAATATTTATACACATTTCGTAGAAAATTCAATTTTAGGAAAAATCACCTGAACTATAGACCACAAATTCAAAATAAATAAACAAAAATCTGCAATTGTGCTCTGATTTCGATGATTGATGCCTCTAACAATAGGTGTTGAGACCTGTAATTATTATGCCAACGGGCATTTAGATCGCTCGAATATTTCTACACATTTCGTAGAAAATTCAATTTTAGGGAAAATCACCTGAACTATAGACCACAAATTCAAAATAAAAAACCGAAAATCTGCAATTGTGCTCCGATTTCGATGATTGATGCCTCTATCAATAGGTGTTGAGACCTGTAATTATTATACCAACGGGCATTTAGATCGCTCGAATATTTCTACACATTTCGTAGAAAATTCAATTTTAGGGAAAATCACCTGAACTATAGACCACAAATTCAAAATAAATAAACGAAAATCTGCAATTGTGCTCTGATTTCGATGATTGATCTATTTATCAATAGAACGCTCTAATATTTCTCCACATTTCGTAGAAAATTCAATTTTATGGAAAATCATTTGAACTATAGACCACAAATTCAAAATAAAAAAACAAAAATCTGCAATTGTGCTCCGATTTCGATGATTGATGCCTCTATCAATAGGTGTTGAGACCTGTAATTATTATACCAACGGGCATTTAGATCGCTCGAATATTTATACACATTTCGTAGAAAATTCAATTTTAGGAAAAATCACCTGAACTATATAGACCACAAATTCAAAATAAAAAAACGAAAATCTGCAATTGTGCTCTGATTTCGATGATTGATGCCTCTATCAATAGGTGTTGAGACCTGTAATTATTATGCCAACGGGCATTTAGATCGCTCGAATATTTCTACACATTTCGTAGAAAATTCAATTTTAGGGAAAATCACCTGAACTATAGACCACAAATTCAAAATAAATAAACGAAAATCTGCAATTGTGCTCTGATTTCGATGATTGATCTATTTATCAATAGAACGCTCTAATATTTCTCCACATTTCGTAGAAAATTCAATTTTATGGAAAATCATTTGAACTATAGACCACAAATTCAAAATAAAAAAACAAAAATCTGCAATTGTGCTCCGATTTCGATGATTGATGCCTCTATCAATAGGTGTTGAGACCTGTAATTATTATACCAACGGGCATTTAGATCGCTCGAATATTTATACACATTTCGTAGAAAATTCAATTTTAGGAAAAATCACCTGAACTATAGACCACAAATTTAAAATAAATAAACAAAAATCTGCAATTGTGCTCCAATTTCGATGATTGATCAATTTATCAATAGAACGCTCTAAAATTTCTCCACATTTCGTAGAAAATTCAATTTTATGGAAAATCATCTGAACTATAGACCACAAATTCAAAATAAAAAAACAAAAATCTGCAATTGTGCTCCGATTTCGATGATTGATGCCTCTATCAATAGGTGTTGAGACCTGTAATTATTATACCAACGGGCATTTAGATCGCTCGAATATTTCTACACATTTCGTAGAAAATTCAATTTTATGGAAAATCACCTGAACTATAGACCACAAATTCAAAATAAAAAAACGAAAATCTGCAATTGTGCTCCGATTTCGATGATTGATGCCTCTATCAATAGGTGTTGAGACCTGTAATTATTATACCAACGGGCATTTAGATCGCTCGAATATTTCTACACATTTCGTAGAAAATTCAATTTTAGGGAAAATCACCTGAACTATAGACCACAAATTCAAAATAAATAAACGAAAATCTGCAATTGTGCTCTGATTTCGATGATTGATCTATTTATCAATAGAACGCTCTAATATTTCTCCACATTTCGTAGAAAATTCAATTTTATGGAAAATCATTTGAACTATAGACCACAAATTCAAAATAAAAAAACAAAAATCTGCAATTGTGCTCCGATTTCGATGATTGATGCCTCTATAAATAGGTGTTGAGACCTGTAATTATTATACCAACGGGCATTTAGATCGCTCGAATATTTATACACATTTCGTAGAAAATTCAATTTTAGGAAAAATCACCTGAACTATAGACCACAAATTTAAAATAAATAAACAAAAATCTGCAATTGTGCTCCAATTTCGATGATTGATCAATTTATCAATAGAACGCTCTAAAATTTCTCCACATTTCGTAGAAAATTCAATTTTATGGAAAATCATCTGAACTATAGACCACAAATTCAAAATAAAAAAACAAAAATCTGCAATTGTGCTCCGATTTCGATGATTGATGCCTCTATCAATAGGTGTTGAGACCTGTAATTATTATACCAACGGGCATTTAGATCGCTCGAATATTTCTACACATTTCGTAGAAAATTCAATTTTAGGGAAAATCACCTGAACTATAGACCACAAATTCAAAATAAAAAAACGAAAATCTGCAATTGTGCTCCGATTTCGATGATTGATGCCTCTATCAATAGGTGTTGAGACCTGTAATTATTATACCAACGGGCATTTAGATCGCTCTAATATTTCTACACATTTCGTAGAAAATTCAATTTTAGGGAAAATCACTATAGACCACAAATTCAAAATAAAAAAACGAAAATCTGCAATTGTGCTCCGATTTCGATGATTGATCTATTTATCAGTATAATGCTCGAATATTTCTCCACATTTCATAGAAAATTCAATTTTAGGGAAAATCACCTGAACTATAGACCACAAATTCAAAATAAAAAAACAAAAATCTGCAATTGTGCTCCAATTTCGATGATTGATCTATTTATCAATAGAATGCTGTAATATTGCTCCACATTTCGTAGAAAATTCAATTTTATGGAAAATCACCTGAACTATAGACCACAAATTCAAAATAAAAAAACAAAAATCTGCAATTGTGCTCCGATTTCGATGATTGATGCCTCTATCAATAGGTGTTGAGACCTGTAATTATTATGCCAACGGGCACTTAGATCGCTCGAATATTTCTTCACATTTCGTAGAAAATTCAATTTTATGGAAAATCACCTGAACTATAGACCACAAATTCAAAATAAATAAACAAAAATCTGCAATTGTGCTCCAATTTCGATGATTGATCTATTTATCAATAGAACGCTCTTATATTTCTCCACATTTCGTAGAAAATTCAATTTTATGGAAAATCATCTGAACTATAGACCACAAATTCAAAATAAAAAAACGAAAATCTGCAATTGTGCTCTGATTTCGATGATTGATGCCTCTATCAATAGGTGTTGAGATCTGTAATTATTATGCCAACGGGCACTTAGATCGCTCGAATATTTCTTCACATTTCGTAGAAAATTCAATTTTATGGAAAATCACCTGAACTATAGACCACAAATTCAAAATAAATAAACAAAAATCTGCAATTGAGCTCCAATTTCGATGATTGATCTATTTATCAATAGAACGCTCTAAAATTTCTCCACATTTCGTAGAAAATTCAATTTTATGGAAAATCATCTGAACTATAGACCACAAATTCAAAATAAAAAAACGAAAATCTGCAATTGTGCTCTGATTTCGATGATTGATGCCTCTAACAATAGGTGTTGAGACCTGTAATTATTATACCAACGGGCATTTAGATCGCTCGAATATTTCTACACATTTCGTAGAAAATTCAATTTTATGGAAAATCACCTGAACTATAGACCACAAATTCAAAATAAAAAATTGAGATGTGGCCAACACACGACTTTCTTTTACGAACAGAGAATTTTGAGACATTTTACTTTTTTTTATAACTTTTTTTTTTAATTTTTTTTTTTTAATTTTTAAATTTTTAAATTTTTTTTTTTAATTTTTTTTTTTAAATTTTTTTTTTTTTATTTTTATTTGTTTTTAATTTTTAGAAACATTTTGTTTCAGTAGTATTTTATAAATCTTATACTTTTTAAGATATTTGCAAAATAAATTTTCTGGACCAAGGGAGTGGCCACTTCCGGTTAACCGATTTGGAATAAAATTCACTGGAACCTCCCAATTTATCAAAAAAGCTTAAATATGAAGTTTCAGTTCGATTGGTTAAACCATCTGGGCTGTGGAGAGGACACAGACAGACTGACAGACTGACAGACGGACAGACTGACAGACTGACAGACGGACAGACTGACAGACAGACACCATTTCGAAACTCACTTTTTCGGACTCAGGGGACCTCAAAACAGATAAATCTCTAAAAATCTCAAGGTCCAAAATTTTCATGATTACTATACTTTATTTTACTAGAGTAAAAGAAAGTAAAAAACGAAAATCTGCAATTGTGCTCCGATTTCGATGATTGATGCCTCTATCAATAGGTGTTGAGACCTGTAATTATTATACCAACGGGCATTTAGATCGCTCGAATATTTCTACACATTTCGTAGAAAATTCAATTTTAGGGAAAATCACCTGAACTATAGACCACAAATTCAAAATAAAAAAACGAAAATCTGCAATTTTGCTCCGATTTCGATGATTGATGCCTCTATCAATAGGTGTTGAGACCTGTAATTATTATACCAACGGGCATTTAGATCGCTCGAATATTTCTACACATTTCGTAGAAAATTCAATTTTAGGGAAAATCACCTGAACTTATAGACCACAAATTCAAAATAAAAAAACGAAAATCTGCAATTGTGCTCCGATTTCGATGATTGATGCCTCTATCAATAGGTGTTGAGACCTGTAATTATTATGTTAACAGGCATTTAGATCGCTTGAATATTTCTACACATTTCGTAGAAAATTCAATTTTAGGGAAAATCACCTGAACTATAGACCACAAATTCAAAATAAATAAACGAAAATCTGCAATTGTGCTCCGATTTCGATGATTGATGCCTCTATCAATAGGTGTTGAGACCTGTAATTATTATGTTAACAGGCATTTAGATCGCTCGAATATTTCTACACATTTCGTAGAAAATTCAATTTTAGGGAAAATCACCTGAACTATAGACCACAAATTCAAAATAAATAAACGAAAATCTGCAATTGTGCTCCGATTTCGATGATTGATGCCTCTATCAATAGGTGTTGAGACCTGTATTTATTATGTTAACAGGCATTTAGATCGCTCGAATATTTCTTCACATTTCGTAGAAAATTCAATTTTAGGGAAAATGACCTGAACTATAGACCACAAATTCAAAATAAAAAAACAAAAATCTGCAATTGTGCTCCAATTTCGATGATTGATGGCTCTATCAATAGGTGTTGAGACCTGTAATTATTATACCAACGGGCAGTTAGATCGCTCGAGTATTTCTACACATTTCGTAGAAAATTCAATTTTAGAGAAAATCACCTGAACTATAGACCACAAATTCAAAATAAAAAAACAAAAATCTGAAATTGTGGTCCGATTTCGATGATTGGTCTATTTATCAATAGAACGCTTTAATATTTCTACACATTTCGTAGAAAATTCAATTTTAGGGAAAATCACCTGAACTATAGACCACAAATTCAAAATAAAAAAACAAAAATCTGCAATTGTGCTCCGATTTCGATGATTGATGCCTCTATCAATAGGTGTTGAGACCTGTAATTATTATGCCAACGGGCATTTAGATCGCTCGAATATTTATACACATTTCGTAGAAAATTCAATTTAAGGGAAAATCACCTGAACTATAGACCACAAATTCAAAATAAAAAAACGAAAATCAGCAATTGTGCTCCGATTTCGATGATTGATGGCTCTATCAATAGGTGTTGAGACCTGTAATTATTATACCAACGGGCATTTAGATCGCTCGAATATTTCTACACATTTCGTAGAAAATTCAATTTTAGGGAAAAATCAACTGAACTATAGACCACAAATTCAAAATAAATAAACGAAAATCTGCAATTGTGGTCCGATTTCGATGATTGATGCCTCTATCAATAGGTGTTGAGACCTGTAAATATTATGCTAACAGGCATTTAGATCGCTCGAATATTTCTACACATTTCGTAGAAAATTCAATTTTAGGGAAAATCACCTGAACTATAGACCACAAATTCAAAATAAATAAACAAAAATCTGCAATTGTGCTCCAATTTCGATGATTGATCAATTTATCAATAGAACGCTCTAAAATTTCTCCACATTTCGTAGAAAATTCAATTTTATGGAAAATCATCTGAACTATAGACCACAAATTCAAAATAAAAAAACAAAAATCTGCAATTGTGCTCCGATTTCGATGATTGGTCTATTTATCAATAATACGCTTTAATATTTCTTTACATTTCGTAGAAAATTCAATTTTATGGAAAATCACCTGAACTATAGACCACAAATTCAAAATAAAAAAACGAAAATCTGCAATTGTGCTCCGATTTCGATGATTGATGCCTCTATCAATAGGTGTTGAGACCTGTAATTATTATACCAACGGGCATTTAGATCGCTCGAATATTTCTACACATTTCGTAGAAAATTCAATTTTAGGGAAAATCACCTGAACTATAGACCACAAATTCAAAATAAAAAAACGAAAATCTGCAATTGTGCTCCGATTTCGATGATTGATGGCTCTATCAATAGGTGTTTAGACCTGTAATTATTATACCAACGGGCATTTAGATCGCTCGAATATTTCTACACATTTCGTAGAAAATTCAATTTTAGGGAAAATCACCTGAACTATAGACCACAAATTCAAAATAAATAAACAAAAATCTGCAATTGTGCTCTAATTTCGATGATTGATCTATTTATCAATAGAACGCTCTAATATTTCTCCACATTTTGTAGAAAATTCAATTTTATGGAAAATCATCTGAACTATAGACCACAAATTCAAAATAAAAAAACAAAAATCTCCAATTGTGCTCCGATTTCGATGATTGGTCTATTTATCAATAATACGCTTTAATATTTCTCCACATTTCGTAGAAAATTCAATTTTATGGAAAATCACCTGAACTATAGACCACAAATTCAAAATAAAAAAACAAAAATCTGCAATTGTGCTCCGATTTCGATGATTGATGCCTCTATCAATAGGTGTTGAGACCTGTAATTATTATACCAACGGGCATTTAGATCGCTCGAATATTTCTACACATTTCGTATAAAATTCAATTTTAGGGAAAATCACCTGAACTATAGACCACAAATTCAAAATAAAAAAACGAAAATCTGCAATTGTGCTCCGATTTCGATGATTGATGGCTCTATCAATAGGTGTTGAGACCTGTAATTATTATACCAACGGGCATTTAGATCGTTTGAATATTTCTACACATTTCGTAGAAAATTCAATTTTAGGGAAAATCACCTGAACTATAGACCACAAATTCAAAATAAATAAACGAAAATCTGCAATTGTGCTCCGATTTCGATGATTGATGCCTCTATCAATAGGTGTTGAGACCTGTAATTATTATACCAACGGGAAATATTTCTACACATTTCGTAGAAAATTCAATTTTAGGGAAAATCACCTGAACTATAGACCACAAATTCAAAATAAAAAAACGAAAATCTGCAATTGTGCTCCAATTTCGATGATTGATCAATTTATCAATAGAACGCTCTAAAATTTCTCCACATTTCGTAGAAAATTCAATTTTATGGAAAATCATCTGAACTATAGACCACAAATTGAAAATAAAAAAACAAAAATCTGCAATTGTGCTCCGATTTCGATGATTGGTCTATTTATCAATAGAACGCTTTAATATTTCTACACATTTCGTAGAAAATTCAATTTTAGGGAAAATCACCTGAACTATAGACCACAAATTCAAAATAAAAAAACAAAAATCTGCAATTGTGCTCCAATTTCGATGATTGATCAATTTATCAATAGAACGCTCTAAAATTTCTCCACATTTCGTAGAAAATTCAATTTTATGGAAAATCATCTGAACTATAGACCACAAATTCAAAATAAAAAAACAAAAATCTGCAATTGTGCTCCGATTTCGATGATTGGTCTATTTATCAATAGAACGCTTTAATATTTCTACACATTTCGTAGAAAATTCAATTTTAGGGAAAATCACCTGAACTATAGACCACAAATTCAAAATAAAAAAACGAAAATCTGCAATTTTGCTCCGATTTCGATGATTGATGGCTCTATCAATAGGTGTTTAGACCTGTAATTATTATACCAACGGGCATTTAGATCGCTCGAATATTCCTACACATTTCGTAGAAAATTCAATTTTAGGGAAAATCACCTGAACTATAGACCACAAATTCAAAATAAATAAACAAAAATCTGCAATTGTGCTCCAATTTCGATGATTGATCTATTTATCAATAGAACGCTCTAATATTTCTCCACATTTCGTAGAAAATTCAATTTTAGGGAAAATCACCTGAACTATAGACCACAAATTCAAAATAAAAAAACGAAAATCTGCAATTGTGCTCTGATTTCGATGATTGATGCCTCTATCAATAGGTGTTGAGATCTGTAATTATTATGCCAACGGGCATTTAGATCGCTCGAATATTTCTACACATTTCGTAGAAAATTCTTTTTTATGGAAAATCACCTGAAATATAGACCACAAATTCAAAATAAAAAAACGAAAATCTGCAATTTTGCTCCGATTTCGATGATTGATGGCTCTATCAATAGGTGTTGAGACCTGTAATTATTATACTAACGGGCATTTAGATCGCTCGAATATTTCTACACATTTCGTAGAAAATTCAATTTTAGGGAAAATCATCTGAACTATAGACCACAAATTCAAGATAAAAAAACAAAAATCTGCAATTGTGCTCCGATTTGGATGATTGGTCTATTTATCAATAGAACGCTTTAATATTTCTACACATTTCGTAGAAAATTCAATTTTAGGGAAAATCACCTGAACTATAGACCACAAATTCAAAATAAAAAAACGAAAATCTGCAATTTTGCTCCGATTTCGATGATTGATGGCTCTATCAATAGGTGTTGAGACCTGTAATTATTATGCCAACGGGCATTTAGATCGCTCGAATATTTCTCCACATTTCGTAGAAAGTTCAATTTTAGGGAAAATCACCTAAACTATAGACCACAAATTCAAAATAAAAAAACGAAAATCTGCAATTGTTCTCCGATTTCGATGATTGATGCCTCTATCAATAGATGATGAGACCTGTAATTATTATGCCAACGGGCATTTAGATCGCTCGGATATTTCTCCACATTTCGTAGAAAATTCAATTTTAGGGAAAATCACCTGAACTATAGACCACAAATTCAAAATAAAAAAACGAAAATCTGCAATTGTTCTCCGATTTCGATGATTGATGCCTCTATCAATAGGTGTTGAGACCTGTAATTATTATACCAACGGGCATTTAGATCGCTCGAATATTTCTACACATTTCGTAGAAAATTCAATTTTAGGGAAAATCACCTGAACTATAGACCACAAATTCAAAATAAAAAAACGAAAATCTGCAATTGTTCTCCGATTTAGATGATTGATGCCTCTATCAATAGATGATGAGACCTGTAATTATTATGCCAACGGGCATTTAGATCGCTCGGATATTTCTCCACATTTCGTAGAAAATTCAATTTTAGGAAAAATCACCTAAACTATAGACCACAAATTCAAAATAAAAAAACAAAAATCTGCAATTGTGCTCCAATTTCGATGATTGATCTATTTATCAATAGAACGCTCTAATATTTCTACACATTTCGTAGAAAATTCAATTTTATGGAAAATCACCTGAACTATAGACCACAAATTCAAAATAAAAAAACAAAAATCTGCAATTGTGCTCCGATTTCGATGAATGATGCATCTATCAATAGGTGTTGAGACCTGTAATTATTATACCAACGGGCATTTAGATCGCTCGAATATTTCTACACATTTCGTAGAAAATTCAATTTTATGGAAAATCACCTGAACTATAGACCACAAATTCAAAATAAAAAAACAAAAATCTGCAATTGTGCTCCAATTTCGATGATTGATCTATTTATCAATAGAACGCTCGAATATTTCTACACATTTCGTAGAAAATTCAATTTTATGGAAAATCACCTGAACTATAGACCACAAATTCAAAATAAAAAAACGAAAATCTGCAATTGTGCTCCGATTTCGATGATTGATGCCTCTATCAATAGGTGTTGAGACCGGTAATTATTATGTCAACGGGCATTTAGATCGCTCGAGTATTTCTACACATTTCGTAGAAAATTCAATTTTATGGAAAATCACCTGAACTATAGACCACAAATTCAAAATAAATAAACGAAAATCTGCAATTGTGCTCCGATTTCGATGATTGATGCCTCTATCAATAGGTGTTGAGACCTGTAATTATTATACCAACGGGCATTTAGATCGCTTGAATATTTATACACATTTCGTGGAAAATTCAATTTTAGGAAAAATCACCTGAACCATAGACCACAAATTCAAAATAATATAAACAAAAATCTGCAATTGTGCTCCAATTCCGATGATTGATCAATTTATCAATAGAACGCTCTAAAATTTCTCCACATTTCGTAGAAAATTCAATTTTATGGAAAATCATCTGAACTATAGACCACAAATTCAAAATAAAAAAACGAAAATCTGCAATTGTGCTCTGATTTCGATGATTGATGCCTCTAACAATAGGTGTTGAGACCTGTAATTATTATGCCAACGGGCATTTAGATCGCTCGAATATTTCTACACATTTCGTAGAAAATTCAATTTTATGGAAAATCACCTGAACTATAGACCACAAATTCAAAATAAAAAAACGAAAATCTGCAATTGTGCTCCGATTTCGATGATTGATGCCTCTATCAATAGGTGTTGAGACCTGTAATTATTATGCCAACGGGCATTTAGATCGCTCGAATATTTCTACACATTTCGTAGAAAATTCAATTTTAGGGAAAATCACCTGAACTATAGACCACAAATTCAAAATAAATAAACGAAAATCTGCAATTGTGCTCTGATTTCGATGATTGATCTATTTATCAATAGAACGCTCTAATATTTCTCCACATTTCGTAGAAAATTCAATTTTAGGGAAAATCATTTGAACTATAGACCACAAATTCAAAATAAAAAAACAAAAATCTGCAATTGTGCTCCGATTTCGATGATTGATGCCTCTATCAATAGGTGTTGAGACCTGTAATTATTATACCAACGGGCATTAAGATCGCTCGAATATTTATACACATTTCGTAGAAAATTCTATTTTAGGAAAAATCACCTGAACTATAGACCACAAATTCAAAATTAAAAAACGAAAATCTGCAATTGTGCTCCGATTTCGATGATTGATGCCTCTATCAATAGGTGTTGAGACCTGTAATTATTATACCAACGGGCATTTAGATCGCTCGAATATTTCTACACATTTCGTAGAAAATTCAATTTTAGGAAAATCACCAGAACTATAGACCACAAATTCAAAATAAATAAACGAAAATCTGCAATTGTGCTCTGATTTCGATGATTGATCTATTTATCAATAGAACGCTCTAATATTTCTCCACATTTCGTAGAAAATTCAATTTTATGGAAAATCATTTGAACTATAGACCACAAATTCAAAATAAAAAAACAAAAATCTGCAATTGTGCTCCGATTTCGATGATTGATGCCTCTATCAATAGGTGTTGAGACCTGTAATTATTATACCAACGGGCATTTGGATTGCTCCAATATTTATACACATTTCGTAGAAAATTCAATTTTAGGAAAAATCACCTGAACTATAGACCACAAATTCAAAATAAAAAAACGAAAATCTGCAATTGTGCTCTGATTTCGATGATTGATGCCTCTAACAATAGGTGTTGAGACCTGTAATTATTATGCCAACGGGCATTTAGATCGCTCGAATATTTCTACACATTTCGTAGAAAATTCAATTTTATGGAAAATCACCTGAACTATAGACCACAAATTCAAAATAAAAAAACGAAAATCTGCAATTGTGCTCCGATTTCGACGATTGATGCCTCTAACAATAGGTGTTGAGACCTGTAATTATTATGCCAACAGGCATTTAGATCGCTCGAATATTTATACACATTTCGTAGAAAATTCAATTTTATGGAAAATCACCTGAACTATAGACCACAAATTCAAAATAAAAAAACGAAAATCTGCAATTGTGCTCCGATTTCGATGATTGATGCCTCTATCAATAGGTGTTGAGACCTGTAATTATTATACCAACGGGCATTTAGATCGCTCGAATATTTCTACACATTTCGTAGAAAATTCAATTTTAGGAAAAATCACCTGAACTATAGACCACAAATTCAAAATAAAAAAACGAAAATCTGCAATTGTGCTCCGATTTCGATGATTGATGCCTCTATCAATAGGTGTTGAGACCTGTAATTATTATACCAACGGGCATTTAGATCGCTCGAATATTTCTACACATTTCGTAGAAAATTCAATTTTAGGGAAAATCACCAGAACTATAGACCACAAATTCAAAATAAATAAACGAAAATCTGCAATTGTGCTCTGATTTCGATGATTGATCTATTTATCAATAGAACGCTCTAATATTTCTCCACATTTCGTAGAAAATTCAATTTTATGGAAAATCATTTGAACTATAGACCACAAATTCAAAATAAAAAAACAAAAATCTGCAATTGTGCTCCGATTTCGATGATTGATGCCTCTATCAATAGGTGTTGAGACCTGTAATTATTATACCAACGGGCATTTAGATCGCTCGAATATTTATACACATTTCGTAGAAAATTCAATTTTAGGAAAAATCACCTGAACTATAGACCACAAATTCAAAATAAAAAAACGAAAATCTGCAATTGTGCTCCGATTTCGATGATTGATGCCTCTATCAATAGGTGTTGAGACCTGTAATTATTATACCAACGGGCATTTAGATCGCTCGAATATTTCTACACATTTCGTAGAAAATTCAATTTTAGGGAAAATCACCTGAACTATAGACCACAAATTCAAAATAAATAAACGAAAATCTGCAATTGTGCTCTGATTTCGATGATTGATCTATTTATCAATAGAACGCTCTAATATTTCTCCACATTTCGTAGAAAATTCAATTTTATGGAAAATCATTTGAACTATAGACCACAAATTCAAAATAAAAAAACGAAAATCTGCAATTGTGCTCCGATTTCGATGATTGATGCCTCTATCAATAGGTGTTGAGACCTGTAATTATTATACCAACGGGCATTTAGATCGCTCGAATATTTCTACACATTTCGTAGAAAATTCAATTTTAGGGAAAATCACCTGAACTATAGACCACAAATTCAAAATAAATAAACGAAAATCTGCAATTGTGCTCTGATTTCGATGATTGATCTATTTATCAATAGAACGCTCTAATATTTCTCCACATTTCGTAGAAAATTCAATTTTATGGAAAATCATTTGAACTATAGACCACAAATTCAAAATAAAAAAACAAAAATCTGCAATTGTGCTCCGATTTCGATGATTGATGCCTCTATCAATAGGTGTTGAGACCTGTAATTATTATACCAACGAACATTTAGATCGCTCGAATATTTCTACACATTTCGTAGAAAATTCAATTTTAGGGAAAATCACCTGAACTATAGACCACAAATTCAAAATAAATAAACGAAAATCTGCAATTGTGCTCTGATTTCGATGATTGATCTATTTATCAATAGAACGCTCTAATATTTCTCCACATTTCGTAGAAAATTCAATTTTATGGAAAATCATTTGAACTATAGACCACAAATTCAAAATAAAAAAACAAAAATCTGCAATTGTGCTCCGATTTCGATGATTGATGCCTCTATCAATAGGTGTTGAGACCTGTAATTATTATACCAACGGGCATTTGGATTGCTCGAATATTTATACACATTTCGTAGAAAATTCAATTTTAGGAAAAATCACCTGAACTATAGACCACAAATTCAAAATAAAAAAACGAAAATCTGCAATTGTGCTCTGATTTCGATGATTGATGCCTCTAACAATAGGTGTTGAGACCTGTAATTATTATGCCAACGGGCATTTAGATCGCTCGAATATTTCTACACATTTCGTAGAAAATTCAATTTTATGGAAAATCACCTGAACTATAGACCACAAATTCAAAATAAAAAAACGAAAATCTGCAATTGTGCTCCGATTTCGATGATTGATGCCTCTATCAATAGGTGTTGAGACCTGTAATTATTATACCAACGGGCATTTATATCGCTTGAATATTTATACACATTTCGTAGAAAATTCAATTTTATGGAAAATCACCTGAACTATAGACCACAAATTCAAAATAAAAAAAAGGAAAATCTGCAATTGTGCTCCGATTTCGATGATTGATGCCTCTATCAATAGGTGTTGAGACCTGTAATTATTATACCAACGGGCATTTAGATCGCTCGAATATTTCTACACATTTCGTAGAAAATTCAATTTTAGGAAAAATCACCTGAACTATAGACCACAAATTCAAAATAAAAAAACGAAAATCTGCAATTGTGCTCTGATTTCGATGATTGATGCCTCTAACAATAGGTGTTGAGACCTGTAATTATTATGCCAACGGGCATTTAGATCGCTCGAATATTTCTACACATTTCGTAGAAAATTCAATTTTATGGAAAATCACCTGAACTATAGACCACAAATTCAAAATAAAAAAACGAAAATCTGCAATTGTGCTCCGATTTCGACGATTGATGCCTCTAACAATAGGTGTTGAGACCTGTAATTATTATGCCAACAGGTATTTAGATCGCTCGAATATTTCTACACATTTCGTAGAAAATTCAATTTTAGGGAAAATCACCTGAACTATAGACCACAAATTCAAAATAAAAAAACGAAAATCTGCAATTGTGCTCCGATTTCGATGATTGATGCCTCTATCAATAGGTGTTGAGACCTGTAATTATTATACCAACGGGCATTTGGATTGCTCCAATATTTATACACATTTCGTAGAAAATTCAATTTTAGGAAAAATCACCTGAACTATAGACCACAAATTCAAAATAAAAAAACGAAAATCTGCAATTGTGCTCTGATTTCGATGATTGATGCCTCTAACAATAGGTGTTGAGACCTGTAATTATTATGCCAACGGGCATTTAGATCGCTCGAATATTTCTACACATTTCGTAGAAAATTCAATTTTATGGAAAATCACCTGAACTATAGACCACAAATTCAAAATAAAAAAACGAAAATCTGCAATTGTGCTCCGATTTCGACGATTGATGCCTCTAACAATAGGTGTTGAGACCTGTAATTATTATGCCAACAGGCATTTAGATCGCTCGAATATTTATACACATTTCGTAGAAAATTCAATTTTATGGAAAATCACCTGAACTATAGACCACAAATTCAAAATAAAAAAACGAAAATCTGCAATTGTGCTCCGATTTCGATGATTGATGCCTCTATCAATAGGTGTTGAGACCTGTAATTATTATACCAACGGGCATTTAGATCGCTCGAATATTTCTACACATTTCGTAGAAAATTCAATTTTAGGAAAAATCACCTGAACTATAGACCACAAATTCAAAATAAAAAAACGAAAATCTGCAATTGTGCTCCGATTTCGATGATTGATGCCTCTATCAATAGGTGTTGAGACCTGTAATTATTATACCAACGGGCATTTAGATCGCTCGAATATTTCTACACATTTCGTAGAAAATTCAATTTTAGGGAAAATCACCAGAACTATAGACCACAAATTCAAAATAAATAAACGAAAATCTGCAATTGTGCTCTGATTTCGATGATTGATCTATTTATCAATAGAACGCTCTAATATTTCTCCACATTTCGTAGAAAATTCAATTTTATGGAAAATCATTTGAACTATAGACCACAAATTCAAAATAAAAAAACAAAAATCTGCAATTGTGCTCCGATTTCGATGATTGATGCCTCTATCAATAGGTGTTGAGACCTGTAATTATTATACCAACGGGCATTTAGATCGCTCGAATATTTATACACATTTCGTAGAAAATTCAATTTTAGGAAAAATCACCTGAACTATAGACCACAAATTCAAAATAAAAAAACGAAAATCTGCAATTGTGCTCCGATTTCGATGATTGATGCCTCTATCAATAGGTGTTGAGACCTGTAATTATTATACCAACGGGCATTTAGATCGCTCGAATATTTCTACACATTTCGTAGAAAATTCAATTTTAGGGAAAATCACCTGAACTATAGACCACAAATTCAAAATAAATAAACGAAAATCTGCAATTGTGCTCTGATTTCGATGATTGATCTATTTATCAATAGAACGCTCTAATATTTCTCCACATTTCGTAGAAAATTCAATTTTATGGAAAATCATTTGAACTATAGACCACAAATTCAAAATAAAAAAACGAAAATCTGCAATTGTGCTCCGATTTCGATGATTGATGCCTCTATCAATAGGTGTTGAGACCTGTAATTATTATACCAACGGGCATTTAGATCGCTCGAATATTTCTACACATTTCGTAGAAAATTCAATTTTAGGGAAAATCACCTGAACTATAGACCACAAATTCAAAATAAATAAACGAAAATCTGCAATTGTGCTCTGATTTCGATGATTGATCTATTTATCAATAGAACGCTCTAATATTTCTCCACATTTCGTAGAAAATTCAATTTTATGGAAAATCATTTGAACTATAGACCACAAATTCAAAATAAAAAAACAAAAATCTGCAATTGTGCTCCGATTTCGATGATTGATGCCTCTATCAATAGGTGTTGAGACCTGTAATTATTATACCAACGAACATTTAGATCGCTCGAATATTTCTACACATTTCGTAGAAAATTCAATTTTAGGGAAAATCACCTGAACTATAGACCACAAATTCAAAATAAATAAACGAAAATCTGCAATTGTGCTCTGATTTCGATGATTGATCTATTTATCAATAGAACGCTCTAATATTTCTCCACATTTCGTAGAAAATTCAATTTTATGGAAAATCATTTGAACTATAGACCACAAATTCAAAATAAAAAAACAAAAATCTGCAATTGTGCTCCGATTTCGATGATTGATGCCTCTATCAATAGGTGTTGAGACCTGTAATTATTATACCAACGGGCATTTGGATTGCTCGAATATTTATACACATTTCGTAGAAAATTCAATTTTAGGAAAAATCACCTGAACTATAGACCACAAATTCAAAATAAAAAAACGAAAATCTGCAATTGTGCTCTGATTTCGATGATTGATGCCTCTAACAATAGGTGTTGAGACCTGTAATTATTATGCCAACGGGCATTTAGATCGCTCGAATATTTCTACACATTTCGTAGAAAATTCAATTTTATGGAAAATCACCTGAACTATAGACCACAAATTCAAAATAAAAAAACGAAAATCTGCAATTGTGCTCCGATTTCGATGATTGATGCCTCTATCAATAGGTGTTGAGACCTGTAATTATTATACCAACGGGCATTTATATCGCTTGAATATTTATACACATTTCGTAGAAAATTCAATTTTATGGAAAATCACCTGAACTATAGACCACAAATTCAAAATAAAAAAAAGGAAAATCTGCAATTGTGCTCCGATTTCGATGATTGATGCCTCTATCAATAGGTGTTGAGACCTGTAATTATTATACCAACGGGCATTTAGATCGCTCGAATATTTCTACACATTTCGTAGAAAATTCAATTTTAGGAAAAATCACCTGAACTATAGACCACAAATTCAAAATAAAAAAACGAAAATCTGCAATTGTGCTCTGATTTCGATGATTGATGCCTCTAACAATAGGTGTTGAGACCTGTAATTATTATGCCAACGGGCATTTAGATCGCTCGAATATTTCTACACATTTCGTAGAAAATTCAATTTTATGGAAAATCACCTGAACTATAGACCACAAATTCAAAATAAAAAAACGAAAATCTGCAATTGTGCTCCGATTTCGACGATTGATGCCTCTAACAATAGGTGTTGAGACCTGTAATTATTATGCCAACAGGCATTTAGATCGCTCGAATATTTATACACATTTCGTAGAAAATTCAATTTTATGGAAAATCACCTGAACTATAGACCACAAATTCAAAATAAAAAAACGAAAATCTGCAATTGTGCTCCGATTTCGATGATTGATGCCTCTATCAATAGGTGTTGAGACCTGTAATTATTATACCAACGGGCATTTAGATCGCTCAAATATTTCTACACATTTCGTAGAAAATTCAATTTTAGGAAAAATCACCTGAACTATAGACCACAAATTCAAAATAAAAAAACGAAAATCTGCAATTGTGCTCCGATTTCGATGATTGATGCCTCTATCAATAGGTGTTGAGACCTGTAATTATTATACCAACGGGCATTTAGATCGCTCGAATATTTCTACACATTTCGTAGAAAATTCAATTTTAGGGAAAATCACCAGAACTATAGACCACAAATTCAAAATAAATAAACGAAAATCTGCAATTGTGCTCTGATTTCGATGATTGATCTATTTATCAATAGAACGCTCTAATATTTCTCCACATTTCGTAGAAAATTCAATTTTATGGAAAATCATTTGAACTATAGACCACAAATTCAAAATAAAAAAACAAAAATCTGCAATTGTGCTCCGATTTCGATGATTGATGCCTCTATCAATAGGTGTTGAGACCTGTAATTATTATACCAACGGGCATTTATATCGCTTGAATATTTATACACATTTCGTAGAAAATTCAATTTTATGGAAAATCACCTGAACTATAGACCACAAATTCAAAATAAAAAAAAGGAAAATCTGCAATTGTGCTCCGATTTCGATGATTGATGCCTCTATCAATAGGTGTTGAGACCTGTAATTATTATACCAACGGGCATTTAGATCGCTCGAATATTTCTACACATTTCGTAGAAAATTCAATTTTAGGAAAAATCACCTGAACTATAGACCACAAATTCAAAATAAAAAAACGAAAATCTGCAATTGTGCTCTGATTTCGATGATTGATGCCTCTAACAATAGGTGTTGAGACCTGTAATTATTATGCCAACGGGCATTTAGATCGCTCGAATATTTCTACACATTTCGTAGAAAATTCAATTTTATGGAAAATCACCTGAACTATAGACCACAAATTCAAAATAAAAAAACGAAAATCTGCAATTGTGCTCCGATTTCGACGATTGATGCCTCTAACAATAGGTGTTGAGACCTGTAATTATTATGCCAACAGGCATTTAGATCGCTCGAATATTTATACACATTTCGTAGAAAATTCAATTTTATGGAAAATCACCTGAACTATAGACCACAAATTCAAAATAAAAAAACGAAAATCTGCAATTGTGCTCCGATTTCGATGATTGATGCCTCTATCAATAGGTGTTGAGACCTGTAATTATTATACCAACGGGCATTTAGATCGCTCGAATATTTCTACACATTTCGTAGAAAATTCAATTTTAGGAAAAATCACCTGAACTATAGACCACAAATTCAAAATAAAAAAACGAAAATCTGCAATTGTGCTCCGATTTCGATGATTGATGCCTCTATCAATAGGTGTTGAGACCTGTAATTATTATACCAACGGGCATTTAGATCGCTCGAATATTTCTACACATTTCGTAGAAAATTCAATTTTAGGGAAAATCACCAGAACTATAGACCACAAATTCAAAATAAATAAACGAAAATCTGCAATTGTGCTCTGATTTCGATGATTGATCTATTTATCAATAGAACGCTCTAATATTTCTCCACATTTCGTAGAAAATTCAATTTTATGGAAAATCATTTGAACTATAGACCACAAATTCAAAATAAAAAAACAAAAATCTGCAATTGTGCTCCGATTTCGATGATTGATGCCTCTATCAATAGGTGTTAAGACCTGTAATTATTATACCAACGGGCATTTAGATCGCTCGAATATTTATACACATTTCGTAGAAAATTCAATTTTAGGAAAAATCACCTGAACTATAGACCACAAATTCAAAATAAATAAACAAAAATCTGCAATTGTGCTCTGATTTCGATGATTGATGCCTCTAACAATAGGTGTTGAGACCTGTAATTATTATGCCAACGGGCATTTAGATCGCTCGAATATTTCTATACATTTCGTAGAAAATTCAATTTTAGGGAAAATCACCTGAACTATAGACCACAAATTCAAAATAAAAAAACGAAAATCTGCAATTGTGCTCCGATTTCGATGATTGATGCCTCTATCAATAGGTGTTGAGACCTGTAATAATTATACCAACGGGCATTTAGATCGCTCGAATATTTCTACACATTTCGTAGAAAATTCAATTTTAGGGAAAATCACCTGAACTATAGACCACAAATTCAAAATAAATAAACGAAAATCTGCAATTGTGCTCTGATTTCGATGATTGATCTATTTATCAATAGAACGCTCTAATATTTCTCCACATTTCGTAGAAAATTCAATTTTATGGAAAATCATTTGAACTATAGACCACAAATTCAAAATAAAAAAACAAAAATCTGCAATTGTGCTCCGATTTCGATGATTGATGCCTCTATCAATAGGTGTTGAGACCTGTAATTATTATACCAACGAACATTTAGATCGCTCGAATATTTCTACACATTTCGTAGAAAATTCAATTTTAGGGAAAATCACCAGAACTATAGACCACAAATTCAAAATAAATAAACGAAAATCTGCAATTGTGCTCTGATTTCGATGATTGATCTATTTATCAATAGAACGCTCTAATATTTCTCCACATTTCGTAGAAAATTCAATTTTATGGAAAATCATTTGAACTATAGACCACAAATTCAAAATAAAAAAACAAAAATCTGCAATTGTGCTCCGATTTCGATGATTGATGCCTCTATCAATAGGTGTTGAGACCTGTAATTATTATACCAACGGGCATTTGGATTGCTCGAATATTTATACACATTTCGTAGAAAATTCAATTTTAGGAAAAATCACCTGAACTATAGACCACAAATTCAAAATAAAAAAACGAAAATCTGCAATTGTGCTCTGATTTCGATGATTGATGCCTCTAACAATAGGTGTTGAGACCTGTAATTATTATGCCAACGGGCATTTAGATCGCTCGAATATTTCTACACATTTCGTAGAAAATTCAATTTTATGGAAAATCACCTGAACTATAGACCACAAATTCAAAATAAAAAAACGAAAATCTGCAATTGTGCTCCGATTTCGATGATTGATGCCTCTATCAATAGGTGTTGAGACCTGTAATTATTATACCAACGGGCATTTATATCGCTTGAATATTTATACACATTTCGTAGAAAATTCAATTTTATGGAAAATCACCTGAACTATAGACCACAAATTCAAAATAAATAAACGAAAATCTGCAATTGTGCTCTGATTTCGATGATTGATCTATTTATCAATAGAACGCTCTAATATTTCTCCACATTTCGTAGAAAATTCAATTTTATGGAAAATCATTTGAACTATAGACCACAAATTCAAAATAAAAAAACAAAAATCTACAATTGTGCTCCGATTTCGATGATTGATGCCTCTATCAATAGGTGTTGAGACCTGTAATTATTATACCAACGGGCATTTATATCGCTTGAATATTTATACACATTTCGTAGAAAATTCAATTTTATGGAAAATCACCTGAACTATAGACCACAAATTCAAAATAAATAAACGAAAATCTGCAATTGTGCTCTGATTTCGATAATTGATCTATTTATCAATAGAACGCTCTAATATTTCTCCACATTTCGTAGAAAATTCAATTTTATGGAAAATCATTTGAACTATAGACCACAAATTCAAAATAAAAAAACAAAAATCTACAATTGTGCTCCGATTTCGATGATTGATGCCTCTATCAATAGGTGTTGAGACCTGTAATTATTATACCAACGGGCATTTAGATCGCTCGAATATTTATACACATTTCGTAGAAAATTCAATTTTAGGAAAAATCACCTGAACTATAGACCACAAATTCAAAATAAATAAACAAAAATCTGCAATTGTGCTCTGATTTCGATGATTGATGCCTCTAACAATAGGTGTTGAGACCTGTAATTATTATGCCAACGGGCATTAAGATCGCTCGAATATTTCTACACATTTCGTAGAAAATTCAATTTTAGGGAAAATCACCTGAACTATAGACCACAAATTCAAAATAAAAAACCGAAAATCTGCAATTGTGCTCCGATTTCGATGATTGATGCCTCTATCAATAGGTGTTGAGACCTGTAATTATTATACCAACGGGCATTTAGATCGCTCGAATATTTCTACACATTTCGTAGAAAATTCAATTTTAGGGAAAATCACCTGAACTATAGACCACAAATTCAAAATAAATAAACGAAAATCTGCAATTGTGCTCTGATTTCGATGATTGATCTATTTATCAATAGAACGCTCTAATATTTCTCCACATTTCGTAGAAAATTCAATTTTATGGAAAATCATTTGAACTATAGACCACAAATTCAAAATAAAAAAACGAAAATCTGCAATTGTGCTCCGATTTCGATGATTGATGCCTCTATCAATAGGTGTTGAGACCTGTAATTATTATACCAACGGGCATTTAGATCGCTCGAATATTTCTACACATTTCGTAGAAAATTCAATTTTAGGGAAAATCACCTGAACTATAGACCACAAATTCAAAATAAATAAACGAAAATCTGCAATTGTGCTCTGATTTCGATGATTGATCTATTTATCAATAGAACGCTCTAATATTTCTCCACATTTCGTAGAAAATTCAATTTTATGGAAAATCATTTGAACTATAGACCACAAATTCAAAATAAAAAAACAAAAATCTGCAATTGTGCTCCGATTTCGATGATTGATGCCTCTATCAATAGGTGTTGAGACCTGTAATTATTATACCAACGGGCATTTGGATTGCTCGAATATTTATACACATTTCGTAGAAAATTCAATTTTAGGAAAAATCACCTGAACTATAGACCACAAATTCAAAATAAAAAAACGAAAATCTGCAATTGTGCTCTGATTTCGATGATTGATGCCTCTAACAATAGGTGTTGAGACCTGTAATTATTATGCCAACGGGCATTTAGATCGCTCGAATATTTCTACACATTTCGTAGAAAATTCAATTTTATGGAAAATCACCTGAACTATAGACCACAAATTCAAAATAAAAAAACGAAAATCTGCAATTGTGCTCCGATTTCGATGATTGATGCCTCTATCAATAGGTGTTGAGACCTGTAATTATTATACCAACGGGCATTTATATCGCTTGAATATTTATACACATTTCGTAGAAAATTCAATTTTATGGAAAATCACCTGAACTATAGACCACAAATTCAAAATAAAAAAAAGGAAAATCTGCAATTGTGCTCCGATTTCGATGATTGATGCCTCTATCAATAGGTGTTGAGACCTGTAATTATTATACCAACGGGCATTTAGATCGCTCGAATATTTCTACACATTTCGTAGAAAATTCAATTTTAGGAAAAATCACCTGAACTATAGACCACAAATTCAAAATAAAAAAACGAAAATCTGCAATTGTGCTCTGATTTCGATGATTGATGCCTCTAACAATAGGTGTTGAGACCTGTAATTATTATGCCAACGGGCATTTAGATCGCTCGAATATTTCTACACATTTCGTAGAAAATTCAATTTTATGGAAAATCACCTGAACTATAGACCACAAATTCAAAATAAAAAAACGAAAATCTGCAATTGTGCTCCGATTTCGACGATTGATGCCTCTAACAATAGGTGTTGAGACCTGTAATTATTATGCCAACAGGCATTTAGATCGCTCGAATATTTATACACATTTCGTAGAAAATTCAATTTTATGGAAAATCACCTGAACTATAGACCACAAATTCAAAATAAAAAAACGAAAATCTGCAATTGTGCTCCGATTTCGATGATTGATGCCTCTATCAATAGGTGTTGAGACCTGTAATTATTATACCAACGGGCATTTAGATCGCTCGAATATTTCTACACATTTCGTAGAAAATTCAATTTTAGGAAAAATCACCTGAACTATAGACCACAAATTCAAAATAAAAAAACGAAAATCTGCAATTGTGCTCCGATTTCGATGATTGATGCCTCTATCAATAGGTGTTGAGACCTGTAATTATTATACCAACGGGCATTTAGATCGCTCGAATATTTCTACACATTTCGTAGAAAATTCAATTTTAGGGAAAATCACCAGAACTATAGACCACAAATTCAAAATAAATAAACGAAAATCTGCAATTGTGCTCTGATTTCGATGATTGATCTATTTATCAATAGAACGCTCTAATATTTCTCCACATTTCGTAGAAAATTCAATTTTATGGAAAATCATTTGAACTATAGACCACAAATTCAAAATAAAAAAACAAAAATCTGCAATTGTGCTCCGATTTCGATGATTGATGCCTCTATCAATAGGTGTTAAGACCTGTAATTATTATACCAACGGGCATTTAGATCGCTCGAATATTTATACACATTTCGTAGAAAATTCAATTTTAGGAAAAATCACCTGAACTATAGACCACAAATTCAAAATAAATAAACAAAAATCTGCAATTGTGCTCTGATTTCGATGATTGATGCCTCTAACAATAGGTGTTGAGACCTGTAATTATTATGCCAACGGGCATTTAGATCGCTCGAATATTTCTATACATTTCGTAGAAAATTCAATTTTAGGGAAAATCACCTGAACTATAGACCACAAATTCAAAATAAAAAAACGAAAATCTGCAATTGTGCTCCGATTTCGATGATTGATGCCTCTATCAATAGGTGTTGAGACCTGTAATAATTATACCAACGGGCATTTAGATCGCTCGAATATTTCTACACATTTCGTAGAAAATTCAATTTTAGGGAAAATCACCTGAACTATAGACCACAAATTCAAAATAAAAAAACGAAAATCTGCAATTGTGCTCCGATTTCGATGATTGATGCCTCTATCAATAGGTGTTGAGACCTGTAATAATTATACCAACGGGCATTTAGATCGCTCGAATATTTCTACACATTTCGTAGAAAATTCAATTTTAGGGAAAATCACCAGAACTATAGACCACAAATTCAAAATAAATAAACGAAAATCTGCAATTGTGCTCTGATTTCGATGATTGATCTATTTATCAATAGAACGCTCTAATATTTCTCCACATTTCGTAGAAAATTCAATTTTATGGAAAATCATTTGAACTATAGACCACAAATTCAAAATAAAAAAACAAAAATCTGCAATTGTGCTCCGATTTCGATGATTGATGCCTCTATCAATAGGTGTTGAGACCTGTAATTATTATACCAACGGGCATTTGGATTGCTCGAATATTTATACACATTTCGTAGAAAATTCAATTTTAGGAAAAATCACCTGAACTATAGACCACAAATTCAAAATAAAAAAACGAAAATCTGCAATTGTGCTCTGATTTCGATGATTGATGCCTCTAACAATAGGTGTTGAGACCTGTAATTATTATGCCAACGGGCATTTAGATCGCTCGAATATTTCTACACATTTCGTAGAAAATTCAATTTTATGGAAAATCACCTGAACTATAGACCACAAATTCAAAATAAAAAAACGAAAATCTGCAATTGTGCTCCGATTTCGATGATTGATGCCTCTATCAATAGGTGTTGAGACCTGTAATTATTATACCAACGGGCATTTATATCGCTTGAATATTTATACACATTTCGTAGAAAATTCAATTTTATGGAAAATCACCTGAACTATAGACCACAAATTCAAAATAAAAAAACGAAAATCTGCAATTGTGCTCCGATTTCGATGATTGATGCCTCTATCAATAGGTGTTGAGACCTGTAATTATTATACCAACGGGCATTTAGATCGCTCGAATATTTCTACACATTTCGTAGAAAATTCAATTTTAGGAAAAATCACCTGAACTATAGACCACAAATTCAAAATAAAAAAACGAAAATCTGCAATTGTGCTCTGATTTCGATGATTGATGCCTCTATCAATAGGTGTTGAGACCTGTAATTATTATGCCAACGGGCATTTAGATCGCTCGAATATTTCTACACATTTCGTAGAAAATTCAATTTTATGGAAAATCACCTGAACTATAGACCACAAATTCAAAATAAAAAAACGAAAATCTGCAATTGTGCTCCGATTTCGACGATTGATGCCTCTAACAATAGGTGTTGAGACCTGTAATTATTATGCCAACAGGCATTTAGATCGCTCGAATATTTATACACATTTCGTAGAAAATTCAATTTTATGGAAAATCACCTGAACTATAGACCACAAATTCAAAATAAAAAAACGAAAATCTGCAATTGTGCTCCGATTTCGATGATTGATGCCTCTATCAATAGGTGTTGAGACCTGTAATTATTATACCAACGGGCATTTAGATCGCTCGAATATTTCTACACATTTCGTAGAAAATTCAATTTTAGGAAAAATCACCTGAACTATAGACCACAAATTCAAAATAAAAAAACGAAAATCTGCAATTGTGCTCCGATTTCGATGATTGATGCCTCTATCAATAGGTGTTGAGACCTGTAATTATTATACCAACGGGCATTTAGATCGCTCGAATATTTCTACACATTTCGTAGAAAATTCAATTTTAGGGAAAATCACCAGAACTATAGACCACAAATTCAAAATAAATAAACGAAAATCTGCAATTGTGCTCTGATTTCGATGATTGATCTATTTATCAATAGAACGCTCTAATATTTCTCCACATTTCGTAGAAAATTCAATTTTATGGAAAATCATTTGAACTATAGACCACCAATTCAAAATAAAAAAACAAAAATCTGCAATTGTGCTCCGATTTCGATGATTGATGCCTCTATCAATAGGTGTTAAGACCTGTAATTATTATACCAACGGGCATTTAGATCGCTCGAATATTTATACACATTTCGTAGAAAATTCAATTTTAGGAAAAATCACCTGAACTATAGACCACAAATTCAAAATAAATAAACAAAAATCTGCAATTGTGCTCTGATTTCGATGATTGATGCCTCTAACAATAGGTGTTGAGACCTGTAATTATTATGCCAACGGGCATTTAGATCGCTCGAATATTTCTATACATTTCGTAGAAAATTCAATTTTAGGGAAAATCACCTGAACTATAGACCACAAATTCAAAATAAAAAAACGAAAATCTGCAATTGTGCTCCGATTTCGATGATTGATGCCTCTATCAATAGGTGTTGAGACCTGTAATAATTATACCAACGGGCATTTAGATCGCTCGAATATTTCTACACATTTCGTAGAAAATTCAATTTTAGGGAAAATCACCTGAACTATAGACCACAAATTCAAAATAAATAAACGAAAATCTGCAATTGTGCTCTGATTTCGATGATTGATCTATTTATCAATAGAACGCTCTAATATTTCTCCACATTTCGTAGAAAATTCAATTTTATGGAAAATCATTTGAACTATAGACCACAAATTCAAAATAAAAAAACAAAAATCTGCAATTGTGCTCCGATTTCGATGATTGATGCCTCTATCAATAGGTGTTGAGACCTGTAATTATTATACCAACGGGCATTTAGATCGCTCGAATATTTCTACACATTTCATAGAAAATTCAATTTTAGGAAAAATCACCTGAACTATAGACCACAAATTCAAAATAAAAAAACGAAAATCTGCAATTGTGCTCCGATTTCGATGATTGATGCCTCTATCAATAGGTGTTGAGACCTGTAATTATTATACCAACGGGCATTTAGATCGCTCGAATATTTCTACACATTTCGTAGAAAATTCAATTTTATGGAAAATCACCTGAACTATAGACCACAAATTCAAAATAAATAAACGAAAATCTGCAATTGTGCTCTGATTTCGATGATTGATCTATTTATCAATAGAACGCTCTAATATTTCTCCACATTTCGTAGAAAATTCAATTTTATGGAAAATCATTTGAACTATAGACCACAAATTCAAAATAAAAAAACGAAAATCTGCAATTGTGCTCCGATTTCGATGATTGATGCCTCTATCAATAGGTGTTGAGACCTGTAATTATTATACCAACGGGCATTTAGATCGCTCGAATATTTCTACACATTTCGTAGAAAATTCAATTTTAGGGAAAATCACCTGAACTATAGACCACAAATTCAAAATAAAAAAACGAAAATCTGCAATTGTGCTCTGATTTCGATGATTGATGCCTCTAACAATAGGTGTTGAGACCTGTAATTATTATGCCAACGGGCATTTAGATCGCTCGAATATTTCTAAACATTTCGTAGAAAATTCAATTTTATGGAAAATCACCTGAACTATAGACCACAAATTCAAAATAAAAAAACGAAAATCTGCAATTTTGCTCCGATTTCGATGATTGATGGCTCTATCAATAGAACGCTCTAATATTTCTCCACATTTCGTAGAAAATTCAATTTTATGGAAAATCATCTGAACTATAGACCACAAATTCAAAATAAAAAAACAAAAATCTGCAATTGTGCTCCGATTTCGATGATTGATGCCTCTATCAATAGGTGTTGAGACCTGTAATTATTATACCAACGGGCATTTAGATCGCTCGAATATTTCTACACATTTCGTAGAAAATTCAATTTTAGGGAAAATCACCTGAACTATAGACCACAAATTCAAAATAAAAAAACGAAAATCTGCAATTGTGCTCTGATTTCGATGATTGATGCCTCTATCAATAGGTGTTGAGACCTGTAATTATTATACCAACGAACATTTAGATCGCTCGAATATTTCTACACATTTCGTAGAAAATTCAATTTTAGGGAAAATCACCTGAACTATAGACCACAAATTCAAAATAAATAAACGAAAATCTGCAATTGTGCTCTGATTTCGATGATTGATCTATTTATCAATAGAACGCTCTAATATTTCTCCACATTTCGTAGAAAATTCAATTTTATGGAAAATCATTTGAACTATAGACCACAAATTCAAAATAAAAAAACAAAAATCTGCAATTGTGCTCCGATTTCGATGATTGATGCCTCTATCAATAGGTGTTAAGACCTGTAATTATTATACCAACGGGCATTTAGATCGCTCGAATATTTATACACATTTCGTAGAAAATTCAATTTTAGGAAAAATCACCTGAACTATAGACCACAAATTCAAAATAAATAAACAAAAATCTGCAATTGTGCTCTGATTTCGATGATTGATGCCTCTAACAATAGGTGTTGAGACCTGTAATTATTATGCCAACGGGCATTTAGATCGCTCGAATATTTCTATACATTTCGTAGAAAATTCAATTTTAGGGAAAATCACCTGAACTATAGACCACAAATTCAAAATAAAAAAACGAAAATCTGCAATTGTGCTCCGATTTCGATGATTGATGCCTCTATCAATAGGTGTTGAGACCTGTAATTATTATACCAACGGGCATTTAGATCGCTCGAATATTTCTACACATTTCGTAGAAAATTCAATTTTAGGGAAAATCACCTGAACTATAAACCACAAATTCAAAATAAATAAACGAAAATCTGCAATTGTGCTCTGATTTCGATGATTGATCTATTTATCAATAGAACGCTCTAATATTTCTCCACATTTCGTAGAAAATTCAATTTTATGGAAAATCATTTGAACTGTAGACCACAAATTCAAAATAAAAAAACGAAAATCTGCAATTGTGCTCCGATTTCGATGATTGATGCCTCTATCAATAGGTGTTGAGACCTGTAATTATTATGCCAACGGGCATTTAGATCGCTCGAATACTTCTACACATTTCGTAGAAAATTCAATTTTAGGGAAAATCACCTGAACTATAGACCACAAATTCAAAATAAATAAACAAAAATCTGCAATTGTGCTATAATTTCGATGATTGATCTATTTATCAATAGAACGCTCTAATATTTCTCTACATTTCGTAGAAAATTCAATTTTATGGAAAATCATCTGAACTATAGACCACAAATTCAAATTATAAAAACAAAAATCTGCAATTGTGCTCCGATTTCGATGATTGATGCCTCTATCAATAGGTGTTGAGACCTGTAATTATTATACCAACGGGCATTTAGATCGCTCGAATATTTCTACACATTTCGTAGAAAATTCAATTTTAGGGAAAATCACCTTAACTTATAGACCACAAATTCAAAATAAAAAAACGAAAATCTGCAATTGTTCTCCGATTTCGATGATTGATGCCTCTATCAATAGGTGTTGAGACCTGTAATTATTATACCAACGGGCATTTAGATCGCTCGAATATTTCTCCACATTTCGTAGAAAATTCAATTTTAGGGAAAATCACCTGAACAATAGACCACAAATTCAAAATAAAAAAACAAAAATCTGCAATTGTGCTCCGATTTCGATGATTGATCTATTTATCAATAGAACGCTCTAATATTTCTTCACATTTCGTAGAAAATTCAATTTTAGGGAAAATCACCTGAACCATAGACCACAAATTCAAAATAAAAAAACAAAAATCTGCAATTGTGCTCCGATTTCGATGATTGATGCCTCTATCAATAGCTGTTGAGCCTTGAACTTATTATACCAACGGGCATTTAGATCGCTCGAATATTTCTACACATTTCGTAGAAAATTCAATTTTAGGGAAAATCACCTGAACTATAGACCACAAATTCAAAATAAAAAAACAAAAATCTGCAATTGTGCGCAAATTTCGATGATTGATCTATTTATCAATAGAATACTCTAATATTTCTCCACATTTCGTAGAAAATTCAATTTTATGGAAAATCACCTGAACTATAGACCACAAATTAAAAAATTAAAAAACGAAAATCTGCAATTGTGCTCCGATTTCGATGATTGATGCCTCTATCAATAGCTGTTGAGCCTTGAACTTATTATACCAACGGGCATTTAGATCGCTCGAATATTTCTACACATTTCGTAGAAAATTCAATTTTAGGGAAAATCACCTGAACTATAGACCACAAATTCCAAATAAAAAAACGAAAATCTGCAATTGTGCTCCGATTTCGATGATTGATACCTCAATCAATAGGTGTTGAGACCTGTAATTATTATACCAACGGGCATTTAGATCGCTCTAATATTTCTACACATTTCGTAGAAAATTCAATTTTAGGGAAAATCATCTGAACTATAGACCACAAATTCAAAATAAAAAAACGAAAATCTGCAATTGTGCTCTGATTTCGATGATTGATGCCTCTATCAATAGGTGTTGAGACCTGTAATTATTATGCCAACGGGCATTTAGATCGCTCGAATATTTCTAAACATTTCGTAGAAAATTCAATTTTAGGGAAAATCACCTGAACTATAGACCACAAATTCAAAATAAAAAAACGAAAATCTGCAATTGTGCTCTGATTTTGATGATTGATGCCTCTATCAATAGGTGTTGAGATCTGTAATTATTATGCCAACGGGCATTTAGATCGCTCGAATATTTCTACACATTTCGTAGAAAATTCAATTTTATGGAAAATCACCTGAACTATAAGACCACAAATTCAAAATAAAAAAACAAAAATCTGCAGTTGTGCTCCAATTTTGATGATTGATCTATTTATTAATAGAACGCTCTAATATTTCTCCACATTTCGTAGAAAATTCAATTTTATGGAAAATCACTTGAACTATAGACCACAAATTCAAAATAAAAAAACGAATATCTGCAATTGTGCTCCGATTTCGATGATTGATGCCTCTATCAATAGGTGTTGAGACCTGTAATTATTATGCCAACGGGCATTTAGATCGCTCGAATATTTCTACACATTTCGTAGAAAATTCAATTTTATGGAAAATCACCTGAACTATAGACCACAAATTCAAAATAAAAAAACGAAAATCTGCAATTGTGCTCCGATTTCGATGATTGATGCCTCTATCAATAGGTGTTGAGACCTGTAATTATTATACCAACGGGCATTTAGATCGCTCGAATATTTCTACACATTTCATAGAAAATTCAATTTTAGGGAAAATCACCTGAACTATAGACCACAAATTCAAAATAAAAAAACAAAAATCTGCAATTGTGCTCCAATTTCGATGATTGATCTATTTATCAATAGAATGCTGTAATATTGCTCCACATTTCGTAGAAAATTCAATTTTATGGAAAATCACCTGAACTATAGACCACAAATTCAAAATAAAAAAACAAAAATCTGCAATTGTGCTCCGATTTCGATGATTGATGCCTCTATCAATAGTTGTTGAGACCTGTAATTATTATGCCAACGGGCACTTAGATCGCTCGAATATTTCTACACATTTCGTAGAAAATTCAATTTTATGGAAAATCACCTGAACTATAGACCACAAATTCAAAATAAATAAACAAAAATCTGCAATTGTGCTCCAATTTCGATGATTGATCTATTTATCAATAGAACGCTCTTATATTTCTCCACATTTCGTAGAAAATTCAATTTTATGGAAAATCATCTGAACTATAGACCACAAATTCAAAATAAAAAAACGAAAATCTGCAATTGTGCTCTGATTTCGATGATTGATGCCTCTATCAATAGGTGTTGAGACCTGTAATTATTATGCCAACGGGCATTTAGATCGCTCGAATATTTCTACACATTTCATAGAAAATTCAATTTTATGGAAAATCACCTGAACTATAGACCACAAATTCAAAATAAATAAACAAAAATCTGCAATTGTGCTCCAATTTCGATGATTGATCTATTTATCAATAGAACGCTCTTATATTTCTCCACATTTCGTAGAAAATTCAATTTTATGGAAAATCACCTGAACTATAGACCACAAATTCAAAATAAAAAAACGAAAATCTGCAATTGTGCTCCGATTTCGATGATTGATGCCTCTATCAATAGGTGTTGAGACCTGTAATTATTATACCAACGGGCATTTAGATCGCTTGAATATTTCTACACATTTCGTAGAAAATTCAATTTTATGGAAAATCACCTGAACTATAGACCAAAAATTCAAAATAAAAAAACGAAAATCTGCAATTGTGCTCCGATTTCGATGATTGATGCCTCTATCAATAGGTGTTGAGACCTGTAATTATTATACCAACGGGCATTAAGATCGCTCGAATATTTCTACACATTTCATAGAAAATTCAATTTTAGGGAAAATCACCTGAACTATAGACCACAAATTCAAAATAAAAAAACAAAAATCTGCAATTGTGCTCCGATTTCGATGATTGATGCCTCTATCAATAGGTGTTGAGACCTGTAATTATTATGCCAACGGGCACTTAGATCGCTCAAATATTTCTACACATTTCGTAGAAAATTCAATTTTATGGAAAATCACCTGAACTATAGACCACAAATTCAAAATAAATAAACAAAAATCTGCAATTGTGCTCCAATTTCGATGATTGATCTATTTATCAATAGAACGCTCTTATATTTCTCCACATTTCGTAGAAAATTCAATTTTAGGGAAAATCACCTGAACTATAGACCACAAATTCAAAATAAAAAAACGAAAATCTGCAATTGTGCTCCGATTTCGATGATTGATGCCTCTATCAATAGGTGTTGAGACCTGTAATTATTATACCAACGGGCATTTAGATCGCTCGAATATTTCTACACATTTCATAGAAAATTCAATTTTAGGGAAAATCACCTGAACTATAGACCACAAATTCAAAATAAAAAAACAAAAATCTGCAATTGTGCTCCGATTTCGATGATTGATGCCTCTATCAATAGGTGTTGAGACCTGTAATTATTATGCAAACGGGCACTTAGATCGCTCGAATATTTCTACACATTTCGTAGAAAATTCAATTTTAGGGAAAATCACCTGAACTATAGACCACAAATTCAAAATAAATAAACAAAAATCTGCAATTGTGCTCCAATTTCGATGATTGATCTATTTATCAATAGAACGCTCTTATATTTCTCCACATTTCGTAGAAAATTCAATTTTATGGAAAATCATCTGAACTATAGACCACAAATTCAAAATAAAAAAACGAAAATCTGCAATTGTGCTCTGATTTCGATGATTGATGCCTCTATCAATAGGTGTTGAGACCTGTAATTATTATGCCAACGGGCATTTAGATCGCTCGAATATTTCTACACATTTCGTAGAAAATTCAATTTTATGGAAAATCACCTGAACTATAGACCACAAATTCAAAATAAAAAAACGAAAATCTGCAATTGTGCTCCGATTTCGATGATTGATGCCTCTATCAATAGGTGTTGAGACCTGTAATTATTATACCAACGGGCATTTAGATCGCTCGAATATTTCTACACATTTCATAGAAAATTCAATTTTAGGGAAAATCACCTGAACTATAGACCACAAATTCAAAATAAAAAAACAAAAATCTGCAATTGTGCTCCAATTTCGATGATTGATCTATTTATCAATAGAATGCTGTAATATTGCTCCACATTTCGTAGAAAATTCAATTTTATGGAAAATCACCTGAACTATAGACCACAAATTCAAAATAAAAAAACAAAAATCTGTAATTGTGCTCCGATTTCGATGATTGATGCCTCTATCAATAGTTGTTGAGACCTGTAATTATTATGCCAACGGGCACTTAGATCGCTCTAATATTTCTACACATTTCGTAGAAAATTCAATTTTATGGAAAATCACCTGAACTATAGACCACAAATTCAAAATAAATAAACAAAAATCTGCAATTGTGCTCCAATTTCGATGATTGATCTATTTATCAATAGAACGCTCTTATATTTCTACACATTTCGTAGAAAATTCAATTTTATGGAAAATCATCTGAACTATAGACCACAAATTCAAAATAAAAAAACGAAAATCTGCAATTGTGCTCCGATTTCGATGATTGATGCCTCTATCAATAGGTGTTGAGACCTGTAATTATTATGCCAACGGGCATTTAGATCGCTTGAATATTTCTACACATTTCGTAGAAAATTCAATTTTAGGGAAAATCACCTGAACTATAGACCACAAATTCAAAATAAAAAAACAAAAATCTGCAATTGTGCTCCAATTTCGATGATTGATCTATTTATCAATAGAATGCTGTAATATTGCTCCACATTTCGTAGAAAATTCAATTTAATGGAAAATCACCTGAACTATAGACCAAAAATTCAAAATAAAAAAACAAAAATCTGCAATTGTGCTCCGATTTCGATGATTGATGCCTCTATCAATAGGTGTTGAGACCTGTAATTATTATACCAACGGGCATTTAGATCGCTCGAATATTTCTACACATTTCATAGAAAATTCAATTTTATGGAAAATCACCTGAACTATAGACCACAAATTCAAAATAAATAAACAAAAATCTGCAATTGTGCTCCAATTTCGATGATTGATCTATTTATCAATAGAACGCTCTTATATTTCTACACATTTCGTAGAAAATTCAATTTTATGGAAAATCACCTGAACTATAGACCACAAATTCAAAATAAAAAAACGAAAATCTGCAATTGTGCTCCGATTTCGATGATTGATGCCTCTATCAATAGGTGTTGAGACCTGTAATTATTATACCAACGGGCATTTAGATCGCTTGAATATTTCTACACATTTCGTAGAAAATTCAATTTTATGGAAAATCACCTGAACTATAGACCACAAATTCAAAATAAAAAAACGAAAATCTGCAATTGTGCTCCGATTTCGATGATTGATGCCTCTATCAATAGGTGTTGAGACCTGTAATTATTATACCAACGGGCATTTAGATCGCTCGAATATTTCTACACATTTCATAGAAAATTCAATTTTAGGGAAAATCACCTGAACTATAGACCACAAATTCAAAATAAAAAAACAAAAATCTGCAATTGTGCTCCAATTTCGATGATTGATCTATTTATCAATAGAATGCTGTAATATTGCTCCACATTTCGTAGAAAATTCAATTTTATGGAAAATCACCTGAACTATAGACCACAAATTCAAAATAAATAAACAAAAATCTGCAATTGTGCTCCAATTTCGATGATTGATCTATTTATCAATAGAACGCTCTTATATTTCTCCACATTTCGTAGAAAATTCAATTTTATGGAAAATCATCTGAACTATAGACCACAAATTCAAAATAAAAAAACGAAAATCTGCAATTGTGCTCTGATTTCGATGATTGATGCCTCTATCAATAGGTGTTGAGACCTGTAATTATTATGCCAACGGGCATTTAGATCGCTCGAATATTTCTACACATTTCGTAGAAAATTCAATTTTATGGAAAATCACCTGAACTATAGACCACAAATTCAAAATAAAAAAACGAAAATCTGCAATTGTGCTCCGATTTCGATGATTGATGCCTCTATCAATAGGTGTTGAGACCTGTAATTATTATACCAACGGGCATTTAGATCGCTCGAATATTTCTACACATTTCATAGAAAATTCAATTTTATGGAAAATCACCTGAACTATAGACCACAAATTCAAAATAAAAAAACAAAAATCTGCAATTGTGCTCCAATTTCGATGATTGATCTATTTATCAATAGAATGCTGTAATATTGCTCCACATTTCGTAGAAAATTCAATTTTATGGAAAATCACCTGAACTATAGACCACAAATTCAAAATAAAAAAACAAAAATCTGCAATTGTGCTCCGATTTCGATGATTGATGCCTCTATCAATAGGTGTTGAGACCTGTAATTATTATACCAACGGGCATTTAGATCGCTTGAATATTTCTACACATTTCGTAGAAAATTCAATTTTATGGAAAATCACCTGAACTATAGACCACAAATTCAAAATAAAAAAACGAAAATCTGCAATTGTGCTCCGATTTCGATGATTGATGCCTCTATCAATAGGTGTTGAGACCTGTAATTATTATACCAACGGGCATTTAGATCGCTTGAATATTTCTACACATTTCGTAGAAAATTCAATTTTATGGAAAATCACCTGAACTATAGACCACAAATTCAAAATAAAAAAACGAAAATCTGCAATTGTGCTCCGATTTCGATGATTGATGCCTCTATCAATAGGTGTTGAGACCTGTAATTATTATACCAACGGGCACTTAGATCGCTCAAATATTTCTTCACATTTCGTAGAAAATTCAATTTTATGGAAAATCACCTGAACTATAGACCACAAATTCAAAATAAATTAACAAAAATCTGCAATTGTGCTCCAATTTCGATGATTGATCTATTTATCAATAGAACGCTCTTATATTTCTCCACATTTCGTAGAAAATTCAATTTTATGGAAAATCATCTGAACTATAGACCACAAATTCAAAATAAAAAAACGAAAATCTGCAATTGTGCTCCGATTTCGATGATTGATGCCTCTATCAATAGGTGTTGAGACCTGTAATTATTATACCAACGGGCATTTAGATCGCTCGAATATTTCTACACATTTCATAGAAAATTCAATTTTAGGGAAAATCACCTGAACTATAGACCACAAATTCAAAATAAAAAAACAAAAATCTGCAATTGTGCTCCAATTTCGATGATTGATCTATTTATCAATAGAATGCTGTAATATTGCTCCACATTTCGTAGAAAATTCAATTTTATGGTAAATCACCTGAACTATAGACCACAAATTCAAAATAAAAAAACAAAAATCTGCAATTGTGCTCCGATTTCGATGATTGATGCCTCTATCAATAGGTGTTGAGACCTGTAATTATTATGCCAACGGGCACTTAGATCGCTCGAATATTTCTTCACATTTCGTAGAAAATTCAATTTTATGGAAAATCACCTGAACTATAGACCACAAATTCAAAATAAATAAACAAAAATCTGCAATTGTGCTCCAATTTCGATGATTGATCTATTTATCAATAGAACGCTCTTATATTTCTCCACATTTCGTAGAAAATTCAATTTTATGGAAAATCATCTGAACTATAGACCACAAATTCAAAATAAAAAAACGAAAATCTGCAATTGTGCTCCGATTTCGATGATTGATGCCTCTATCAATAGGTGTTGAGACCTGTAATTATTATACCAACGGGCATTTAGATCGCTTGAATATTTCTACACATTTCGTAGAAAATTCAATTTTATGGAAAATCACCTGAACTATAGACCACAAATTCAAAATAAAAAAACGAAAATCTGCAATTGTGCTCCGATTTCGATGATTGATGCCTCTATCAATAGGTGTTGAGACCTGTAATTATTATACCAACGGGCATTTAGATCGCTCGAATATTTCTACACATTTCATAGAAAATTCAATTTTAGGGAAAATCACCTGAACTATAGACCACAAATTCAAAATAAAAAAACAAAAATCTGCAATTGTGCTCCAATTTCGATGATTGATCTATTTATCAATAGAATGCTGTAATATTGCTCCACATTTCGTAGAAAATTCAATTTTATGGAAAATCACCTGAACTATAGACCACAAATTCAAAATAAAAAAACAAAAATTTGCAATTGTGCTCCGATTTCGATGATTGATGCCTCTATCAATAGGTGTTGAGACCTGTAATTATTATGCCAACGGGCACTTAGATCGCTCGAATATTTCTTCACATTTCGTAGAAAATTCAATTTTATGGAAAATCACCTGAACTATAGACCACAAATTCAAAATAAATAAACAAAAATCTGCAATTGTGCTCCAATTTCGATGATTGATCTATTTATCAATAGAACGCTCTTATATTTCTCCACATTTCGTAGAAAATTCAATTTTATGGAAAATCATCTGAACTATAGACCACAAATTCAAAATAAAAAAACGAAAATCTGCAATTGTGCTCTGATTTCGATGATTGATGCCTCTATCAATAGGTGTTGAGACCTGTAATTATTATACCAACGGGCATTTAGATCGCTCGAATATTTCTACACATTTCGTAGAAAATTCAATTTTATGGAAAATCACCTGAACTATAGACCACAAATTCAAAATAAAAAAACCAAAATCTGCAATTGTGCTCCGATTTCGATGATTGATGCCTCTATCAATAGGTGTTGAGACCTGTAATTATTATACCAACGGGCATTTAGATCGCTTGAATATTTCTACACATTTCGTAGAAAATTCAATTTTATGGAAAATCACCTGAACTATAGACCACAAATTCAAAATAAAAAAACGAAAATCTGCAATTGTGCTCCGATTTCGATGATTGATGCCTCTATCAATAGGTGTTGAGACCTGTAATTATTATACCAACGGGCATTTAGATCGCTCGAATATTTCTACACATTTCATAGAAAATTCAATTTTAGGGAAAATCACCTGAACTATAGACCACAAATTCAAAATAAAAAAACAAAAATCTGCAATTGTGCTCCAATTTCGATGATTGATCTATTTATCAATAGAATGCTGTAATATTGCTCCACATTTCGTAGAAAATTCAATTTTATGGAAAATCACCTGAACTATAGACCACAAATTCAAAATAAAAAAACAAAAATCTGCAATTGTGCTCCGATTTCGATGATTGATGCCTCTATCAATAGGTGTTGAGACCTGTAATTATTATGCCAACGGGCACTTAGATCGCTCGAATATTTCTTCACATTTCGTAGAAAATTCAATTTTATGGAAAATCACCTGAACTATAGACCACAAATTCAAAATAAATAAACAAAAATCTGTAATTGTGCTCCAATTTCGATGATTGATCTATTTATCAATAGAACGCTCTTATATTTCTCCACATTTCGTAGAAAATTCAATTTTATGGAAAATCATCTGAACTATAGACCACAAATTCAAAATAAAAAAACGAAAATCTGCAATTGTGCTCTGATTTCGATGATTGATGCCTCTATCAATAGGTGTTGAGACCTGTAATTATTATGCCAACGGGCATTTAGATCGCTCGAATATTTCTAAACATTTCGTAGAAAATTCAATTTTAGGAAAAATCACCTGAACTATAGACCACAAATTCAAAATAAAAAAACGAAAATCTGCAATTGTGCTCTGATTTCGATGATTGATGCCTCTATCAATAGGTGTTGAGATCTGTAATTATTATGCCAACGGGCATTTAAGATCGCTCGAATATTTCTACACATTTCGTAGAAAATTCAATTTTATGGAAAATCACCTGAACTATAAGACCACAAATTCAAAATAAAAAAACAAAAATCTGCAGTTGTGCTCCAATTTTGATGATTGATCTATTTATCAATAGAACGCTCTAATATTTCTCCACATTTCGTAGAAAATTCAATTTTATGGAAAATCACTTGAACTATAGACCACAAATTCAAAATAAAAAAACGAATATCTGCAATTGTGCTCCGATTTCGATGATTGATGCCTCTATCAATAGGTGTTGAGACCTGTAATTATTATGCCAACGGGCATTTAGATCGCTCGAATATTTCTACACATTTCGTAGAAAATTCAATTTTAGGGAAAATCACCTGAACTATAGACCACAAATTCAAAATAAAAAAATTGAGATGTGGCCAACACACGACTTTCTTTTACGAACAGAGAATTTTGAGACATTTTACTTTTTTTTATAACTTTTTTTTTAATTTTTTTTTTTTTAATTTTTAAATTTTTAAATATTTTTTTTTTATTTTTTTTTTTTTATTTTTTTTTTTTATTTTTATTTGTTTTTAATTTTTAGAAACATTTTGTATTATGTAGTTTTTTATAAATCTTATACTTTTTAAGATATTTGCAAAATAAATTTTCTGAACCAAGGGAGTGGCCACTTCCGGTTAACCGATTTGGAATAAAATTCACTGGGACCTCCCAATTTATCAAAAAAGCTTAAATATGAAGTTTCAGTTCGATTGGTTAAACCATCTGGGCTGTGGAGAGGACACAGACAGACTGACAGACTGACAGACGGACAGACTGACAGACTGACAGACGGACAGACTGACAGACAGACACCATTTCGAAACTCACTTTTTCGGACTCAGGGGACCTCAAAACAGATAAATCTCTAAAAATCTCAAGGTCCAAAATTTTCATGATTACTATACTTTATTTTACTAGAGTAAAAGAAAGTAAAAACGAAAATCTGCAATTGTGCTCCGATTTCGATGATTGATGCCTAAATAGTACCTTTATCATAAGTTTATACACAAGTAGTGATGATAATTTTGTAAGTTAGAAGTAATTGTCTAAATACGTTGTAAAATTGTAACCGCTCGACATCGTGAACATAAAGAATGCTATTGATAAGCTAGGTAGCACATAGTATCTACAATACGTTCATAAATAAATTATAATGTATGGTTTGTAGGGTAACTCAATTATAATTAGTGTGCATAATAAAGACACGTCACTACCAATGTAACATTCTAACACAACACACGTCTTTTATTACACTGTGAGGTTAACGACGCGAATCATTGTGACATTATTGGCAGCTTAGTGAACCAGCCGTTTATTTTTAAGGTCAACCAGGAGGCCGAATTTGCACTAGAAATCAGCGCCAAATGATCGGACGATCACAGCAGCTAAGATGAAAGTATGCGTGAAAATTCTTATGAGTCCGAGATTTCGTGAGATCGGGATTTCGTTTATACAAAAAAGACGAGTTTTGCAGTATTTTGCTAGAATAACCGAAAGGTCAGAGGTAATGTCGATTAGATAAGTGAATTTATTTATTTTGTCATTTAGGTAGAGACGAGTCGGGAATGGGTTGTACGATGTGGTAGTCTAGGCTCGGTGGTTTATGAGTTTTTTTGTGTTGTGTCTACCACGTTGGCCATTGAAGTGGTATCCACATATACATTGTTAGCGGGTATCGCTACCATATAAGTGACACCGATTTGTATAATGTTATTTTAAATTTTAACCAAGCGTCCGCTATCGATTATGTTATTGGATTAAATATGGTTAATTCCCTCCGCTTTGTTGGTGTAAATGAATTTATAATTTTAAGTATAGTTATTACTTAGTTAGATTTAATTGCAGGTTTCATAAGCCAATTATTATATTGATTTCTTATAAGTGCCATAATATAACTCAAATAATGTCTGATGTAGATAAGTCAGATGATCCTAATCAAAACAATATGGAAGTTAAACATGAATTGAACGCGGATAGTGTTAAATCTTATCTTGCTTTTAAGATGTATATTGTTCAATAAACCCAACGAAGAAGAATCAACTTCAAGTAGTTCATTAAGTATAAATAAAAGTCAGAAACAGTCAGCTAGATTTCCAACATGTTATTTGCCTTTTAAATTTGTGCGACAGAGCTCGTAAATGACAAGAACCTTGTAATTTTAAAACAAAAGATTCTAAAGACATGTAAAACTGCTGGATTCGGCGACGGACAGCAGTAGCATTTGATCTTTTTACCCTGTTTTGCAGCTTAATAAATTTACACAAACTAGAGTTACAACTTCAGCTATTTTGTTGACAGCTGCAAACAAATCGGTTATACAAACATACGTTATGGCAAATTTTAAAATTTGGATCTTGCTCTTCTAAGGGATTTTCCACACAGAGAGAGATTGTTTAGCAAAAATGAATTTATTGGTGAAGGCCCTTAAGACGAAATTAATTGGCGAAGCAACTACTAACGCTTTAGTGGAATTTTCGACTGTAAAATAATTTAGAATTAGTGACGTATTCGGTAAAACTATTTTCGGACCTTCGTTTACTCGTCGTGTCCATCCGGACAATTCTTAATTTGGTAAAGAAGAAGGATTCGTCTGATTAGAGACTTTGGAGAGGTTACCGTCAGTTTAATTACTGCAACATACCTTATCGTTTTCCGCGGCCGCATATACTTGACTGTTATCTCAGCTTCGAAGGTTGACCTAATAAGCGCCTAATCGCACCAGTCGCGCAAAAGCACATTAATAACTGCTTTGTCTACTACATGTGGCGCAAACCAATTTTCACGTATGCCTTTTGTTTATAAATTATGTATTATAGGGGTTTAATTTTTGTTATGCTTATTTAGACGATATTATAGAATTCGGTAAGAACGAAGACGATCATGTCAATCACTAAAATACAGATAGAGATTTAGGCAATACCAAACTTCTAGTGCACCCCACATCTAATGCGAATCTATATAACACCACAGATGGCTCTGAAGTAGGAACTGGATGAGCAGTTACAGAGTAATTAAATCCAAATAACTCTGCATGGAAACCGCTTTGTTTTTATTCCAAGAAGTAAGAAACTTACGAACGGAAGTACTAAGCGTTTAAGTTTATATAAACCTGTGAAATAATTTCGGCACTATATTGAATGTAGAAATTATAACACATTTTGCCGTTTTGCCTGGAACAGAGCGATCTCCAGATCAACAATGACACTTGAAATACATATCACAATTTACTACGAATTAAAGGTATATATCGGGTCGCGAAAACGTCTTAACTGATTATGTTTTCACTCTTTTAAAATTAATTCAACTGCAAAAATCCGATAACAAAAGTTGAGTTAACTTTTAATACCTCGCCAATCGCTTCAAAAATCGTGTGAAACATCGATGAAAGTTCCACTAGATCTGAGGCGAAATATTTTTGAACTATCAACTATGTTTATCTACTATGTTCCTTGTTATATCTATAAGCAACAACATTCGCGAAGCAATCAATTGATCATTTGATAATCAATAGATCAATTGATCGCCTTCGTGACAATTCCATGGTTACTTAACAACGTTGATAGATCCGCAAACTTTGTACACATATTGCGAAAGTTACCTTTCTAAAATAAATTCAATTTGAACTGACCTATTAATACACATATTTCCAACTCAATTCGCATAACAATTCATCTTCCAAAAGAATTCCCCTGTATCAAACTTCTACACATTAACACAATATAAATATTCATCTATAAAAACCAAAAATCTACAAATCACTGACAACAACAACAACCAACATTGACAACAACAATTTCAAAACAATAAATCAATTGGTTTTAATGTGAAATACGTGAATATTAGAAGCAACAGGAATAGTTTTGAATGAAATTTGATACGTAAAACGTGTTAAGAAAAATTCTAACTGTATACGATCAGATTGTGCGTTTGTTGACTCAATTTTATCTGAAATTATTATTCAAATGTTACCAAAGTGTAAATCAAATTTAAATATTATAAGGGAAAAAGTGGAGGATTTGCTTGTATTTTTACGTTCTTTCTCATCGGTATTCCGCGAGCACTGCTATACATATACATTTCACCGATTTGAATAAATTTACAACAAAAAACGAAAAATTAAATTAAATTAAGGTATATTTAATTTGCATAAATCATTTTTTCATTTTTTGTATTCTGTGACAGTTAGAAATTATGTATTATATAAAGAAATAGGAAAAACGAATTAAAAAATCGCGCACATTTATTTATAATAGAATACAGAGACAAGCAGACAGATAAAAATGGAGAAATCATTATGATTAATTCAAGCAGATAATTATATTTCATATTTCGCGCGCACGTTCTTGGCATGAATTAGAAAACGCAGCCTATTGTAATTATTATTGACGTATTAAGAGATTAAAGGTTATATGATATACAGTGCTGGAAAAAAAATTGGGCAAACATATTTTATTACAAATTGAGTTTTTTTTTTTTGATAAAACTACAAACCTTTTGAAAGCAATTGGCTTATTGTTTCATTTTAAATACATTTATGACCTGATTTTTATAATAAAAAAAAAATGTACCTGTAATTTACGGGGACAACCCACAAAATGCCAAAATATTCAAAATACGTTAATTGGAGTTACAGTAATTTAATAAATTAAAACATTTATCATTTAATTTTTCTTTTGTTGTTTACTTAACGAAGTAAAAGCCGCATATAATCTCTAGATATAATCCAAAAACTACTAATGACAGTTTTATTCGTTTATTGAATCAAATGACGCTCATATCGTTGATACAAAATCCTTTGAACATAGATATTGGAACGTAAACATGTTTTTACATGCAGAAGTAGAATTAAAAGCGAAATTAGCCTAAAACAACCGCTTAGATTCCTAGATATGTTCCAAAAATGAATAGAGACTATTTTATAAATTAATTGAATCAAACGAGACTAGTTTCGTTGCTGTGAAATCCTTCAAACATTGTTATTTCAACTAACACTTGTTTTTACATGCAGGAAGAGAATACAAATACAAAATTGATCTAAAACAACCGCATAGAATCTCTAGATATACTCCAAAAATTACTAATGACAATTTTTTTCGTTTATTGTATCAAATGGCGCTCATATCGTTGATACAAAATCCTTTGGATGTAGATATTGGAACGTAAACATGTTTTTACATGCAGAAGTAGAATATAAAGCAAAATTAGAATAAAGACTATTTTATAAATTAATTGAATCAAATTACACTAGTTTCGTTGCTGTGAAATACTTAAAACGTAGTTATTTCAAATAAACCTGGTTTTTACATGCAGGAAGAGAATACAAATACGAAATTGATCTAAAACAACCGCATAGAATCTCTAAATATAATCCAAAAACTACTAATGACAATTTTATTCGTTTATTGAATCAAATGGCGCTCATATCGTTGATACAAAATCCTTTGAACGTAGATATTGGAACGTAAACATGTTTTTACATGCAGAAGTAGAATAAAAAGCGAAATTAGCCTAAAACAACCGCTTAGATTCCTAGATATGTTCCAAAAATAAATAGAGACTATTTTATAAATTAATTGAATCAAATGACACTAGTTTCGTTGCTGTGAAATCCTTAAAACGTAGTTATTTCAACTAATACTTATTTTTACATGCAGGAAGAGAATACAAATACGAAATTATTCTAAAACAACCGCATAGAATCTCTAAATATAATCCAAAAACTACTAATGACAATTTTATTCGAGTATTAAATTAAATGACGCTCATATCGTTGATACAAAATCCTTTGAACGTAGATATTGGAACGTAAACATGTTTTTACATGCAGAAGTAGAATAAAAATCGCAATTATTTTAAAACAACCGCTTAGATCTCTAGATATGTTCCAAAAATGAATAAAGACTATTTTATAAATTAATTTAATCAAATGACACTAGTTTCGTTGGTGTCAAATCCTTAAAACGTAGTTATTTCAACTAACAATTTTTCACATGCAGGAAGAGAATACAAATAAGAAATTGATCTAAAACAACCATAGAATCTCTAGATATAATCCAAAAACTACTAAAAAAAATTTTATTCGTTTATTGAATCAAATGACGCTCATATCGTTGATACAAAATCCTTTAAACTTAGATATTCGAACGTAAACATGTTTTTACATGCAGAACTAGAATATAAAGTAAAATTAGCCTAAAACAACCGCTTAGATCCCTAGATATGTTCCAAAAATTATTAAAGACTATTTTATAAATTAATTGAATCGAATGACACTAGTTTCGTTGCTGTGAAATCCTTAAAACGTAGTTATTTCAAATAAACCAGGTTTTTACATGCAGGAAGAGAATACAAATAAGAAATTGATATAAAACAACCGCATAGAATCTCTAGATATAATCCAAAAACTACTAATGACAATTTTATTCGTTTATTGAATGAAATCTCGCTCAAATCGTTGATACAAAATTCTTTGAACGTATATATTGGAACGTAAACATGTTTTTACATGCAGAAGTAGAATATAAAGCAAAATTAGCTTAAAACTACCGCTTAGATTCCTAGATATGTTCCAAAAATGAATAAAGACTATTTTATAAATTAATTTAATCGAATGACACTAGTTTCGTTGCTGTGAAAACTTTGAATCGTAGTTATTTCAAATAAACCAGTTTTTTACATGCAGGAAGAGAATACAAATACGAAATGTGTCTGAAACAACCGCATAGAATCTCTAGATGTAATCCAAAAACTACTAATGACAATTTTATTCGATTATTGAATGAAATGCCGCTCGTGTAAACATGTTTTTACATGCAGAACTACAATAAAAAGCGAAATTATTTTAAAACAACCGCTTAGATTCCTAGATATGTTCCAAAAATGAATAAAGACTATTTTATAAATTAATTGAATCAAATTACACTAGTATCGTTCATGTGAAATACTTAAAACGTAGTTATTTCAAATAAACCTGGTTTTTACTTGCAGGAAGAGAATACAAATACAAAATTGATCTAAAACAACCGCATAGAATCTCTAGATGTGATCCAAAAACTACTAATGACACTTTTATTAATTTATTGATTCAAATGATACCCATATCGTTGATACGAAATCCTTTGAACGTAGATATTGGAACGTTAACATGTTTTTACATGCAGAAGTAGAATAGAAAGCGAAATTAGCTTAAAACTACTGCTTAGATTCCTAGATATGTTCCAAAACTGAATAAAGACTATTTTATAAATTAATTGAATCAAATGAGACTAGTTTCGTTGCTGTGAAATCCTTAAAACATATTTATTTCAACTAAAACTTGTTTTTACATGCAGGAAGAGAATACAAATACGAAATTGATCTAAAACAACCGCATAGAATCTCTAGATATAATCCAAAAACTACTAATGACAATTTTATTCGTTTATTGAATCAAATGACGCTCATATCGTTGATACAAAATCCTTTGAACGTAGATATTGGAACGTAAACATGTTTTTACATGCAGAAGTAGAATAAAAGCGAAATTATCTTAAAACAACCGCTTAGATTCCTAGATATGTTCCAAACATAAATAAAAACTATTTTATAAATTAATTGAATCAAATGACACTAGTTTCGTTGCTGTGAAATCCTTAAAACATAGTTATTTCAACTAAACCAGGTTTTTACATGCAGGAAGAGAATACAAATAAGAAATTGATATAAAACAACCGCATAGAATCTCTAGATATAATCCAAAAACTACTAATGACAATTTTATTCGTTTATTGAATGAAATCTCGCTCAAATCGTTGATACAAAATTCTTTGAACGTATATATTGGAACGTAAACATGTTTTTACATGCAGAAGTAGAATATAAAGCAAAATTAGCTTAAAACTACCGCTTAGATTCCTAGATATGTTCCAAAAATGAATAAAGACTATTTTATAAATTAATTTAATCGAATGACACTAGTTTCGTTGCTGTGAAAACTTTGAATCGTAGTTATTTCAAATAAACCAGTTTTTTACATGCAGGAAGAGAATACAAATACGAAATGTGTCTGAAACAACCGCATAGAATCTCTAGATGTAATCCAAAAACTACTAATGACAATTTTATTCGATTATTGAATGAAATGCCGCTCGTGTAAACATGTTTTTACATGCAGAACTACAATAAAAAGCGAAATTATCTTAAAACAACCGCTTAGATTCCTAGATATGTTCCAAAAATGAATAAAGACTATTTTATAAATTAATTGAATCAAATTACACTAGTATCGTTCATGTGAAATACTTAAAACGTAGTTATTTCAAATAAACCTGGTTTTTACTTGCAGGAAGAGAATACAAATACAAAATTGATCTAAAACAACCGCATAGAATCTCTAGATGTGATCCAAAAACTACTAATGACACTTTTATTAATTTATTGATTCAAATGATACCCATATCGTTGATACGAAATCCTTTGAACGTAGATATTGGAACGTTAACATGTTTTTACATGCAGAAGTAGAATAGAAAGCGAAATTAGCTTAAAACTACTGCTTAGATTCCTAGATATGTTCCAAAACTGAATAAAGACTATTTTATAAATTAATTGAATCAAATGAGACTAGTTTCGTTGCTGTGAAATCCTTAAAACATATTTATTTCAACTAAAACTTGTTTTTACATGCAGGAAGAGAATACAAATACGAAATTGATCTAAAACAACCGCATAGAATCTCTAGATATAATCCAAAAACTACTAATGACAATTTTATTCGTTTATTGAATCAAATGGCGCTCATATCGTTGATACAAAATCCTTTGAACGTAGATATTGGAACGTAAATATGTTTTTACATGCAGAAGTAGAATATAAAGCAAAATTAGCCTAAAACAACCGCTTAGATTCCTAGATATCTTCCAAAAACAAATAAAGACAATTTTATAAATTAATTGAATCAAATGAGACTAGTTTCGTTGCTGTGAAATCCTTAAAACATAGTTATTTCAACTAAAACTTGTTTTTACATGCAGGAAGAGAATAAAAATACGAAATTGATCTAGAACAACCACATAGAATCTCTAGATGTAATCCAAAAACTACTAATGACAATTTTATTCGTTTATTGAATCAAATGGCGCTCATATCGTTGATACAAAATCCTTTGAACGTAGAAATTGGAACGTAAACATGTTTTTACATGCAGAAGTAGAACAGAAAGCAAAATTATCCTAAAACAACCGCTTAGATCCCTAGATATGTTCCAAAATTAATAAAGACTATTTTATAAATTAATTGAATCAAATGACACTAGTTTCGTTGCTGTGAAATCCTTAAAACATATTTATTTCAACTAACACTTGTTTTTACATGCAGGAAGAGAATACAAATACGAAATTGATCTAAAACAACCGCATAGAATCTCTAGATATAATCCAAAAACTACTAATGACAATTTTATTCGTTTATTGAATCAAATGGCGTTCATATCGTTGATACAAAATCCTTTGAACGTAGATATTGGAACGTAAATATGTTTTTACATGCAGAACTAGGATAAAAAGAAAAATTATCCTAAAACAACCGCTTAGATCCCTAGATATGTTCCAAAATTAATAAAGACTATTTTATAAATTAATTGAATCGAATGACACTAGTTTCGTTGCTGTGAAATCCTTCAAACATAGTTATTTCAACTAAAACTTGTTTTTACATGCAGGAAGAGAATACAAATAAGAAATTGATCTAAAACAACCGCATATAATCTCTAGATATAATCTTAAAACTACTAATGATAATTTTATTCGTTTATTGAATCAAATGACGCTCACATCGTTGATACAAAATCCTTTAAACGTAGATATTGGAACGTATACATGTTTTTACATGCAGAAGTAGGGTATAAAGCAAAATTAGCCTAAAACAACCGCTTAGGTTCCTAGATATGTTCCAAAAATAAATAAAGACTTTTTTATAAATTAATTGAATCAAATGACACTAGCTGTAATAAAAACAAATGGTGGCCCAACAAAATATCAAAGATAGAATTTCTATAAATCAGTAAAAAAGAAAAGTAAAATTATATAAGTGTTTAGTTTATTGCATTACTTTAACTCCAATTAACATATTTTGAATGTTTTGGCATTTTTCGTATTATCCCCCTAAATAGCAGGTACATTTTTTTTTTTTTTTTTTTCATAAAATTAGGTCGTACATGTATTTAAAATGAAACAATAAGCCAATTGCTTTCAAAAGTTTTGTAATTTTAGCAAAAATAACTTCAATTTTTAATAAAATATGTTTGCCCAATTTTTTTCCCCCACCACTATATATTTTAAGGTAAGTCTATTACTTAACAACTGTTGTTCAACAAAAACTACTTTACATTTTCTATTTTTCGAAGGTTATATTATTATATAGACTTACCTAAATAGATTTTTTTTGTCTATTTCTATTTTTAGCATTCATACTGTTATTGGGATTTTATTGTTCGAAAATAAATAAAAAAATTGTAGCAAGCAAAGAAGCAGATCTGCTCGCACAACAACACTGAAAAACAATAAAATAGAGAAAACGAAAAATTTTTGGGGATGAAACAAAGTGATAGTTGTTGGATAGTAGCAATAATTCATAATGCAGGTAAGAAAAATAAATGAAAATCTTTTTAGGTTTTTGGGGATTTTATTAGATTTTTCCTAAATATAACCGTATACCTGTGTAAATATATATATACATAGTTGTACCTAACTTGCGGTGATAACATTAAATAAGGTTTAATGTTGTATTGTATAAATATAGAAATAATGAAGACAAATATTACTTATATCGATCGACTACTGAACTCATATAAAGTATTTTGAACTCCCGTAATTTATTATCTTTTGAAAATTATGATTATAAACTCGAAAAACACTGCAGTCGAAATAAATATAAAATGTTGTTAATTTGCTGTTTAATGTCAAGGCCTATACTTGACATAAAGTCTCCATATTCAAAACAAGATTTATTTAATGCGAAAAAAGTGTTTATTTCATACTGAAAAGTGACTCGAAATTAATTTTTGTTTTAATACAATTGAATCTATAAACGTTCATTTACATCTCAAGAATTTTTGTGTGAGGGTTTCCAATTTACATCAATAATTAAAATAATGAAGTGAGTAGAACAAGCGAAAGCTTTTGTTTCTTCGTTAAAAAAAAACACAACGAGCGAGTTCATTCTCAACTCGTAAAAGATTTATGTGATAACATTTATGTATAAATATATATTGAATAATTTCACGCCATATCGATAATGCTGAGAAACCCCTGCAGAAAGACGGCTGTTGTTCTCTCAGTATTGTACAGTTCTGTTAAGTTAATCACTTAAACCTGCCATGTACGCTTTAAAATATACCATTACTCATTACACGTTCGTTGTTTTTTTTTTTTTTTTTTTTTTTGGGGTCACACTACAAATGCATAATTTGTTTTCCTTTTGTCCGTATGTGATTTTCTATTTCAAAAGTACTTGCTGCTGCGGCCATTTTTTAGTAGATATTTCCACAACAAAATAAAATGAAGTAGGCGGTATTTTTTTAAATTTTTCGTATTCAGCTCACGATGATTTTGAATGGATGATGTTGTATATTGCATTTGTATGCGTAGATTTTATGTTGACTTTATGCAAAACCATATAAAATAAATCAGAAAGTATATATATACAAAACTAACAAAAATGTCTATAATTCTACGAAAAAATCTGTCAAATACCGATATATAAATGCCAATACATAAATAAATATAGCGTACATTTTTTTGAAAGGATATGTGTAAGGAGCGAACGAGACGGCTTGTATAAACATTTTTGTTGGTTTTGCTTTATATCTCAATTCCACTGTGAATGAAAGTTTGTCAATAAAAATAACTTGAGATAAAAATATAAAATCGGTGGTTGTGTGAATGAGACACAACGAAGTCAGTCAAGATTTTCCTTACAAAAAATGTATGTCTGTGTTAGTGCACTGAGATCGAAATTAAAAAATGTATCAAATCGAGAACATTTTATGGCAGTCCAACTTATACAGGTACATAAATATTGTGTGCCGATGAAAAATATTTCTCGCACACACTGATAATTTTAATAGTTTGGCATTTTTATGGGAGATTTTTTTAATTTTGTATTTTATGACGGAAATAATTTGAATAAAATAATTCTGATATGAGTATAAGTAATAATTAATTTTTAGATTATTTTGAAGCGTGAAAATAATCGAATTAACAATAATACTTAATTTTTCTAATAATTCTTGGTTATTCTTGGTTATGTTTTTGTTTGCTATGAAAATGAATCCATAAAATTTGCTATAAAAAAAACAATAACAAAATACTTTGTCTTTGTCACTCTGATGGATTATTTTTTCTGTCTTCTTCCAACTTCAAGTCAGCTCAGTCTATTTTTCACAGTGGAATTGGGGCATTAGGTTTTTTTTTCTGATTGATATTCACATATACATATGCAATATTATATGTTCACCACATATGTTTCCGTAACATGATTTCTATACAATTTTTGACTTACTCCTGCCGCTAAAGATGTTTTCACATCAAAAACAAAAACAAAAAAGTCCAGTGTTGCTGGTTTTCTGATTTTTGTTGTTTGGTTTCGTTTTCTTGTTTATTTTTGTGTGTTCGTGTTCGCTCGCGACATTATAGTCTATAATCTTGTACAACCAACACGACAGTTAATTTACGCGTTATAGAAATTGTGGCAGCACCATCGTGGAAGTACCCAACATACCAACATCGAAACGAGCAACGGGTAACACTAATTAAAAAAGGTACGACAGACAACACAGAAACGTTTTGACAGAATACAAAAAAGTCTCTTGTGTGCGTCCGCACTATTAACACGTCTAATAGATCGACGAACAAATAAAATTTCAATTCTTAATACATGTTAAACTACGAATAAATAAAACATATTATATTGTGAATAATTACGCGTTTTATTTTAAGTGGAATATAAATATTCGAACATACTACCGCACAGTTATCGCCTTACTTATCAACTGCGCCATAGTTTATCTCGCCATAATACGCGCACACCATAGCTCATAAATTGGAATCTATCCATAATTGGTGACAAACGAGGTGATTTTTTCAAGTGAAATTATCAAATAACATTTTATAGTGAGTGATTTCGACAGTGCACGATTTTTAAGTGCATTTTCTTCTTAACTTCACGCTTAAGTGTATATAGTACGAACACGTGGTAACGAAGCAAGTAACGGTAAAAACAAGCGGTAGCATAGGCAAGCGAAATCGGTTAGTTGATAAAATAGTATTAATTATCAAACGATATATACTTTTGCTGTCGGTCGACAAACACGAAATAACGATTAATTTTTTGTCAATTTATACCGATTCAATTCATAACAAAATATGTCTGACGACGACGAAAAAACGTTCACAAAACAAACAGCGGTGAAATAGCACGAGTGTCTATTAAAGTGCCACCATTTTGGGTGGAGTGCCCCGAAATTTGGTTTGCCCAAGTAGAGGCGCAATTCGAGACATGCAAAGTGACGAGTTATGCTACGAAATTTAACATAATCGTGGGCGGTGTCAAAAGCCACGTATTAGCGCAGGTATCGGATGCCATATTAAATCCACCTGCTCAAGGAAAATACGACAGTTTTAAAAAATGTGTTTTGGAGGTATATAGTGTCTCCAAGCAACGAAAAATGCGTAAACTCTTATTAGGTGCCGAACTGGGCGATCGGAAACCTTAACACCTTTTGAACGAGTTAACGAAGCTGGCTGGCGCAAAAATCGGTGAAGATTTCCTTCGAAGCATCTGGCTGGAACGACTTCCACCACAAGTACTAGGGATTTTGGCAACGAGTGAGGTTACACTTAAAACAATGGCGACATTAGCAGATCGAATCATGGACGCAGCTGGTTCCTCTACCGTTTTTATGGTCAATGAAGAAGCGCCGCCGTCAAATGCGACGAATCAAGTGGAAAAACTGACACAGATGGTAAACAATATCGAGAGACGAATCGAGATGATGGACTTACATTACCGGCAACAACGGGCCAGATCACGAGGCCGATCGCAAAATCGTCAGCAATCACGTAGTCAATCACGAACGCCTAGCCAGGATGAATTATGTTGGTACCATCAAACCTACGGAGACAAAGCAGCTAAATGTCGAGAGCCTTGTTCTAAAAGACAGGCGCCTAACGTAACCATTCCAAAAAACTAATAGGCCAGTCGCCTAATACAGGCGACGCGGGTCGTACAATAGCGCGACTTACCGCTATTGATAATTTAACAAAGTCGAAATTCTTAGTCAACACAGGCGCAGATGTTTCAGTGCTTCCGCCTACGATCAGCGAACGGCAAAACCCTCCAGCAGCGACAAAACTATTTACAGCTAACGGTAGCGAAATTAAAACATATGGCACCAAACGTCTGACTCTCTAATTGGGTCTACGAAAAGTTTCACCTGGGATTTCATTATAGCAGACGTTATTACATCGATCATCGAAGCTGATTTCTTACGCCATTTCGAACTCTTGGTGGACATCAAAAATGGTCAGCTGATCGACAGCCTGACCAAATTGTCAGTCAAGGCAGTTCAACAAAAGACAGGTGAGCAAACTTTGAAAACCTATGATATTAATTCCGAGTTTGCAGATTTATTGCACGAATTCCGCGACGAAACTGTCTTCACGAATACTAAGAAAGGCAAAGTTAGTACGACGACTCACCACATCACAACGACAGGTCAGCCAGTCTGTGCCAAAGCACGAAAGCTGTCGCCCGAAAAACTTAAGGCTGCTCAAAATGAATTCCAATTTCTAATGGATCAGGGGATAATTCGCCCTTCCAAAAGTAATTGGTCAAGTCCTCTGGATATGGTCCCGAAAAAAAACGGCGAGTTCAGAGCTTGCGGAGATTACAGGGCGTTGAACGCGAAAACAATACGAGATAACTACCCTATAAGTTTTATACAGGATTTTACTCATTTCCTCGATGGCACCGAAATTTTCACGGTACTTGACTTACAGCGTGCCTACCAACAAATCCCGATCGAGCCAAACGACATACCGAAAACGGCCATAATTACACCTTTCGGATTATACGAGTATGTTTACATGACTTTTGGGCTATGTAACGCGGGCCAGACGTTTTAAAGGGTTATTCCCCTACCTGGACGATATTTTTATTGCTTCGAAAACACCGGCGGAGCATAGATGTCACATCAAGATGGTACTTCAGCGATTATCAGAATACGGCTTATGCATCAATACAGCGAAATGTCAATGGGGTAAAACAGACATGCAGTTCCTAGGACATCTGTAGAAGTACAAGTCATTGACAACTTCCCGAAACCGAAGACAGCGCAACAACTGAAAAGATTTTTGGCCATGATAAATTTTTATAGGAGATTTGTACCACACGCCGTTGAGAATCAGATGACACTGCAGAAACTAATAGTTGGCAACAAAAAGAATGACAAGATCGAGATTCCATGGACAGACGAATCAACAACCGCATTTCAGAATTGCAAAAGCGATCTACGAAACGCAAACATTGCTTGCACATCCGAAACCGAATTCCAAATTATCACTTTACGACGACGCATCAGATGTGGCAGTAGGCGCGGTCCTTCATCAACAAGATGAAGCAGGAGTTATCCAACCGTTGGGTTTCTACTCAAAAAAGTTAACAGAGTGTCAGCAGTACCAAGCAGTAAAACACTTTCAACACATGGTTGAAGGACAAGATTTCTGCATTTATACGGACCATAAACCATTGGTTTTCATGTTTCGTCAGAAACTAGAGAAGGCATCACCGCGACAGGTCCGTCATATCGACTACATCGGGCAGTTTACAAACAAAATTTTGCACGTCGCTGGCAAAGATAATGCAGTAGCGGATCTACTGTCACGAATCGAGATGATTGATAATAACGATATTATCGATTTCAACGCAATTGCAAATGAGCAAAAAAAAGGAACCCGAATTAAAAACCTTATTGGCAGGTAATAATTCTAATCGTGTTCTAAAGTATTTTGCCATTCCAGGATCTAATGAAACACTGTGCTGTGATGCAACCTACCAGTTAATCAGACCATTTGTACCCAAAAGGTTCAGGACTCTGATACTAACCCGACTTCACGGTTTAGCATAAGCAGGCATTAGAGCAACGAACAAATTGTTACGACAAAAGTTCTTTTGGCCTAGCCTTAACAAGAATTGCAACGGTTTTGTAAGAGCTTGTCTAGCGTGTCAGCGAGCTAAAGTTCATCGACACAACAAGACGCCAGTGTCCGATTTCATCGTACCGGATAGCCGATTTCAACCCGTCAATATGGATATCGTTGGCCCATTACCGATCATTTCAGACAAGCGTTACATTTTGACATGTATCGACCGTTATACGCGATGGCCAGAGGCTTATCCGATGTCTGACATGACAGCTGAGACGATCGCACGAGAGTTTGTATCAAAATGGGTATCACGATTTGGTACTCGATCACGAATCACCACAGATTTGGGTCGACAATTTGAGTCCGAAATCTTCAGGGAGTTAACGTGACGTTTGGGTATTAACCATCTTAAGACGACGCCTTACCATCCCCAGTCGAATGGGATGATCAAGAGATGGCATCGAACGCTAAAAAGCACATTCAAAGGCTACCAAACTAACGACTGGATCGATGCATTACCTACAATACTACTAGGGTTGAGGTCAACGTTCAAAGAAGACATCAAGGCGACGCCATCAGAATTGGTATACGGGATGTATACCAATTCTGATGGCTACCGGGCGAATTCTTTCACGAGGTTTCAGCAACAGAAAACGAAGCTGAGTTTCTGAAAAATCTAAGGCGAATGATGAACAAACTTAGACCGAAACCTGCGAGCCATCACGATTGGTCGAAGTTCTTTGTGCAGAAGCAGTTAACAGTTTGCACTCATGTTTTTTTGCGAAACGACGCGGTGAAAGGTCCACGTCAGCCACCTTACGACGGACCATACGAGGTCTTCCAACGATTCGACAAGTATTTCAAAGTCCGGATCCATAACCAAGCAAGAAAAATCTCCATCGACCGATTAATAGCAGCGTTTTTGTCCTTAGACACAGCCTATCGAAGTGCCAGTGGAGAAATCACACGACAACGAGCAACCTACACAACATAACGAGGTTCCAATGGAGAAACAGCACGACGATGAAAAAACAAGCACAACCGCATCGAGATCTGGACGTCGTGTTCAGATTCCTCTCCGTTACCGAATACCTGAACACTTCGAGGGGAGTAGTGTGGCAGCACAATCGTGGAAGTACCCAACATACCAACATCGAAACCAGCAACAGGTAACAATAATTAAAAAAGGTACGACAGACAACACATTTGACAAACATTTTGACAGAGTACAAAAAAGTCTCTTGTGTGGTCCGCATTTTCGATTTGGTAAATGAGAAAAATAGAGGTCAATCCCTCAAAACTTACCTACTGAAAAAAGGAAAAATATCATTCCCCCCCCCCCCCCCCAATAGAAAATCAATTGATACAGACAGACAATTTAAATTCTTAATAAATATTCGTGTAGGCATAATAAACACACAAATGAGATTTCTCCTTGGGTTTTTGTTGTAGTGAATATAATTCACTATGTCAGTACGTTCTGGCCAGATACTTAATGTGAATGGCGAGAGTTGTATTTTTGTAGTTTGGTCGTTTGGTCGTAGCTACCTGATGAGTAGACCAACTTTTCGGTACGAAACCAAACTGCACCAACATAAGAACCCAAGGAGGGTTGAGGGTTCATTGGCCGCTATTTTTCTGATTTACCAAATCGAAAATATTGGGAATGTCATGAACAATCAATTACAATATTTAATGTAAATACAGTCTTAGTGGGGCAGTAAGTTATTGGGTGTTACCTGTTTGCTGTTCAGTAGATGAAATAAAACAAATAAACCTCTAGAGGCTGAAACTTCTATGAATTTTCCCGAATTTACAATGGGAAAGTTGAAATGAATTTGTATCTACTAATGGGAGCTGACAAGTCACATCTTTTAATATAGCGTTAGTATCAACAATATTGAAATCAAAATTATAGGTGCTTGAGGTCTCACCATCAATATAAATTATTGAATTTTTAACTAAGCATTGAGGAACTGAGTTTACGAAAAACATATTTGGATCTTCGGCTGATAACTGAGGGCAAGACTGATCTAGGCGCTTTTTACAAGATAATTTTACTCCAATTTTAAATATTTTGTGGATTCCACGAATAGGTGAAACAAAGTTTTCGATGTTAGACTATTGACAAAAGTTTTTAGTGGAATCCACCTATTCTGTTGACTTTCGGCTGATATTTACTCTTTTATTAGATCATGTTCTGTACGTGTACTAACTCTCTAAACTTGATATTTGGCATGCGGTTGATTTGGTTGTTAACGCGGCAGATTGACGATTCACACTAACACATAAGTGTTAGTGAAGTTTGTTAAGTGGGAGATCAAATCCTGGTTGGCAAAGATGTGACAATAATATGGTCACCACACAATGTTGTTGAAATACCGAATAAATCTTTCTGCGGGTTTCAAACCAACTATTGCTCACTTATTCTCATACAAGAAACTCAGTAGTAAAAGTTGTTAGTGGAACCATTCCTATCATCTGAAGATTTTATCTATATTCTTAAGCTTTGTATTCAGCCTACTCCCACTATTTTTAATAGTAAATGAGACAGCTAATTGTTCCAACGTGGATAAACTCCACTGTAATACTTACAGACCAAGAAAAAATCAACGAAAAAATATCCGGTGCCCAAAAGCCATTCGTAAAAACTAAACGACTCTTTTATTTTGAAGGTATTGGCTGAAGATTAAAGCAAATTATAAACTAAAATTATCAATGCAAGCTTCTTTACTTAATCGGTGTGTTGTAATAACACAAAATAATGAAATTTTAAGATTTCAGACGGTTTATCATTCAAATCACTTCAAATTAAATGAAAGCTTTTAAATATAAAAATAAATTACTTTCGTTTGACTTATGTTAAGATTTAATCCGCTTATAAAAAATCTTGTACTCGTTTACAGCGAATTTTTTTTTTTTTTTGCTTATGATAATTTGTCACACAACTCAACATACATAATTTCGTTCTTGGAATAAACAACCAAATGAATTTAACTTTATCACCCGAAAATCATCTCCTTTATATTCTGTTCTATACAGACTAAATGTGTAAAAGGCGCATAACGACAAGTCGACAAATTACTTTTTTTAAACCATAGGTCGCGCCCATCTTCTTTCACATTTAATTTCATCGCTTTGTGTATCACGTTCCTGCAGTATCATATAACTGTTGCGCTAATAAAAATCTGCTGGTATACAAAAATGTTGTTTTTGTTTTTGTGCTTCATGGTGCGGTGAATATTATCAGAGTCTCCTTTTTAAATAAAGCTTTTACGTTGACGATCTTTTTTGAAAACATTTATTTAAGGTATTCTAAGAATCCAAAAACATACATATATGGAGAGACTTGACCTCAAACAGGTTTCGATTTAGGTTGGTTTCTTTGTGTCCTACTTCGTCTCTAAATAAAACAAGATATATAGGACGTGAAAAATTTGTTTGTCGATTCCCTAAAATTTTAGACACGGTGATTTGATGTTGGTCACTTTGGAGGATTGATCTGAGAATTACAGAACAAGCTACAAATAAGATAAATAAGCTCAGAAGAGAACGATCGAAAGAATATATTAAAATGGCGACTGCTGTTATAACATAGAAAGAGACAACAAATTCCAAAATCAATATATATATATATATATATATATATATATATATATATATATATATATATATATATATATATATATATATATATATATATATATATATATATATAAGTTAAGATTAATAATACATTAATCTTTAAAAAAAATGTTTTTTATTTGGACTATGTCCGTTTTATTCTAAATCATTCTTAAAACTAATTATATCTTTACAATTTTTTAATTACAAAAACTTCTATCTTGCGAAAATGCTGATTAAAGAAGTTTTATGGAAAATTACAGAAATTATATTTATGTGAAAATAAATGAAATTTGAGTGTTAGGAATTTTACTTCTATGCAAAATATACAATGTTGCGATTTTACTATATATGTTGAATGATGTTAATATTGATGACGATGGTCATTATGTTGTCTTAACTCTTCCCCCTCTAAAAATCCTCGTCCCGTGGATTTAAAAATTCAGCTGGACTGGTTGTATCCCAAGCGGTACAGGATGTTGATTGGTCACTTCGTTGTTCTTGAACAGGGCTATTTCTTTGCGGCTCCTTGATCTTATTACAAATCCTATAATTACTATAACTATGGTAATTATGATGATAGTGTCCGTAACATTATTTATCTGATGGTATGTTGATAACTTCTGGAGTTTCCCTATGTTGTTTACATGTAGGTCATGTAGGTATTCCAGATTAAGTTTCATCCCTTGTTCTGTAATATTTGCTTGCAATACTGGTAGTATTTGAGATGTTCTCATTTCTTTGTTGGTGAAGATCCATCCTTTTATTTCTACTGATTCGTTTTGGTATTGAACTAAATAATTGCCTTCTAGATGTTTGACAGAATTATTATATGTTATTGCGCCATGGAAGTTGTTTAGGAAGATAGTGTTTTCAGTTATGGGTTCTATTAATTCCTTTTCATTAAATGTAAATTCACACCCGGCTTCCAATCCCTTCAGTAATTGGGTAATACAATGGTTTCCTTTCAATTCTTGTAGTTGCCCGAGGTCACAATTAATGGTTTCTCTCCTGGTTTGGCATTTGTCAATAATCCCATATATGTTTTGTTGGTTTATAAGGATTTCGTTGTATTCCAAATAAATTTGTTTGTTATTTTTTATTGTAGATTTTATTTTGATGTGATGGAATTCTTCTTTGCTCGTTTTAGGGATTGATATGACGTATAAAATCGTTGAGTTTTTGATGATCATTGCAGGTTCGGCATATTCGATGGCTTCGATTTCATTAGCGTAGGGTAAGGTTTCGATTTCTGTCACTAGACGTCCAATTTCGTCCTTGTCTAATAAGTTGAAATTGATTATCCCACCTTTAGCAAGTTGCGTAGCTCTTACAATTTCTTTTACTTCTTCTTTAACTATTTGTAGTCGATTGAACATCATTTGTTGAAAAACCTCGTTTGTATGGTCATCCAGATGTAGCAATATTTCGTTATGTTGACCGAGAAGCTTTTGAATCTTGTTCGTTATGGCAGTGTTTAGTCTATACTGCTCGTTGTTGTTCTCAATGATCCGGTCCTGGCTTTTAAGGATCTCGTCCCAATCAGTTGCATCTGGAGAGCCGGCGATCCACTTCCAAGCAGAGCCAATCCAGTTGATTGCTCGTTTCGCCCTCGAAGGTTGACCTTGAAGTTCTTCCAGTAGTTTTTCTGTTTCATTGATTTGGTATGTTAGTTGAGATTTCATGATGTTTGTTGAATCGATTCCTTTTAATTCCGATTTGATGTTTGCTAATATTTCCACATAATTCTGCAGGTCAATCTGATGTATGATCTTGAAGTTCCCGCTTATTATATTTCCATTTCCTTGTTTTACAGACACTATTGGAGTGTCATACTTGTGTATGCTCAAAGATGTCGTTATTGTCCATAGACATGCGCTGGAAAGATATAAGTAAAGTGATTTAAGTTGGTGAGTTTTTGATATGAGTTTTATGAATTCTTTTTCCCGAAAGTGTGGTCACGGTGACTCTATTATCCTTCGCCACGATTTCTTTTCGAAATTTAGGTTTAGTTTTTTTCTGAATTTGTTTATTTTTAAAGACGTTTATTGGGGCTTTGCAATGCGGAATCAGTTGTGTGCCATTTTCTTCTGCACTATGTACGGTCTCATCGCTTGATGACGAAAGTGTGTTGACCTCCAACTTCAGTCTTGATAGTGCGTCCGCTACTTTATTTGTAATTCCGGGTTTCCACTCCTTTATTTGTAATCCCGATGCATCCATTTTCTTCTCTATAATCCAAATGGGTGAATTATACGGACTTTTCGATGGTCTTATAATGCCGTCATTGAGTAGTTGTTTTATTTGTTGGTCCACTTCGGCCCTCATGTTGATCGGGTCTGGATACGATTTTGTGTAGATCGTGTCATTCGTAGTAGTTTTGATCTCCGCTCTCACGTTCGTTTCAATGGTCGGTTGGTCTCCAATGGCTCCAAAGAGTGGTAGATATTTATTGATCATGGTTTTTAATTTTAGCTTTGTTTCTTCGTCCAAATGGTTGTCTCTCATTTCAATGTTGTTGACTTGGGTTGAAATTTTCTCTTTCAATGGGATGTCGATGCCTGGAGAGATGGTTAAGATATTTTGTCTCCTGTCTATCATCGCCTCTACTTTTTTTAAGGTATCATCCCCAATTATACCGTCGAATGAAGTTAGGTTCGGTAATATAAAGAAGTCTATTTGCATATTATATCCAAATTTTTTGAATATAGGTGCGGTTATTTTCTGTTTTATTTGTATATCACCTCCAGCTGATTTAACGGTGAATGGTTTATTTACGGGCTGAGCACCCTTAGCGAGTTCCTTTTTTATAAAGTTTTTATTTGCGCCCGTGTCTATGAGGAACTTTAATATTTTATTATTGCGGCACTGGTATTCTATGTAGGGTAGGCTAGAGAGGCCTCCTCTATAAAATTTATTTCATCGTTTTCATCTGAGACTTCTTTCTCGTTGTCTACTAATATATTCTTCATACGGGTTTTCGTCGTTTTCCTGTTCCAGGTGAAATACTCTTTGTTGTTTCTGAGCTTTTTCATTGATATCCGACTTTTGTTCTCTCTTGAATGTTGGGTTCGGATAATTATTTGGTCGGTTCATGTAATCGACCTTCCTGGTTTTTATAGATTCGTCCACCTCCATCGGTGTTGGTGGTTTTGGATATTGCGGCCTTGCTGGTGGTGGTACAAGGTAATTTTGTTGTTGATGGTATGGCTGTTGATATTGCTGTTGTTGGTATGGTTGTTGCTGATATGGTTGTTGCTGGTATGGTTGTTGATACTGCTGTTGTTGGTATGGTTGTTGCTGATATGGTTGTTGCTGGTATGGTTGTTGATACTGCATACTGTACCCCATATTCCTCTGTTGCAGCGATATTCTTGGTAGCGGTATCGGCTTCGTGTATTGTTGAACTCTATTCGCATTGATTTGGTTTACGGGAATCGTGATTGAATTGTCAAAATTCCTATTGTGTATTGGCATACTCCGAAAATTGAGATTTTGTATCTCCAGACATGATGAATACGCCTCTGGGAGATTTGTCGGTCTCTCAATTGTTAGCATTCTTGATATATCCCCAGTTAAACCTCTAACGAAGACATCCAATGCTCGATTCCTGTATGTGTCTATCAGCACTGTCATGGTGTCTGCATTGTAGTTTTCTGTTTTAACTTTGTTGATAATGAGGGATAGTTGATGGTTTACCGTTGCGTAAAATTCGTCGATACTTTTCTTTCCCTGAGTTAGGCTGCCCAATTGATATTCGAGTGTCCTCACATCTCTTTTGTCGGCATAATGTAGCGATAAACATCCTTTTATCACACTCTAATTTTCGTCGAAAATGTTATATGATAATAGAGCTGCGTCCGCCGTTCCTCGTATTTTCTGTCTTATACTTTGTAATATGGCTCTATATACAGGTTTATCCTTTACTATCTCGTAGTCTTTTAGGATACTTTCTACAATGTATATCCATGACACATAATGTGATGGATTTCCGTCAAAAACTTGTAGTTCTTTGACGCAGTCTGGTAGTTTGCCGATATCTTTAAGCTCCTGTTCTGTTCTGGGTGCCACGAGTGTTGTATTATTTGGTGTTTTGTTTTCCACTTGATTTTCTAACTGGCCAATTCTTCTTTCCAATTTTTTATTTAATTCGATTTGGGCGTTGAGTGCCCCCGTCAACTGTCTTATTGTTGTTTGAATTTCTTCCATTTTTACAATTTTTACAATTTTGTTTTTAAATAAGTTTTGAATTTCGAATGAATATTTATTATTTTATTATTATTATATGTTTTATTATTATATTATTATTACTTGAATATTATTATTCTTTATAAATTTTCACTTTTTCTGTATTAATTTGTTAATTGATTAATAATTGAATATTACCTATGTTTTATTATTATATTATTATTACTTGAATATTATTATTAATTGATTATTAATTGAATATTATACTCTTTATAAATTTTCACTTTTTTTTATTTTTATTAATTATTACGCGTTTTTATTACGATTTTATTACTTGTACTTCCAAAACTATTATTTTCATTATTTTTGAGGAATTTCTCCTGGGTAATTCTTGATCTGAGGATTAGTGTTTCCTCAGAGGTATTTTAAGTGCACTCCGGGTGTTGTACACTTGAGTCAGCTACTTGTGTCCGGATGATCCGTAATTTCCTTTTTAGCTGCTAGCGTTTATGCTTGCTGGCGGCCTACTGCGGTACGATATTCACTCACGGTAGTGTGTAATAAAATTGGCTATGTTCTCGTGGGTATAGCTGTATTTTATTACGTTCGCAGACAAAATTCCTAAGTTCTCGTGGGATTAGTTGTCTTTTGCCTATTATTATGTTCTCATGGTAATAATAATTTGAACTTTTACACTATTCACTTTCACTTAACTCACTGTTTCGGCGCCAGTTAAGATTAATAATACATTAATCTTTAAAAAAAATGTTTTTTATTTGGACTATGTCCGTTTTATGGCCTAAGGTACAGCAAAAAGTTATTATGAACAAGCTGACCTCATTACAGAGACTAGCATGTCTCGGAATTACAGGTGCTATGCGCACCTGCCCTACGGCGGCAATGGAAGCTCTCATCGGGCTCACTCCACTTCATATCCACGTCAAAAAATCAGCTGCTACCTGTGCAGCTAGATTGAAGCTCGCGAATCAATACAGTCATGATGACCATATGGGTCACCTGGACATTTTGAATGAACTTCCAGACCTGAATATGTTCTTTAGTGTCCCGGACGTTATGCCGAAAGAACTCTGCTTTGGCAGGAATTTCGTGGTAACAATCCCCGATAGAACAGACTGGGATACTGGGTTACCGCAGATGGAACCTAACAGCCTAGTCTGGTACACTGATGGATCAAAAATGGATAGTGGAGTCGGCATTGGTGTCTTTGGACCCAATCACAAAATATCGAAATCACTGGGTACTTACCCCAGTGTTTTTCTAGCCGAAATTCACGCCATCGAAATCTGCGCCTCTATTATTATGACCAAAGGTCTTAAAGGCGCATCCATCCACATTTTGTCTGACAGCCAAGCAGCACTGAAAGCATTGGCTTCTAACTGCTTGGTTTCCAAGTCGGTTCAAAGTTGTTATAAACTGCTACAATCTCTCTCTTGTCAAAACAAAGTAAGGTTGTGGTGGGTGCCTGGTCACATGGGCATCACTGGAAATGAGATAGCCGACGAACTTGCACGGGCAGGCTCGTCGACTAGACTCATTGGCCCTGAGCCTTTTTGTGGTATCCCGTGGGCTTCTGCAACCTACACAATCAGTAAATGGGAAAAAATACAGTGCTTGACTTATTGGAACTGTATTCCCGGCCTTAGACAAGCCAAATCTTTGATCAGACCATTTCACCACAAAAATTTGGCGATCAATTTCAGCAAAGGAAATATTAGGAAACTTGTGAGTTTTCTCTCAGGTCACTGTAACCTGAGATATCATTTGAACAAAATGAACCTGTCCACAGAGACGGAGTGCCGACTCTGTTTGGAAGAGACAGAAACCGCAGAACACATACTATGTGAGTGTGTTGCTCTGTGCACACGGAGGTGGATTCATTTTGAAGAGAGGTATCTGACCCCGGAGAAATGTAAATTGGCCTCTATAAACAGCATTCTCGCCTTTATTAGAGAGGTGGAGAAGCTCCTGGAGTAACAGTACCCAACAGCACAAAAGATCTTTTAGGTCGTAGTGCTAGCCGCTTTTGGGCAGGGACGAAAAAAAAAAAAAAAAAAAAAAAAAAAAAAATGTCCGTTTTATTCAAAATCATTCTTAAAACTAATTATATCTTTACAATTTTTTAATTACAAAAACTTCTATCTTGCGTATCTTGCGAAAATGCTGATTAAAGAAGTTTTATGGAAAATTACAGAAATTATATTTATGTGAAAATAAATGAAATTTGAGTGTTAGGAATTTTACTTCTATGCAAAATATACAATGTTGCGATTTTACTATATATGTTGAATGATGTTAATATTGATGACGATGGTCATTATGTTGTCTTAACTTATATATATATATATATATATATATATATATATATATATATATATATATATATATATATATATATATATATATATATATATATATATATATATATATATATATATATATATATATATATATATATATAGGCGTGGTTTGTCCGTGCGTACATGGTATGGAACCCCTCTGTCCCCAACCATGAAGGAGGTTTCGGTTTGGAACTCATGGAAGTCGATGAAGCAACTGGGAATCGGGTGTCAATCGAATGTTGTAGAATGTTTGTTGTAGAATGTTCTATAGGGTTCGAGAATGTTGGAGAATGTTGGGGAATGTTCCATAGTGTTATGTCTTGCGATACCTTGGTAGCTGTGCCCACTATCGGCCAAAATACAGATTTATCTGTTCTTAAATCGCCTTTCCAAAATAGTATCGTTTTTGAAAATACTCCTCTTAGAAACGAAGATACCACCATCTATGTAGGAGTCAAAAATTAGAATTTGAAAACTGTCAAAATTAAAAAGTCAATTTAAAAAAAGCTATTTGTAGACGAATCTTGTAATGAAGAAAGCAAAAAACGTCAGTCGAAGGTGACGAAGGAATCTTCAAAAGTGACGCATTGGGAGTGTCCACGGTGCAACTACATGAAATTCGTGGGCCAACATGTTTCACAGATTAAAAAAAGAAAATCGATGGATATGTATGGAAACGTACAGAGAAGCTTGTCAACATTTAGGATTACTGCAAAATGTTGACCATTGCGAGTTGGCACTTCAACTAACAAATTTACTTTATTTAATTATAATGATGATTATCACTGGCTAACGCTTTAATACGTGTCCTCCATAATAGTTCTAGTTAAATTACATTCGGTTGTGTTGACCTCACTAAAATTTCAGTAAATTTGTACTAAAGCTCCTTGATACCAATTGTTGGATCCTTTCAAAATTGGATACGGTCTAATATCCTTGACAGACTAGGGCGATTAATGATTTTTCTGAGATTAGCTGTAGTGTGTCAAGTTGAAGATAAGTTAATCTCGTTTTTTTTTTGGAGAATTAGTGATTATTCGAAACTAGTGCACTTGAACTAAAGCAAATGGATTTGTGGTGGATTAGCTAATCTTGTCCCTGTCAAGGGTTTAAGTTAGAGAACATTAAGTACGTATTCAATTGAGTGATGCTTCTAAGCGAAAAAGAAAATATTTTATGGATAGATTCCAATTTATGAGCTATGGTGTGCGCGTAGTATGGCGAGATCAACTATGGCGCAGTTGATAAGTAAGGCGATAACTGTGCGGTAGTATGTTCGAATATTTACATATATTCCACTTAAAATAAAACGCGTAATTATTCACAGTATAATATGTTTTATTTATTCGTAGTTTAACATGTATTAAGAATTGAAATTGTATTTGTTCGTCGATATATTAGGCGTGTTAATCGTGCGAACGTACACAAGAGACTTTTTTGTATTCTGTCAAAACGTTTTTGTGTTGTCTGTCATACCTTTTTTAATTAGTGTTACCCGTTGCTCGTTTCGATGTTGGTATGTTGGATACTTCCACGATGGTGCTGCCACAGAGTAAAACTGCTTAGATGTTCTAGGAGTCTAAAAATGTGCACATCCGGTTATTCCACTTGTCAGTGTTTTCTACTAAAATTTCAATGCGGCTAAAAAATCGAACATCATCAACAATGTCTAAAGTCAAGAAACAATTGATTGTTTCGCCTCAAAACTTGCTTTCAGCTTTAACCTACCTGACTTCTTCTTGATAACCCTGTTGTTCCTCTTGTTAGCTCGTTGGTACACCGCATGTTTTAAATTTTTAGCATTAGGTTATTTGCGTAAGCCCTCCATATGAAAAATTGCCAACGTACATCGTACGGAAGCCCTCCATATGAAAAGTGGCCAATTATCATCCAACCAGTATTGTATCTGTGTTTCCAAGTCCTTACCTAATCTAATTTTAGGTATACAGTACAGAGTTTCACCAACAGCTGGATTGGTCACAAATAGTCAATATATATTACATTGGTAATCTCATCGAAATAAACTTGCGATTCACCGATCAATTTTCTGCTTTGTATAAATTTGCTGGCCTCAATGTGAAATACTGTAAAAAAATACAAAAGTCTCAATAACAAATAAATCCATTCAAGCAAATGTGAACAGATATAAAAAATCGATAAAACAAAATAAATCCCTACCCCATACACAAAATCACCGCTAAACATTTCCTATTTTACGAATTTACGATAACCAAAATCGTAAATCGAATTATCTGAACAATCATCATCCCTCTTCCATACATTAAATCGTATAGAATTATAGACTGAAAACAAAAAAGTGTCTGACTACAATCGAATTAAACACAAATCAATCGCATCACAACATCTTTATATACTAAAATTTGATGACAGAACATGAAAATTGGTAGGAAAATCTAATGAAATTTTCCCATATGTATTCTAAGTAGGATGTATGTACATATATGTGGGTAAATTCGAATTTATAAAGGAAGTATCGATAAGTTATGTACAGCAATCCTTCGTTAAATTCGACTAGAAGGAAAGATTACGCGCGTGAAACTAAGAAGTAATTGATTTTACCATACAAATATTAAGACTGCGGGCCAATTCTCAGGGTAAATCCACTAAATTCGAAAAATGCATTGAAGGTTCTCTTAAAAACAGAGTTCATGGAATAAATAAAATAAGTGTTTTTCTGCTTCCGTTGTGCCATTAACCCAATCCTAAATCAATCTCTAACTCGACCTCCAACTCATTGATCAACTCAATCCCAAATAAATTACCGGCTTATTCTGCTGACTCCTACTAAATACCATCCCAACTCAACCCTAACTCAACCTCAACTCAGCCCTAGTCCAACCCCAACTCAACCTTAATTTGACCTGTACCCAATCTGTAACCTCCCACCACACAAATATATCCCCAGCTGAACTGCTTACTAAATCCTAAACGAACCCCAACTCAACTCCAACTTAACTCCAAACTTCATTTCAACCAGTTAAACTTAACGCCCAATTCAATCCACAAACGGAAGATAACAAATCGATCTATTGGATCGAAATAATTATCACTGCCTTGGTAGAAAGTCTTGGTAGAAATAGATAGATCCTTTTTGAAAATAAATTACGACTATTCATGAACTACTCAAATTTATTCGACATGAAAAGCAATCGCCTGAAATTAAATTTTATTTCACTAATCACTATTTTGTGGCACGTACAAAAGTTGAACATGGTAGTTTCGAAAGAATCGAAGAATCGAATACCTTTATTAAAATTTAGAACAATAATTAAGTTTAAAAGTTTGTTACAAAAGCAACAAATTTGGATCGGAGTTTCAATTTCATTGACTGAGAGTACAACGGCGGTGTGCAAACGATTAAGTACTGGGCGAAGACTCGAGAATTACGATATGTAACACATGCTCTCAGCAGTACTGTGCGCCCCTCCCCCCAAAGTCCTCCGGGTTAATGTGTTGGGGTTTAGCGAGATGACATCGATGTTGTAGTCGCCGTAGAGCACAAGACGTATGTCGGAGTCCATGTTAACATATGGCGGTACCTACTGGTGATTATGTATATGTAGAGATATGCGATCTCTTTTGATTCGAGCACGAAAACACGATGTTGCTTATTACGATTTATACAGAAGTATGTTTATTATTTCTAAAAATGAATACAAAATTGACAGATGTTTAAAATGAATTCAAATGAATTTGTGGCCGATTTCACATGAGTTTAAATTTGTATGTAGCGGATGCCACATTGTATCGAGCCGGTATTGTTATATATCGCTTGGATCGAGGTTGATCGGTCGATGTTGTTGCTTCTGGTGAACGTGAGCCATATGATGGTTGTGACAATGTTGGTTCGGTGTGAATATCGAGCTCTTCATTTGCGATAAACGCCGGTTTTAGGCGGTCGATTGAAATGAGCACCTCTCTTCGTTGCATGCATAGTTTATAACATTTGTGACTCCAACGGCCGGCAAATAAACGGTTTATGCCTCGAATGATTTGACGTGACGGTTGGTTTCAAATTTTCAAAATTTTGATGGAGTTTTTGCAATACTTCGCATGGCGTCTCCGTATTGGTCTACGGATTGAAAAACTCGCCCGGTAACCTGAGCGTGGTGCCGTAAACTAGTTCGGCAGGCGATGCTTTGATATCTACTTTGACGGCTGTTCGTAGCCCGAGCATGATAACTGGTAGTCGATCCACCCAATTATCCTTGTCCGTACATAGAATTGCAGCCTTAAGCGTTCGATCAAACCGTTCTATTAGTCCATTAGATTGTGGATGATACGGGGATGTCCTGATTTGCCTCGTTCCGAGCATTTCGCATAAATGACGCATCGGGAACGACTCAAATTGACGACCCTGGCCAGTTGTTATGATGCTGGGAGTGCCGTATCATGATATCCAGGTCGATGGTAGCGCCTTCGAGATTGTCTCTGCAGTGTAAACTTGTCAATTATCGTTAAATAATAGCGGTTACCCTGGCATAGCGGAAGTGGTCCAATTAAATCGACGTTTATGTACGAGAATCGGTTATCTGGCGTTCTGATACTTTCCAATGGTGAACGAATGTGACGTTGGACCTTGTTTCGCTGACATTCGATACAATGCTTGACAAAATTAGCAATGAACTTCTTCATTCCCAACCAAACATATCGTCCAGTGAGCAATTTTGCGGTAGCACGAACGCCTGGATGCGCCATCTGGTGTGTCAACCGAGTGACAATTCGTCTAAATTTGGGTGTGATATAAGGACGCACGTTGTTTGTTGAAGTGTCACAGAACATCTTTTGCACTCCACCTGGAATGAGTAAATGTTTAATATTAAGAGAAGTTTCAATGTTACCGTTTAAAATTTCTCGAAGCTCGTGATCATTGCGTTGATCGTTGGCTAGCTGATCGTAGTCGAATTGGTCGATTTGCTGAATTCGTGATAATAAATCAGCGGTTACGTTGTCGCTCCCACTGACGTGTTGTATGTCAGTAGTGAACTGACCGATGAAGTCAAGATGGCGTATTTGACGAGGTGCAGCCTTCTCCATCTTTTGCATGAATGCAAATGTCAACGGTTTATGGTCGGTAAATAAAGTAAACGCTCGGGCCTCAAGCATATATCGGAAGTGGTTAACGCCAAGATATGCGGCTAACAGCTCCCTGTCGTACGAGCTGTAGTTGCTTTGTGCACTTGTAAATTTTTTGGAAAAGAATCCCAATGGCTGAGAAACTCCGTTTACTTCCTGGTGCAGAGCGGATCCCACTAAGGCGATATCGGTTTCTGTTGGCCATTTGAGTGGTGTCTTGTCATTCTTTTTGTTTCCGTTGATCATTGACTGGAGTTGCCGCTGATTTCCGGCTGCGTTAGGCAAGAATTTGCGGTAAAAATTTATAACGGCAAGGAAATTTTTTAGGTCCTTCGCTTTAGTTGGCTTTGCAATTTTTTTAATTGCTACTATATTCTCCGGTAAAGGGTACATTCCATGTGGTGTAATCACGTGCCCCAGGAACTAGATTTCACTTCAATCGACGCAATCTTTCGAAGACGGTTCGCAGATGCTGTTGATGTTCAGCTATTTTTTGGAAGCGATGAGTAAATCATCGAGGTATGGGAAGATAAACTCGAGTCCTCGTAACACTTCATGCATCAATCGTTGGAACGTCTGTGGGGCGTTACAGAGGCCAAACGTCATGGCGGTAAACTCTGAGTCCGAAGGGCGTCGTGATTGCTGTCTTTGGTATGTCATCTGGATGACTATGGACTTGATGAAATGCCCTTTACAAATCTATCTTTAAAAAAATTTCCTTGCCAAACAAATTCGCAGTAAAATCCTGTATGAAGGATATCGGACAGCGATCACATACGGTTTGTGCATTGAACCCACGATAATCGCCACATGGGCGCCACGAACCATCCGGTTTTGCGACCATGTGTAACGAACTGGCCCAGTAGCTTGAAGAGGGGCGACATATGCCTTGCTTCATTAGAAATTCGAATTCTGCTCGACCAGCAGCCAATTTGACAGGGTCTAATCGTCTTGTACATGCAAAAACTGGCGAGCCTGTCATATCAATGTGATGATAAGTTTCCGAGTTGATAAGCTTTGCTTTCGCTGGGCGCGTTAAGTCACTGGATTCGCGTAATAATTCTGCAAATCTTCCGGTTTCGTCAAAACTTTTTAGTGAGAAAACATTGATATGTCGATTTATGCACTTCACCTTTAATTGTGTTTCACGATCTATCAGCATGCCTCGTTTTAAATCGATGAGTAAATCGTAGTTTGAGATGAAATCGGAGCCCAATATTGGTGTTTGGACATCGGCGATAAGAAATTCCCAATCGTATGGTCGTCTTAGTCCCAAGTCTAGCTGTAGCCTAATTGTGCCATAGGTTGTTATAAACGAGCCGTTTGCAGCATAAAGTTTGATTGTTCCGGGCATTGATTTTTTTTGACACGGCGGTAAAACTGAGACATCGGCGCTAGTGTCGATGGGGAACGATCGAGCAGATTTTCGGTAGATGATAGAAAGTCTACTTATGCCAGCTTGTGGGTGATCCGCTGAACCACAAGTGGGAGCAGATTCGGTTCATTTGAGTGAATCTTTTTTATCCGGCCCGGTTGGATTACGGTAACGGCACGGACTGCGGCATTTTCGTGAATCTTTCCCGAACTTCATGTAATACCAACAGTATCCGGGCGTTAAACTGCGACTGCGACCACCACTGCTTCGTGTTTGACTTCGGCTCCGATATTTGTCTTGGCCATGTTGTGACATTAGTTTCTCCATGTTTCAAAAATGAATACAAAAAAGGAATACAAAATTGACAGTTGTTTAAAATGAATTCAAAGGAATTTGTGGCGGATTCCACATGAGTTTGAATTTGTATGTAACGGATGCCACATATACATATATGGAAAGAGATCCTGTTTCAATAATATTATGCATGAGGTATTAAGCCTATAAAGACCAACATATGCGATCATATTTTTCAATTGAAGGTAAACCTTATTGTTGATGAGTAATTTCCCCGACTAAGACCAAAATTTTGTCTCGCTCACTTTCCCAACATAAGGCACAGATGTACAAATAAGACGTTATCACGTCAAAATGCTCTGGTAAACGTGGCAATGATATGGTCGAATGGATTCAAATACGTATATAAATTATTTGAAATACCACCTGACTATTGTGCACCATCACAAATCTCTCAGATTTACCCAAATTTGGAAAATCCCTTGAGTGATAAAAGAAATAGACAGTTGTCGGTTAGAACGTAAAATATAAAAAAAAAATTCCTAACTCATTCAAGTTGAGAGCGTAATAGATTTTTTAACGTAAATGAACACTTAGAGCATTTTTTAGTACCACTGAAATAATTTTCCGAAATTGTGGACATCTCAGAGATTTTCGAAGGTATGGATTAGTGTGGCGATTTTTCTGTTCTAAGTACGTATTCTAAATCAGCTCAACTGTATCAGTGCGACCAAAGGCACTTTTATTTTTTCTTTCATTTTTTTTTAACATTTTCTTTGAAAAGAAAAGTTTATATTTTCTAGTACACCAGTAAACATTTGTTGAGTGAAAATTTGAATAATTTTATGGCACAGGATATACCAGGCTTTTGCCTTGTCAATTAAGGTTCGTATCACTGGATTGTGAATAATACAAAATCAATTCAATTTATCACCAAGGAATTTACTTAGTTAACACAAGAATTATTACAACACAATTTCAATACAATTTATTAATAAAATCATTTTATTTAATTTTTACACAATTTTACTGTACCCTTATAATTTTTAAATCGCACTACAACACTCTTTAAATCACTTTTTAAATCGCTTACCAAATACTAATAATAATCTTACAAGTTTACACTATCGCGTTCCAAATTCGAATAATCTAATTTGATTTCATTCGCCTTTTTATATACACAAACCAAACTTCTAGAAAGCTCATGACTTTTCCAGTTAGAATAGCGTAGAAACATTACGTAACAATTCTATCATGGAAAATTCCATTTTAGTACAGTAAAACATTTAGCTATTAATTTAACTTATTCTATCACACCCTAGATGTCACCGTCACAATATTTTATTAGTTTGGCATTAACTTCACTCCGATCAAATGGAATAGGTTCGAAAGGCCGAATGTCGAAAGGCCGAATGTGTCGAAAGGCCGAAAGAGTCGAAGGGCCGAATATCGAAAAGCCGAATTTCGAAAGACCGAATGTGTCGAAAGGCCTCGAATTAAAAATTAATTAATTATAATAAAAAAAGAAAAATAAAAAAAAAAAATTTTCGACAAAATTTGATCACGTTATATGCTACATACAAAGGATTGATTAGCACGTATTTTCCATTTATTTAAATCATTTTGAATTAAGAAATAAATTCTATAGTTTTAAATATTGATTTCAATCAATTAGGTGGAGGAAAATTAAATGAAAATGCGGCATTTCGACCCAATCGGCCTTTCCACAAGTTCGGTCACTCGACCAATTCGGTCTTTTAACATTCGCCCTTTCGACCCATTCGACCTTAAGATATTTGGCCTTTCAACATTTTCGGCCTTTCGACCCAATCGGCCATTAGACATTCAGCCTTTCGACACATTCGGGCATATGACATTCGACCTTTCAACATGCTGCCTTCCAACATCAAACGGATCAAATTTGGTAAATATTTGGTAATTTTGTTAAAAATAATTTCTTTGCGATGAGTTACACTAATATTCCTAGAAAAAGTAAAATTTCTGAACTACAACAAATTTGCATTGAAAAAGACCATAATTTGAGATACACTTAAATCGAACACTTCATTTGCTCGACCAACAACCAAAAAAATTGCAAAGTATCATTGAGTATCAACGAATAATGCAGCAAAAGTTACGGGTTTAGTTGAAGTTGAGTTGGAGTTGAGTTGGGGTTGGATTTAGATGTAGTGAGCAGTTGGCCAATTTTTTTACATATGCTGGTTTGAGGTTTAAATTGAAAGAGAGTTTGCGGTTGGTTGGGTTGAGGGTTGACTTGGGAGCACTTTCTGGGTTGAATTGAGGTTGAGTTGGGGTTGGATTAGTGTTTAGTGAGCAGTAGCGCAATATATATAATTTTATATAAGTAAGTGTTTGTATGTGCGTACCGCATATGTGTATCTTATTTAAACAAATCCACACGCCTTGACCGATTTGAACCGAACAATACACAAATATTGTTTAAGACTTAAGAAAGGTTACTGTTAATAACTCAAACCTCAAATTGAACCTTTAGCAAATTATATGAATGGCAAATTAGAATGCAACTTATCTATTTCTTAACAGATTTTAGTCAAATTTGACATCCGCTTTGGAAATGAGATTGAATGAGGTTCTGGAATACGGCCAAGTATGAGGGAACTTGCCTATTTCTTAACAGAATATTATGAAATTTGACATGTGCGTTTTTGGATTTTCGGATGAAGTTCTGGAATATGGGTAAGCACGATGGAACTTACCTATTTCTCAACTAATTATGGTGAAGTTCTGGAGTATGGCCAAGTATGATATAATTTGATCATTTCTCAACCGATTATGATGAAATTTGGCATGTGCCTGGGAAATAGGACCCAAAAATGATTTTTGGATGAAATTCTGGAATATGGCCAAGCACGATGGAACTTGCCTATTTCTCAACCAATTATGATGAAATTTGGCTTGTGCATTTCAAATGGGATTTTAAAATGATTTTTGGAAGTAGTTCTGGAATATGACTATGTATGATGGAGCTTGCCTATTTCTCAACCGATTATGATGAAATTTGATATGTGCGTTGGAAATGGGATTCTAAAATTACTTTTATATTAAGTTTTGGAATATGGCTAAGCCGGACAGAGGTTAGATATTCCTTAACCGATTATAATGAAATTCGAGATTGGGAATGAGGGTTTAAAATAATATTTCTAATTCCGAAACTCTGTACTATCGTTATTAGGTTCAATATTGAGGCGCGTGTGCGCTACACACTATATTTTTCTTAACAAGGCCAAACTTACCGCTCTGACAGCAATTACTCAGAAAATGCATGATTCACAGAAACCTAAATAGACACCTTCATAGAAGCCATATTGACATATTTCTAACAACCTCGTCTAAAAATAATTTTTGGGTCACGTTTCCTTTTATTCATTGGAAACGTCAAATTTCATCATAACCGGTTAAGGAATAGCCGAGCCCAATCCTAATTGGCCATTAATTGAATTTGTTGAGGGTTCAATTTGAAAGGTAAAAGGTTCAACTTGAAATGTAAACGGTCCAATTTGAAATGTAAAAAGTTCAGTTTGAAGTGTAAAAGGATCAATTTGAAGTGTAAAACCTGTATGATGGTATAATGGTTTTTTTTTTGTGAGGAGGTGGAAATCCATCATGGACGAAGCAGGTGCACAACACCCGCAACAGTGTGAGACTCCTACTCACCAAAACCACTTCCTAAATCCTTTCCATCCGGGACCACCGCAAGGTATTACTTCGGATGGAAGTAGTTTGTACGTATGTACTATGCTATGTATGTTCTACACAACTATCATGTTTGGCAGCGATCGCGCTCCAAGCAACGTAACTTCCTTATTATAGCCGCAGCAAAATCAGCTATGGCTCTCCATGCCTCTGGAGGAGCAAGCATCACTTCGACGATTCTTTCGGGGACTACGTCGTCGACATCGAGCGATCTTACGAGTGCTTCCCTGTTGTTACAGAACCGCTCGCATACAAAGAACACGTGCTCAGCGTCTTCGGGTACTTGACAGGGGGGGGGGCAATTCGGCGAGGCCTCGTGCCCAAAACGATAGAGGTACGATCGGAAGCATCCGTGGCCTGACAAAAACTGTGTCAGGTAAAAATCGACCATGTTAACGGTCTGTCCAAATGGATATTTCCGGAATAAGCCTCCTGGTCCAAGAACCCTTCTCCGAGCTGGTCCACCGTTGCTGCCATTCAGAGATGGTAGCCTCTCTGAGTATCCTCCTGTTATGCATGTGTAACGATGATGCTTCGGCCGCTCCTCCATGAACCCTCTTGTACAATTTTTGTCGCTCCATTGCCAGCAAATCGATTGGGCACATACCCGCAATAATGCAGGCAGCCTCGTCCGAAATAGTTCTGTAGGCACTAACCGCTCTAAGTGCGCAGTTGCGGTAGACTGAGTTAACTTTCCGTCGGTATGATGGTACCTGCAGCGCTTGGGCCCATATAGGGGCTGCGTGGAGGATAGATGTTACAACCCCGATCAGTAGTCTTCGTCGCCCTTGGCTTGGTCCGCCAACGTTTGGCATATTCCGACTTAAAGCCTTACTAGTACTAACTGATTTCTCGCTGACATACCTCGCGTGTTCCTTAAACGAAAGCCTTGCATCAATTTGCTCACCTAGGTACCTAATCGATGGTTTTGACACAATCGTATGTGTACCAATTTGGATTGAAAGTGTCTCTACAACCTTTCGGCTGGAAATCAGCACCGCTTCGGTTTTTTGCTTAGCCAAGTGCAGATCCACTGAATTCAACCATTGCCGAATTAAGTCTACAGCATCTCTGCAGATGGCCTCCAGCTCGTCCTTGTACTTTGCTACTGCTACAATGGCAATATCATCGGCATAGCCAACCACCGTTACCTCCTCGGGAACTTGAAGTCTGAGGACCTCGTCGTACATAATATTGCACAGTAGTGGTCCAAGTACAGAGCTCTGAGGGACCCCACAGGTAACTATGTATTCCTTGCTCCCATCGTCCGTATGATATTCTAGAAAGCGATTCCTAGAATAATCCGCGATTATCCTTTGGATGTATCCAGGCACGTTCCCTTTGTTAAGGGCGCACATAATGTGCTCCCACTTTGCTGAATTGAACGCATTTTTAATGTCCAATGTAATTACTGCGCAGTATTTTTTGTGGCCTCCCTTCCATCTCCTGCCGCTTATGGCATCCTAAGCAAGGGTGGTGGCCAGTTGAATAGCATCCAACGTTGAGCGGGCTTTACGAAAGCCATATTGGTTTTGAGAAAGAGCTCCATCTCTTTCAATGGCTTCTTCTAGTCGGTTGTAGAGTAATCTTTCTAAGACTTTTCCCGCTCCATCCAAAAGACAAACCGGACGAAACGATGATGGCTCTAGTGGCTGCGTTTTGCCCTTAGGTAGCGGTATCAGCCTTTGCTTCTTCCAGATGTCCGGGAATGTACCTTCTCTACGACAGGAGTTGAGCACCTCCAGAAACTCCTCACCTTTCACTTGGATTGCAGCCTTTAGGGCGACATTGGGTATATAGTCTGGTCTCGGCGCTTTATTGCTAGGAATCCTCCTAGTTGCAGACATTAGCTCTTCGATCGTGAATAGCGGTACATTATCAACTTCGATATTTGGACGAAAGGTTGTGGATTGATACGGGAACAGTGTTGAAACTATATTACTCATCAGTATTGGGCACGTTGGTACAACAACTCTGGACAGTTTCAGCTTGGACATTACCAACAGGTAAAGCCTACCCCACGGATTTCTCTCGACCTCATCATAGAGGGATCTCCAGCATCTCCGCTTACTATGCTTTATGGCCAACTTCAGGGCACCTCGGGCCTCCCTATATGTTTGCTGTAGGCTAGGAGATAAGTTGGTATTTCTCCCACGTTGCAAATTCCGTCTGCTCGATTACACCTTCGTCGGAGCAAGGCAATCTCCTCATTCAACCAGTAGGCCGGCGGATGACGTTCGCTTATTATTCTCCTAGGCATTGTTTACAAGCCCTTATAACGCTGTTTATCAACTGAGTTGCCTTAGTGTTGGCGTCACCCGTCAGGTTAGTGTTGCGAAGCATGCATCTGTATATGTTCTCGTCAAAAGCATTTGTCCTCCATCCAGCTTTCCGAAGATCACCCCTACGATATGTTCGTCGAAGTTCACACAGAATAGCCCGATGGTCGCTGTGCGTATAAATGTCGCTGACCTCCCAGGCCATCCCAGCTCTCGCGAGGGATTCACTAGCAAACGTCAAGTCTATCACCGAACCAACATTACCCCTGTTGAATGTGTACGTGCTGCCTGTGTTACAGAGAACCAAGTCTAGAACTAAGAAGGCTTCCAGTAGTGCTTGGCCTCTTCCGTTGGTTTGAGTGCTGCCCCACTCAGTAGACCACGCATTGAAGTCCCCAGCAATTACCTTGAGGTAATGATCTTTCGCATCCATGACCAAACAGTCCAAAAAGTGGGTGAATTGCACGAGTGGCTCACTCGGAGGGGCGTAACAACTATAAAAATGTAATCAAATTGCAGCCTTGCCACTACGATCACTAACCCAAGCGATATCGTCCACATTCCTATAATGTTCGCATAGCATTGCGACGTCTGGCTTCAGCTCATGTAAGGTCTGCCATAGAAGGTCCTGGGCAGCTTCGCAGTGGTTTAAATTTAGTTCAAGAACTTTCATTTCCGGCGAGTGTTCCTTGCGGTCTTCTGTCGGGCTGGGCAATTACCCTTACCGGTGATGTGACCGTCTCCGACTTCCCCATTTCTCATACGGCAGAATGCACATTGCGGTTCGCTATTACAATCCCTTGCCTTATGACCAGCCTTGCAGCATCTACAGCAGAAGTTTGATAGATCCTCGGCGCTTTGGCATGAAGCCGATCTGTGACCAGGCTTTCAGCATTTGTAGCACCTCGCTGGGCTTGCTGCCTCACGAATGCGGCATCTGACCCAACCTATTCGTGTCCTGCCAACATCAACCATTTTTCGGGCTAACGCCGTTGGTACCTTAATTACCGCAATCTGCGTGCCTTTGTGCGCTGGTCTTAGACTCTTCACAACACTCTTATCGATTTTCCCCACTCCTTGAAGTCAGTGGCTATAGCATTAAAGACTTCCTCTTTTGTTGTGACCTCGTCGATGTCCCAGATCTCTAGGGTGCTTTCATTGGGGTCTACGTGGGCCTTAACCTCCAATTTTCCCTCGAGGTAGGTCTCGATCTTACCTCGCATTGTTTCAAGGTTGGCACTATCATCAGCTGACCTCTGAATTTTTAGTAGTAAGTACCCTTTCTCGGATTTTTGAACCTGGGCTACACTATCCCCAATGCTTTCCAGAGCAGGATCCGTTTTTAAGCCTTTAAAAACTTCCACGAAAGAAGCTGGGCTCGTAGTTTTAATCATCAGCGCGGCCGGCCTTGGTGGTCTTTCGCGACGCTTTCTAGCTCTGTTCACTACCTGCCACTCATTGCCTGCATCGGTAATTTGTGTTTCCCCATCGCCAATACTTAGAGAAGGTACTTTGCTTATGTTGACATTGGCTGGTGATATTGACGTACTAGCGCCGAGTGAAGATGACGCTGTCTGCCTTTGGTTCTCCTTCTTTACCTCTGGAACTATCTTTTTCTCCCTTGCCTTCTTCCCCGCCTTTGCACCAGCGTTTCCAGAAGGGGAAATACAACCCGATGGCCTCTTACCATTGTTTAAGGTAGCTTGGTTTGCATTTGCTATACTCTTATCCTGTGCCAATTCTTCTATTTGCGTGCTGGCGTCTACACTTCCCGAGGGCTTTTGCGTGGCCGGTCGGAACATCAATTTCAGTTGGACAACCATTCTCCTTATCTCATGGTGGATGTTCGTCTTCCCCTTTATGAACTCTGCCAGCTCATCAATCTGTTTGCCAATACGCACCCCTGACTGTAAGGTTTCCGGTGTGACCGGCCTTGCCGTAAGATTCGTTAGGGACCGAGATGTCTGACGGTCCAATATCCTTACCGGCGAGTGCCGTATGCGTTTGCGCCGTTGAAATATTTGTTCTTCCTCTATTTGGTCATCGAGCGTGGGTGACGCAATTGCTCCAATTACAACACTTGTAATTTTATCTGCAACAACAGCCATGGTCCCAACTGTTGAGGCATTGCGGTCGCTGGATCTCGACGGTGTTGAGCCCACTTGCTCACTCAACAATTCCGCCGGTACTGGGTTACCGACTCTCTGCACCGTAAATGAGTTTAGGGTTTAGTGAGAGGTTAGCTCTCGAATCGAGTTAATTTTGGGATTGGGTTGGCAAATAAGCTGAGAGTTGAGCAGAGGGTTGAAATTTGGGTCGAACTAAATTGTTTTGACGTAGAACTAGGATTTAGTTAGCTTGCATTGGGGTGTAAAAGCTGTTCGGTTGGGGAATTATTTAAGGGTTGATTTGGAGTTAGGTTAAGGGTTGATTTGAAAGTGAATTAAGGGTTGATTTAGTGATTTAGTTGATGGCTGGGTTTTCCGGTTATTTGGTGATTGTGTTTAGGATGGTTTTGGAGGTTCAGCTGAAGATTAACTTACGAGGTTCATTTCGGGATTGATTTGGGAGTTGAATTAATCAATACCGAAGTTCTGAACACTTTATGAGATTTCAGCAATTTATATTTTGATTTTTACAAAATGCGGTTTTTGGAACTATTTCCCACTGTTACGTATTTCTTTATTTCATTAATTTAATATCGTCAATTGTAACCTTTCTTTTAGCTTGAGATTTTTCTGTTTCGTGATCGCCTTAGTCCAAAAAATGGCGTTTTGGAGTGGAGTCTGTCTGTCGGTCTATATGTCAGTCTGTCTCCTCTCTCAAACCAGGTGGTTTAACCAATCGAACTGAAACTTCATATTTAGGCTTTTTTCATAAATTGAGATGGAAGCATAAATTGAGATGGAACTTTCGCACAAATTATATACCATACAGGTTAATATAAAATGTTCAAGAAATAAAAAAATAAAAATAAAAACAAGATTCTAAGAAATTTGCTTTAATTTTCTCAAAATTCTCCGTTGGTAAAAGAAAGTCTTGTGTTGGCCATAATTTTGTTCATACGAGTATATTGCGTCCATCCGTTGAAACCATTTTCTAAAGCTATATCGGTTGTGTCCAACATTTTCATGTAATAGCTTTATTCATTGATATCGTATTTAAACGGTTGAACATAAAATTCTACGTAGCCATCTTGTGTTGAGCGGTATGATTTGTGTGGATAGTTGGTGCTATTTTTCTATAAATGCCAAAGTTGTGTTTATTATTTATGATTTTTATTGTTAAATCCATAAAACCTATTGTTTTATCTATTTCTGTTGAAACTTTATGTTGTATTGTTTGCTGTTTATGTAGTTATGTAAGTTATTTACTGACGCCAACGAAACGAAAGCTTTTGGAACCTTCCCCATTATAATTACCAGGTTGAAGATAAATACTCATAACTATAAGCGACAACATAGAAAATCTATAAGCCATGAGAACAGATGTTGATGTCTTCACGAAATCAGCCAACACTGATTTGGTGGTGGTGAATAATTATTGACTGTTTTACTTCTTTGTGAAGTTATACTTCCAAACAATCCCAATAAAAAAAAGTTTATATCTTTGCCTTCACACATTATTCAATTTTTGCTTCTCAAGCACTGTCAACTGCAAGTTTCCGACCCAAAATTCACAGAATTTCACATCAGTTTAAAATGGACCAAAATTTGTTATGAATTGTAGCCATAATAATATGAAATATTTTTGTGATGTTTGGAATTTATACCTTACTTACCGGATGAGTGATGCCGCCCCAAACCCTAGAATTGTGAAAAATAACAAAAAAATTATTCTCTCCAATTTGAGCTTGCAATTTTATATGTACAAGAAAAATGGATGATGTCTTGAAAGCCGACCTTCATTCTCCATTTACCAATAAAGAAAAGTTCAGCAAACTTTTTATTAATTTAAAAACTTAAAACCAAATTACCATACGTATTACATTCCCGTCTATACTCGTACGGTACATAAACACAATTGTAAGTATTAATTCGACTTCTATTGATTTCCAAAAAAAAACGAAAGCAAAACATTTTTTCCAAAAATAGAACCAAAAAATACAGCAACACCACGTTTTACAAAATTCAATCCGCAAACAACGAAATCTTTAGTATGAAAGAGCGAGTAACGAATAAAATTTTTTGGACACTGTGGCGTCAAAATTTACAACAACAAAAAAACACAAAAACATTGTATGTATTATGTTTCCCCCCCAACAATTTATTTTTGAAGTAACAATTTGTTTAAATTTTTTATTTTTTTATTTTCAAGTCACGCAAATTTACAAAAGCAGCAAAATTGGTAAACTCAAACTTTTCTTATCCGCTTCAAGTTTAAGTTAGTTATAAAAATATCCTGACGTTGTTCGTCTTATTGTATATGTATGGAGGTACTCGTGTATGGTTACCACAAGTTAAAATATGTTGTGTTCAAAAATCAAATTGTTTAAAACTGGGATGTACTTATGTATGTACTCGTAGAAAGAGAATTTAACGCTCTGGCAACATTAAAAAAAAAAAAAATTTGGAAACCATAACTGGTATTTGTGGTTTAGGTTTGTGTAGCCACAAAATCCACAAATTTTTGCTTTTATGTTTTGGTCTACAGTTTTATGTGTTGTTACATTCTGGTGGTGGTTTCGGTTTGGTGTTTTAATTGTGGTGTGATTGAATTTAAATTGGTAATTATACGGATTATGTAAGGATCGAGAAGGAATTTTTGCAATTTGTCATGTACTGTTTTCCTTAGGGCGTCGTATAGGACCGGCAAACATTTTTGCTTCTAATTTCATTCATTTCTGTATCCACCATGATAATTACTGTTTATTTTAATATGTCAATCTCGGCGGAAAGCGAAATGGAAATTTCGCGACTTAGTACACCACACAGTGCTCCGGAAGGTGGTTTAGGTTTCCATACGATAACGAAAAAAACTGAAATGGCAAAACTATGCAGTAGCTGACCAGGAAATAGGGAAAATTTTGCCCCAAAATCGTAACGGTTCATGTGCTCGAATTATTCATTATTTTTGGTCCGTTTTTTTATAACTAATATGTCGTGCACTGATTATCACGACGCTTAGCAGAATCGAGTGTGTATACGTATGTATATAGGTATACATGTGTGGAAAGTCGTATATAGGTATGTGTGGCAAATCGTATATGGGTGCGCAATTATGTGCATGTACATGTGTGAATGTGTCTTTACAGGTGTGCGACCATGAGTTATATTTTAGAGCACGTAATTGTCGGAATATGAACTAGTCGAAAAGAGAGAGAGAGAGAGAAAGAATATAACACGAGTGCAATAAATGCTGTATTTGTTTAGTATGTGCCTAGTTGCGAAGCCGGTTAAATTATATTTTTAAAAATGCCAAACCCTTGTGACCATAAATGTGATCATAATGAGAACAGGAAAAAGGTGTGTGCTCCTTGTGGTCGTAAAATAAATCTCGGTTCGAAAAAATTACAAGATTTCCGCATCAGTGAAGATCAAGAATTACATATTAGAAGATTTAAAAACGCGGATTTCGCCCTATCCAACCCTCAATTCCCTTCAAGTATCTGTGTAACTTGTCGTAATATTCTTCAAGATCATAAACGGCAGAATGATAACAGAAGACCATTTAAGGTGATGCCTAACTATGGAGATTTATGTCTATAAAAGTTGAATGTTGGTAGAACACTTGATTTATCGATAAAAATTAACCCCGACAATGGAATGTATGGATCTCACCACTCAAGTATCACTGAGGTTAAGAAGAGTCAAGATCCAGCCGAAAAAATTCCAAACACTTTACATCTTTACTCCACTTGCCTCCAAGAAGTATCTCGAGGAACTCTTCACCGTTGTTTTTCTGACATCCGTTTGAAAACTAGGGCAGTGGAAAATTTGGAAATATTAGCCAAGTGTACTTCTCTCTTCGACGAAAAATGCAGTTCTTCAGCGGGTGAGTCCAAAAAGCCTGTGATTCCGAGTACAAGAGGTAGCAGAAAAAGAGTGTTTCTGAAAGAGGTGGAAGAGCCAAAGATTTTTTCAGCTGAAGCCCTACATAGCCATCAAGTCGAGCCTGGAGCGTCCGTCTTATTAGAAAAAATGGTGGCAAAAAAGCAGTACCAGCGTTATTTCAGAAAGAATTGTCAGAAAGAGCTAATTTATTGAAAGATCTATACAGGCACGATATCTTAGATTTTGATGTTGAAAAAATTCTGTCAAGGAAAAAAGTCCTGTTGTCTGGGGTAACGCAGAAGAACTTTTAGAAAATGTAGTGAATAGACGTGGTTTGATTGGTAACTACTCAGTCAAAGTTATTCCTGATGGCGGATAAGGATTTTTTTTAAATGTGTATGTATGTCAATTATTCCGGAAAATTACGTTTCTGAAAATCTACATGAAGAAGGTTCATCAAGGAAGAAGAGCAAAATTATCAGGTGTACGAGTGTACACAAGTTGATTATGTTAGGTATTGTACCTCACAAAAATCAATAATATTTCCATGAAATTCGTGTCTGACTTCAAGCTGTTACTTCTCGTTAATGGGCAGCAAACAGCCACAGCAAGTTTTCCGTGTCCTTATTGCTTTATAAAATTGCAAGATTTGCGAGATCGTAAAGAAATAGAGAATATCGATAGCGAATGATGACTACCACACAGACATTACAGATGATTTCTTGACCGCCAAAAGTTATTGCGATTTGCGCCACGATTATGAACAATTCATTTCACTGGGAGAAAAGAAAAAGAATTCCGTTCAGAGTAGATACCATCAACCCACCTTTATTCGATGAATCTGATGATGTCAGAGTGATTCAAAAATGTGTAGTGCCAGAGCTTCATCTGCTGCAAGGGTTCATAAACCATATGTTCTGAAAATGGCTTGTGGCGCACTTGGGCAGAGAAGAATCCCTTTTATGGCCCCAAAATCTGGGTCTGCTCTCGAAAAATTACCATGGAGAGGCGTTTAAGGAGAACGCTTGCAAAAAATTACTCAAAGGGTCAGCGAAGTTATTGAATCCTGAATTCTGTAGGGTCGTAAGCGGAGAATTATCACTGCTTCCATTCGTAGCAACATTTAGAGCCATGGACGAAATTGGAAAGTCGCCCTTCTCAGTAACGAGAATCGAGTCAGATTTACATAAACGCATAACAAGTCTCAAAAAAGCTCTCGCTGCTCTCGATGTGTCAGTTTTTTCCGTTAACGTTTCGAAACCTAAACCACCTACCGGAGCACTGGTACCAGCTTACTTAACAAATTATTCCAGACCGTTTTTCAATTGCTAGTTTAATTTTAGATATCGTACTTGCTTTTCAATAAATCCCTACAGAACAATCAGATATTCCAAGAACAGATTAAGAAAAACTCCCATTTGTTTATTTGGATTTCCTCAGATGGCTTTCAGTCTTAGAAATGTAAGGGTCAGACGATTAAACCATTTTATCGTTTTTTGTAAGAAAGATCAATTTTTATGGAACATTTATTCCAGATGGAGCTCGCGATGAGACAATAGAAAAGAGCAGCAAAGTGCTTTGGATTTCCTTTTCGATGAGAAAATTCTGTCTTTTAATCTCCACCGCAACTCTCGACTCAACCCCCAAATAAATCCCCAACTAGATCCTATCGCTCCATCCCAACTCAATACTCTGCTCGACAACTTAACCGTTAACTTAACGCCCAAATCAATCCTCCACTCAACCACAAACTAAATCCCTAAACCAACACGGTTTGAAAACCGCTTGCGTCTATGAACTCAACTCTCTAAGAACCCTACTGATTGTGCTTGAAAACTGAAAACTGGCTACAACAAGCTTCGTTCAATGCCAATATAGGTCTTGAATTGAAGCAGGTATTATCAGTCACACTGATTAGAAGACATTTAAAGGGACCACACGACGATCCTTCACAAAGTACCACACCATCATGCAATGAGCTAAAGGAGGCCCAACAAATATTATGCCGAATAATTCAACATCAAGAATTCCAAGGGGAAATCAGATGCATACGCAGAGATACATCAGTTTCAGTCAAAAGCAACATCCTGTCATTTAAACCTTTCATTGATGATAAAGGAATACTTCGAGTTGGAGTTCGATGTCAAACATCTGATTCTACTGCCGCCTAAACATCGTATAACGAAGCTACTAATTGCAGACGCACATTTACGAACATTTCATAAGGGAATCTAACTAACACTGCCCTATTTACGAAGGATTTATTGGTTTAGCAATGGCAAACAAAGAGTGCGCTCGGAAAACAATAAATGCGTAAAATGTCATCACTTAAAGGCTACTAGCAGACTACAACTGATGACAGATTTGCCAAAAGTTTACACACACCGGCGTAGATTTCGCCGGCCCAATTCAAGTGTCGAAATTTTACAAATGATATATAGCAGTTTCTGAATGCTTTTCAACCAAGGCAATGCACTTGCATATTGTAAACGATCAGACTGCAATCGGTTTTATAGCAGCATTTAAAAGGTTTATGGCTGACAGAGGGCTGCATCAGCATATCTACTCTGATAATGGAACAAACTGCGTCGGAGCTCGGTCGATACTGGAAAAGGAAAAACTTGAGGCCTTCAAACAAGCTGTTCTACAACTCCAAGAATACCTTGCCAAATCGATGCGAGATGGCATTTTATACCACCATAATCACCACATTTCGGAGGGCTTTGGGAGGTAGCAGAGAAATCCATGAAGGATAGGGAACCAACATTAATCTATGAGGAGCTAGCCACGGCTACCTGTCAAATCGAGGCATGTCTCAACTCAAGGCCATTAACACCAATATCAGTAGATCCGAATGTTATAATATACACGCCTGGTCACTTCTTTATAGGAGACTTGTTAATCACTGCTCCAGAAGCAAACTTACTGAAGGAGAATTTAACTCCAGTTCAGCATTGGAAGTTGGTTCAAAGGAGTGTTCAAGACTTCTGTATGCGATGGTCAACCGATTATCTACCATTACACCATTACACGATTACACCATTAAACTATTACACTATTACCATTATACCACTACAATTATACCATTATACTTTTATTCGATTATACCATTACCATTACCATCCAAATCGCGTCCCAATTCCATAAATGCATATAAACGTTCACTTATATATATATATATATATATATATATATATATATATATATATATATATATATATATATATGTATATATATATACATATATATATATATATATATATATATATATATATATATATATATATATATATATATATATATATATATATATATATATATATATATATATATATATATATATATATATATATATATATATATATATATATATATATATATACATATATATATATATATATATATATATATATATATATATATATATATATATATATATATATATATATATATATATATATATATATATATATATATATATATATATATATATATATATATATATATATATATAGATTTTCAACTGCTCACTAAATCCCAATCCAACCCAAACTTAACTCCAACTCAGCTTCAATTTAACCCGCAAATGGAACCCAACGCAACCTTCAACGCTCAACTCAATCCTAAACCAGCATATATAAAAAACTGGTAATTTGCTCACTATATCCTAATCCAACCCCAACTCAACTTCAACTCAACTTGAACTCAACTTGCAAATTGACCCTAACTTAACTTTCAATTCAACCCCAAATTCAGAATCCAACTCAATGTTCAAACCAACATACATAAAAAATTGTTAAATATTTATAAAACCAGGTGGTTTTTGGATCAATTAACCCACCCCCCCTCCCCCTCCCCCCCGCCCCATCCAGATGTCCAGACAGACGGACGGACATTTTTTTTTAGTTATTTTTTCGGACTTAGGGTGTTTCAAAACGTCGAGAAAAGTGATTTTGGACCAACCAAATGTTTGTTCATTTTTAACAGGATTTCAATACTTTGGTCTATTTAGATCGAAGTAAAACGTTTTCCTGAAAAATGCGAATATATGACTTACATATGTCGCCTTGTAGCCACAGATTACCGTGATAGATGTAAGAAACGATTCAAATAATAAAGGCTGAAGTAGTTAACGCTACTTTATTCCGTGAGATACAGTGGTTGCATTAAAATTAAGCCACAGAGTAATAAAGCAAAAAGCAAATCACAACTAAGCAGCCGGAACTAGGCTCCAAGTTTAGAGGTAATAGGAGGCAATGTCTGTAAAGTTAGCACGAAAATTCATCCCGGAAAGTTTTTTTTTATTTATTGGTTTGTTTCCTTGCTAAATTAGATATTATGCAAGTGGTTGTTATGCAAGGGCCGGCCCTTCGACCCATTCGGCCCTTTTACCCATTCGGCCCTTCGATCCTTTCGGCCCTTCGACCCATTCGGCTCTTCGACTCATTCGGCCATTTGCAATGATTCCCTCTGAGAAAAGCGCTATGTAATTTTAAAAGGTAAAAAATTTTATTCATTTGAAATGTATGGAATTGTTAGGGAATAACGGTCCATTTACTACGTGAACCCCGTGATTTTTTAATAATATTTTTCGAACGAACACCTTTAATTAAAACATGTTTTTAAAGCATTATTTGTATTGCAAAATATTAAGGGTTTCATTAAATAAAAAATAAAAAATTCGGGATGAATCGCAATTTTCTTCTCTATTTCTCTTGATTTTCGGGCTAATATCTAATTTAGCAAGGAAACAAACCAATAAATAAAAAAAAACTTTCCGGGATGAATTTTCGTGCTAACTTCACAGACATTAGGAGACCATACTTAAGACGACTCTCAAGCCAGGAGCTTAACCCTCAGTACGCCAAAAAAAACAGACAATGAATCATTGCAATGCGTCAGTAATGGTTTGTGGATGCTTCACTTTTCGAAGAGTTGGCTTGTCGTTAAAATCGATAGAATTATGGATGTCCTTAAATATATCGAAATTATCGATCAGAATTTACTTGATTATAACCGAGAATCAATAGAGAAATGTTAAATAAATTAATGGGCCCAAATTCATGAGGTTTGGAAGAATTCAACCCCAGCCTAAAATGCCTCTCTTACAAATAGTACAGCATGCTGCAAATAGTACAGCATTTGCCGTCCCAAACGCAGGCCTCAGTTGAGTTAGTCTGATTGTCGGCTCAAATTTTAACAATTAGATTGGCTGGACTTTCATTTGATATAGAACTTAGAGTGATTTGATGAGGAAACAGCCAACTCCGTAAGATTTGTTTAGAGAAGACTTTTCTTAACATATTGCACTCCCTTCTCTGTAAGTCCATTTGCTTGTCCATTTGATTGCGATTCCAATGACGTGCAATAAGTCGGTTCATCAAAGTAGAAAAAAGCAAGAACATCTGTTGGGGTTGAAGTACGATACGGTTGGCATGTCAAACAAACACTAACATCTTCATCCTTACTCCACCTGGATGATTCTTATGCGGCTGTTGCAACAGGTTATCATACAAAGAAAGTGTAATGACGATGTGGCTTTTCCAAATAAGGCATCCGCTCTCCTGTGTAAGCTTCGATTTTCTGATAAAATATGGCTTTAAACCTAGGTTAGTCATTGAAGTTGGCCAGACCTTTTTCCCATCAACATCACCTTCACCTAAACGACTTCAAATTTGAGTCTCTTCAGATCGATTCATTCATTTTATTAAAATAAGAATTTTGAAAAATCAGCGACCACTAAAACACTTTAGCAAAATTACAAGAAATATTTTTTTACTATCTTATACTATTTTATTGCGGCCATATTGGATTCGGCATTGAGTATAACATTTTGAAATACCTACTTGATAAATTTTATAGCGCCCAACTTTCCTAGATTAAATTGAATTCTTTTGTAAAGTTCATGCATGCATTGGCCCTTGAGAGTCGAGTGCGATTTAAAAAATAATAATTTTGTAGAACTTTAAAGTCTTTGTTTCGTAATTGAGAGGCCTATTCCATGTACTAGCCAAACCTTTATCATTGTTGGCAATGGCCGATATTGACCCTTTAGTGTTGAGTGCGATTTCAAAGAAAATAATTTTGTAGAACTTTTACTAAACGAACGATTCGTATGGATTAGGGTTCTTTAACTAGGTAATTGTGAGGCCTATTCCATGTGCTAGCCAAACCTTTGTCATCATTGTTGGCAATGGCCGATATTGGCCCTTGAGAGTTGAGTGCGATTTCAAAGAAAATAATTTTGTAGAACTTTTATTAAATGAACGATTCGTATGGATTAGGGTTCTTTAACTAGGTAATCGTGAGGCACATTCCATGTGCTAGCCAAATCTTTATCATTGTTGGCAATGTCCGATATTGCATCTGCAGGAGTTTCCGGAGCCGCTAAATCAATTCAATTATTGGGCAAAAACTAAATTGAACAGTAATTTTCAGTTGTAAAATTTTATTTTAAATTGCATTTAAAGCCTTTAAAATGTTTCGGAGTCTAAGGTTTTACCAACTCCACTAAAAGCAGAAATTTGTATGGCTACTTACTGTAAGCAAAATCGGAGCTGTGAGTTGGTTTCTTTGTTTATTTTTATCTTTGTGTTCTTTTCGGTGGCCTGTCTCGCGGTGCAAAAGGCATAAAGCTAAAGGTCCGATTTGCTTAGACTACCTGCACATTCAGTTGCTTTAAGTCGCTTCAAGTAATTCCATTAAAGTTTGCCCGGAGTCATAGTCAAATCATAATCAAATGATGAAAAATACTTTTTGCATTCTGCCCGTATCGTGTTTGGGACCTTCTGAGTTGTTATTGATTTTCCTTTATATAACTCTAAAGATGTGCATGTGTATTGTTTTTATTTTAAAAAATAATCTGAAGGGTCACATTTATACACAAAACTACGTACGAGTATATACTCGCTCGTTTTGTCAGCTATAAGTTAAATCATATCCGATTCAAAAGAATGAAAAACATCTACGTTTTAATAGGCGGCGTAGCGATAGATGGATTACCATTTATATTACTGTCACTGAGCACAACACGTAGGTATACCACTCTTTTCTCGTAACAACAGCCATTCTGTTGGTCTAGGAGTTAGGTTAATGTCACTTAGTTCACTGGTTCAACAAAGTTAGCTATTGAGATATTCAGAACCAATTCAGTGTTCAATTATGGAAAATATTGAAAAGGTTAAAGGTTAACGAAAGCAAATATTATGTTCTTTCAGTTCTGAACCATACATTGTTCGAATATTAAAAAAACCAACCAATATGAGCTCATTTAAATATACAATCTGTAAATTCAAAATGTAATATGTATCTTCAAGCTCTATAAAATCCGTTTCTCCTGTGGGAATCCCACCGATAGTGAACACACTCATACAAACGACTTCCATAATTATCGCATCAACATATTCCACCAAAATCAAATAAAAAAAAAAAACGCTATGAATAATAATTTGGCATAATTTGTACCGTAAACATACCACATCGCAATGTACGACAAATTTAATTAGTTTTACAGTTAATGTCAACAATCATTGTACAGATGCGGTATCATTGTACCATATTATGCTTTTCTCGTGGAAAATTAACAACGAGAAAATTACAATTTGGTATGGTAGCTCTAAGTACACACAAAATCTAAAAATAGAAATAATTAGTGTATGTACGAGTATGTGTCTGTAGTACGTGGAACGATTTATAAAAGAGAGCTCACACACACAACACACACACAAATCCATTTACAGTTGATTCACTGTAATTTATGGAAATTTTTTGCATTTAAAAACCCACAGCTAAAACTCGTCTAATCAATCTAACATCCACATTCTTTAAATCGTACATATTGTCGTCTCCTCGTATCGCTCGATAACACCGTGTACACGAATATAATGAAACACTGACATAGCACAAAAAAAAAAGAGTTGGGTATTTTTTTTTTAAAGCGATTAAGATCATATGATAAACCGTTATAGCTACAATATAAAAGCTTTTGTAAAACTTTGTCATCATTTTAGTGATTTAACCTGCTGCTTGAATACTCATGCATCGTTCGGCTTTGTGTATCATAATCCCGGCACAACACAAAAGAGACTTGAAATCATTTTGTTTTCCAGTATGTATGTATGTAGGTATGTACACCGTAACAGAATACACAGCCATCGAAATGTATATATGTACACACAGTAGTTAATTCTTCATATTTGTATTGTAGCTTTTACCGCATGAATCTACCAACAACAACAAAAAAACAACAGAAAGAAGTGAAGATAAAAAAAAAAGCGAAACAAAAAATTGTTCGCTCTGTGTGCTTTTAATCTGCTTATTAGAAGAAAAAAAAAGCTTTTTGTACAAGAATTTGTATTGTTGTTGTATATATTACGGTATGGTTTTGCTACCTGTTTTAGGGTATTTTTTGTTTAAATGGAATATGGAAAATTTCGCATTGTTTTTGTTGGATTTTGTTTTTCATCTTTCTTTTACCTTTTAACGCTTGTTTTATGGTAATTTGAATATCATCTTCGTATTATTTGTTGTTGCTGTTTTGTTCGCACAGATAATCATTTTGATTGTCTATATATGTATATGGAAACTAAAACGTTACCTTTTAAATCAGGTGTTCTTAATCTTTACCAAGGAATGCGGGCACAAAATTAAAAGAAAACTGAGTTATCATTAGTGGTCATATTAAAATTTGAGTTTATTACTTGTCACAGTTCTCGGGAAATAACAAAATGGTTTTATTTGGCTGGTTATGTTGAAGATCGGCCGCATACTCGAGAAATGATAAATTTTGCTTAAAGTTGGATGTTTTACTACTTTGAACACCTAGGGTAGATTTCGTGTCGGTTTGTTCGTCGCGGAGTGCAAAAAATCTGTTGGGGTTTATATATTTATTATGTTTCAAGTCAATATGTGTCTTATCGGACTTTTTTTTTTTTTTTTGCAAAAGGGTGGGTGTTCATTGCTCAGAGCACTGCGACCATTGAGGCCTATTGTGCATCCCTAGAGATTCCTACGTGAAATGTAGGTCTATATCCTTGATAAACGCCGCTACCTGTGTAATAATTGTGGACTTTCATTTAACAGTTAATCTCATGCGTAGTTTATTTTTATTCTTCTTGCCGTGATGCTGATTGACGTACAACTAAAACTACTCGATTTACATGGTTAAAATACATTATAGAACTAACAATGACATCTAGTGGCAACCAATATTATTCCACGCTTTTTTCTTTTGAAAGAAATTGAAATTTGAAATAGACATGATATCCAAATAAGTACTAATAAATTATTTAAATCTAATGGTTAATGTAACAACATTAACTTAATCCCAACCATATCTCTGAGGTGGACGACGAATGCGACCAGTACGAGTTCTCTGACCCTCTGACTCATCAGCTATAACTGGTTCAGGTATCTCTTGATCGCTGGCTGACCCTGCTTCTGAATCAGAACTACTAACGGTCTAATATTCATATGATGCTGCATTACTCTCATTCAACACTGGTCGGGCTGGCTCATCCACATCACAAATACTTGGTTCATTGCCATCATTAACATTCTCCTGTACGTTACGCCCAAGTGGCGGTACAACTTTAATAGGTTTCAAATTATCCCAACCCGCAACATTACATCTAACATAATCTTCAAACATTACTTCTCCCCCATTCACTTCGTTATTCTTAGTTTTGGCGATGAACCGTCGGTTGCGTCTAAAATAATTATCAAAATTATCCCTAACGATGTATGATCGACCATTCACATTACCAACAATTGAACCATAATTCCATTATTTTCCACATTTAGTAAGGCAGTGCTTTTGCATTCCGGTCATAATAATACTTCTGCCTTTCTCTTTTTTCTTTAATTTGGTTTTGAACGATCCCCTCACTTAGGTTGTCTCGATATAACAATGAATCCGAAATCGGAATTCTCGTCTTGTTGAGTTGTGTTATATTCTCAAATTCGATGCTGATAATTTTCCGTGTCTCTATCTTCAACACAACGTTTCAAAATGTTTTTAGCAATTGATGTATCTCGAATACATCCAATAAACTACTGTATTAGGTTGAGCTCACCATCTAGAGAAAAAGAATACTCAAATTTATGTCAATTATTGTCATTCTCTTTCGTATATATATAAACACATTTTCTGTATACATAATTCAATTGAAATGAATTAGTCGTGACATGAAGTCATAATTATATACAATAATTTTTATAATTCAAAATAGTTAATATTTTGAACATTTGGCGACGAGGATAGTGATTTAAACAAATACATAATTAAGAATTAATTGTGTTAAAGTGAAGTGCGTCGTATCGAAACCGCTTAACTAAAAAAGAGCGTCTATGTGCACACAATAAAAAACAAGATGGATGCCACTCAGTTTAAACTATTAATGGAGGGCTTGCAAAAGCAAAATGAAACGCTAATTACAGCAATGATCAAAGCACAAGTAACAGGATCACCGTCAGTGGCAACACCACTGTTTCATATTTTTGAGAAAGAAAAAATTAATTGGACAACTAACCTCATGCAAATCGAGCAACATTTTTTAGCAAACGGGATAGAGACAGATACGGTAAAACGTGCATCTTTTCTTGCGAGTGTGAGAGACACATCACGCGAATTATTGCCAAAATTATTTCCTGATGACGTGGAAAAAAAATCATTCTCAGAATTAACAAAAGCTCTAACACAACATTTAAAAAAAAAACATGTGCTCGTGTCCAGATGTGACTTCAACAAAATTCGCATGTTGCCTAATGAATCATATGCTATTGGATAGCAAATTTAAGAGGAGCAGCCCGAGAATGTGCATTTGTGTGTCCAAAAGCTGGGTGCGAGGAACCGTATACAGAGTGGAAGATTAGAGACATGCTTGTCAAGCATACACCACATGAGTCGGTGCCCAACGCCGCATTGCTGAAATCCAACCCTAGGCTAGACGAAGTAAGCGGAATAGCGCAAGCATATGAGTGTTCAAAACACTCCTGTGCAATAATCCAAGGAAGTCAAGCTAGTACTCCCGAAGCAGCCGTGGTTAATTTCGTAACACCCATACAAGGTCATATCCAACCAACAAATAAAACAAGAGGTATTAGTCGAGGATATAGATGATCACATAGGAATAGTAACAAATATACGTCCGACAGTTTTAAATCGTGTCCTGGGTGCCATGAAGGCCATGCACGTCGTGATTGTAGGCACATCACATCTATTTGTAATAAATGTGGGAAAAAGGACCACATTGCCAGCGTATGACAGTTAATAAATCTGAAGCCTACATTAACTCACAATCGGTCAGGAAGAAGTCGTTCGAAATCAGCAATCGTCGAGGAACGAAACAGTTAATGAACTAAATGATATCCAGTTCATTAACTCTGTATATCACCTGGAATCCATTACACCAGGAGAAGCCGTTCAAGTGTCAACTACAAGTCAATATCCGGGAATAATTATGGTAGAAGTGGGTGTCAACAATAAGCAGATTTTGTTTCAAGTCGACACATGTGCAACTTGTTCGATGGTTGGCCTTAAGGGGTACCACCAATTGGGATCTCCAACATACGAGGTGACAAATAAGGTCTTAAAGGCTTACGGCAACACTCGAGTTCCGGTCAAAGGCTGCGTTACGGTGCAAGTTACGTGGGAAGATAGAAAGTGCATGCTGCCACTTCTGGTCGTCGACAGCGACAAAGCATCAAATATTTTAGGCTTAGACTTCAATGCTTTAAATTTTGAATTAGTTACGTCAACCAAACGAAATCTAGTCAATGTATGTTCTGTACTTGATACGTCTCAGCAAGACCTTGTCGAAGGTGCTTCAAAGATGTGTACAAATTACCCGAATGTGTTTTCGTCTACTCTCGGATTATGTAATTTTTTTCAGGCGGAGATTACATTGAAACATGATGCTCATCCGAAATTTTATAAGCCTTACAACGTGCCGTTCGCATTGAAAAAAGATGTGGATGAGGAGATTCAGCGACTAGTGTCTAGCGGCATCCTGAAATCAATCAATTTCAGTCGATGGGCCGCCCCAATTGTAGCTGTAAAAAAACCAAATGGTAAAGTAAGGATTTGTGGAGATTTTAAAGTTATCATCAACCCACAAATTGAAATCGATCGAAGCTCCAAGGCGGACAATTCTTCACTAAAATCGATCTAACCGATACGTATCTTCAGATTGAATTAGCAGAGGAGTCTAAGCAGTTAACAGTAGTTAACACACCCTCTGGACTTTTTCAATACCAACGATTACCTTTCGGCATAGCCAGTGCTCCTGGAATTTTTCAGCGTTTTATGAAAAAAGTCACCGCCGGAATTCAAATGTACGCAGTATATCTCGATGACGTAATCGTCACTGGCGAAAATAACAAAGAGCATCTTAGGAATCTTGAGGAGTTATTATGTCGACTTGACAGGTATGGTCTGCGGTGTAAAATGGAAAAGTGTACATTCGCAGCACAAAACATAGAATACATAGGGAGGCATTCATAGGGAAGATAAATTACTATAATAAATTTATTCAAAACTTCGCTTCGATTGCCGCCCCACTTAATGAACTCCGTCATAAGGGTGTAAAATTCGTATGGACAAATCGACAAGAAACCGCTTTTCAAGCATTGAAGTTACAGTTGCTAAAAGCGTCCAGATTAGTGCATTACAGTGAGGATCGTCCAATCATTCTAGCTACAGATGCATCCAAGTACGGCGTCGGGGCCGTAATTTCTCACCGTTTCCCAGATGGGTCTGAGCATCCCATCGCGTTTGCATCAAAAACATTGACTAAAAGTCAACAAGCATACGGGCAAGTGGAAAAGGAAGCACTTTCCATTATTTATGGTGTAACAAAATTTCATCAATATTAATACGGCAGAAAATTTGAATTGCTTACGGATCACAAACCGTTGACGACGATTTTTCATTCAAATAAGAAACTGCCAGTCACAACACTGCAAAGGCTTCAACGTTGGGCTCTCCAAGGTTACAGATATGACATAAAATATCGACCAACGGCAAAACATGCCAATGCAGACGCATTATCAAGGCTTCATTAGGCGAAGACGAGGAGTTTGATGAGTACGAAAAAAAGTTGACGAACGTGGGCCAGATAAATCAAATGGCTTTAGACGAATTACCTATCAATTCGTTGTTGATCGCTAGGGCGACAATTGACGATCCTGTGTTGTCAAAGGTCTCAAGTTTCATCCGAGACGGATGGCCAAATGATCTTTCCAAGGCGGATAGCGCGATTACCCCATTTTTTTAATCGAAAGTTTGCTTTATCATTGCAGTCAAATTGTATTCTACTTCAAACAGAACACAGCCGAGTCGTTATTCCAAAAGCAGTCCAGTTTACAGTACTTCAACTTCTACACGATGGTCATTGTGGTTCAACTAGAATGAAACAGGTAGCTTGGAAACATGTTTGGTTCCCAAATATTGACAAGGAAACAGAACGTGTCGTGTCAAATTGTGCAGTGTGCCAGTCAAATGCAAGTGATCCAAGGAAGACATACTCAAGTTGGCCTACTGCGAAACATCCATGGGAACGTATCCATATCGATTTCGCAGGTCCCTTTTTCGGTAGAATGTGGTTAATCTGCGTGGACGCATTTTCAAAGTTTCCTTACAATATCCAGTTAAAGGATACCACCGCAGCTACCACGGTGCAGGCACTTCAGTCAAATTTTGCAATTGAGGGTTTACCAGTAACCATAGTGTCAGATAATGGTCCAAAATTTACGTCAGAAGAATTTTGCAAATTTTGTGAACTAAATTCCATTAAGCATCTGACGTCAGCTCCATTTCATCCTGCCTCAAATGGGCAAGCAGAAAGATTCGTCCGAACATTTAAATCATCTTTCACTAAAATCATGGCAGATGAGAATAATCAGCAAAGAGCACTCTTAAAATACCTAAAGACATATAGGGCCAGACCCGATCCATCCAGTGGAAAATCGCCAGCAGAACTTCTACATGGACAACAGCCTCGTACCATAATATCTGCCTTAGTACCGATTCCACAACACCAGCATTGTAAAATAACGTCAAAGTTTTATTCAGGGCAAGCTGTGTACGCCAAGCATTTCGGGCGTGGAAAAAAGTGGATGTCGGGGAAAATTTCAAAAATCATTGCCCAAAAAATTTTCATCATAAATACAGCATCTGGAATTTACAGGCGTCACCAAAATCAAATTCGTAAAAGATCTCAAGGAAATGATGAAAATTCTGAAATTATGAACGAATTTAACGAAGGCGAAAGTCCAAATCAATCACCAACAATGGTAGAGCAAAACACACTACCATTAGTCGCGTTCTTGCCGAATATTTCAGCGAAGGACTCGACAGAACCACAACCATCAACATCGAGTGAAGACAGCAGAAATACCAGGATAGATACCACCCCGGTAGCGATTCGCCGCACAGAGCGACCCCAAAACAAGCCACTGCGTTTTCGGTAAAATTAAGAAGGGGAAAATGATGTATCTCGAATACATCCAATAAACTACTGTATTAGGCTGAGCTCACCATCTAGAGAAAACAATACGCAAATTTATGTCATTTATTGTCATTCTCTTTCTTATCTATATAAACACATTTTCTGTATACATAATTCAATTGAAATGAATTAGTCGTGACATGAAGTCATAATTATATACAATAATTTTTATAATTCAAAATTGTTAATATTTTGAACAGCAGTCGCAACACCTTTCTCAGCTAATCCATTGCTTTGTGGATACCGAGGACTCGAGAACTTCATTATCATATTGTAATCATTTGCAAATTCCTCAAATTCCCGTGAGTTAAATGGTACATTATCCGATTTTACTACAGTTGGAGATATCAAACCCACTTTTCAATCTTCCAATGATATGACGCGCTGTTTTGTTCTTCAAATGTTCAACAATTAAATATCCCGAATATGCATCGATAACAGACAAGAAGTCCTGTCCAGCATACTCAAATAGATCCATCGACACTATATGAAACGGATACTTTGGTAGCTCTTCTTGAACTAGTTCTTCTTTTTTGCTGCTACGCGTAAACTTTTCATAAATGGCACTAAATGCAACCATTTCCCTTATCTGACCGTTCATATTAGGCCAGTAATAAAGCATTCTTGCACGTGCAATAGTTTTTCGACTCCCAAATGTGGTGCATGTAATCACTTGCTAAGTTTACCTTGTAATTCTTTTGGAATCATGAGTCGATGATCTCGAAAGAGTAAGCCATTCTCACAATGAAGTTCATTCTTAAATTTGTGAAACATACGGCTCAAATCGTTTAGCAGATGATAATTCGGCCAACCGTTCTCTACATATCGACAAACTCGCAAAAAAATTGCATCTCGTTCAATGGTTGAACGGTACAAATCATAATTTTTTTTCGATAAACACGCCGATTTATAGTTACTGAATGAATGATTCCCGATAAATCCGTGTCTTCTTGACGTTCCGATAGTTGGGCCCGTGACAGGCAGTCAGCCACAAGCATTTCTTTGCCCGGCTTGTAAACAACAGTCATCTTTGGATACTTCAAAAGTGACATGAGCATACGCTGAAGCCGCATTGTCACATTATCAATATCCCGCCTGACCAATGTTGCCAAAGGTTTGTGATCACTTTCCACCGTAAATTCACGTCCATACAAAAAATAATGAAACCGCTGTTCACTTTTACTTAACGTCCGAGACGCATATGCTACTGGGTGTCCTCTCTGAACAATTACACAACCCAATCCATCTTTAGATGTATCCGTTTGCACAATGACTGGCAACTTCGGATCATACATCGCCAACACCGGTTCCGATCCTAAGATATCAAGTAATTCCCTGAATTCCCGATCATGATTTTCCGTCCATTCAAATGTAACATCGTTTCGCGTGAGGCTACGTAAATGTGCCGATTGCTTTGACAAATTTGGAATGAATTTAGCTAAATATTTAAGAATACCCAAAAATCTTGAAACGGCCGGTTTATCCCCCGACTTCTTCATCTTTAAAATTTCGTCACGATACTTTAAATTCGCCTTAAACTTTCCTTCAAACAAGATATGACCCAAAAAATTTAACCTCACGCTTTCGATATTGAATTTTATCCGGGTTAAATTTAATATTGAATTTACGCGCCCTTTCCGTAACCTTTTCCATTATCCGATCGTGTTCTTCTTCCGTTTTCGCGCAAATACCCACATCATCAAAATAAATTATCACTCCCTCAATGTCTCCCAACATTTTAAACATTTCACATTGAAATAATTCCGGTACAAAATTAAGCCCAAATGGCACGCGATTGAATTTATATCTCTCACTAGGTCCAATTCCATTTGCCAATAGCCACTCTTCAAGTCCAAAACTGAAAAAACGCGTTCATCTGCCAAACCAGACGTCCAATAATCAATCGTTGGAATCAAAAAATGTTCACGCCTGATGCACTCATTGAGTAGTTTCGGATCCAAACAAATTTGCAGTTCACTTGAGTTAGGCTTTTCGACTATTTGTAAATTATTAACCCAGTCAGTCGGGTAATCAACAGGTGAAATGATTCCATCCTGTACCATTCTATCAAGCCGCGACCTCAATTTATCCCACAAAGAATTTGGCATCCGTTTCTTATAGTGAAGAACCGACTTTGAATTTTCCTTCATATTTGAAGAACCTACATCAGTTCGTTTGACTACTCCAAATCTTTCACATGATTCGAGACCGAGTATCGGTTCACACACGTCATCGACAACAATAAAGTGAGAAGACCATTCCATTTTGGCTTTCTGATCGAAACATGTTAATTTGACCGTTCCAAAAACATTTACTTTATTTCCATTATAATCATAAACCGAATAATTTCCATTCTTATTTTCCAATTTTGTTTTCAATGTTCCAAATATTTTTTTCGGAATGCAGTCCACATCAGATCCAGGGTCGAGTTTAAACTTAACTAATTGATTTCCTACTTGATACTCCTTATACCATCGCTTCATATGGTTGGCAATATTACTTGAATTTATTCTATAAATAAGATCTACTTTAATAACCCTATTCGCACTTCCATCACTAATTTGTACACAATTACCTGAGCTATCCCAGTTAATTGATTGTTGTTGTTGTTTTCGATTACTGTTATTATCCGGTTTACGGTTTCCAAACGTGTTTCCGGATTTGGTTTCATTACTGTCTGTTTGCTTACCCTTCGATTTACAAAAACGCTGGAAATGGCCCTTACGTCCACATGGCCATCAATTGATATCCTTGGCTTTGCATGCTTGTAAATGATTTGCTGTGAAATCATTACCACAATTGTAACAAAGACGTATTACAGCATCGATTGTTTCCTTTGGCCGATATTCAGCTACACTGTTTACACATGGTTGCCTGTTTGTGTTCAACAACGCCTTTTGTGCATTAGCAGCTTCGTACATTTTGCACGTTTCAATGACTTTTTGCAATGATTCATCCTCTCCTTCCAACAATTTTAATTGCAATTTTTTATCATTCACCCCAATGACGATTCGCTCCTTCAACATACATTTACTTTACAACGATGAGTCGTTTCACCACAAATTGCAATATGGTCCGCTATTTCACAACGTGACGTCAACGCTTCCTTTGCTCGATCTCGAACACAATTCGTTTTCCAAACAATCCACAAGAATTCACTAATTTTCAATAATCCGCTTATTAAACTTCGTTTCCAATTATATTTCCGATTTTCCTTCTGACACCATGTAATAGTTGTGGCAGTGCGCTGATGCAGTTTGACGTATAACTAAAACTACTCGATATACATGGTTACAATACATTATAGAACTAACAATGACATCAAGTGGCAACCAATATAATTACAACCTGATGCATATCCAGTGGGTCGGTGTTAGGCCACTGGATTGTGTACGCATTGAGGAACTTGAATCTTTTTAGGATGATAGTATCGCATTTGAATAGTATGTGTTCCGATGTCTCCTTACCGCAGTCACAGAATCTGCACTGGTCTACCGTGGCCTGTTAAAAACCAGGTACAGGATCTTAGGGATTGGCAGTCCATCCTCGGTGCCTCTCCCAGACGTATAATATTATAATTAAATAAATTCTTGGCCTGTATCATCCCAATGGAGGACTCCCAGAGTAATTTCCAATAGTTCTGCTCCCAGTCCCTTATACCATCTGCCAAGTGGGTTTTGGAAAAAGCAATACTTCGACTGGGACCCTGAAAATCTCGGCTTGCTCCCATTTTTGCACATCGGTCTGCTGTCTCATTTCCTCTAATGGTGGAGTGGCCAGGAGTTCACAAAAGGGTGACTTTGTTTGCTTTACCCAGTTCTAATAAATTACAGTAGCAGCTCCAGATCAATTTAGAGTTGAACACTGAAGCTCCTAAGGCTAGCAGAGCTGGCAGTCCGAGATTATATAGATCTCGGTTTTCTTATATTTCTTTTTAGACATTGAAGCACACATACCTCGGGTGTTACCTAGTGGTATGCATAGTTCTAGGTTGGACCCAACTATCCCTGCACTGGTACCCCCGTTTGTTTTTGACCCATCCGTATACCATACGGAAGCATAGCGGGGGAGGAAAGAAATAATATTCTCTGCCAGTGCCCTATCCGGCAAACTAATGGTAAAATTCCTCCGACAGTGGATTGTCCTTACCATCAATGCGATAGTTGGATCAATTCCTCCTAAAAATTTAATTTATGTAGGATACTGTTGTGCCCTTTTGGTTTTAATTGTGTCTATAATTTTTAGGCTCAGACCTCTTGAACCAGCTACTTTTTTAATGTGTAGGTGCAGTGATGAGAGCCCCAGTATTCTCTCAAGAGCAGCTGTTGGACAAGTACTCTTTGCTCCAGTTATACCCACACAGAATAACCTCTGGATCTTGTCCACAGTATCCTCCGTGCACCAGTCGGCTCCGCCTTTGGCCAATACACAAACGCCGCGTAAGAGACCATAGGTCTTACGACGGCCCGGTAGAGCCAAACCAAGGTGAAGTAGGCCTGATTCGCCTTGTTTGTATTATGATTTAAGTGGGGATTCCATGTCAATTTCTGATCAAGTATGACACCCTGATATTTAACCTCCGTTGACAGTTGGAGAGTTACTCCCGCAGGGCTATCGGCAGGAGGACAGTTTTCCTCCGGTTAGTAAAGAGAGTTAAGTTGACCTTGTTGGAATTTACCGTAAGACCCACCTCCGTGCACCAGTCATTTACTACCTCTAGGGCTTGTCACATTCTTTCCCCTACTGTATTTGCGAATCTGCCCCTAACCATCAAGACTAGGTCGTCCGCTTAGGTAATGTTCCAGAAGTCTAAATTTCTCAGTCTGGTAAGTAATTGATCCATCACGATCAGCCACAATAAGGGAGAGAGAACACCTCCCTGGGGGCAACCTTTGGTGACCGCTATGGTGATGGTTTTGTCTCCAAAAGAGGCCGTAATTCTCCTGTATTTTAGCATGTTTATAATCTACCTTACGGTGGAGGGGCCTATACCCCTTGTTAGTGATTGTTCCTGAATTACCTCGATACTAGTATTATCAAAAGCTCTCTGGATATTAATGAAGGAGCATAGTAATAATTCTTTATTTCGTGTGTGTATCATCGATTTCCGATGTCAGCTCATGTAGCGCCGTTTCTGTTGGTTTCCCTGCATGGTAGGCGTGCTGCCTGGAGCCCAGAGGGTATCTTTGAAGAGTGTTGGATCTGATACAAAGTCCCAGATTTTTCTGCATGGTTTTCAGTAAAAATGATGTGAGGCTAATAGGGCTATAAGACCTAATATCCTCTGGGGATCTTTTTTACCCTTTTGGAATAAAAATCAACCAAACCTCCCTCCAGCATTTTGGAACATATTTCAAGCTGTAACTGACTCTGAAGAGTATAGTAAGATAAGGCAGCAAAGTATACAGGCCTTGTTGTAAAAAGGCGGGGTAAATGCAGTTCCTTCTCGATGATTTGAAAGGGCCAAATGATTTGACTGCCCAGCCTATCCGTTCCGACGTAAAAACTGCCTCGAGAACTCGTGAGCCCCCTTTGGAACCAGATACGGATATACGCTACTTGCGTTGGATTCTTGCTGATCCCTCAGTACAACACATTCTGGGAAGTGATATCTCACTAGACATTCCAGAGTCTCCTCGCTGGTTGTGATTGTCTCTCCACTTGGTTTTCTGACAGATCCCAAGGGATTCCTGTGCTCCAAGGAGAGTGCCTTCGGGAGTCGACACGCCATAGGTAATTCGTCTATTTCCTTACAGAAGTCTCTCCAGCTTAGTCTTTTGCTCTGCCTAAGAGCTATGTTGTATTGGGTAAGGAAATTCTGATAGATAGTCCAATCGTTCGTCCTCTTAGCCCTATTAAAATGTTTACGGACATTCCGTCTCATGTTTGCCAAGTTTTGGTTCCACCAAGGAACAACCCTTGTGCCTCTGATACGCACCAGGGGTGAGCTTGAGTGGTAGACATTAATTTTGCTACTCTGCCAAGGTCTTCGACAGAGTTTATCGTGGTCTGTAGGCCAGCTAAGTTATCAAAAAGTATGTCGTTATGGACTGGCCAGTTGGTGCGTTTTGGTATCGTTAACATCAACTCTTGTCTCGAAGGGATATTGATATCAAACCTGATATACATATGATCTGAGAGGGATGCTTCCTTGGACAAATGCCAATCGAGAATTCCACTGGACGTACCCATGTCAGACAGGGTAAGATCCAGTACCTCTCTCCTAACCGCATTCACAAAGGTCGCAAGTTGTTAATAAGACAGAATTCAAAAAGTTGCTCACCTCTTAAATTGGTGTTGCTGCTTCTCCAGACCACGTGGTGTGCATTAGCTTCGCAACCAATGACGAATTTTTGGTGATGAATCGTGCAATAATTCACGAAGCTCTGTACCAATTCTGGAGGGGAGGCATTTTCATCCCCGGGAAAATATGCAGAAGCGATGTTAATCACCCTCCTGCCTCCTTTTCGTAAGGGCATTTCTATTGAAACAGCCGTGATGTTCCTAGGAATAAATTGGTTAATAGAGAAGATATTGTGCTTTAAACGACAGAGAATTGCTGTTCTCAGCTTATCCGCAGCCGTGTCGTAGACTAGCTTACCTGTATTGGCTGCAAAACCTTTCATCTTCCCATTGTTGGTTCAAGGCTCCTCTATGAGCGCTATGTCCCAGTCATTAATCATAAAAAGACGGTTTAGGTTGTTTGTAGCCGTCTTCGATCGATGCAGATTAATCTACACAAATCTCAGTTTCGCTGTTGCTGTAGGTTTGGTGTGTTTCACCATGATGTGTATTTTTTTTTTTTTTCATTTCTTAGGCTCCGGAGAGTCCGGTTTCGCCGGTCGCCCTGTTCCGGAGGTGCCAGGTCTCCTGGACTGCCCCGCCCCAGTGCCCCACCACCGCGGCCAGCGTTCTCAGCCAAAGCTGCCCTTGACGTGATGGGCAGATTCGGCTCCGCCACTCTCGTCACTCTGCCGTTTCTTCATCGACACAGTTGACCGTAAGCAAACCGTTTCTGGTGCGACATCACAGGAAATTTGGGCTAACACCATTTAACGGCAGCTTCGCCACTGGCTCCATTATGACATCCTGTATTGCCAGCTGGGCAATGCCCAGTTTTGTTTCCGGGAAGCCTTTGGTCGATAATCTCCAACCTGATAGCCTACCAATGCCTTCGGTGAAGGACTGGAAACTTTCCCTCTTTTTGCCGCGATGCCTTTGGGGGTAGAGTCGTCATCTGACCTATTTCTCTTGTTAGTTGGAACAATTCTATCCCCGATCTTCTCCTTACATTGCAGCAAGGCAGCGTCGCGGGGGACCCCTGATCGAACTAGATGGGACAGGCGTCTCCTTGAGCTTCAATTCCTCAAGGTCGTTATTTATTTCGACCGTTGTCGACGTGGATTGGTTATCCATTTCAGGCAGTAGAGTGCCATGTTAAGGAGAGCCCACCACTACGTCCGTGCTAGAGTTTTCTATTAATTTTTCGATCTCAGAAGCAGGGCTTGAATGGTCCTTGTCATCTTCTGAGACTGGTGCGTTTGAAGGAGCACCGCCTGTATTTTTTTTGGTTTTTAATTAAATCCATGCAGTGTTGATTTGTTTGAGGAATGAAAGGTAAACCACGGCAGCGGCTCTTGCCATCGTGGTAAGGCTTATTGAAAGCGGAGGTCGCCTAGTATCCGGAGTTCCGTGCTAGCGACCAACTAACCCATGATCATTCATCCCTCGGCGCACGTGTCTCACTTTAGATTTGGGTTTTTTTTCAAGGTTTATACCATCCTTTAGCGTCGTACTTTAGTCGGTTTAGTAGAGTTGTTCGGAAAACGAGCGAACAGTTACCGGAGGTCACCATGACCAGGTAGCACGTACACTTGCGAATCACGCTCAGGTTACCCCTCGCGCAGGTCGTTGGCGCACAGACAGGACTGCCTAAAACATGACCAGAACAGCCTGGTGGAGCTCACTCTAAAGGAAGGTTACGGAGCCGGTATTACTACACAGCTTTATTCCCCCCTTCCAGAAGACGCCGGACCTCCGTCTTACCGGATTAGGCATCAGCATAATTTTGATAAGTGGTTCGAGTGGAGAATTTAGAACCGGCTCAACTTGTTTGGCTACATCAGTTAATCGTGAACTATCTAGGGTTGTCCGATATATTTGAATAGTAGAGGAGTTTGTTTCTTCTTTCCACATACTTCGAATCGAGTCTGTGTGGTTCATCTTCCTTAAAGCGATACTAACTTCACCGTCCACAAAAAAATTGTAATTTGGCACACAACTTTATTTCGCTGTGTTCTCATTCCATTTGACATGAGCAACTTCTAAATGGTTCATCTTCTTCTACTTTCTAAATAAAATCGAAAGTTAAAATTTAGCAATTTTTGAAATTTCAAAATTTGACGGATTCTGTATTACCGCTCGCAATAAATTTAACATGAGCCATTTCTATGTGATTCAACTTCTTTAAGGCTAAGCGTCCCCATACACTAGTCGGTTGAAATTTGGCACATAACTTTATTATTTGAGACAACATTTCAACTAACAAAATTTTACTGATTCTTAATCAGCCCCTCTCATTAAATTTAATATGACCGGTTACTTTTGTAACTTAACTTCGCTAAGGTGTAAGCGGCACAAAATTTGTCCTCAAAAACTATAAGAGACATAGATACATATTGTCTAGTACAGACGAAGGCGATAAAAATCAGGTCACAGTATGGTTGGCATCATAAGTTTGGTGTCCTAAAGTTCCCGGGACCTTTCTCAACTCTCTTGAATATTCCTCTCCTTTCTCAACAGGGGTTATTTAAAAAACGTGTTTTTCTCTTCGTTTACTAGTTCAATTTGACATGAAAGGTAAATGTATGGTATAACTTCTTTATACGGTAATTTTATGCTAACATCCCCGTATACTACATCCCCGTAACTTTATCTCATGAGACGTTTTCAATTTTCAGTATTTGGCAGGCCCTGGACAACTCCTTACTTAATTTTAGTTGAGCGATTTAAGCCATTTTCTTCAGGTCATTTTTCGACTCTTAGGATCTTTAATTATGTTATGTTTATATAGACGTTGTCGAGTAGAGCCTAAACCGTTAAAAGGTTAAAAGATAAACGGGTGGCGACCATTAAAAGGTTTAAAAGTCACCTAGTCTGGACCTTTTGTAACTCGCCACAGCCAACAGCTATAAAATAAATATCAGAAACCAACCATCCATGCAAACAACTGAACGATATGGTTAAGAATGAAGTCTCAACAAATTTTAAATATGTAATCTGAAAAGTGTTGCAGTTTCATAGTATCTTGAAAATTCTAAAAAACCCAAAAATACCGAACTATTCATGTGTAAAACCAGAGGAGCTGAATCCTAATCAAAAGCTAATCATCCCACCTTGTTAAACTTGAATAATCTGCATATTCCCGAATAATTTGGAATAATTTTTAGAAAAACTCGAAAATTCACGAAAAGCCTCGAAAATGTCGCAATATCTTACTCGAGAAAAATAAGTTTCAAAAAATTCCGGAAAATAGTGAAATTATCGAATACTTTCTGACAGTTGGAAACATCAAACTAATTGTGCTAGATGTGCAAACCTCGAATAATATTGAAAATCTCAAAAATATTGAACAATCGTACCGTTTGAATAGGCTCTTTAATGTCGACTTCTTGTGACTATCAAATAAAGTCGATAATCTCAAATATACTCTCGAATAATCTCGAAAACTTAGAATAACCAGACTGATGCCTAAAATCGAGCAACTCAGCTCCCAAAAGTGCAAACAATTTCGAAAATCTCCCTTGACATCGGGACGCGACAAAATCCTTTCGAAATCCGAAGAATCCGGCCGAAATAAATTAAAAAAAATCATGCCACGTATTTGCATCAAATTTTTGATTTGGATGGCAACAAACAAATGAATTCAGGGCCTGACAATTTTTTAGGCACCAAACCGTCTCTGTCGAATGCCATTCGATTACCTCTCTTCACAATTTATGCATCCGTTGGTTTTTGTTTACCATTAATATCACTGTTTTTCACTTTTCGTACCGAAACTACCAACGCCGGATATAGCAATCTTCCTGTTATTCAGTATTATGATCTCTTTTACACTGATTGATAGCAATTTTGCATTTGGTGTCATGTGCTTTCAAGTGCCGCTCTCAATGTAGCAATCCATTGCGATTTATATCCCAATTGATCATTAAAACGGCACCAAATGCATTTTTAGAGCAGAATGCTCTTTATTTCATCACACATAACAACCACATCAATCTTTTCCTTGTTTTTCTACGACACCGGCCTAGTCTGACCAACATAATCAACATATTTTCCAGCCATATGTCAATCATTTTATAAAGCTGTCCGACTTAAAAAGGTGTTCAACTTTAGAGATTTAACTGTGTAAGGCAATTTTTGAAAAATTTGAAATTTACCTGCATTGGGAAAATACGTATATTTAAGAACTTTTCGGGGTCGCAGAATACGATTTTAAAGCCACAAAAATTTAAAAACAAAACAGCGACGTCAAGATGGCGGAATAAAGCATCGATTTTATATTAAAAGTAGCTGGTATGTGGGCTGGTATGTACCCGGTGTTATGTGGGCAAATTTACTAAATATTTATGGAATTACCAAAGTACCAAATATCAGCGGGTAGAAGTTTATAAATGAAAACGACATTTCTGACATTTTGCCGATAATTTATTTACTCATTTGAGTTATTGCTTTTTTTATACAAATTCAATAAAACTCAGAAAACTCATCATTCACCAAAAACAAAAGTTACCTTTACCTTTATGTTGTTGGTTATTTTAAGTTCTATGAAGATAACTAACAGGTCGAAATATAAGGAATAAAAACAAAAAAATTAACAAATATTTATTATTAAAACACTACAAGTCAAAGTAGTTTTAATTGATTTTCCATTTGTCAATAAAACGGTAAACAGAGGTAGCATTTATAACATATGGAATATAACATAAAATGTTAAATCAAAATAAAATTTCAAATTTTTAACTTTACCTTTAGCTAAAACTTTACCATTACATTTAACTTTACTATTACCATTACCATTACCATTACCATTACCATTACCATTACCATTACCATTACCATTACCATTACCATTACCATTACCATTACCATTACCATTACCATTACCATTACCATTACCATTACCATTACCATTACCATTACCATTACCATTACCATTACCATTACCATTACCATTACCATTACCATTACCATTACCATTTCCATTTCCATTACCATTACAATTACTATTATCATTAGCATTAACAGTACCATTAACATTACCATTACCATTCATTGCAATTCTAATATTTCCATAGCTTTGGCGTAACATTACACGCCCAAAGGATAGCAAACCAAAATCATTGTTGCTAAAAGGCCTAACCGAAGGCGAAAGCGTCGACGAGTTGAAATTGGATATCGAAAATATGAGTAATACCAAAATTATAAGTATCACCCAACTAATGGCCAAATACTCTATAGAGAACAAACATACGAGTTTAAACCGGATTTACGACATAAAAGCAATGAACTGCTATAGAATCACATTTAATAGTTGGAGATTTAAACGCAGGTCATACACAAAGTTCAATCGTTAGCTAATAGATCATGAAATCAAATACAGAGTTAAACTATGTATAAACCGACTGAACTAATGTAGAAGGATATTGGTCAAAGCTATGTCAAGTCAATATAGACAAACAACAATAACGGTTCGACTTGCTCAACACTAACTGGATTGTGCGGAAAAATAAACGCTCTACTAAATACAAGCGATATCTGAAAGATAGCAACCAACAAACTATTATCCCGAACGATAGAAATTTAATAGATGCAGAACTCGACATCGACATAAAATAACATCTTTATATTAATCACCCTAAATATAAAGGATAATTCCAAAAAAAATCAGAAGAGGAAATAACATAATAAGAGTGCTTCACGAATAACAGAATCGAAAGCCTATATGAATATAAAACCATAAGTGGTTCCAATGGCATGCTACAGATTATCACAATAAAGAGAGAACTTAAAAATAGAAGTAAAACAAATTCTGAAAACATAAGCTAGAGGCTATAAAACAGACTGGAGATTGAAGAAAATTAGGCCGTTTACCAAAACGAGGTACAACGTATATCAGTACGAACGAGCAACAAAACCTAAACATTGGATTATCTTAAGAAGGGCATACTGTTCAAAATTTAGCAATGGGAAAATAGAGCATCAAAAACTAATGCTACAACGAATACAACTGATAAAACGACAACATATCCAGAATAAGGCCAATCAGGCCACAAAGGTAGAGTTCAATACAACAAAATAGAGCCAATACTAAAAATTTCCCAGCTGTAATAAAACGTTATCATGGCTACCCAAGCCAACACTGGGTAGACGCTCGATATAAATATAAGTATTTAAAAGTAAAAACTTTGATTTTGTTCTTGCTATTTTTCAACAATGGTGATTTATTATAATGTACAAATCACTTATAATTTTACTGTTTTATTTGAGAAAATTATGATACACTTTGTTATAAAATTTATAACTGTAAATTGTAAATGTTATTTAAGCAAAAATATTATTTTCCACCACTGTTTGTTATCACGATAAATTTGTTGAAAACGATACGTATCGAAAGCGCACAAAGAACCAACTGTCTTTTTACTACGAACTGTCATCCGAAAAATCGGAGTCGATGAATAATAGAAATGAATTTATGCTTTGTTTTTTGTATGTTGGTTGCGTAAATGAATTAATTGTGATAAGGCTTGTTGGTGAAGTTTGTTGGTGGAATTTGTAATAAAAACAAGGCGAGTTATAAATTCGAATTAGAGCGCGTGCCAAATATCAAATTAACCCTTTGAGGCGCTACAGAACTCCCCCGCAAGTGATTCCCCTCCCTAGGGAATTACTGAATGATTAGTTGCAATACGGACAGTTTTTCGTGTTCGCAGGCTTGTTGGTTGATCTGCTAAACAAAGAATGCCGTATGCTGGCTTGAGTCGATCGATACGATGAATTGTTTGCGAAGGCTGCGTATGACTTTATACGGACCTTTATAGGGAGGAAATAGTCCCTTGCGAACCTTGTCTGTTCCGTCGAGCGATTTCGGAACAAAAACGTCATGTTGTGTGGATTGACGAGCTGATTTGGGAACAAGGTTCTGCATGGTTTATCGCAGCTGGTCGATGACTATATCGGTGAATGGAAGTAGTGAGAGAGGATGCTCAATGAAGAATTCACCGGGTAGCTTGATGGTTTGGCTATAAACCATTTCAGCTGGTGAGTGCTTCAAATCTTCTTTCACGGTTGCTCTGATTCCCAATAGTATGATTGGAATCTCCGAGCTCCAATTGATTGTATTGCTTCTGGCCATGAGTGAGGGTTTGAGTTGTCGATGGAAGCGTTCAACTATGCCATTGGCTTGCGGATGTTAAGCCGTGGTACGTATCCGATGAGATCCGAGGAGTTTCGTTAACTCTGCGAAAAGCTTTGACTCGAATTGCGTTCCTTGATCAGTTGTGATGTGAAAGCGAACGCCGAATCGTGATACATAATTGTTTACAAAGGTGGTGGCAATGGTTGCCGCTGACATGTTTGTCATACAGTATGCTTCGGGCCAGCGAGTGAAGCGATCAACACAGGTGAGTAGATATGAATATCCGTTAGACGGAGGAAGTGGACCTACAATGTCTATATGGATGTGCTCAAATCGACCTGGTGGAATGTCGAATTGTCCATGAGGTGATTGGTATTGTTTCGTTGTCGGCTGTGCGTGATAGTGTATCAGCGACAACGTTGTCATGTCCGTGAACATGCTGAATGTCCGTTGTCAAAATAACTATTGTATTATTATTGTACTGTTGCAGAAGTGCCCCAGCAGCAGTGTTTGATGTCGCTCAGTGGATGTGCCAGAAGTGTTATCTGTGCCAATTCAGTTTTAAGTGACGTGAATGCATGTTGACATTCGTCGGGCCAAGAGAAGTTCTTGGCTGTCCTGGGACTTTTTGAGTAAGGCTGTCAAGTGGTTGTGAATTGGAGCGCGAATTTCAGCGAGTTTTGGTATAAATCGGTGGTAGTAGTTTACCATATGGCGTTAATTCGTTCTTCAGACGGCAGAATACCATTAGGGGCGATCTTGTGGCTGAGGAACTCAAGAGTGGTTGCACCGAAGACGCATTTTGAGCTCTTCATATGCACGTCAAACTGCTTAGTTTCTGGAAGAGTTGCTCCAGCTGCTTTTTGTGTTGTTCTTTTGTGCGTGAAACTACCAGAATATCGTCAATGTAGGTGAAGACGAAATCAAGATCGTGAACGATTTCTTTGATAAAGCGCTGAAACGTTTGCGCGGCATTACGTAGACCGAATGGCTACGGGAATTAGGTGATATGCCCTGATAAGATCGATTTTTGAGAAAAATTTGCAGCCATGCAAATGCATGGAGAAATTTTGGATGTGGGTATCGCGTAGCGATCCGGTGTTGCCACCGTGTTTAAACGCCGATAGTCTCCACATGGTCACCAATCGTGATCTTTCTTTCTCACTATATGAAGAGGACACGAAACGGGAGATGCAGATGGCCTGCAGATCCCTAATTCTACCATGTGCTGGAACTCTGCGAATGCGGCTTTGTGGGGGAGTGGATCTAGTCTGCGTGGTCTTGACACTGGCAGATGGCCTGCTGTGACAATATGATGAACCATGTTGTGTCGGGCTGGCAAATTGTAATTCGGCTCTGCTGTAAGTGAAGGGAATTGTTTGAGCAGCGCACCGTAGCCATTGTTGGCCGAGAATTGGATCGGTGTCGGTGTGTCGATGCGAACGATGGTGGCATTGATTGACGGCGTAGTCGCTGAATCAGCCAGCCGTTTATTTTTAAGGTCAACAAGTAGTCCGAATTTGGATAAAAAATCGGCGCCAATGATCGGACGATTTACCGCAGCTAAAATAAAAGCGTGCGTGAAGGTTCGTTTAAGTCTGAAATCCACCTGAAGCAATTTAGTGCCGTAGGTGTGGATTGTGGTGCCATTGGCTGCCGAAAGGACTAGATTGTTATTTCTGTTAGAAAAACTATATGTTTGATTGAAATAACTCGCTGGAATGACCGAAAGGTCAGCGCCAGTGTCGATAAGGAATGTGTATTTATTGTTTTTGTCTAACACGAATAGACGGGTTGTGTTTTTTAAGGTGTCTGATGTTGTCGTCATTACTCGCTGGGGTTCATGTTTTTTTGGTTTGTGTCAACGTCCATCTTGTTGATGTCGTGCGGTGTGTATTTTAATTTAAATAAATAAATGTTTATTTATTTAAATGAAAATGCGTGAGGCGCTACAACGTCATTCGGACTGAACAACATACCCAGCTTTGTGTTTAAACATTTACCAGAACAAATAATTGCGGAGCGATGTACGCTATTCGACAATCTACTAAATAATAAATCATTCCCAAGTTGTTGGAAAACAGCAAAGATTTACTCGATCGAAAAAAAAAACATAAATCGGAAAAACTATATACCGATCAGCCTTCTCTCCAACTTCGGGAAGATATATGAAATAATTATTAACGATAAACTTCAGCAACACACTAAAAACAGTTTATACAACAGTTAATCTTACATCCGATATTTGTCATACCCTAAAATATAACACCTGTACTGGAGCAGTACCGGTTGATAAGACGAAAGTATTAAAATCTGTTTGGCTAGATGGACTACTACTCAAATTGCACAAAATGACATTCCATCCCGATCTAATTTACCTATTATGGTATATTATATGAGATGCTGTACAATAGAAAATTTGTAACAACTAATGACACAAAAATTTCCAGCGAAGCATTTAACAAACACAACGGTTTACAACAAGGATCAAGACAGTCCCACTATCATTTAACCTATACACCTGAACCTGAACTCACAACATATACAAACTGAAATGTATACAAACGATATTGTGAGGGGGAGTGGGTGGTGGCGAGTGGATTTCATTTCATGGTTCCTTCATATGTGGCGAATAGAAATAAATGCAACGAAATTTGAAGCTATATTGTACCGTAAGTCACTGACCGGCACAGAAAATGAGCCACTCTATAAAATGTTTATCTTTTGAACTGCACTAGCTGGAAACATTTAGCAAAAACCAAGTTCAAGGTCATTGAAAATAATCTTGTAATATGTGGGTAATGCCTACTCTTTCTAAACATATAATTGAGGTTTCTCGAATATGCAAACATAAACACAACAACAATCATAATTAACCAATGCAAAATATTTAGTAGCGTTACCCTCTGTCCGGTACTTTTGATAATATGTTGGATATCGCACGGTGAGATATTTCCTTATTCCTCTAAAATCGTGTTTCGGAGTTGTTCCATCATATTCGGAGCTGAAATACGAGACCGTATTCTTCTACGGGACTAGTTGCCGGAACAACATATTCTCCAATATTTCGTTAATATAGCGAACGGCCATTATAGATCCGGTGGGAACCCTTTCGCTGAAGGTGCATGGAGCGTAACGGTCCCTCGGTCGTCGCCATAATCTTTCTTGCCCATCAGGAGACCGCAAACAAAATCTCGATTTTTTCGATGAATAAGACTTAGCTCAACACGTTATATTACGTACGTCTAACAATTCATTGCAGGTCTCAACAGCGCTTGCATGGCGATTTCTAAGAGATGATTACACGACAAAATGGTCATCTCGAACGTTTGTTACTCTTTGTCTGCCCGTACCTGTTCGCCTGGTATACAACCATATCTCGAAAAATCGCGACGAAATGTGTTGTAGGGTACTACGGGAAATCCGAAACTTATTAGCGATGTTGGCTTCTCCCATCTTCCAACAATGCCACGATGGCCGCTACACTTTCTGACACTGACACAGCAAAATGTAATTTTAACAATAAAACAATTTCCATAGCATCCTACATTTTCTAGATTGTTTTGAATGGCCTTGAATTTGGTTTTTGCTTCATGTTTCTAGCTAGTGCAGTTCAAATGATATTCGTATCATTTAAAAAAAAAATTGTATGGTGGCCCATTTTATGTGCCAGTCCGTGTGTAACAACGGATAGGTTAAGAAATATGCTACAAATCTTTGATCAGGGTAATAGTTACTTACGGATATCAAATCTGGTACAACATTTGCCCGAGATACATGGAAAAATTAAGAATTTTTCTACACATAATACAAAACCACATTCTAAGAACAACGTCACAATCCCTTAAACTCTCTTCTATTTGGCACTTATAACTATTAGAATATTATGTTCCAGGCCCAGAAGCATTTGTGATGGCTCCTTGTGAGGAGACCAAACGAAAAATGGTTTGAACCAAGCAGTAAATTGCGTACTAGCAGCTTTCGAGTTAGCCAATGTTATGCCAGCCAATAATAGTAATTGTATGGCAAACATTTCAATAATTTTATCTTTTGAATTGTATAAAGATCATAAATAACAAAAACAATTAAGAAAGATACTTAACCTGAAAATCCTGAACAAATAGTTTGAATTGAGTTGCAGAATCTGGAAAATACCAGAATATCTTAATGTTTGAAATATTTTTTTTGTTCGTCGCTAAAACTTGTGTGAGATGTTGAACTTGAATTGTTCAAGTTTTTTAGGAGAATTCCCATTTTTTTCTTGCTAAATAAAAAAAAGCTTTACTGAATAATGATCGGTTTCCGATTAACACTTGACAGTTTTTTTAATAATTTTCAACAGTTCTTTGAGGGTTTGGCTTGATAAAATTATTAACATCACATCATATTTGGTATTTTGATAATACCGCCATTGTTTATTATTAATCAAGATAAACAAATTCCAGCGAAAATTGTTACCACCTATCAAAAATTTTAACCTGTCACTGCATGAAATAATATCCAATTCATAACTAATAAATAAGAAAAGTCTGCAAACTCTTGATAACACCGCACATTCACTGAATGGTAATTATTTATTAAACATTTTTCACAAGAATTTTCAAGGATTTTTTTTTGTTTTATAGCCAAGCAAGAAACCCTGACTATTAAGTCAAACACCATATATACATAAAATCATCGCACACAAAACTTTTCCATATACGTATGTACATAAGAGTCGAGTACCTAAGTACCTTCCTTTTAATAATCCTTTTTTTTATGTTTTTAAATAAAACGATTAAAGCTTATCAAAACATAGCGCTCGTCTAAACCTTACACAAAGAAAAGAAAAAGTTTAAATTAATTACTTGCATGTTTTCAACAAAAAAAAAAAAAAACGAAATAAACAATTTACCCGTCCAGTCATCATCAGTACTCGAATTATGTACACAATTGTTGTTGCTGCTTAACATTTTCATTTATTCATTTTAATTACAGAGTAAAACAACAACAAAAATTGTTGTTAATATTAATTTATATACTCGTACTTACATGAGTGGCAAATTATTACAAAGCTCACATACAATAAGAACTTTAATAATAACAATAATAAAAGGAGTGTACACTTGAAGAAGCCTGAACAGCACAAACCGAAGAAATAATTCTAACGTGCATATTAGAATGAAAAATATTTGATAAAAATTCCCCATACTCTCGCAACCAGAGGCAGCAAGTCGATGTGAATATCATGAAGAATGGAAATTGTTCTATACTGTATACTAACAACAAATACAATAAATTATTGTTGGAAAAACTTTTTGTTTTGTTTAAAAAATTTTCGTGATTTTAATTAAAACGAATCAAAAATAAAATGTGAAATGAAACAAATGAAAAAATTCTAATGGGGGGAAACTACTTTACGTGCTTGTTGTGATAAAAAAAAAAAAAAAAAAAAAAAAAATTGTATGTTGTAGCTTTTTGAGAAGGAGGCGAGGCAATGGAGGATGAGAATTTCCATTCTCGAGAATTTATTTTATTGGCTTAACATGGAAATCGGTTATTTCTTGGCTACGTACGAGTATGTCATTATTTATTAAATGGAATAAGATGTCAACTCAACTATGTTCGCTTTTATACTTGTCAAAAAGTTTTTAAATTAATTCATGCTGCATTTTTTTTTAAAGATTTTCGTCATTATTTATGTTTAGCTTTACAGCTTCTTGTTGGAAATCTGGTAGAAATATAGTACTCGTTCTGAAATTAACAATATGGCAATGCATATTTTTCTTGTTACACTGTAACAAAAAGCAATGAGGTTGTCTGCAGTGACGTGAGAGAATTAAACTTATAGGGACGTGACGGAATTCATTAATTAATTAAATATGACATTAGTTGAATTGTATATTATTTTGCCATAATAAATTAGCCAGATTATTGTTAAAGGAGAATAATATAATAATCAGAGGCGCCTAATTTTTTTAGGCGCCACTAAATTTTACAACTAAAATATTCCATTATATTTCTAAATATCACACTACACATTGCAGAAACTTAAATTCGCAGTTTAAATAGAGAAAAAAGCAATTTCAATGGAGCATGCAAGTGAGAATGTAATTTCAATAGGAAATGATGTTGTTTGTGTCTCTTCGACCAAAATCACGTTTTAGTCATTTTTACAAGCATTTTCTTTTAATTTTGTTCCAACAACAACTTCTATTTAGAAATCTATAATCGATCAACTTCATACAGATATTGAGGAGCACACTTTGAAAAGTCTGTGTTTAAAGAAAGCTAAATAATTCTAAATTAGCCAAATATTCTGAAGATTCATCATCAATTGATTAAAACGAGATTGGGAAAAATAATTCCAGACTGTTACCCATATATCTAAGGGCATAATGTAGATACAAAAAATAAAAATAACTACCTACCAAAACCATGAATACGGTGAAACTATTATGTTACAGATCGTGATGAATTTCAAATTAAAGCAGTAATCAATGTTAATCCAAGAACAACTTCTATAAATTTGAATAATCGTTAACATCACGGGTCGCATGATCAACGAGAACCTAATCTCAAAAAATCCTGAGCAATTACGTAATAATATAAATGTCAATGAGCCATAAGGGCTGGTTCACAAATCGCCAGAAGGGTACCCTGTTAAAGTTAGCCGAAAGTTTCCAGCCGAAAGTAAAAAGTCGATAATGCAGATTATGTTATTGACATTCCAGCCGAAAATAAATCAGCCTCTAGACTGTTATGTCTGGAGATGGATTGCATTGATGTGACTTGTCAATAGCTATCGCACGAAAAAAAATTCAGTTCAAGCTTCCCGTGGGAAAACTCGGAAAATTCAACAAAGTTTCCAGCCGAAAGTAAGAAATGGATGAATAATATCAGCCTCTAGCGTGTTATATTTGGAGATGGATTGCATTGATGTGATTTGTCAATAGCTATCGCAGGAAAAAAATTCAGTTCAAGTTTCCCGTGGGAAATCTCGGAAAATTCGATTTTCCAAAAATTATTAGAAAATTTGTATCAAATAAGCCTCTAGAGTGTTATGTCTGGAGATGAATTGCATTGATATGTGATTTGTCAATAGCTATTGCAGGAAAAAATTCAGTTCAAGTTTCCCGTGGGAAATCTCGGAAAATTCAAAAAAGTTTCCAGTCGAAAGTAAGAAATGGATGAATAAAATCAGCCTCTAGAGTGTTATGTCTGGAGATGGATTGCATTGATGTGACTTGTGATAAGCTATCGCAGGAAAAAAATTCTCTTCAAGTTTGCCGTGGGTAATCTCGGAAAATTCGATTTCGACGGGAAACTTGAACTGCATTTTGTTCCTGCGATAGCTATTGACAAGTCACATCAATGCAATACATCTCTATACATAACACTCTAAGAGGCTGATTTTAAACAAATTTTCTAATAATTTTTGGAATATTGAATTTTCCGAGATTTCCCACGGGAAACTTGAACAGAATTTTTTCATTCGATAGCTATTGAGAAATCACATAGAAACGATTCGACTTCAGATATACACTCTAGAGGCTGATTCCTATTTTGTGGATTCTTCTGATTTTCCAATATTTTCTACGAAAAGGTTAAGCAACGTTTTACACGTAAAACTATTTACAAAATTTTTTATTTAAATCCATGTATCCTATTTACTTTCGGCTGATAACCACAAATTTTTTTATTTTCGGCTGGAATACTATTATCATAATCTGCATTATCGACTTTTTACTTTCGGCTGGGATTAGATAATCTACATTACCATATTTTTTTTTACTTTCGGTTGGACTAACACAATCTGCATTATCGACTGTTCACTTTCGGTTCGCAACTTACGGCTAACTTTAACAGTATCAGAAGGGCACGTTCCTATTTATATGAATTGCTACACACATACATATATTTCCAAAACTCCGCCTTAATTCATATAAATTAAAAATATTATTGATAATTCAAACAACTGTAACTTTCACTTTACATAAGCTCAAATTAATTTGAAAAAGAAATATGGATTCAAATTTATAGTTTAAAGAAAAACTGTTGATTGTGCAACAATATTCAATTACAAGAGTACCATTCTCAATATTGTCTTTCATGTGCTTGTTCCTTAATATCAATGTGTTTCGTCCGCATGTTGAATTTTTCCGCGTGAACCATATGGATGCAACTTTGACTGTCCTCGTATATTATACTCGTAGTTGCTTCTTTTATTTGTAAATAAAAATCGTTGAGAATTTCTCGAAGCCACATGCATTCTTTTGAAGCTTCTGCAAGGGCGATAAATTCAGCTTCCGCATAGATAATTGTGCTACACAAATCTGTTTTCTACATGTCCAACTTATCGGACCACCAAGAATAAAAAGAAACCCTATGTACGATTTTATGGTTTGACTATCTTCACCCCAGTCTGCGTCTGAGAAACCAATCAGTTTTTCATTTTCGTTTGAAAAACCAAGTTGTATACAAATTATCAAATCAAATTATAATTTGAATGTTGCTGTTATTTTTAAATACTTTATGACTCTTTTGACCTCGATCTAATCACGTTGTGTAGGTTTTTCAGTTCGTTGAGCCAATATTGATACGGCACCGAATCCGAATTCATGAACAATGTTATTTATATATTTTTCTTGATTTTATTTTTGTATACGAGGAACGTTTTTTTCAGGTTAGTTTCGATGTGCGACCACAGTTTTGGCGGCGTGGATGCCATCAAAATATCATCCACATAAACAATTAAGTACAAAATATCACATTTATTTGTATAAGTGTACAAACATGCATCAAACATGCTTTGTTTGCGAACCAATGCGACTAACATAGTGTAAAGTGTTTGATTCGACACTCTGGCAGATTGATTAAGACCATATAAACTTATTGGCATGTGTGTTATGATTTTTGGAAATATGGTGCCTGGTTGGTGCGCCGACCAATTTCTTGTAAATAAAACACGCCAATATTTGTTTCACAAATTACAAAAATTATTTTATAATTTATTATAAATTTATTAGTTATTTATACAATTTAAGTTTTTTATTATTAGTTAAGTTCACGGTCAGACGTTTTCTGTATTTTTATTTTGAACGCACGAAAGAGACTCTGTCAAAAAGAATGTGTTTGGCTACTTGGTAGCCGACGTAAAAACGAACGCACGTGAAAGTTATTTCTTTTTTGTGTTTTTGGTGTTTGTCGACGTGCGGCGTTAATGATGACAATAATGTCAGAAATGACTGTGGTTGTGCGTGCAGTTGATATGGCGCTGGGTTGATTGAATTTGCGCTACCAAATAATTTTAGAATTATTTGGAATTTATTTTGATGCATTACAATTACAATATATTGTAGAGACGAATAAATTGTGAGTCGCTGCAAACTCTTATTGAGTAAACAAACATGATTTGCTTTACCTTCTATTATATAGCCGGGCGGTTGCTTCATGTAAATTTTTTCTTTTAGTTCACCATTAAGGGTTGTCGTAATCAAGACCAAATTTTTGGTTGTAGCCTTGAGTCATCATTTACATCCGATTTGGGATTTGATTTCAAAATCCATTGCCTTGAGCCAATACTCTTTTTCATGACTGGTTATCGGTTGATTATATGATGTTGGTTCATTATTTGGCGCTATATAGCTCTGTTGTTCACACAAATTAATTTCTTTAATTAATCTTTTTGGCGGAACGGTTTTTATTTTTCGAATCGATTGTCGATGTGGAACGTCATTCCTAATACTTTAAATGAATGATGTTACACTTCCCCACTTGACAACCATCAATTAGTTCACTAGATGATAAAATTTTCACCACTTTAATGTCTCTAATGTCAATCATGGATTCATTTATTTGATTAATTTTGAATGGAGTTCACCTTTTCTTTAATGCCTTGCATTTTGCCGACTTTGTGCTGTGCGAATTTCACATCTATCATTGATAAAATCATCTGTGAAACCTTTGTTTGTAAGTTATTTCACCGAAATTAGATTTCCACCAATATCTGGTATAAACAACACCCGTTTGTACTAGATATTGGTGGCAATCTAACAGTAGAATACCCGTTATTATTTACGAAATCAATGATCACTGTACCATGATACGACCGGATGATATCATTTCAACTCCGGTGAGGCACCGGAGTCCAGGATCCATCCATCCCGTTTTCCAACAACAAACAAAAATTCTGAACTTAACACACAATTTTGATGAACTAGGTTTGCATTATTTTTATCCTTTTTATTTTGAAGTCATTTTGTAAACTAATAGCAATCTTTTCGCACATGACCTTTCTTTTTGCAAAACAAACAAGTGATTGATTTCGAACTATGCACCACTTTTCTTTTATCGTCTCTTTGTCGTCGTCATCGATATTCTTCTATAATTTTTGCAAGAACGAACGATGAGGTTAATTCTTCTTCTTTACTTACCTCTAAAGTTGTGATTATACTATCGTACGAACTTGGCAATGAACCCAATAATGTAGCATAGTTTTTGAAATAATTCATTTAATTTTGTCACATGTTTTCGATGTTACCGATGTTTCGATGGTGTAGTTTTCATCAATCCATTGGTTCATAATTGCACGCAAAATCCTAACGCGACTTCCAGGTGAATCTTTTTCAAGAAAATCTTTAAGTGATTTCCATGCGTCTTTAGCACTTTTCTCTTTAGCACGTTAACACGATTATTGCAAACGCTTTTTCATTTGACTTTTTCCATATGTCTGTAACCGGTGATGGTGCATCTTTCGAAATTACACTCCCAGTCTCTCAATACCATCTCAAAAAGAGAGAGAGAGAGAGAGAGAGAGAGAGGAAATTACGTAATAATATAAATGTCTATGAGCCGTAGGGGCTCGTACGCAAATCGTCAGAAGAGCACGTTCCTATTTACTACATATATGTCCAACAATTCTTGGGCGTATTTCTATGTCCTCCAAAAGTGCCTGCACTTCTGTTTTTTTATAGCATCATGTTCCCTAAGGTCTAATGAATAAGATAAAAGTTTTTTTGAAATCATCCACAAATTGGAGCCATAAAAACGATTTTTTGGTCTGAAAAAGTGAAATATCTTATGTTTTATGAAAAGTCTCAGGAAGAGAATGCAGTAGGCAGGTTACAAGAAAAGCAGAAAACTTTTCTTCCTCGCCTCGATCAGTTCATTTCAGTTTTCCATAATGTGGAAAAATGTTAATCCGCCAAAAGATGCCCGCGCACTTTCACACGAAGAGAACCGGAGTAAAATTTGTTTGTTGTGCTTAAAAAAGAATAATGTCATGTTCACGATAGAAGCCTCGCTGCAATCGAATCTAGAAAAATTACTGAAACATCGTGTGGACAATATCTTGTGTGAAGAAGCACTGCCGAATGTTCTTTGAGCCGAATGCAAACGGAACGTCTACCGGCAACTTCCCAGTGCGATCCAGGAATCGTTCTCTCCAAGACTGTCGAGCTACCTGATTATTCTAAGTTTTTGAGTGTAAGTTTAACTACGAGATCTAGGACTCAAAATCCCTGTCAGTGCTATTTGTGCCAGATTGCTCGAAGTAATGTGATATCCATGCAACTTCTTAACAAAAAAAAAATCGGCTGACGGGAAATGCATCAAACGTTGTTCCAAATGTTTTATCGATCCCAAACAAGGAACACCTCATAAATGCACCAAAACTGCCCAAGTTGATAATGTATGCAATTATATAAATACAATGGGCGAGAAAGTAATGGAACAAGTGGCATCAACATTAATCAGTAAAATTGCAATTCAACAACATGACATTCATGACAAAGTAAACAAAAAAGATTTCTAATATTGCGACTCACGGTCTCCCTTACTCAGGCACGTGGAGGAAACTCTATGAAATTATTCATAAATCCCCACGAGAAAAATGAAGAGGAACCAGCTTCGAATATATCCACAGCCGATTTCTTGAAGATCAAAACAAAATTTAATCTTAGTACAAAAACTACTTTTGATATAGCGACCGCTTTGAGAGCCAGGATTGAAAAAAGTCTGGAACAGAAAAATGACCAGGTAAAAAGTTTCTTTTGTGCTAAGACAATAGATTTTGTTGTTTGTATTTATTGTGTACCCATAGTTTACTGCCATACTCTTGAATATTTGTGTTCTCATATCGAGAAACAGCGGTATATTAGAAATCAGCACTTAAAATTTGAAATTGACGGTGGCGGTGGTTTTTTGAAGGTGTATCTGTCTGTTCAAGATGATTCAACTGAAATTTGTCAACAGGAGAAAAAACGTCAAAAGTATGATGATGGCGTTTTTGCTAAAGCTTTTGCTGACTCATGCGTTAAGAAAATCTTTATTCTAGCTCTTGTGAAATCGGCTCAAGAGAATTATGAAAACGATTTTTCTGGTACGATAGCGACTGATCTCAAATTAGCCAATATTCTGACAGGAATTATGTCTCATTCATCGACGTACCCTTGTACATGGTGCCTTTGTGAAAGCACAAATTTGGAGCACGTCGGACCTTGACGAACTGTGGGAAACTCAACCTTATATCTTGACATTATTCCTCCTCCAGAACTACATTTAATGCTTGGTGTGGTTAATAAAATAGTCAGCTATATACAAGATGAATTTGTTACTGAAACAACAGAATGGATCAACCTATGCAATGTTCAACGAGAATTTACTCAAGGAGGTACCAAATTCAATGGCAATTCATGTAGAATATTATTGAAAAAAGTGGATAGTCTCCGATCGTTTTGCTCCATTGGTTATTTGAAATATGTGGAAACACTGAAGGATTTTGATCGTGTAGTTCACAATTGTTTTGGAATCGAATTAAATGATTGTTACAAAGAATCTATCGCTCAATTCAAGACTAGCTATTTGGCGCTAGGGCTATCAGTCACACCAAAAGTACATGCAGTATTTTATCATATAGAAGATTTTTGTGAAGGCCATAGAAGAGGGTTGGGGTTTTACAGTGAACAGGCCATGGAGACAGTGCATTCTGATTTCAAGACAATGTGGAACAAATATCAAGTTTCTGAAAACCACCCAGATTATAATGATAAATTAATGAGAGCTGTAATTGAATATAATAGTTACCACATATAATTAATTGAATCAAACTTGAATTAATGTTACTCAAATAAAGGTTTTTGTTCTTCTCGACTTTCATCAGTTTTTATTTGTTTGAAATAATTCATTATATCCCCAAGTATGTGTTTAGAAGACATCTGTCGACAAAGGAATCCTCCGGAAGGGCATACAAAATATGATATTTCACTTTTTCAGACCAAAAAACCGTTTTTTTGGTTCCAATTTTCGAATTTTGGCGCGAAAATGTAAACTGGTCGGTGGATGATTTCAAAAAAACTTTTATCTTATTTGTTAGACCTTAAGGAACATGATGCCATAAAAAAAACAGAAGTCCAAGCACTTTTGGGTTGAGCCGCGTTCAGACGAGCCATGGATACTGCATAAGGCAGGATGTTAAAGAAAACTGCAAAAGAGTTGGGACTGCCTTAAGCTCCATATCAGATTGTTAAAATAGAAACAAACTTAAAATCCTAGAATTATCTTCAATAATATGATAATGACCATAGTTTTGAATAATTTCGATGTCAAGCTATTACTAACCATTATGTAATTCTGGAAATCTACATAAATCAAGAAATCTTAAATTTCGAGAATCCCTGCTCTAGAAGATAATTTGACCGAGTGCTTACTCCTAATTCAACTCGAAGCTGAACTCGAATAAAATCGAAAATCTCGCATAATAAAGAAAATGTTGAATAATATCGAAGATTACAAAATGTACAATAGACTTAAATAGATCGAAAACAGGAACTATGCAATTCAAAAGCAAAAAACCTGTTTCTCGAAAAATAAAATGGCTGGAAAACCTCGAATAATCTCGAAATGATTGAATAATGTTGATAATTTTGAATAATTGGCATCTAACAAAGTCTCAAATTTGGAGAATCTCACCTAACGTTAATGAGGAAAATCTTGAATCATCTGAAAAGATCTATAACAACTCGATGCCTTGGGTGTTATACCAAAACAAAAACTTAAAATCTCGAAAAACAGAAAAATATTGAAAATACCGATGCAAGTCGATAATACAAGGGAAGATAACGTCAAAGTTACAACAATAAACTTTATTTAAAAAACCTTAAAACCACCAAAACCGTAAATTGAAAAACCTGGAGGCCGGTTATGTGTAACTATTATAAGTTTATGGTTTCGAAAATTTCTTTTCGAAATTGTTTGATGATCAAAATGTATGGCCAAGCCTAATGGACTCCCGGATGACACCTGGCCCTACGGTCCATCCTTTACAAATGTCCTAAGTATTTCGCACTGTCATGGATCAAACCAAATTTAATTAAGATGGGCGATAGTGCTAGGCAATTTTTTTAAAGTTATAAAACGGATCAGTTCGGAAAAACTGATTTAATCAACAGCAGCGAAAACATATCATTGAAACACGACTCATTTAAAACTAGTCTTATCTCCAGAACCAGCAGATGTTGAACAAAAATTGGGGTAAATTGTAAGAACGGGCAGAAATGAAAGAGCGTAAAATTGTAAAGTCTAATGACATATTTTGCTGCACAAATATTGGCGTTCGCTTTTGTTTCTGGTTAAACTTAAAATTAAATGGCAAGACAGGGACTGCACTCCAACAAAACGATTTTTGTTTTAGTTGTTTCTACGGGAGAAGAGACATAAATGTTTGTGTGTCATATAAGAAATATGTATCGTTTACGTATCGAAATCGCATCGTTTATTACGAATTGCTTTTTTGCTTAGAGGAAACTATCAATGCTGGCCTAATGAAAGTTCGGAAGGAACTTGGTTGCTGATTAACCGATTATGACAAAACTCGATTTGTACCTTGAAAATGGGACCCTATTATTATATTTAAATCGGTACAGAAACCAGCGAGTTTCTTCCTAATTGGCCTTATTTCAGAATTTCATAGTTAGGAAACGGCCAAGTCCTTCTTAACTGACTATTTTATAGAACTTTGTGTATATGCTTAATTTCATCAAAATCTGTAAAGAAATCACCAAGTTCCTATATAATTGGTTTTTTTCTAGAACTTCATGTAGTCGAATTTTATCATAATCGGTTAATAAATAACCAAGTTCATTCCTAATTGGCCTGAAATTGACTAGATGGATAAACTTCTATACAGGATATTTAAACTTTCTACACTCTGATCTAAGAGACAATCGGAAATAAGAGACAGGCCAATCACCAATTAGGCTCTTAAAAGAAAAAATGAAACTAAAACAGTTCGAAATGTGAAATACAACAAATTATTGTTATCTATGTATATCGATGGTCCAGGTGGAAGTGAAATTAATTCTGTTTTAAGCGGCGTCTAAAGTCGATTCTAAAATGAATTTTAGATAAAGTTCTGGAATATGTCCAATTATGATGGAACTCCGTATGGAACAAGTTTTTCGTGGGAAACTTTCTGTTTAATGGAGAAAAATTGTTAGTTTAACCACCCAGCACATTATCAAGCTTTAAACATCGAGAATGATTGACAGAAGTAATAAATCAACTCACTTTTTTGTAGCCATACAGTTTACCGTGCAGTTTACCATACAAAAAACGACTTTGAAGCAAATCATGTTTACAACGGCTTCATTATACGGTTTAACCGATATTATCATTATCAACAGAAAACAACCCAAAAAATTCCCACCCACCCATCTAATAATTTCCAGGACGCGGCCTGAATCCAAAATTAATTTCAATGTGTACCTATATTAAGAGAAGATTCTTCTTATAATCCTCAAGGGATCCATTTTCACATTATTTCGTTGAATCATTAATTAACGGTGGCCCAAAAAAACACAAATTCAATTTAAGGATATACTCGTACCTAATAAAAATATTAAAAGGATATCAAATAAATTTTATATTCGTGTGAAGGTGTGGTAAATTTATATTGTGATGGTGATGATAAGCATATAATTGATTGATTAAAGTACAAAACTTAAGTACAATATAAGAGAGATGGTTAATTATCTGAAGGAATATTGTCAAGTTCATAAATTTCTCTTCATTATTTATCATAAACAATATATACACAATGTTGTATGTGTGTACATAAATTCATACACAAAACTCGTATACTGATAAAAGGAAGACAAATGCCTACAAGCAAAATTATTCAACTCATGGAAATATCTTCTTTCAGTTTTTGGTAAATTTAAATTAAAACCAAATTTTTTTTTTGTGTTTTTTGATATTTTTAATTTATTTTCTAATTTCCCATTTCTACTGGCAACATAAAATATAATAAAAAAAAAAAAAAAAAAAACTTTAAATTAAAGAAAAGCAAACAGATACCAAACCAACTAACCTATACCACACAGAAAAAAGTTCAAATTTCTAAACAGATAGGTATAGGATAAGTGTGAAACAGGATTCTTACCGCAAACCAGATAAATTAATTGTTAACAAATCTAATCACCTACAAGTACACAGTGATGAAGCTTTATGTTCATATACAAATACACCCACATTTGTCAAGCCATTAACTTACTTAACTTCACATTTTGTTTTGTTTATGGTTTACAGGTATAAATCTAAGCACGCGTTTCCTTAAGGCATAACTCTTAAATTATATCTTTCTACAAAAAAATGGTTATGTTTGTTCAAGCTTAAGCTACGTTCTTTAGTATAGGAATGTGTGGGACTTTCCTGTTGTGAAACGGAGCTCTAGAAAGTACATACACAGACCATAATGAGTAAATAACCTTACTTTGCTCTTTCGAAGACTCTAATTCAACGATAGAATCCACAAAGCGATCATTTATAGTTGGTTAAATATCGATTTTTTTAAGTGGGGAAGGAGAGAAGCTTACTGATTTGCAAAATTTGGCCTATTTCAGCAAGGAAACTTTTTCTGGTGATCAATTAAAGGCATGATGATAATCAATATCGATTCCATTTAAGTTTCAACGCCCTCCAAAAAATTAATTTCTGAAACTGTGGGAATTAGGCCTGTCTGTCTTTTTAAATTATGTGTTAGGTCATATACATATAGTATGTTTGATTAATTCTTATATTTGTTAAATTGTAAAAATTGTGAAACACCAAAACTTAAATTTTTTATTTTTTTTTTTTTAAATACAGAGTTTGCAGAACTTAACACATGAAATTCCTCTAATTCTTTCAATTTTGAAAATTTTATAAATTATTAAATAAAATAAATGGCTTAGAGGCTAAAATCGATTTCGTCGAACCGTTAAGATGCCTCCCCTGAAACCTTTCAAATCGTACTTATATGTTTTGGTGAACGTTGTGGGTGGTCAGCCCAAAATTTCTTTAAATTTCTTAAATTCTACAATTTATTTAAAATCTTTAAATTCTACCAATTCGTTTAAATCTTAAATCTTTAAATTTCTTAATTGTTAAACCAACCATTCTAAATTCTTTAAACTTTCTAGATCCCGTTAAAACCTTCTGCTAAATTCTTTAAATTCTATAACATTTTTAAGTTCTACAATCTTTTTAATATCTTTAAACTCTTCAACTCCTTTTAAAATTTTTTAAATTGCTGGTAAAAAAATGAAAATTCTTTAAATTCCCAAATTTCAATAAAATTCTATAAAACCTTTATATTCTATAAAATGTTAAATCTTTAAATTTTTTAATTTGTTTAAAATCGTTTGTTGTTAAAATCTTTTAAATTTTACAAATTCTTTAAAATCTATAAATTCAGCTTTTATAAATTTTTAAGAAACTTTTTATAATCGTTAGATTCTGTAAATTCCTTAAAGTCTATCAATTCCTTAAAATCCATCTATCAAATTGTCCTTAATTTCGCTAAATTCTTTAAATTCGACAATTCTACAATATTTTCCTTTGATTTGTTTAAAGTTTCAAATTTTTCAAATCTAGATTCCACAAAATCTTTAAATTCCATAATATTTTTAAATTTTTCAATTAAAATAATACTTTAAATTCTAAAAATTTTATAAATTTTTTAAATTGGCTTATTTGCTAAATTCTTTAAATTGTTTAAATTTTAAATATATTACAAAATCTTGAAATTCGTTTAATACTTTTAATTTCTTAATTAGTTTTAATTTTTTTAAGTCTTTAAATTTATTTAAATTTCTAAACTCTTTAAATTACTTAAATTGTTGAAATTCATTGAATTTTATAAATTATTCCCTTAATTCTTTAAATTCGGCAATTCTACAAAACCCTTAAATTCCCTAATTTCTTAAAATTTCTTTAAATTTTATAAATTCTATAAAATCTGTAAATTTTTGAAATTTTTTAAAATTATTCAGTTTTTCTAAATTTATCAATTCTCCTCTTCCCTTCTATAAATGTTTTAAATTCTCTAGATTCCACCAAATTATTAAATTCTATCAATTTTTTAAATTCTTTAAATTGAGTAATTTCTTTAAATTCTTTTAATTTTTAATTTTTTTAAATTTTTGTAATTCTCTAAATTGTATAAAACTTCTCCAAATTTTTTAATTTTTTTTTAATCTTTTAAAACTTGTAAATCCTTAAGTTAAAAAATGTTAATTCTTTAAAATTTTAAATTGTGAAATTTCTTAATTTCTTCCTCTTAAATCCTCTAACCTAAAATCTTGAGATTATTCAAAAATTTTAAATTCTCCTAAATTCGTTAATTTCGTTAGGTTTTATAATATCTTCAAATTCGTTAAATGTGTATAATACCAAATCTGTAAATTCCTTAATTTCTTTAAATTTTTTTAAATCCTTTAAATTATTTAAATCCTCTAAGTCCTTTAAACACCATAAATTCTATAGAAATGTTAGTTTTTAAACTTCTTAATATCTTTAAACCTTACAATTTTTTAAAATTGCTTTAGTTTTTAAAAGAAATGTAAAGAACCTAATTTCTCTAAAACATTTCAATTCAATCAATTCAAAAGAAATGTTAAATCTTTAATTTCTTAATTTATTTAAAAAATTTATTAAAGTCCAAAACTTTTTAAATTCTTTAAATTTTTTAAATTTTTTTTTCATGATTTTCTAAATTTTTAAATGGTTTAAATTCCAAAAAATTTTTAAAATCTTGAATTTTCTTTAATTCTTTTAATTTATTAATTTTTTTAATTCTTTTATGTTTTAAATTTTTTTTAATTTCTTAAATCTTCAAATTCCACAAAATCTTTAACCTCCTTAATTTCTTAAAATTCTTTAATTTCTTCAAATTTTTTCCAATACTTTAGTTTCTATAAATTACTTTAAATCTATCAATTCTACCAATTGTTTCTCCCCATCTATAAATACTTTAAATTCTTTATTTCAACCATTCTTTAAAACTTTTAGAAACATCTACTCTAAACCGTTACATTTCTTAATTGGTTTAAAGCCTCTAAATTCGAAAAATTCTACAAATTTTATAAATTCTTCAAATTCTGTAGATTCCCCAACTTTAAATTCTCTAAAATTCTTAATTTCTTTAGATATTGATATATATATATAAACTCCTGAAATTTTTAAATCCTTTACATTGTAAAAATTCCTTCCTTAAATTCTTCAAATTCTTTAAGTTCTCCAGATTTTACCAAATCTTTAATTCCTTTAAATTTTCTAAATTTTCATTTTTAAATTCTTTGAATTCTTAAAAATATTCAATGGTTGAAATCCTTTAAATTGTTTAAATTCCCTAAACCCTTTAGAATCTACAAATTCTATCAAATTTATAAGTTTTTAAAATATCTCAATATCTTTAAACTTTACAACTTTTCTAAATTTTTCATATTTTCTTAAAATGCTTAAATTTAAAAAGAAAATTAAATTCCCTAATTTCTCTAAATTCCTTAAATCTTTAAATTCTACTTACTGTATACAATGTTAAATCTTTAAAATCCTTTATTTTCTAAATTCTTCAAATTGTTTAAATTCTGCAAATTTTACAAAATCTTCAAATTCATGTAATTCTTTGAATTTCTAAATTTGTTTTATGTTTTTACATTTTTTTAAATTTGTAAATACTGTAAATTATCTAGATTTCATAAAATCTTTAACTTTTTTAAATTGTTGAAATTCATTAAATTCTTTAAATTCTCTGATTTTTTTTAAATTCGAAAATTCTACAAAACATTTAAATTCCATAATTTCTTAAAATTCATTAAATTTTAGAAATTCTATAAAATCTTCAAATTTCTTAATATCGTTTAATTCTTAAATTTTTTACGAATTTCTTTAAATTTTTAAATATTTTACACCTCTAAATTCTTTAAAATCTACAATTGCACCACTTCCAAAAAATCTTTAAATTATTTAAATTACTAAATTTCTTTAAATTTTCTAAATTTTTTAAATTCTTTAAATAGTTCAAAAATGTTAAATTGTGCGATAATTCTACAAACTTTTTCCTTGATTTGTCTTTAAATTTTCAAATTCTATAAATTTTTTAAATCCCCTAGATTCTTCGAAACCTTTTTTATTATTTAAATTCCTAAAATCCTTTATATTCTCTAAATTCTATCAACTCTATAAATTCTTTCAATTCAGTGGTTTATTAAATTTGACAAAATTTTTTAATTCTATTAATTGCTTTTCCATATGTTCTGTAGATTGTTTAAATTCTACAAATTTCATAGAATCTTTAAATTCTTTAGTTTGTTTAAACTCTTTTGAGTCTTTAAATTCTTTTTCTACAAACACTAAACAATTTTCAAATTCTTCAATATTTTATATTGCTTAAATTTTTATAAATAATTGTTTAAAATTGTTGTTGTTTAAATTGTTTAAAATCTCTAAATCATATCAATTATATTTTTCAATTTTTTTTAATTCGTTTACTTCTTTAAATCTTTCTTGGTATCCTCGAAACATTTAAAATTGCCAATTTGCTTTAATTTCTGTAATTTTTTAATAATTTCGTTTTATATAAAATATTTGCAACTTTTATACTTAAAATGCCTAAAACTCGTAAATTTTCTGAATTACTTGCATATAAATAATTCATAAACTCTATATGCTTAAAAAACCGTTAAAGTTATTAGTTTATTAAAAATCTTTAAATTCTTAAATTAGTAATCGTGTGCGTATCCACCGCAAAGGTACTTTGAAAAAAACACGATTCTAAAATAATCCGCTACAACTGTCTATAAGCCCTTAATTTCTCTAAATCCTCTAAATACTTTAAAAATTTTAAATTAATTCGACAATTTTACAAAATTTTTCCTTGATTTGATTAAAGTCAAATTTTTTAAATCCTCTGGATTTCATAAAATCTTTTAAGTTTCCTCATATTTTGTAAATTTAAAATTGAAATAATTCTTTAAATTCTAAAAATTCCATAAATTCTTTAAATTTTTTCTTTAAATTGTTCAAATTCTAAAAATTTTATAAAATCTTCAAATTCGTTTAATTCTTTTAATTTCTTAATTTGTTTTAATTCTTTTATTTCTTTAATTTCTTTAAAATTTCTAAATCCCTTAAATTCTCTAGATTCTACAAAGTCTATAAATTTTTTAAATTGTTGAAATTTCTCTTAATTCTTTATTCTTAATTATTTAAATTTGGCAATTCTATAAAACCATTAAATTCCCTAATTTCTCAAAATTCTTTAAATTTTACAAATTCTATACAATTTTTAAATTTTTCAAATTCCCGCATTTCCCAAATTTTTGAAATTCTTAAAATTTTTAAAACTCTTCAGTTTCCCTAAATTTATCAGTTCTACCAATTCTTCCCTTCCCTTCTATAATATGAATGTTTTAAATTCTCTATCAACTTTTTAAATTCAGTAATTTCTGTATATTCTCTAAAGTCCTTTAAAGTCGTTAAATTCTCTAAATTCTTTAATTCGAACATCTCATAAAACTTTTAAAAACATCTCCTCTAATTTCTTCAAATTCTATCAATTCTACAATTTTAAATTCTTCAAATTTTTGTTAATTTTTACAAAATGTTAAATTCTTCAAGTTAAAAAATGTTAATTCTGTAAAATCTTAAATCTTTAAATTTCTTAATTTGTATAAATTCTTTAAATTCTGTAACTTCTATAAATTTTCTAAATTCTTCAAATTCTGTAGATTCTTCAAATACTTTAAATTCTCTAAGTTCTTTAACTTCTTTAAATAAGTTTACATTCAATAAAGTTTATAATATCAAATCTGTAAATTCCTTAATTTCTTTAAATTATTTCAATTCCCTAAATCCTTTAAACTCCATAAATTCGGTAAAAATGTAAAATTCTTTAAACCTCTTAATATCTTTAAATCCTACAATTTTTTTACATTGCTTTAATTTTTTTAAAAATGCAAATTCTTTAAATTTCCTTATTTTCTAAATTCTTTAAATTGTTTAAATTCGACTAATTTTACAAAATTTTTAAAATCCTTAAATTCTATAATTTCTTAAATTGTTTTATGTTTAAAAATTCTAAATTCTCTAAATCCTACAAAATCTATTAAATTCCCTTAATCCTCTTAATTCTTAAAATTCAGCAATTCTATAAAATCTTTAAATTTCACAAATTTTTTCACATACTTCAGTTTCTCTAAATTCTGTAAAATCTATCAATTCTAATAATTGTTTTCTTCCCTATCAATTCTTTAAATTCTCTAAATTCTTTAATTCAACCATTCTATTAATCTTTAAATTTCTTAATAGATTCTTCAAAAACTTTAATTTCTCTAATTTTCCGAGTTTCAATAGACATCGATATACTATATATAGTATCTATAAGCGCTTTAAATTTTTAAATCCTTTAAATTATATTATTTCCTTAAATTGTGTAATTAAATCCTTAAATTTCTTAATTCCTTTAAATTCTCTAAATTACTTAAAATCATAAACTTTTTCAATTGTTGAAATATTTTAAATTGTTTAAATTCCATAAACCTTTCAAAATCTACAAATTCTATCAAATTTGTAAGTTCTTTAAACATCTTAATATCTTTAAACTTTACAACGTTTTAAATTCTTCAAATTATTTTAAAGTATTTAAATTTAAAAAGAAAATGAAATTCTTTAAATTTCCTTAAATTCTAAAAAATGTTAAATCTTTAAATTCCTAAGTAAGTTTGTTCAAATTTCTTAATATTTTTACATATATTGAAATGATTCTTTAAATTCCTCTAAATTCCATAATTTGTTTTAATTCTTTTAAGTCTTTAAATATTTTTAAATTTCCAAATTCCTTAAATTCTCTATATTCTTTAAATTCGGCAATTCTACAGAACTTTTAAATTCCTTAATTTCGTAAAATTCCTGAAATTTGTCTAATCCTTCGTTTTTTTTTAAATGCTCCAGTATCTCAAATTTTTTAAATAGTTTAAAAATGTTAAATTGTGCGACAATTCTACAAAATTTTTCCTTAATTTGTCTTTAAATTTTTAAATTCTATAAATTCTTTAAATTCTCTAGAATCCACAAAACCTTTCAATCCTTTAAATTCCTAAAATCCTTTATATTCTCTAAATTCTATCAACTACATATATAAATTATTTCAATTCAGCCGTTTATTAAGTTCGACAAAAACTTTGAATTCTATAAATTGCTTAATTTTTCTAAGTTCTGTAGATAATTTAATTTCTACAAATTTTATATTGTAGAATCTTCAAATTCTTTTAGTTCCTTAAATTCTTTAGTTTGTTTTGAGTCTTTCAATTCATTAAATTTTATGAATTTTCTTCCACAAAATCTTTAAATTCTCTAAATTTTTTAAATTCCTAAATTCCTTTAAATTTTTTTCTACAAATCTTAAACAATTTTTCTTTAATATATTTAAATTCTTCAATTTTTTAATGTTTCTTAAATTTTTATAAATAATTTTTTAATTTCTATAATTTTTTAATAATTTCATTGTATACAAAATATTTGCAATTTAAATTCTCAAAAATACTTAAAATTCCTAAAACTCGTAAATTTTCTGAATTACTTACATATAAATAATTTATAAAATCTCTAAACCTAAAAAACCGTTAAAGTTATTATTTATTGAAAATCTTTAAATTCTTCAATTTTTTCTGAAACTCTTAGTATTTTATATACTCTTGATTAGTTTTAAAAAAAAATTAAATTTATGAAGTTCTCAAAAGCTTGCAACTTCCTAACTAGATTATTTAAATTCTCAAACTGTAACCATGATCTTGATCGATTTTTGAAACAACTGAATGTAACTTGGGTAATGGCGTACTTGAATTGGTTTAAACCTCTCATCTAAATGTAGTTCATCGCCCAAATGCTCTGCAGTTACAGTTATTGTAAGTTAAAAAAAATTCCAAAAAATTAGACTACTCAACAAGGCCTGAGGCATTAACGCCCGAAAAAAGGCCGAATTAGTGCTTTAATTCACAATCAATATATACTAGCTAAAATCGTAGGGTCTTATTTCACTTTCACCACTAAGTAAAAGTGACTTTAAAATATTTTGGGAAAACCTTCTCCATTTTACTGAAAATGGAAATTTCCATTCTAATTTTGAAATTAAATCTTCTTTTCCAGAATATTCTAAAATCCTAATAATTAAGGCACTCAAATTACTATTTCTAATCTTTTTTCTTACGTTAATCAATTAAGTGTTCCCCAGGAAACCTTATCAGATTTATTCGAATATCACTTAAAAATTATTTTGACATTCCTAGGTCCTAGAGCCAAAATTCCATTGATAAAATAGAAATTTTATCGATTAAAGTCGAAAAAGTTACACGGGTAGCCCAAAATAGACATTAGAGTTAAACGAGGTTTTCCTTTGTGAAATTGTTATCTGTACATGTATTTATATGGTGGTAGAGACATATTTAGTTACATTTTCAAATTAAATCAAGTGTAAATCTATATAGTACATAGGAATTTTGTGGAATTTACATTGTCTGAAAACGGTAAAATCTCTCATCTCATCACATTTTTTTTGTGTAAATCTCTGTGTGTGTTAAAGGATTTCGAATTTTTGCTTTGATGCATGATTTTGAATATTTTATGACACTTGCCAAAATGTTTAACGTAGTAACGCTCTAATATTAAATTATACAAACAAAAATATTTCATGATTAAATCGTGTTTAAAGAGATAGCCACCATATTTGTGATTTTGTCAATATTCTAAAATGTTGATTAACATTTTTTTATATGTATGTACATACTCATATACCATATATCAATGTCATATCCCTTACTGTTTATCTATTTGAACTTTTACAACGGTTAAGACGAGAGAGTGAATATAATGCAGCAATAACCTCAAGTGCTAAATCTTCAGATAACAAACAATATTTGATATTTTCCTGCCATCTCATGTTTAACCATTAACCTTAAGTTGAAATAAAGAATGAATACATCTTATGTACATAATATACAAACAAAATTGTTTACCTGTGATCCTGCTACTAATGATGATGGTGATGATTCTCCAGCGCACTATATTCCATTCAATTCTGTATTTAAAATTAAACGTCTCTGTAGGAAATAATTTGTGTTGCTGTTTTTGTGTTTGATGTGTTGTATTCAAAATTAAATAAATGGCGGAATATGAAAAAAAAAAAAAATGTTCGTGATAATTTTTAATTAAGAGACAACGAGGAATAATAAAATTGTCCACAAAAGTTGAATTTAAATTTGTTAAGTGCGCACGTGACATATTTTTGCACGAAATGAGTTTAATTTCGGTTATTATTGTGCGGGTTGGTAAACGAATTAGGTTTTTACGAAAAGTTTACTTTGCAAAGAACCAAATAATTATTCCATAACTATCCAACTTACCCTTATCCTACATTACAGTACATTTTTGCCTTATTTACCAAAATTGGGTATTGGGAAAATCGATATTAAAGTTTTGACACTAGAGAATGTTTAGATTAAAAAGAAAATATTTTTATATATTTTATAGCTTTCGATTAGCATCAATAATTCAATTTCGAATTAACTCAACAATAGACAAAGAACATAGACTTATATCAATAACTTCCGGCCGCATAAAATTGACAAAAGTTGGTTCACAGATAATGAGTTTAGCCAATATAATTCAAAAGAGTGGAACTTCTATTATTTATTTTAGTGCTATCCCAAAGAGTATGACACGAATTTGGGGGATGTTTTTATCCTAAGTACACTTTAAGAGTTCAGTATGTTCCTCTGAAGGAGGAGGATAAGAAGAATCATATGGAAGATAAACTGTGGCTATGACAGAACTCTTAGAAAAAATTTTGTCATTAGAAATGTTTAGTCCACAAACCGAACCTGTATGCGATCCAGTAAGCAAATTTCTTAATTCAAATTAAGTTGACTTGCTGTGATTTATGTTTAATTTGAAGCGTGAAAGTCATGTTAACATACAAGCAAACGAAATGTAAAAGAGGTCATGGTCCAGAGATAACCTTAAACAAGATTCCCTTAAGAACATATTGTTTCAACCCTTGATCGAGATCGACGACGGGCTCAGGTTGGACAACTTCTTTCTCATACGTGGCGGTTATGCTTACTAAGGCATTTTGCTTTCAGCACACCGCCAGATCCGAGGAGAACTCCTGATGAGATTCCGTCAGGACCACAACCGTCTTCTATAAGGTTGAATGTGTCTAATAATTCGTCTTCACTAATAGTAGGCGTTTAAATCAATGCGAAACTGTTGTAATTTCGCCCGATGTTAAATTGAACGGTAGGTTACAGTTGATCTCCTCATCAAATTCTCATTTAATTTCCGGTTGATTGAAATCGCCAAGTTCAATAACAAGATCTGATGGTTGTGCAACCTTAAAGATTTCCCCAAACGCTTCACAACATTAAGCATGCAGCTCGAGCATACCATATGTATTCAATGGAAGTTGAAAATAAATCAAATTCAACATTATTAGAAGAGCATCAGCGGCAGTAACCTATCTGTTTTAATTATACGACTTTAACTTATTTGTGTTGTAATTGCAAAATAAGCAATCGTATACGAAATCACAAATTGCTAGTATGCAGAAAAGGTCTACCTGTCGTTACTCTATATTGCTGGTAGCTGACCCATAATTTGCTCATTTGTGTGTTTCCGAAGCTTGAAACATGTTTTACATTTCAATATAAGTTGTCGGACCATGTTCCTGCAACCAACAATCCAATACCTTTGACGAATGATTGAAATTAATGTGTTTGCACCAACATGTAAATGAGCCTCATGTAGATACTTAATAACATTCCATGAATAAATATGATTCCTTGGTAAAATTACAGGGTATTTTATATCGTACTCACAATCTGACATCGACAGACGACCGCCAACTCGTATAATTTGATTTTTATCAATGAACGGTGTCAACATTAATAATTTGCTGTTTCGATCAATATTTTTTCGTTGCTGTAATGCATTGAATTCGGTTTTGAATGCATCAGACTGTGCCCATCTAGTACATATATTTTCAGCAATTTCCAATTCCATCACCTTTGGCGGTAATATGAATTGAGCATTAAAGGCATTTGGCTCTGAAACCTTGATGTTAAGTTTTTTACGAATTGTATTGGTATGATACCGACAGACATAACTTAAAACTCGGTAAATCTTTTGTAAAGATGAATAGTGATTAAAAAGATGTTGACAAATATTTGTAGCCACCTTGACATGATTCGATTCACACGTTTCATAATTTGACAATATTTTCACCTTGCGTTGTTCGGGAAGATTAATGTTCGTTTTGTTGGAAACAACTGGCCAAGATGACCATTCTAGTTTTAAGTATGCTGGTCCTGACCACCATTGCTCGTTATTTGCTAATTGTTGCGGGTTCAAGCCTCTTGAAGTAAGATCGGCAGGATTTAGCTTCGACTCTACGTGGTTCCAATGGGCTTCTAGTAATATTTTTCGAATATATGATGTACGGTTCGCCACAAAGTTCTTCCATCTACTTGGATGATCCGATAACCAAGCCAATACCACTTGAGAATCGGTCCAAGCATACACATTATAAGTGCTTGTTGTAAGTACTTGAAAAGTTTGGTTCCCAAAACTGCTGCGTACAATTCAAGGCGTGGTAGTGTAACCGTTTCCGTTGGTGCAACTCGGCTTTTTGCTGCTATTAATTTTACAACAACATCGCCAGTTAAATTTTTCGTTCTCAAATAGGCAGCTGCTCCGTATGCTTGTTGTGAGGAATCACAAAAGACATGCATCTCCATCGTACTAAATTGTGGTATTTTAATACATCGACCGACCTCGATAGTTTCTAATAATTTTAATGATGGTTTGATATCTTGCCAAATATCAGCTATGTCTTTAGGAAGCTCTTCATCCCAGTCAATCTTCCTTTTCCAAACCTCTTGAAATAGGATCTTGAATTGGATGGTAATTGGTGTTAGAAGTCCCAGAGGATCAAATACCCTGGATGCTTCGGAAAGTAAACTTCTTTTAGTTAGTTTTACATGCTCCGTTTGATTAACCTTCACTCAAAAAAATAATTCTGTTTTATTTACAAATTTTGCTTCGTAAAACAAAATTTGTAAATATAACGAAATTTTTGTTAAATTAACACCTGCTTTGTAAGGTTTTCCCCGTAGATTTAACGAAGCATTCGTAAATAAAACAAATTTCAATTCGTAACTCCGATTTCAATGGAAATCCAGATTTACAGAAAAAATTAGTAATGTTTGCCCATGAAATTGTAACATAATTTTAGAAGTTTCTGTGTAATAATAACGGAGCGTACTTATCCACTTTTTCATTTTACAAATAATTCTGTTATTTTTATGAACTTTGCATCGTGAAACACAATTTGTAACAACGTTTTCGTTAAATTAGCACCTACTTTGTAGGGTGTGGATTGTATAATTAATGGATAATTCGTAAATCGAACAAATTTTTTTTCGTATTCTCAATTTTTGTGCAAAGCCAAACTTACAATGAAATTTAAGTAATATTTTATGTAATTTGTCCTTTTAGAAAACAAAATGTTTATCAATTGTAAAATAGAATTGTGGACAATTTTACAAATTCGCTTGAATTAATCCCAGTAATCCCCCTATTTTAAGTTTATAAAAGTCTAAAAATTACCTTTAATAATCTAATTTTTTTAAACTTTAATATACCAAACAAATTCTGCACAAATATTCATCATTTTTACTAAATACGTCTTTGAAAAAACTTGTGCTAATAATAATACAGAATAATAACGTAAGTTTTGAATGAAGAGATCCATGTGTTTATGCGCAGCGATCCAACATGGGTTCTTAAAAAAATCTTGCTTTAGAAAAGCCTTCACTGACACCTAAATTACAAAGTGCCATACAAATATTTCTTCCAAGTCTAATTATTTATAAATTAAGGGAAGACATTGCAGTAAGATATGTTTAGCAATCATTCCGTAAAGTTTTAATGGCTCTCATCTTTACAAATTTAATTGTAACAAAACTAGAAGTGACTTGTTTACTTTTCAAAAATAATTGTAAAACTATTTGATTTACTAGTATAACTGTAAAGTATCGTTAATGCTTCGTAAAATGTACGAAAATATTTTGCAAGGAACATATTTGTTTGTTATTTTTACGAATATTTTTTTGGTTATTAAAACAAAGTCTTCGTTAATTTTACGAAATTGTATCGTAAAATTAGTCCCACTCATCGTAGATCGTACACATTTAAACGAAATTATTCATTGTGGTTTGAGCTAACAAGCAGTGAAGTTGATTTGATTACAATAAGAATAGCAGTAAAAATAATTAATAATAATAATTATTTAAAAGCATAAAAGGTTAATATTATAAAACAATATAAATAATTGTGTTATTTTTAATTTTTAAAAGTGTATATATATATATATACATATATATAAAACCAACATATATATATATATATATATATATATATATATATATATATATATATACATATATATAAAACCAACATATATATATATATATATATATATATATATATATATATATATATATATATATATATATATATATATATATATATATAAAACCAAAAAGTATTATTTTATAAGTTGGCATTAATAGACAACATTTGAAATACTTGCAAGACAAGCATATGTGCCAACGTTTTGCGCCATTAGTATTGGGAAAAAGGATTATGTTTGAAAATCTTCTTACTATCTGGCAAAAGCGACAACAGTCAACGGATGCTGAAATTGCCAAAACAAATTGTTCATCAGGTACAAGTTTCACGCCATCATCGCCTTCCATATTTAAAACAAGTTTTGTTATTTTAAAAGAATATTTTCTATTTACAATTATAGTCAGTCGCCTCCATCCCTTAGTAGAAATGATTGTGGTATCCAGATTAAAAAATTTTATGATGGAAAAGTTAATTTATTGGACAGGAGCCAGTAGCGAGATAAGATATGCAATATTCTAGTAGAGTTTTACTTAAAGGAGAAAAAAATGAAACCTTCAACAAAGCAAATAAAATCAATAGCAGAAGAAATTGTTACCGACCAAACGGCGCAGTGGTTAAAGCTGCGGCGTTTGGATCGGAGGTACCGGGTTCGAATCCCGATAGGGGTAGGATGCAAAAGGGATTTTTAATCATCTTATTACGATCGGTGATGAAGATGAACACATCTATGACCCCCTGTTGAGAATGCAAAATCCCTGGGCCGACCCACCTTTCATGTCAGCACTATAGGTTGACATGAAGCAATGCAATGTGCAAGTGGTTTATACAAAACAGGTCTATAGCCGCATCCTCGATTTGGCTAATAGTGCGTAAAGTAGGACGGTAAAAGTAAACTGCGAAAGAGTTGGGAGTACCTTGAGCCACAGAACAGATAGCAGAGATAAAAAAAAAAAGAAAAAAGAAATTGTCAATAGCAGAATGAATGATGTATCAATAGCAGAATACAGAATACAAAAAATGGTTACAATTTTTATAAATAAATAATGCAAAAAATTTATTTATTTTAAAGTAGTACTTATTTCGTTTTGTTTATTTCACAACTAGAATCGTAAACTTTATAATCCCGCTATGTTAATTCAACGAACATGTTTGGTAAGTTCTACAATAACCTTCGGTAATATCCCAGGAAAATTTGTTACTAATACAAATACTTTTGTTAATATTACAAAGCAGCTTCGTAAATTTAACAGTCCCATTGTTAAATCAACGACCGTAATCTGTAAATATTACGCTAATCTTCGTATAAACTCCCCAAAAAATTGTAAAGAGTAGAAATATTTTTGTAATTTCATTAACTAATTTCGTAAATTTTACAACTCGCTTTGATAACTGCACGGAAAGTTTTATAAATTTAACAACGAAAGTTGTAAATGATACAAATACTTCCGTAAAAACAAAATTTAGTTTACATTATTACTTTGTAAATACTACAATGGCCTTTGAGTACTAAACGATATGTTATGTACGAGTTTTTACGAAGCACGAGGAGACATTTTACAAAATATCTGAAAATTCCCGGTAATTATAAATGGTTGTAAAATTAACGAATCAAAAAATGTTTTATTAACGAATTGCAGCGTTGGCTGAAAACGAACAATTTTTTTTGTTAATTTAACCAGTGTTTTTTTGTTAAAATCACCGGATTTTTTTTTGAGTGTTATAACGGAAACATCTCGGGTTGGATTCCAGTGTAATCCTAATGTTTTATATTATGCTGAATCGTTATCGAGAGAAAGTGATTCTTCTGTACCACGTTGATCGGCGGGTATATTTGATATTAACAAGGGTATATTTGATATCAAGCTCAAATGGAGCACTAGTAATTCCATAAGTTACCGTATTTAACCTATAATGTTGAAGTGGCGTATTTGGATCGTCACGCCAAACAATTCGCTGAAAGTCACGATCTTTATTTTCAACTTTCACCTGGCGATATATTTTTTCGATATCCGCCGATATAGCAATGGAATGGTTACGAAAATGTAATAGTATGCTTGGGGTTGGACCAGGTAGTAGAATCTCGTTGATTGATACACTAGACGACGACTTGCACGACCCATCGAAAACTACACGCAGTTTCGTGGTGAGGATCACCATCACTGCGTGATGAGGCAAATAGAAATGTGGCTTATCAAAATTTAGGTCACCACTAGGAATACGTTCCATATGCCCTAGGGTTAAATACTCGTACATAAATTGACGATACTGAAGTGCTAGTTCCTTTCTTCGCACAAATTTTCGTTCCATAGATAACCATCGTCGCTCAGCACTCACCAAGGATAATCCTAGCACCTTAGATGTTTCTTTGAAAGGCAATCGAACCGAAACTCGGCCATCCTCGTCCCTCTGGGTCGTAGCCTTAAAATATTCTTCAGACTTTCTATCTTCTAATTTAGGTTGTCTTTTTTCAGTAAAAACCTCTTCAATTCGCCAAAATTTTTCTAGAAGATGTAGTTCATCCTGATTTGTTGTTGTCGTTATGTGAAATGCAAGCAAATTTTCAGTCGGTTCTTTTGTTACCAACTTTCCACCAATAACCCAACCGAATATCATATGTTGCGCTACTATCTTCGGTTGAATAACAAATTTTTCGGGTAACAGTACATCCAGAAGCACATCGTTTCCCAATATCAAGTCAATGTGTCCTGGTGTTGCAAAATTAGGATCAGCTAGTTTTAAATCTCTAACTACTTCCCATCTCGCTTTATTTATTTCACTGGCTGGGGTTTGCGTTGTTAATCTTGGCAAGATTAATGCGTCTACATTTAATACCTTCTCGTCGGCATGAATTGAAGCTGAAAGCTTTTGCTGAAGCAGCTGGTTTTGCCGCTAGTCCACTAACCATACAGGACGTCGGAAACCTTCGTAATTTAAGCCGCTTGCTAATGACTCCGTTATTAATGTCGTAAAATGAGGGCCACTTGGAATAATCACCAGCAAATGAATCAATTTGTATTCGAGGCAAATGTACATCGCCGTGCAACACTGACTTATCGAAATCAAACATTGTTTTGTTGGTTACTAAATTATTTTCTGGTAATGGGTTAACGCAATAATAATAAGAATAAAAAATTGGTAAGCCATAAACTTGTTTCACCTACTTTACATGTAGAATTAATATTTTGTACAATTGAGCTTTTACCAACTTTATGCGATGAACTTAATTGTGATAACAGATCAAGCAGTACTAAAACCTATGCGGCGTAAACACTAGCATAGCATTGAATTTCTCAAGTTTAAATTTATTCCAGATGAACCTTTTAAAGTGATCATCATTAATGGACGAATCAATCCTACTAATAAAAATCAATCATAATGGTAAGTAGGTCATCGGATCGTTGCGTTTCGTTACACCTTCCGAAGATTGCGACAATAGGGCAGGACGGCTCGATACTTCCGTAGGAAGGAGTTATAGATACTTCCGATATCTTTGTTTGTAGCAGTGACTTAGCCGCAGCGCCGGGTGGGCCCACGGTTATTGGACTCACGAGATTTCTTAAGCGTTCGAATATTAGTACAAAGTCAAAGCTATATAGCTCAGATTAAGCTTAAAGTAGACCACCCTTTAAATTTGTAAGAAAGAATAAATAGTTCCTGTTCCTATTACATATTTTTTATTAAGACTGGCCCAACAATTTCTTCTCAGTTGCTGAAGGTGAATGTCCTCAGCTTTTTAGGGATCACCACAATTGGACTCGTCTAATTACTGTATTGTAATACCAACATACCCGCCTCAGCCACCTTCTCCAACTCCACATCCACCAATGGTTTATTTGCGTATGGGACTGAATAAGGTTTGCAAAATATAGACGACGCACTTCCCTTCAAGATAATCGTTGCTTTAAACCCCTTCATAGCTGTAGGCCTTCAGAAAAAACCGATGAAAATTCCTTTGCGAATTCCATCATATAAGCAACAGCTGAATCCTCACTAAGAGCTTATACAACATCACCACACGTCATTTCACGGAAACGATCGTACCAAGCAGGTATGAGCTCATTCAATTACAGTCTACCAAAAAGAAGCATTTTCTGAATACTACGCTAAATATAAATCTCCACATTTTTCATGAAATCTGTCACCAAATTTCATATTTAAGCTTTTTCCATAAATTGGGAAGCGGCCACTTCGGCGGGCCGGAAAATGTATTTTACAAATATCACAACAAGGATTAGGTTTATAGAAAAACTATTAAATACAAAATGTTCCGAAAAAATTAAAGAATACTGAAAGTACTTAATAGACCGAAAATTTCGATGGCACCCTTCAGAAATGATGATGGAAGATGGGCTCGAAGCAGTAAACAAAAAGCTGATCTGTTTGCGAGACACCTAGAAAAAACGTTATTATTATTATTGGAGGGCCATGCGGACGATCAGCCACTTGGCACTGCGACCTAAAAGATCTATTGTGCTGGACCCTGCTTAATTATCCGTCCAGTCAATATTCAGGTTCTTAATGAACCTGACAATTCTGCCTTCCGGTACGTGATACATACTATCTTCCTGCTTATTGCTCTCCCTCCTAGATGTTTACTACAGCATGTAGTTCCGCTAGAAATACAGAAATACGGTAGCATTGGAGCCCAAGGACCTCGAGGGGGTTGTCTCACTCCCGTAAATTCCTGCTCCTGCCCCGTATTCCGTTTGATTTTACTCTTACGAGTTGCTGGGAATTACAAATCGCATGTAGGTCACCCAGCTTTACTATAGGAAGGCTAAATAAAACTGGAGGGTGCCTGGTATTCAGAGTCCGCATATTTTGTACTGATTAACCTATCAACCATTAGCGCCGTACTTTAGCCTGTGCCAAATGGCCAAAAATGTGCCAAATGACCTTAGTTACAAGTGGTTGCCACGAGGAGGCAGCACGTACACTTGCGAATTGTGAACAGGTTACCCCTTACACAATTGTACCCATCACGCAGCTGCCTAATGACAAGACCAGAACAGCTCACGTAATGCGCACCCTGAGCTGGTAGATTAATCTACTTAACTTTGGTCCCCCCCCCCCTCCAATAGACGCCAAACCACCTAGAAAAAACGTTTCAACCTTTACCTAGGTAAACTGCGAAAGAAAATATCAATCCAATGGAGAAATCTGATAAACTTCAAATACAAAATTTAACGCTGCGTGAGCAAAAAGAGGAAATTAAAATCTAAACATGAGAAAAGCTCCTGAACATGACTTAAATAATAATTATGAAAAATACCAGGATAACTTATAAGACCTTTATCTTGACATATTGCCAATGGTCAGAAATGTAATAATGCAACCAAACAATAGGAATGAATTATGGTCCTTAACCGATTCAAAAACACTCGAAAACAGATTGCAAATATACGATGACGGACTGGCAGAACGACTCCGAAAAGTCACTCATGAAGGAAATCCCTTACCATTTTTTTACCGTTCGTAAAACACCAAAAGCTCAAAATTAAAATTACTCTTGGTGACTAAGTAAAACCTTCACATGGTAAGATCACGTTACACGTGCTATCGGTAGCAAAAACCTAAAATATTCCCCTTCCGTTACCATTCCGATTTAATTGCGTAGATGCCAAACTGGAAAAATATTCCATAACTGCCCATGCTTGCCTTTTATCACCATCAATATCGAACAAAGCTACGTCGGGATGATTGAAGATGCCCAAAATTATAAGATGATCATTCACACCTATCGATGATGACACGGCTGAGTTGATGAACTTGACCAATTCGATATAAAGATCAAAGCTTGATCCAATCGGAATATACACAGCTACGACAATAACGGTCGTTTTACCAGTTTCGATCCTAGCAGCAATAATGGAATACACCTCCTCCCTTGAGATTGGACGGACCCGTGTCGTTGATGTAGCGTTGATCGGAATGTTTCCTGATTCTGATGATGACCCTGTATTTGGTGCTGTAAATTTATACGCCGCAGCCTTATTGTGATGCACTTATTTAACTGGAGATTGGCTATTCTTTATGAAACCGGGCATAAGAATTTTCGAATTCCTATACATGCGCGCTCACTAGGCTCTGATTTTTTTTTTTTTTTTAAATACTGCTCAATTTAATGATTCACGATTAAGAACCTTGTTGAAAACCAATTCAACGTTAGGAGGCACGTTTCACGAAATCAGATATTAAAGCGAACGTTTATAAGAATAATCTATGAAAGATAAATGGTGACCCTTCACCTTTACACAAGTTGTTCGTTTCTCTTATAAAGGATGTTATTGATTCTTGAGTTTTATAATACATGACATCCGATTGTGTATCATGTTTTTTGTATAAGAAAACATTTATTCCAGATGAAAAAAAAAAATCGTTGCTTGAAATACTTGTTATTGTGTTCTCCGTCTGTGTGCGATGAAACTGTAGAAAATTTCTCGAGAATTTAACCTTATTACCTTATTCATGCTGTGTTTATTTTTTTTGTATGATTTCCCGGAAAAACTTAATTATCGTTACCAACATTTTCATTTGAGAAAAAGATATTTACTTTGAACTATTGACATTGTCTATTAATTACATAAATATAAGGGTATTCTTGTCTTTGATGTTGAATTATTGGGCGTAACAAATTTATTTCGATAAAACTTTTCCGGGAATACTTTTGTCTAGTAAATATTTGCATGTGTGGGATGAATATTTTGATTACCCGTTATATTCATACAAAACATAAAATATTTTCTTGAATCAGTCATCAACCTTGCACCACATAAACCAACCCTTTTTTTATAATATATTCATTCAGCACATTTTCAATTTTCATCTATAGGTTCGGTACTATTTTCCTCCTGTTTTTCATATTGTATGAAGCATACAAAATAAATTTAATGAAAAATTTTATGAAATTTAATAACGCTACGATAATTTTATTTTTTGTTTTGTGTACATGTAATCTCCCAAAAGAGTTGTATACGTAATACATTTATAAAAATTCTCTTAGGAAATGTAGTTGGTTGCTACTCTAAAGCAAAAAACTAATTACAGTTTGAATAAAATATATAAAACGAATTACAAGCAGAGTTGAAAAATTGAAAGGAAAAAGCTTCCAGAAAAAAGCTTGGTTTGCATCTAGATAATAATGGAATAAATTTGAATTTTCGTTTTATTTACGTACAAAGAGACTGCTAGTTTAACTAAATAGACTATTTAGTAGTTTTGTATTTTGAAATAATTTTTATTTAGTTTGTCTTTATCATCTATAATAGAGACTATGACCTCGGGTGATCCTAAAATCAGCCACATGCAATATGCAAAATATTGTTGCTGTTGAATGCATTACTTGCTTGTAAATCAATGGAAATAAACACAATATAAACATAATCTATTTGTTTTATTATATTAGTTGGATTGCTTTCGCAAAAAAAAAATTGAATGGATCAAAAATTAGTTTAGCTAAACCTGCCACAAGAGTCAAATTGATAAGAAAATACACGAAAAAAAAATTATCGCAAAATTTATTTAATTTGGCTGTTGCTTTGACCAGTCATTAACAAAAACATTACCTAACTCATTTTGCTTGAAATCAATACACTTACTGTGGGTTCTCACCTAAGTAGGTTTGCGTTTATTCGCAATCTGTTTTAAATTTTTTCGCACGGACAGAATACATTCAAAAAAAATACATGTCGGCTTATAAATTTGTCTACGCAACCATAGGCAAATTTACAATACGATTTTAAAAATTGTATCTGTGCCACATCATACAAAAGATATGAACAATATTTTGACGTTCAATGTGTTTTCCCCTCCAGACCAAGTGTATCAGAAACGTACGGTTTACGAAGACTTTGGTATACTAAGGTGTTCGTAAACGTCACACTAAAACAGTACGAATATAGTACGTAATGTGCACTTTTGTCACATGAGAAGTGAAACAAATTTGCGAAGACTTGTGTATGTATTAGTAATTTAGTATGTATAAAAGTGTTCATAACGTGTACGCTTAAACGTAATGTTAACGAACTGCTTAAGCGTAACATTTACGAACGGTTTAGTGCGTATTGCCCCATTTAATTAGAATAAAACAATTTTTTTCAATCAATGTTATCTTTTATTTGTATTTTTCTTCAAATAAGCCGCAATACAAGACACAACATGCCAAACTTGTTAATTAATCTTTTTCTGAAATGAAATAAAATGTTTCAATCATAGATGAAGTACTCGAGTATTACTTAAATACCTTTCAAAATATTCATTATAATGATTTTTATATGATATTATGGATATAGGCTGCTCTTGAATGCCACGAAAAACTAACATTATTTATCACAAGTTTTTATATTTTCACAATACGACAACTTTAATTTAATTTGTACAAAAAAAAAATTGAAAATAAAACAAAGCCGCAAGATATAATTGACAGCACTGCGTATAGAGAATGTAAATGCAGTAGTGTGTTGTAATAAGAATATTTCGTAAACTGTTCGTAAACGAAATACTTTTGATGTATACATTTTTGCGCCGGGAGGGTCCTTAACTGAACATAAAAAATTGCAATGAAGTTGTCCAGTATTAAATCTATTGTTTTTATTATGATTTTTCATTGCCGTTTAGAAATGTCTAAAATGATAAAATTATTTGATAATACAAATAGAAAGTGTCTCTAACACAGTGATATGAAACAAAAATTTCCCTTTGCTATTATTCGCAATCTACTTTATGCACAGAAAATAAACAAAACGATAGAAGGTAAAACAAAAATCCCTTGTAAAATCATAAGAACAACAGATCATATCAAACTGTCAAGAAAATACTACTTTCGCAAACGGTGACATCTGTTATAAAATATGACCTTCCAGATGATGCCACTAATTGTCTCTACTAACAAAATAGAAAGCAGTCTTGATGCTAGATGTCACTACTACTGATCACCCAAAAATATCAAAAATAAATGCTACTAACCTCAACAATGATAGAAACGTCAGTTTAAATTTGTCAATATAGAGTTTTTTGGATTCTTGGCTACTATTTATTTTTCTACAAATATTTGCTTTAGAAGCCGTAGAATATGGAGTTTATATTATAATTTAAAAAAAATGTAGAAAACATTCTACGTTCCTAAATATCTGGAAATATTGTTACTTCCACAAGTTCAACTTGATTTTTTAAACGTGAAATGTGTTATTATTACCAATACAAACAAACAACAACAACAATTTTTGTTTCATGTACTTTTCACGCCCCAAAATGTACATTGACATTTGTAATAATACCAACGATTGATGATGAACTGGTTCTCTTTATTGTGTTACAATAGGAATACAAAATGGCGGATACATAGTATACAGTAGTATACCATCTAAATGATCCTTACTTATATACAGTAGTGGGTGTATTCATTTACAATGATTATACATATGTTACACCCCCCTTTCTTTATAAATTTATAATATTTTTATAATACATACATAATTCATTTATAGTTGTTATTTATTTATTATAATTTACATTCAAAGATTTAGTCTTACTGGTTGTTTTACCAGTCTACCTAATCGCTGTGATATTGACTCGTTACCGTGCTTCTTTGATCGACGCTATTTGACGTACTGTTGTGAGCAATATTCTTATTAGATTCCATATTTGATAGATTCTCATCTTGACTACCTGTTGTTATTAATGGATCATTTTCGCGATTTATGTTGATATTGGCCTTTGTTGGATGGATGTGATGAAAATTTCTACGATAATATTTGTTGTCTTCTGTTTTTACTATGACTGATCTTGGTTCATCTAATCGTCGTATTATTTTACCAGGGACCCATTCCTTTTTCTTAATTTGTAATCGTATTTTTTCATTGATCTTGGGTTCAACTGCTGTTTTGGTACTTCTATTAGCATACGATTTTTGTTGATTACGAAGACTTTTTAAATTTTCCGTTACTCCAACTATTATCCTTGGTTTTAACAACTCGTGACATATGGGTATGTGTGTTCGTGTAATGCGACTCATCAATCTCTGATTTGGTGACTCCAAATTGCTATCCCGAGGAGTATTTCGAAGGTTTTATAAGGCTTGATAAATGTCTGTATTGTCTTTCTCGCATTTTTTTAACATATTCTTTAACATTTGAACTGTTCGCTCAGCTAAACCATTTGCTCGCGGGAAATGCGGACTTGACGTTTTGTGTGTAAAATTCCATTTCTGACTAAAATCTTTAAATTCTCCCGACGTATATTGTGGTCTATTATCACTTTCTACTATTTGTGGTGTTCCATGTATTGCGAAACATTTTTTAAAAATTAAATTACTGAATGAGAAGTTGATTGTTCCAGTTTTTCCATATCCATAAATCCGGAGTAGCTATCGACTAATGCTATGTATGTTTCTGAAGCAAAATTGAATAAATCTGTTGCGACAATCTGGAAAGGTAGTTCTGGAACTTCTTTGGATAAAATTGGTTCCTTAATATTTTGTCGTTGTTTTTGTTGGAATATCGCGCATGAATCCACAAAACTGAAGACGTCATTTGTTAAGTTTTTCCAGTAGAACATTTGTCTTACACGCTTCATCGTGGATTGAATACCAAGGTGACCTGTATGGGCTGCTGTTAAAATTTTGGATATTTGACTTTTTGGTATTACAATTTTTTCACCTTTGAAAATTATGCCATGATAAACTGTTAATTCTTCCGCGAAGTTGGAAAAATGTTTAATTCCGGCGATAGTTTTGATTTATCAGTTACCTCGCCACTCTGTATTAACTGCATTAACCTGTTTAGTTGTATGTCATCTTCGGTATCCTTTTGTAGGCTTTCGAGTGCTGTTTTGGTCATTGGAATTATCAATTGAACTTCAGGCTCATCTTCGTTTTCCGGGTTGTCATTGAGGCAGTCCTTGCTTAGAGTATCGGCTATCGGAATTTCTTTTCTTTTTGTGTATACTACTATCGGATTGTACTGAATCGTTTCTAATAAAATTCGTTGTAGTCTTGCCGAAGCTGAGTGTAATTGTTTTTTGAATATCGACTCAAGGGGTTTATGATCGGTTTCTATTGTGAACTTTTTCCCATAAATATATTCGTGAAATTTTTTAACTGCATGACGAATTGCCGTGGCCTCCTTTTCTATTTGCGGATAATTTTGTTCTGCTTGTGTTAGTGCTCTTGAGCTATACGCTATTGGATGTTCATCTTGCGGGACAATTTCTCGGACCGTGACTGTTGTTGCATCGTGCACACACAAAGTTATTATTATCTGTTTTCTTATTGGAATAATTATTTGCTGTCATTTTATTTTGACTTTTTCTTACATCACTAATTTCTAAATTTTCGGAATTATGCATAGAAGATGCTTGCTTACGTGCTATTTCATTGGCGTGACATAAATTAGTTGCTTTCTGAAGCGTTAACTTTTCTTCCGACAATAAACGTTCTCTTATTTTATCAGACAAGATTCCTATTACGATTTTGTCTTTGAGTAACTCATCTTCTAAATTTTTCAAACACACATTTTAGTGGTTTTAGTCCTTCCATACTGACTGATTATTTTATTTTGCGGCGAAAAGTAGTAAATATAAAGACGGTAATAAATATTATATAACTTGTATAATATCTCGAAACAAAATTGTTTCGTGTAGTAACATCCAACTGTATTATCACTTAACCTCACTTATTTTTCCCTTGTGGTTTTTTCCACGTACAAATTATTTTAAATTTTTTTTTATTCGTTTACATCTGACACCATGTAATAATACCAACGATTGATAATGAACTGGTTCTCTTTATTGTGTTACAATAGGAATACAAGATGGCGGATATATGATCATTACTTATATACAGTAGAGGGTGTATACATTTACAATGGTGTTCGCCATGTTTTCTTTTTGTGACGACTTATAAACCAAAATCAATTCGCAAAAAAATATCCAAATTAACTCAGAATGACATCACGCTCCACGTGCTCTCAGATGTCAAACATACCTTGTCATATTTATATCATGTACGATACGTATGAATGAAGATTTTGCCATTGGCGATTGGTGTCGTTTAGCGCCGCCACCGTTTGGAAGTTTCATTCTACTTTAGTAGTGACAACTAGCGGCAAATGTATTTACCATTATACTACTTCCCTCAATCTGCTCCCTTTCGGAAAACATGATCTATGCCGTTTTCGTTTGTTTTCTGTCTTTCTATATTTACCAATGCCATATTGGTTAGAGAAATTTTGTCGTTACGGGGTTACGAGGCTTCGTAAAGTTTAAAAAGGAAATTTTGAATAAAAAAGAAAGTTTTCTTCCACAAAATAATTTTAATTGTTAAAAACTTGCATAAGTGTTGTGTGTATAAGTGTAAAAATACCAGGTATAATGGGTATTTTACCAGGTATTTGACACGCTGACTACGTGTCTTTAAACAAATTTCTGGTCGATTCTGATTAGGTATTTCTCGAACGTTTAGAAAATTTGCACGAAACTGTTCTCTTCTCAAGTCTGAAATTGGAAGGCGGCGAATGATATCATCACTTCTCTAATCACAGGAGTATCTCCTTTTCCATTAATCTTAAAAGATCACCGATTAAATGATACCATAATAAGAAATTAACCAATTGGGATTTTTTCTCTTTCGAGTTTGTTCCTCTACTTGGTATACCCAGGCAATTTCAGCCAGCTTCTTTAATAGTTAATAGCCCGTCAGCTGTAGACTCAAGAAAACGCTTTGTGAAAAATTTTCATTTCCCTGGTTGTAACAGTTCTGATTCCATTACCTCCGAACTAATTAATTTTTTGTGAAAACCCTGATTAAGACTTAGCTCACAAGCCCACGCACGACGTTCTATATTGGAGTCTGTTCTCCTTTGCACTGTACAAAGCTCGTGGTCCTGATGGAATCTTCCCTGCTGATTCACATCATAAGCCCGCATTTCTGGAGCAGCACTAGAGTTGTTTTTATACCGAAACCTGGTAGAAAGGATCGTCTATGGATTTATTGGAGATCATTATTTGCCTTGCTCCTAACTCAGTAAACAGTGAAACAGCTCTACATGAACCTGTCACTAGGAGAGAAAGATTCCTCAACAACAAAGAGTTTCTTGAAGCCACTTTTCTAGATATTCCGGCTGCTTTTGATAGTATATCGTTTGTTACGCTTACTAAAGCCTGTACCAATGTGTATGGCATTATTATTAAATGGACCGATTTTATGCTTAAGTCTCGCATTATTGATGCGGAACTAGATGGCCTACCCGTATTCTTCAAGGATGCCAAAAGCTATTCAAAGGAGCGAATGCTTTATTCTCTGGTGCCATTCTGGCTTCATTGCCCAAAACTAAGCTAATAATCTTTTATTACAGTTTAAGATAAATACTTGAATGTTTTATGCAACCTATTGCAACGAGCTCTAACTATAGTGGAGGCTTGGTGTATTAAAAAGGGGTTACACTTCAACCCGTCCATGGTTGCCGTTACTAAGTGTAGAAATGTTGAAGCCTTGTCTGTTCCCTATCTTTTTGGGAAAGCTTTGCTCCTTATGGTATTTTGGCAGTGTAGAAGAATTTTTGGGAAATCCTGGGGATTGAGTCCCAAAATTTTGATGTTTGTCTATAAATCGCTGGCTTTACCAACCGTCTCTTATGATTCCATTGTTTGGTGGCCTATAGTGAAATTAAGACTTCTTTATTAAAACTTTAACTACTTTAAACTTTAACTTTTAACTTTAACAGCTACAAAAGATTAGAGCCAAGGTTACACTTCTTCCTATGAAGTTTATTCTGTGTCTGCCTCAGTTGAACACCGTCATTCTAGGCATTGCTTGCTCTGTGGCTTTCGCCTGAGATGCATTAGCGCGTCTGCAAGTTACGAGCCCATTGTGAAATTCAAGATAACGAGACAGTTGTCGTAAGGCAAAGCACTTTATTGGTGAACCTAATTGGAGGATTTCTGTGAGTTTGCTTTTTCTTTAAAATGGACCAAATGGAGACTTACTGAACATAGCCGTTTTAAGAACCATCTCCATTGCTTGGGTTTGGCTCAAGATGTTGAAGTTAATGTCTAATAGGAAGTCGAGGGTGTAAACGTCTTTGAACGAAAACTACAATTCGGATAAGCAGGAGGTCTGGAGTACAGGCTTTACAGCTTAAATTATTAGCATTGGTTTACCAATTATATTTTACGAGTAGAATAAATAAAAATTCTTCATATAACGGTCCATGCACTTGTATATAATACAGAAGATAGATTATTATTGCTGGGTCGGCCTTCTTTATTTAAATACATTTTTTTATTGTTGTTTATCCGCAAGTATCTCAACAAAAATAAAAACAAATCTTAACCTTATTTGGAAAGTTGTTTTTAATGACGAGTGAAGTGAAAACATTTTTTTCCGCCTCGGTTCTTGGTTTTCCTTTATCTCGTTCCAAGTAAACTTTATACTCGTAAATAAATTTTGAAACAAAAAACTTTTTTTTGCTTCTGAAAATCATAAAATGAAAACAGTTTCCATTTTCCACTTTATTTATTCAAAATATGTAAGTATATATCAAAAATTATTAAAGCTAAACACAAAAAAAAAAATCAACGAGAATATGTATATTAAGTGGTATCCTCCTTTACGTGTGCATATACATAATACGTTCAAGATACCCTTATCAATTTTGGTACTTGATATACGGAAAATGGAAAATTCACAATATCAGAATTTCCTTGTTTGATTAAAAATTGAATATATTAATAAACAATTTCTGAATGGTCCAACACGGTTGCTTGTATGTACTACAACCATATATTGGTTTTGTAAATGTACTTGCTAGCAGTGCGCCACACTCGAACATGTTATTCTCGTATAAATACTTAATCGGAGTGTGAAAATTAAAAATTATAAAATTTTCACTCTGCACGTACACATTTGTAGGTTATACTTATATGGTTTGAGTTCCAGTTCTGGCGAATAATTTTTTTTTGTATTTTCTCATTTTTATACGTCTGCAGTGTATTTACATCGCTGTACAGGGTAATCTGTTCATATACCATAGTGTGAATGAATGAAATTTATTTAATTTTCATTAATAATTTCCACAGAGCTTTGAAAATTAAATTAAAAAATTGTTTAACAGCGATAATTATTTTATGTGCTTTGGTATTTACTATGTATATACGAGGGCGTGTTTTCAAGTAAATAAATACCGATCAAAATGTTATGTGAACTTTATAAGTTGAAAACCAAATAATGTATCGATAAAACTTAACATCACTCACATCTTAAATTTATTAAATAAACAATACCCTAATCAATATTCCGACTAGATGAACATTCGATGGCAACTTTTAAAATTTGGTTTAAACTCTCGATATCGAGCATCACAAAAACGATGCATCAACAAATAAATTTGCCAAAAATGAAGTACAAAAATTGTATTGGTCCAAAACAACTTTTCTGTATCCATGGTAATCGAGAACGGCTTGTCCGATTTGTAATTTTTTCGCCAAACTGTTTCTATGGTCAAGATGGTGAATTGAAAATCTTTTCAAAACCACATGGTGATACCGACGTTGACCAATATTTCATATACATATGCTGGTTAAAGGATCGAATTGGGGTTGACTTGTGGTTGACTTGGAGTTGAATTAGGATTTAGTGAGCAGTTGGGCAATTTTATATACATGCTGGTTTGAGGATTGAGTCGGGCATTGAGTTTGCGATTGAGTTGAGGATTGAATTTGTTCCTTTTGCGGGTTGAGTTGAGGTTGAGTTGGTGATGAGTTGGGGTTGCGTTTAGCTTTAGTGAGCAATTCAGCGGGGGATTTCAATTCGATTAGAGTTAGCTAGAGTTTATGTAAGTATGCATTTAGTTTTAATAAACATGTTGATTTGGGAGTTTAGTTGAGCGTGAGTTTGGGGTTGATTTAAGGGATGGGCTGCAGGTCGAGTTGAGGTTTAGTTGAAATAGGATTAATTTTAAGTTGGGAATGAGTTACAGTTGAGTTGGGTTGAGTTGAATTCATGGACGAACCTAGTTTTTCGCGTTGCATTGATTTAAGAATTGAATTAGACATTGGTTTTACTTTGAAGGTTGAGTTGGGGTTGGAGTTAGAGGTTGAGCTAGGATTGAGTTGAGTTCGTTTACACATGAATTTTTCGGGCTGTGTTGGTTTAGGGATTGAGTTCTGGATTGAATTGAGAAATGAATTGGGAGTTGAGTTGGGGCAGAGTTGAAGTTTAGTGAAGGGTTCAATTACAGATTTATGTGGGGAGAGTGCTTTGTTGAGTTTGAATTTAGCTTGAGTTGAGTTCATGAACGAATTTTTTTTCGGACGATGTTGATTTTGGATTTCTAGTCGAGTTGGAATGGATTAGTAGGGGAACATTCCAGATTTGAGTTGAAAGTTAGCTTTACTTATTCTGAGTTAGTTCTTTTCGGACCGTGTTGATCTGATGATTGAGTCGTACGTTTAGTTGAGGGTTGAGTTATTATTGAGTAGGGTGTTGAGTTGGGGTTGAATTGGAGGTTGAGTTGGGGTTGAGTTGTAGTTGAGTTTAGAGTTCGGTTGAGGGTTCAACGACCTCAACTCGAGTAAGGGTTGAATAGGGATTGTGTTAAAGTTGAGTTAGATTTGAGTGGGGGCCAAGTTGGGGATTAACTTAGGGTAGAGTTGGGGGTTCTTCGTAGTTAGACTGAGTTGATTTGAGTTGAGTTCATCGACGCATATAGCTTTCGAATCGGGTTTCAGAACAAAGTTGGCCGATCAGTGTGGAGTTGAATAGAGGTTGTGATTTGGGTTCCGTTAGCTTACATTGGGGTTGCGTGAAAGTTATGTTTCCGGTTAATTTGGTGATTGCGCTGGGGGTTATATTGCGATTGAGTTGGAGGTTGAGCTGCCAATTGAGTTAGTAGGTTCAGTTAGGGATTGATTTACAGTTGAGTTATTTTTAAAGACGGAAGTCTTTCTTAATTTTATTAATTGGCAATTACGTAAGAGAAGTTAGCATTTTCATTCCGAAAAAACTACTAGTATGTGTTTAATTCCATCCAGAAATATCAAACAAAACAATTTTCATCCCGAGATAAAAGTTTGCACGTGCAACTTAACCTTAAAGAAGAAATATCTAACTATTTTAGTATTTTATCGAGAATTAAAAATATTAACGAAAATCGCGAGTAAGATGGCGTCAGAAAAAATAAAGGACTGGACTAACAAGCGAGGTCAAGCTAAGGGTAGCATTACACGTATCACATTATTTGCGGAAAACATGAATAAAGATACCAGGGCGAATGAAGTAACATCTCCTTTAGAATTATTATAGCGTGCGTTTAATGTTTTTGAAGAAGCCGATGCGAAACTAACTGCTTTAGACTGCGAATCAGAAATAGTTGAAATCGAGTCGAAATATTTAAATTTAAAAGGTTAAGTTTAATGAGTTTCTAGCTACTCGTGGTACAGCAAGTGTTTCAATACTCGATCAGTTTAATGAAGTTATGGCGCGTACAACGGCACAGAACGAATTTTTATCTAAATTTACAGACACAGTGTCTACAACATTAAATCAAACCTTCCTGAATCAATCATCAGAAGAACCGCATTTCACTGCAAGACTTCCAAGGCTACACGTGCCAACTTTCGATGAAGATTATAAGGAATTCCAAAGTTTTAAGGATTTTTTCACGGCATCCGTTCATAACAAATCATATCTTGCAAATGTTGAAAAATTTCAATATTTAAGAAGCTGCCTGAAGGGAGAGCCTGCTGAGCTCATACGACACTTGAATATATCAGATGCAAATTTTAAAGCTGCGTGGTCTAAAATTTGTGATCGCTACGATAAAAGGAATATTGACATAAGCCATTTCATACAAACATTCCTTGATATACAACCTATAAAAAAATATCCGCTAAGAAATTAAGAAATATACACAACGTTGCTGATCAGGTTATTCGTGGGCTTCAAGCCTTGGGGACGGAAGCCGAAACGTGAGATCATTGGCTATTGCATATCTTGCTAATGAAAACTGATGCTGAGACGCAGCAAGCCTGGACATTTTCAATTGATAGTAATAAGAATCCGACATTCGAACAATTTCTACAGTTCATTAATAAACGTTGTAATGTCCGACTCCCATTTAAAATTGGCATGCCAAACCTGGGTAATACTTATACAGCTGCAAAACATCGATTATTGGCCATGAAGCGCAAAATGACATCAAATCCTATTTTCGGACAACTATATCGCAAGTTTATGAAAGAATACGAGTCAATAGGGCACATGACCAAATTATCTGTTGCAGAACTAGCCCAAGAGCACGAAGAAATATAGTATGCTATTTACCACATCACGGCATTTAGAAATATAACAGCGAAACAACGAAATTAAGAGTTGTGTTCGATGGGGCATGTCTATCTTCAAATGGAGTATCACTCAATAACAAATTATTGGTCGGTCCTATTGTTCAGCCCTCTTTGTGGACAGTATTGCTATGGTTTAGACAATTTCCAATTGCATTATGCGCTGACATTGAAAAAATGTACAGACAAGTCTTAATCGATCCCAGCCAATGCAAGTACCAACGAATTCTATGGAGAACTTCTGAAGACAAACCAACAGATACGTACGAATTGAGAACCGTGACTTATGGTACATCAGCAGAATCCTTCCTATCTACGCGAGCATTGTGTTCAGTGGCTGACGAGAACGAGCAAAAACTTCCCACAGTCGCAAAGGTGATTAAGCAAAATTTCTACGTTGACGATCTCCTCACTGGTGCCAAGGACGAAATTGAAGCTGCAAACTTGAAATCCAAGTTGATATTAGTGTTACAAAATTATGGATTCCCATACGAAAATGGAAATCAAATATACAGCACTTGGCAGATCAATCACAATCTATTTCATTTTCGGATCAACAGAACGTAACACATGTTTTAGGCTTGATTTGGGATCCAACCAATGACTATTTTTACTTTAATGTGAATATTCCAACGGAAAATATTTGTTCGAAAAGAGCCATCCTATCCATAATTTCACGAATTTACGATCCATTGGGTTGGTTATCCCCATTCATAATCAAAACCAAATTATTGATGCAATATTTATGGCTAGCTAAGGTAGGTTGGGACGAAAACATACCAAAAGAACTGCAGAATCGTTGGAGCAATATTAAGTCTGAATTCGAATACATTAAGCGAATCAAAATACCAAGATGGATTGGTCCAATTTTCAGCAATATTGAGGTACACGGGTTTAGTGACGCTAGTGAGCTGGGCTACGCCGCTTATATCTATTTTCGAAGTCATTCCAATGATAAGATCATATCCAACCTGGTAACCATCAAGAGTAAAGTCGCACCAATCCAGTCCGTAAGTCTTCCTCGACTTGAATTGAAGGGACCCAAATGGCTTTATACGCACGATGCCCTGGCCAAAGGTATTCGAAGTAAGGGAAACCAAAGAAGATCAACGTTCGAACGTAAGTGGTTTACAACTAAATACGAATGGAGATATCTGCATGCTTGATGAAATGATCGACAAAACAGAAAGGTGGATGAAGTTAGTGAGAATTTTATCTACCATACTAAGGTTCATTTCTAACTTGCGCAACCCTGAAGCTAAGAAATCCGGATTCCTGACCATAGAAGAACTGAACGAAGCCGAATCTACGATAATAAAGCATATACAACAACAAGCGTTTTCCTCCGATTTAAGCAGTCTAAGGTCAGGCCAGCAGTTGAAATCGAAATCAGCATTATTGATGTTATCTCCGTTCATCGATCAAAGGGGCTTGTTAAGAGTTGGTGGACGATTAAGAAATACAAGTTGCTCCTAAGCGATAAAACACCCACTGATCATCCCAAAGGGCCACAAGGTGTCGATAATGATTCTCAATTATTTACATGCAAAACAATTGCATCCGTGGCCATCACTACTTGTGTCACTATCCAGCCAAAAATATTGGGTCATAGGAGTACGTCGCCTAGTTCGAACTGTATGCCGTAAATGCGTCATATGTTTCCGGTATTCACCGTACACCTCAACCCAACTAATGGGTAGCTTACCAAGTCAAAGAGTTACTCCTTCTTCAATTTGTGAACTAACCCCATCTGAATTTAAACACAGGAAAAACAACTTATAGTTTAATTTTTTAACATCTTTTAATAGTCTAGTTTGTACAAAGGTGTCACTAATTTTTAATAAAAGAAACATTAACAAAATGAGAGATGTTACGATCCTTATATGGGGCATTCTCTGTCAAATCTGCCCCTCCCCGCATTTCAATTTTTGAGATAAATAAATTTTTTTGGGCTTAAAATTCTCGTTAACATGTCTACATTTTAATGCCGTATGTCGTTTTTATGGGGTCATTGGATTTTTAAAATGGCGGACCATATCTGCTAAACAAATCTCGTATTTTTAATTAAATTGTTAAAAAAACGTAATTTTAACTCTGTTAATTTACTCAAAAGTGGTTTTGGAGTCACTGATGAAACATTTTTTTCTAGTTTTAAAAATTTCAAGATGGCGGATCCAAGATGGCCGCCAAAAGTGGCAAATTTTTCGACGTTCATGAAGATCGATGGAAACATGTCCTAGCAGGTTTTCGGGATCGCTGATCACGAATTTGAGGTCAAAATTTTAAAATTCAAGATGACAGAACCAAGATGGTGGATCGAACATGGATGAGTACCAAGATGGTGGATCGAACACAAGGAACCAATTTTTCGATGTTTATGAAAATCAATAAAAACATGATCTATGGTGTTTTCTCTCCAAAAAGCACCAGATTCCCGTTAGTATTTGTTATTTTTAAACATTTTATTTAAAATTTCTAAAAATAAAAATTTTTATGCAAATCTGGTGCATTTTGGATAAAATTTTTAAATTCTGACGTCAGATTCGTGTTCAGCAGCCCCGAAAACCGCCTAGGTTATGTTTTTATAGATTATCGTTAACAATTTTCATTATTAAAAATTTACCTTTTATGACAGCTATCTTGGGTCCGCCGTCTTGAGTTTTCCAATTCTAACCCTAAACTCATCATTAGAGATACCGAAAACAGATAGATCAGGTTTTTCTTGATTTTTTTGAACATCGTAAAATTGGTCCTTCCTTCGGCCATACTCGATCCACCATCTTGGTTCCGCCATCTTGAATTTTAAAAGTTTGACCTTGAATTCGTGATCAGCATGAACGATCTTCATGAGCCTTGAAAAAGTTGCCACTTTTGGCGGTTATCTTAGATCCACCATCGTGGAAATTTAATTAGTGACTCCAAAACAATTTTTTGAAATAAGATTTGTTTAGCAGATATGGTCCGCTATTTTGAAAATCCAACGACACCATAAAACTCCCATACGACATTAAAAAGTAAATAAGAAAAAGGTTGATTTATCACAAAAATTGAAATGCATAGGGGTAAATAGGCAACCAGCCAAATAAAAAATTTTGAGTATCGTGAAAAGGTAAATTGATGGTCTAAGATTACTTTAAACTAAATTAAGAGACCGAAATTGATCTGTTCAGATTGTTCAACTTTCTATATTGGACAAACTGGAAGAATATTTCTTCAAAAGTTTAAAGCACATACATATGTATATAATTATTTCATTCATTGTAAAACATAAATTCATTGTCAGCTGTATTATTTAGTTTGGATATGATATTCCATTTAGTTACTCCCGTACATAAAACGTGCTTCAACCATGGTATCTTAGCAATTTAGAAAAAAAATGTATCATGCAATTTATTTTATGAGTTTACACCATCATTTTGGAAAGGTTAAAAATATCATTATAAACTGGATGTATAATTCATAACTCGATATATAGCCGAGTATTTTATGCACATATATTTACAGTAAAGAAATAGAGATAATGTAGAAAATGGATTGGAATTTGGCGTAATGATACACTACAAATATACTCGTACACATATCATGGACGGAGACCGACTTTAAAAATACAAAAATTTCGTGATACATATTTCCATATGTATACATATAGTTCGTTATATTTTATGTCCGAACATAAATAATTTGAGTTTTCAATTTAGTTTCGTTACAACGTACAAAATTACAACTCAATTCAATTTGCATTCATGAGCTGACTTTTGAATGAAAATTTTCAAGGTGGAAATTTTTATTTTTATTTACTTTTTATATTCGAATTAACAAATGTAATTGATAAAATGATACAAACGAATACAGTAGTAATGTAGGGGTAGTTGCTAATCCAAAATAACAAAAAAACAGTTAACACTTTTATAGGCATCAAAAATTTAAATTACCTGTTATTCAATTACCTTGCTGGTATTTGGTTAGGGTAGTTTTAAGGCCATATCAAAAATTGTTGGCATTCGCTCTAATTAGGGGGACCAAATTAAAATTTAAGACGTCGCAGATTTTTTTCAGAATACTTGTAACATTTCAAATTCTGCTGAAAGTTCCACCAATTTGTAAATTGGTGAAAGATTTTGGTTGGATTGTTGGTTGTGGTTATATTTTTTTATAATATATCGCATTAAAGTATTTTTATTTTATTTCTCTATATTCATATTCTATGAGAGTTTTAATAACAGTCAATTGGGTTTAAATGTATTATACAAACGATATAGAACATCCACAAGAAGGTTTTTTAAATATATTCGGCAACATTACAACAGTGCTGCGTGTGTTATAATAACGATTATAAGAAGACGAAAGGGAAACTGGCCAGTTTGACTGCAAGAAAATTATTGTTGACACGATGCAAATGGCATCTTTCCCAACCACAAAATTCAAAATATTAAATGTTTTTTTGTAAATGTTAAATCGAACATGCCATTTATCAACAAAATTCAAAATTTGATGGAAAACTTCAAACGGAAAGTTTTAAATGTTGAAATTGAGGTAACTTTTTGACGAATTACTGAATTTGATCAACACATTTCCAAATACAAAAACAAACTGGAAAACTTTGGCATTGACACAAGATTTTTAAATCACTTTTTTAAAACGTAAGCTCGATTTTTTAAAAATTCGCTGAACTTCAAGTTCAATTTTTTACTGTAAATAGAAAATTTAATACATTGCTTAACCAACAACGACCTAACCAACAACGACCGGAAGTTATAAGTGTGAGACCTAAATTCAGTTTGCCTTATTTCAATAAGGCAGGTATTCCGAATTTGAAAATGTTAGCCCAAACCGAATCAATTATTCAAAACATTAACAATTAACACCAATGTGATGTCGTGCGATTTAGTATTTGCAAGTTTTTCAAAAAATTGTATCAAGAAATTGCTGTTTAGGCATGAAGGAGAAACATTTACGAGAATTGACTCTGGAAGCTAAGAATTTCTTGAAAAATAATCAAAATATCATTGTGTTAAGTGCTGATAAAGGAGGACTATGACGCAAAAATTTTGGATCTACTACAGGACCAAAATAGTTTTGAAATGTTTAATAAGGATCCAAAACTTCATATTAGAACTTTAACAATAAAAAGATTAGAAAACTATTTTCAAATAACTTTATAGACAAGGAAACTAAACAAAAACTAAGCACCTATACATCAGTGGTTTTATGGACTTTCTTAATATTTAAAGACAATCATCCGCTGAGATTCATTGTATTGTTTATAAACAGCCCCATACACAAGACATCTAAATATTTGGCTGATTTGTTGAAAGTAGCAACTGATGATCTAAAATACAACTGTAAAAATTCGTTGGATTTAGTTGAGTTTGTTAAAGAGCAGATTATCCCACAAAGTGATATATGCTGCGATACTAACATTCGCAGAACAGTGTTTTTAGATATTTTGGAATTTTGTTTAAAATCAGGATACTTTACAGCATTTGATAGTTTTGCTCGACGCAATACTTAGTTCCATTAAATTTAATATTCTGTTTGTTAAAAAATATGTCGATAACCATGTTGTTACGTGTCCCTGAAGATAAAATCAATGAAGTACTGCCGAAATTTAATTGTAATTATTTTGGCCACAAATTAACTTTGGAAATAGAGGCAAAGAACAAATTACCTTTTCTGGAAACGTTACTGATCCTTAAGGAAAATGGTCAAATTGATACTGTCTCGGTTTATACAAATTAACCGGATCAGATCATGTTTCATGAAACGACAAGCAATAAAACCAACTACTTGGAACAAAATTTTGATTCAAAGACTAAAAATTTGTCAATTTTTTGTTGTTACTGTCAATGTAAACTTTGATCTGATCCTGATCTTGACTATACGTCAAGAAATGCAGCTAATAACACCAATTATAATAATATTAATGTAGTTAATCGCAACGCCGCTGCAAACCAAATTTTATCATACAAACCCGAGATCTATGTGCAAGGCCTTAGTGAGCATATTGCCAAAGTGTTACGTAATGAAAAAATTAATTGTAAAATTACTCTTTCGGCAGCTCAATCCACTTGCGAAAAAAAATTTTTTAGTCGACTGAGTCGCTCCGATCCAACGTAGCGTATTTGGTTCCAAATATGTTGGAACGACGAAGCAACTATTAAAAAATCGCCTGAGTCAACACAAATCAGACAGTAACGTATATCAATAAGGAATCCTCAAGACACTACTTAGTGCCAACATTTCTATAATATGGGGCACAGATTTAATTTTAATCAAGTCGAAATTCTGGAATATGAAAAATTTAACAAAAACCGCCTGTTTTTAGAAATGGCCCATATCGTCTCCAAACAAGAAATTCTAGTGATCAAGAAGAGTACACGAATGATCTCAGCAAAGTTTATTCTGGCATTATTGATAAAATGTCTAAATTATTGTGTGAAAATTCTTAACTTAAGCGTTAAGCGCTTTACTCACTGAAAAACGAGAAGAAAAATCGGATTTAAAATCTTCTGCGGTTCTTGACCGAATGTAAACGGTTGTCACAATGAGAAGCACGAAAATAAACGCAAACTAAAATTACAAATATTTATTTTTGAATCAAGTTGAGTACTTTATTTTGAAGGTTTATCGATGCCATTTATGTATGAAAAAAGATATCACTCAAATGTTCACCACGGCTGGATTTAAAGACTTCGATCCGATGGTCAAAATTTTAGGTCTTGAATGGTGGCTGGACTATCAACGTACACTTTGCTAATCTAATGGCGTTAAATCGCATGATCTTGCAGGCCAATTCACATTTCCGCGACGCGAAATTAGGCGATTTTCGAAGAACCTTGGCAATTCGTCGATATTCTCACGCGTAGCTTGAATAACTTTAACACGGTATTCAATCGAATATAACTCCATAGCGATAAATGGGAAACATTCAACTAACAAAATGACAGAAAACAAACATGGCGTCTTTGCAAAATTATTTTTTATTTTCCTGCGTCTCATTTGGACAACCCTTTGCCATAAAAAGACCAAAGAATTGAAATTCTGTCAAAAATGACCAAAAATTTGGTTGGTCCAAAACCACTTTTCTCGACGTTTGAAACTCACTGAGTCTAAAAAACTAAAAAAAATTGTCCGCCCGTCTGTCTGGATGTCTGACGTCTAGATGTCAATCCAGCCCATGTCAATCCCCCCCCATCCTGTTTCTATGGTCAAGGTAGAGATTTGAAAAGCTTTTGGAACCTGTACGTCAAGAGGGCCGGCTACCTGCCATACGAATTGAGCCAAAACACCTGATTATAGATATATTTACCAATTTGTTATATATGCTGGTATGAATATTGAATTGGGCATTGAGTTTGGGGTTGAATTGAAGGTTAAGTTAAGGGTCAATTTGCGGATTTAGCTGAAGTTGAGTTGGAGTTGAGTTGGGATTTGATTAAGATATAATGAGCAGTTGAGGTCGGTTTGAGGATTGAATTGAAAGAGATTTTGCGGTTGGGTTTGGGGTTGAGTTGGAGGCCGTTTTCGGGTTGAATTGGGGTTAGATTAGTGTTTAATGACCAGTTGAGCAATCTATATAACTGAGTGTTTGCATGTACATATGTACAGCATATGTGTAAAATATTTAAACAAATCCAGACTTCTTGACCGATTTGAACCAAACTGTACACAAATATTGTTTAAGACTTAAGAAAGGTCACCGTTAATATCTCAAGCCAAATTAGGATGAAACTTATCTATTTCTTTACGGATTTTAGTGAAATTTGCGATCCGCTTTCGAAATGGGATTCTAAAATTGTTTTTGGATGCAGGTCTAGAATATGGACGTCTGTCCCTGGTGGAGCGTCTCAAAGGTTGCGAATTATCTCTTTCATTTTCATTAACTTGAACAATGGGTATATTTGCTTCGGATGTCGAAATTGAAGTACTTTCAAACGCTGGTCTCAGTGCAGTCAGTACCTGGATGTAATGAATCTTTAAGATGACTTAACTTTAAATGGTCTTCATGAGCAAAACGAATTTGATTCCCCACATTAACTAAATATGTAGCTGGACTCGTTACTTCCACTATTCGCCCTGGTATCCATTTTATAACCGATTTTGAATTAAAGTTTTTAAACATACTCTTATCACCATTCCCAAATTTTGGTTTATGTATTTTCTCATTCTGCTCTCTGACCACGACTTCAACATTCATTGGTTTTAACAAATCAAGTTTAGTTTTTGATTTGTATTTAAAAATTGTCTCATTTGGTGACACTCCAGTTGTTGAATTTGGTCTATTTCAATACGTAAATAAAAAACTATCTAACTTTTCTTCAATAGTTAAGGAACTTTTTAATAAAAGTAGTTTTTTTAGATAATCCTTAACAGTTTGTACCCCCCTTTCGGCAAGACCATTAGAGATTGGATGATACGGGGGACTTTTACTAACCATAACACCATTCTTTTCCAAAAAAAAACTTAAAAATTTTTTTGAATCATAAGGTGGTCCATTATCCGAGACTAGCCTATGGGGAAACCCAAATATTGTGAAAAATGATCGTAGACAACTATTAACTGTTTGTGCAGATGTATCTCGTACATACCAAACTTGAATATATTTGGAAAAACTGTCGACCAAAATTAAGAATTTTTCACTATTGAAGTAGAAAAGTCAACATATATTCTCTCGAATGGGCAATTTGCTTTAAACCAAGGTATTACATGGGCTTTCTGTGCATTTGACGTCATTACACAAACTTCACAAGAATTTGCGATCTTTTCTATATCAGAATCGATATTAGGCCACCAGCAATAACTTCTGGCTAGCATTTTCATTCTCACGATACCCACATGATTTTCGTGTAACAGGTTAAGTACATATTTCTTTAATGACCTTGGAATAATTATTCGATGATACAATTATTTTCAATAACCAATTCGGATCTGATTAAAAAATACGGTTTTACATCTATTTCTGAGACATGATTAGACCAGCCAGACACACAATATTGTACAACTTTCGACAAAATCGGATCTTTTTCTGTTTCTATCGCAATGTCTTGATATTTCAAGGGTTTCGTAATCAATGTGATACGGTTTAGCGAATTGCAAAAACTATCATCAATTTCCGATTTTTCATTTAATGGTAAACGGGACAATGCATCAGAATTTTCTATTTGAGATCCTTTTCTGTATACAATATCATACTGATAAACGGATAAAATAATTGCCCATCTTTGCAGCCTATGACAAGCAAGAACAGGTAATCCCTTAGACGGATTAAAAATTTCTCTTAGCGGTTGGTGATCTGTGACCAACGTAAATTTTTGTCCATCTAAGTATTTATGAAACCGCTTCACAGCAAACACTATTGCCAATGCTTCTCTTTTGATTTGCGCGTATTTTTGTTCTGCTGAACTTAGTGTGGAAGATGCAAAAAACACAGGCATTTCCGAATTTCCATAATGCGATGCGAAAGAACGGCACCTACGCCATAAGGGCTTGCATCACACGTCAAGATTATTGGTTTAGAAGGATCATAAAAAGTTAACACTTGATTTGATGTTACAAGTACTTTACTTTTTTCAAAAATTTTAGAACATTCATCAGTCCAAAAAAATCCATTTTCCTTCTTCGTTAAATCATACAAGATTTTGAATTCTGATGACATATTAGGAATAAAACGTGAATAAAAACTTAAAAGACCAAGATAAGATTTTAGTTGTGTTATATTTTGTGGTTCTGGAGCGGCTTGTATGGCTTTAATTTTGTCAGGATTTTGACTGATCCCCTTTTCAGATAGTACATGACCCAAATATGACACAGATTTACTAAAATAGACACACTTATCTGGATTTATTTTTACATTGAAATCTGAAAGACATAAGCAAACTTTTTCCAACATTTTAGCACATGCATCAAAATCAGGTGCTCCAATTAGCACATCATCAAGGTAACATGACACGTCCGGAAGATTTTTCAGAATGCAATCCATTATACATATGTTGGAAAATTACTGGAGCCGACGCTATACCAAAAGGTAGACGATTAAATTGAAATAATCCCCATTCGGTATTAATAGTTAAAAACTTTTTTGATTTTTCTGAAACTTTTACTTGTTGATATGCCCACTGAGATCTAACGCATAAAAAATTTTGGATCCTGCCATTTTTGCAAAAATATTCTCCATTTTTGGTAATGGATATTGATCTGTTTTGAGAACTTTATTAACAGACACTCTAAAATCACAACAAATACAGACCTCTCCATTCTTTTTTGGAACACAAACTATAGGGCTGGCGCATTGACTAAACATGACCGGACTAATAATTCTATTAACCACTAATCGATTAATTTCTTTATGAACTTTATCCTTTATAGCAAAAGGAACTTCGTAATACTTACAAATAATAGGAGTACAATTCTCTTTGACTTTTATATCAGCAACAAAATCTTTAATACAACTTGTTCCATCTATTTCGAAAATGTTCTGGAATTTCGATTTTAACATATCGACAAAAGCATTGACGTTGGACCTGTTTGACTGATTAGACTGAATTGAAGCACCACTAGCACTAGACATTGAAATACGTTGACTAGACTGACTTAGTGAATTACTAACTGACACATTTTAAAACTTGATTTGCCCCACCAGAATGTGAACACGATGGGAAACGAGAAAAATTTAGAAAAAACTTACGCCAGTTTGGAGTGATGATATCCAACCAGTAGCGACCAATAAGTGGAATAAACGGCCTACTTGTATTAATTATTAGCACATCCAAAACCACATCACTGCGGTTCCGCATTTTACTTGTACTTTTATTTTTCCCATAACTTCTACTGAATCTCCGGTAACCATTTGAAGATGAACTCTACAAGGCACTAGACGTCGACCTGAAAATAAAAAACCATAAATATCTTTGGGAAAGACTGGAAATGATGCTCCTGTATCCACTTCCATTTTAACCTGATGATCTCTTATGATTACATTTAGATATAGCGGTTGCTCGATACCCATTGATCCAATATTTTGAAAATGTTTAAGTGTTATGGACATTTATCATACTTGTGTTTATTAAAACGACCGCATCTGTTGCACCTGCTTTTTGAACGTGACCTTGGACGTGATATATAAAATGAAACTCGTGCTGGACTTTTTGATTTAGAACGTGACCTTGCTCTGGAACGATGTGTTTCAGAGAAAACGTTAAACTTATTCACATTATGATTGTCGCGATGAAATAATTTTAGTTGATTATCAGCAAGTTCCACTGTAGTTGCTATATCGAACGCTTTAGTGAAATTTAAATCAGTTTTTTGCAACAATGTGCTTTGTATAACTGCATCTGATATTCCGCTAACAAGTCGGTCTCTTAACGCGTCATCATAAAAACGTACCAAAAAACAGTTGGATGTCATTTTTTTAATTCGACGACCTATTCGGACACACTTTCACTTGGTAACTGATTTCGTGTATAAAACTTAAAACGTTCCGAAATCACATTTACTTTCGGTGAAAAATGACATAGGCATCAGACGATAACGATGAAATTAACATAGCGGTTTTCTTAGTATTATCTGTAATACCGTTTACCACAAAAGAACTTTCCAGTTGTTCCACCCACTCTCCAAAAATATGAATTAACGGATTAAACTTGTCCATAATCTTTACTGTTAAGCGTATTTTACAAAAAAAAAAAAGCTTGACGTTTTGTTTTTTTTTTTTTTGTTTATTTAATTTATTTAACTATCTCACTCAATTATAAATATTTTTTATTTTAATAAATCCCATTCTCGTCGCCACTGATAAGTCGGATCGAATGTTACAGCAAGACTGCCAAACTTTTATTCAAATACAATTTATGTTAACAATATATATATATATATATATGTGTTAGTACAATGATAATATTAACAAGCGTTACATTACTTAACGAATACATACATATCAGGAAGGAACTTGCCTAATTCTCAATAGATAGATAGATTTTTACCGATTATAATGAATGAGGATTTAAAATAATATTTCTAATTCCAAAACTCTGCACTACCATTAGTAGTTTCAATACTGCGGCGTGTGTCCTCTAAACACTATATTTTTTGGCCAAACTTACCGCTCTGACTGCAAATACTCAGAAAACATAACCCAAAATTTAAAGCGAAGGATTTGCAAGAAAAGTTTCTAATGGAACTTGAATATTATTACGGAGATAATCTTGATCGTTTCGCAATTAAAATCGTCTTAAAGAAATAATTTCTCACAACCTCGTCTAAAAATAATTGTTGGGTCACATTTCCTTCTATTCTTTGGAAACGTCAAAATTCATCATAATCGGCTACAAATAGCTAAGTTATATTCTTATTGACCATATTACAGAACTTCATCCGAAAATCATTTTAGAATCCCACTTTCAACGCACGTGTCAAATTTGATCATAATCTAATTATCCATTCATATAATTTGCTAAGGGTTCAATTTGAAATTTAAAAGGTTCAATTTGGAATCTAAAAAGTTCAATTTGAAGTGTAAAATATATATGATGGTATAATTGTATGGATGGTATGTTCATATGATGGTATGAAGGTATTATCGTATGATGGTATGATGGTAAGACGGTATGATGACATGATGGTATGATGGTATAAGGGTATAGTGGTATGGTGATATGATGGTTTGATGGTACGATGGTATTATGCTGCCGTGCTAAGAAAAAAAGTCACAAGCGCCAAAAGCCAGAAAATGGGTTAGGGTCATATTTGGATTCTGCAAACAAATATCTACTTGTCTGCTCTTTTAAAATTCCAAATTTGCTTTATTAAGCAAAGTCATAAAATCCCATTATTTAGTAGTCAAGTTTCATAGTAAGACATGGCAAACAAAAACAGAAAAACTGAAATTACTCAAAACTACAAAAAGGCAAATATGACTTTCTTTCTTAGCACGGCAGTATGGTTATGGTATGATAATGATCGTATGATGTTATCAAGGTATGCCGATTGATGGTATAATGGTACGATGGTAAGATGGTATCGTGGTAAGGTGGTATATGTGATGGTATGATTCTAAGAGGTTACAATGATTTAGTGGTATGATGGTGTGACGGTATAATTGTATATATGATACAACGTAAGATGATATGACGGTAATTTTTCTATATCTATGATGATATCATGGCCTGACAGTATGGTGGTATGATTATATGATGGTACAATGGTACGATTGTATGATAGTATGATTATAGGACGGTATGATAGTATGATGTTAAGGTGGTATATTGGTATGATTATATGATTGTATGATAGTACGATGCTATGATGTTATGGTCGTATGATGGTACGAAGGTATGGTGGATTGATGGTATGAACGTTCAAAATCAGGCGTTGCATTAAAATTTTCTATAATTACATTTAAAAAATTGTAATTATAAATCCTCGATAAGTCTATAATAATCTCGGCCACGAGAAACACATTTCTTCAAAATAAATGATCATTTCACTGTAAACCCGAAGGTAGTATAAATATTCATTTACTAGGTGTATTGACATACCAGCTATTTACATAAAATATAATATGTTTTTCTTCATTCTAGTTTCTATACATATCACATACTGAAATCAGTGGGGATTAGGGGCAAGACCTCAACCGTCACTGTTTCATAAAATTTGGCTTGTCCTCTTCCTCAACATGGCTATCTACTCCTGCTAGATCAGCAGCATAACGTGGGGTTTGCCGCAAGGGATAGGTTAAGCGTGGTGACAGATAATCTCATACAAGAGCAAAGGGTTCACACACAAAAAAACGCGGACCACACATGTCTATAAAGAACCATAAAAGCTAAAACCAAGAACAACGTTGGAAGGAGGAAATTATTGGATCCAGCCCATTACTTTGACTATATTAAAAAAAATACAAATTTCCACATACCATGTTCACACTTACCTTCCATGGTACAACAATTTAACCAAAAAAAACTCAGAAGTCTGTTATGTTTATGTTTTCCTTATTTGTTCACTTATAAAACAAAAGCAAAAAGTCAACACTCAAAAAACAACAATCAAACAAACCTAAAACTTCTTTTTATCCTTTTCATTCGTTTTTTTATTTAATTAAAAGTCTTTATATGATTATTTTAAGGCACAACAATAACTTCGTTTAGTTGGCCTAGTTTACGCTGAGTGACTTTGTGAAAATTATTATTATTTTGACTATTTATTGAAATACTTAAAGCTAAAATACCCCCTTGTTACTATGAATTCCATTTGGAAATGAAAAGATCGCTAAAACAGTCTGAATGTTATCAGTAAGGCTTTATTATCCAGAAATAAATTCAAGAATGGCTTTTTACATCCTACAAACCACCACCAAAATAGTGTGACCTAATTTTTTCAAATATACATTCGTCATTCAATAGCTCGGCCCAATTTAATCTGTTTATCCTTATGTTCAATTTATATTTTCCGACCTAATTTTAAAACTCCATCCTTTCATTTGGCAATTATCTAAAGCTATACAATAACGTCAATATAAATTTTACGATTTAAAAACCATGATTCATCATTAAAAGTTTTTTTGTTTTCTTAGCCGCACATCTTTATTGTCTTAACTATAATGTACAACATTTCTATATGATTTATCGCCAATTCAAAAGTTTTCTATATGGAAAAATTATTTTCACATTGAAATTGTTATCCAATACCCGATACTGAACACCAACAAAACCGAATATAAATCACATATTATATTAAAAGTAATCAGCTTTGGAAAAATGAAACAAATAAATGGAAAATTGGACAAAAAAAAAAAAAAAAAAAAAATTGTAAAACAGAAGAAGCAAATTCTTCTAGAGAAAATGTTTTTTTTTTCTGCTCTGTTTTATATCTCTGGTTACAAAACCATAATTCCCATGTACTCGTCGTCGGATTGGTATTTTATTCGTATGCACATACAAAAAGGATGAATATGGAAAATATGCAAATCGAAAAATCTGTGTATTGGTTGGATTGGGTTGGTGTATGCGAGTGTATGCACAGAACTACAATTTTCGTTTATTGCGGGGAGTTAGGGTAGGAAGGGTTATGGATATGAGGAGTGCTGGGTGCGATTTCCTTGATGATGTACACTATAGAGGAGATTGTAATCTTTTACTGGATTTTAAAAATGTTTTGTATGTGCAGTACTTATTCGGACATAAATCAAATCAATCTACAATTATTTTATAAAAACTATTCTGTTGTACTCCCTGCTCCAATATCGAAAATTAAATGGAAAACCTTTTAGAGTCAATTAAATTGAAATTATGGATTTTATAAAATTCTTCCCTTGTTCGTTTTTTGTTTCGATTTGTAATTGAATTTTTTTATTCCATTCAATGATTGATTATAAAACTTAACTTGTGATACGGATTAAATAAAATTTAAGTTTTCCACCCTGCACATTTTCACACTCGTTTTATTGTTGCTGTTTTTTTGGGAAACTGTAATAAATTTCGAATTAATGTTATATATGTACGAGATTAATTGAAAATTGTTTGTTTTGTTTCTGAGTGATATGAGATTGGGTTGAAAACTGAAAATTGTTATACATTTAATATTGTAATATAATGACATCTTATAATACATGTAGGCATTAAGTTGAATTTAGGTAGGTGAAACTGCGACAAAAAATGTGTTTGTTTCAACGTTATTTTCCGCTTACCATTGGTCAGTGCTGAACAAAAATAACGTCTTGTTGAGTATACTTATAAACACTAAATTTTATACCTTTTACAACAACAGTATAAAAATATGCTAATTGTACATTAATTATATAATTAATGTAATTTGTACAAATTTATAGGTAAAAACTGTTGACAATGAAATATATTGATATTATATTTGGTAAACTGCTAAATGACGTAATATAGTGCATAGTGCATCCAGTATCTAATTTCTGCAAATTTATAAAAAACTGTTCACAAGGTTGAACATAGTCCGCGGATGTATTGATTAATCTATATCCGGTAGCTGCTGGAGCCTCTAGCCTCATCTTGCCTTGGCGCTCTTCTTCTAGGTATGCTATCACGCCTATTAGGATAAAGCCAACTATGATATATGTCACTGCGTAGTGGTGCACATCATGCTTTGATACATTTACACTAGCTTCTTGTAATTCAGCTATTTTCTTGTGGAGAACAGTAAATTCTCCTTCATTTGGAACTTCCTGAAGAATAGTTGTATTGTAGAGGGTCGTCCAATTGGTCGATAGATTGACTGCTGGTAGGAATGATAAATCTACTCTGCTTTTGATGGTTTTGTGACTTTTTATTGGAATAGTTAACGTAGTCACGTCTTCCCCGCAAACTATAATGGCTGGTTGTGGATGTTGCGATGAAAACAACCAGTTATTGTTCCTAAGTTTGACCCAGTTGGTTTGTGACTTGTCTGTCTTTTGTTTCGCTGTCGCGCAATTATTTGTTTTCGTTGAGATTAACAATTGAAACTCACAAATAGTGTTGTTGAAATAAGCAGTATGCATTGGATGCTGAAGTATGCAGATATAGCTAGCTTCAATGAGCTTGCAATGATGGAACTCATAGCTGGATAGCATGTAGTGCTGATCACGATGCATTGATGTTTCCAAGTAATCCATTGATGGTTGTATGAAGGTAGCACTTGATGTTGGGAATGATAAGGGCTTAGACAATTGATATTTTTCCTTGGTTAATAGGGGCAGCTTTAGCTCCAAAATAACATATTGTCCATTCAAACGTCCCTTGCAAGATATCAGTTGATATAACGTTATTATTTGATTAGGGCCCTGATGTCCTGGCAGAACTACATCTGGTGGCAAGTGCTGTGTTATTTTGTTGATTTCCTCTGCTAACTGTGGTGGTGTTAAAATGGCAGTACTAACTACCTTATTGTGAGTATCTAGAACTGCTTCAATTAAATTCTGTTGAATCTCTTTAAATTTCAACATTGACATCAAGGCCTGTATTGCCATAGTTGTGAATCTGTTAATATTGTTGAGATCGTTCAAATGCTCATTTACTTGCTGATTAAATATCTTCCAATGCTGAATCATTTCTGCCTCGTTTTTCTTAAGCAGACTAAGGGTGGCATCGGCAATAGATGCCTGATTTTTTATGAGCTTTAGTAAATACTCCTGATTCTCCTTGCTTTTTTCTATTTCCTGTTCATAATGTTCTGCATCACGATTGTCTAGTATCCCGAATAGCTCGCTTGCTATATTTCCTACTATATTGATAGCACCTCTTTTTCGTCTGAAATTTTTGCCATGGTGGAGTAACTCGTTTCTCTGATTGATATCTGCTAAGCTGTTTTGCAGTTGATTGGTTATTACTAAGCATGTGTCAGGGATAGTGCTGTTCAAACAGAGCTGGGTCAGCTTTCTCAAGCAAGCTTGATACAAACTTAGCTCGATGTGATAAGTTGTAATGTTAAAATGTACAATGATCTTCCATTGGTTATTTGTAAACTGCACGTTTCCAGTGTATTCAAAATAGAGTCTGGGCTGATATGAAAAACTAGTTGTTCCTGAACAAACGTTATACATTGCTAGTAACCTCAATATGAACAAGGGCATTATTTTGATTCTGGTACTTGCGCTTATGTATCTACTGCGAGTTTCTCTGCTTTGTTCTTTCTCCGGAGCTTCTGCGTCTTTGATAGGGAGAATGCTTATCTTCGAGATTGGTCGTTTAAATTTGATGCCGTGACTATCCTTTACTGTCACGACTCTAGTCAGCTTATCTAATCCCGGATGCAATTCGACAAATCGCCCAAGGGGCCACTTAGTCGGTGGCAGATTATTGTCTTTAATCCAAACAATGTCATCTAGTTTGACTTCTGGCTGTTTGCAATTCCATTTTGCCCGTTGTTGAAGGCTTGATAGGTAATCGGTCGACCATCGCTTCCAAAATTGTTGAAACATCTTTTGCAATAGTCTCCAACGCTACCTTAAAGTTACATTTTCATGCAACAAATCTGGTTCTGGAACGGCGAGTAGTGAATCGCCTATTAAGAAGTGACCTGGTGTTAGGACTACTTCAGACGGATCTGCCGATATAGTTACCAGTAGCCTAGAATTGAGACATGCTTCGATTTGGGAAATTACTGTTGAAAGTTCTTCGTGTGCTTTCCCCGATTATTCGCTTTAGGTGATACTTCATTGTCTTGACTGCTGCCTCCCATAGCCCTCCGAAATGTGGTGCTGATGGTGGAATAAAATTCCATTCTGTGCCATTATTAGCTAACATTTTTTGAAGTTCTGGGGTGGCTTGTTTTATACACTCACGCTTTTCCTTGACGAGTATTGATCGAGCTCCGACAAAATTCGTACCATTATCAGAATAAATATGTTGGCATATACTTCTGCGCGCAATGAATCTTCTGAATGCTGCTACAAAGGCTATTGCAGTTAAATCGCTCACAATCTCGAGATGGACAGCCTTAGTTGGAAAACATACAAAGACTGCTATGTATCCCTTGTAGGACTTCGTGCCTCTTCCTTTAGAAAGTCTGACTTGAATAGGTCCTGCAAAGTCTACGCCCGTATGTGTGAATGGACGTGACGGTAATACTTATCCTTGAGGTAAGTCTGCCATTAACTGTAATTTGCTGGCGGATTTGAAGCGATGACATGTTGTACACTTATTTATTTCTGCCCGAATTCTATTTCTGCCGTTTGTGATCCAGTACCTTCTTCTAAGAAGAGCTAGAGTTAGCTGGCTGCCGCCGTGCAATGTCCGTAGGTATGCATCAGCTATCAGCAGCTTCGTTAAACGGTGTTTTGAAGGTAGTAAGGCGATGTTCGCAATTCTACCTCCTACTCGCAGGATTCGCTGTTCGTCAATAAATGGATTAAGCGATAAGAGATGGCTTTTCGCTGAAACAGAATCATGTTTTTGTAAACGAATAATTTCTTTCTGGAACTCCTCATGTTGTATCGCTCTGCATAATTCTTCTCTTGCTTCCTTGAGCTCCAAACCGGTCGGTACGATGTTGTGCGTCATATGGCCGCCTTGCATCCTTAAACTTTTCTTTATGAAACGTCGACAATAGCTGATGATGCGGAATATTTTGTTGATGTCCGAATGTTTTTCTACTAGCTGCACAAATGGATTAACTATTTTAGCAGTAACAGTAAACATCACATGCTGCTCCTCTCACGCACAATCAGCAGGATTTTCCTTGGTGCTTATATGGTGCCATTGTACTGGATTTGATTGTTCTTGTATTTCAGAAATCCTATTTGCGACGAATGTCTTGTATTTTTGGGGACGACCTTTAATCCACGAAAGCGTGATCATTGAATCTGTCCAAAATGACATCTCTATATCTTGGATGTGTAACGCTTCATATACCTGTTTCATTAACTTAGTGAGCAATAACGCGCCGCATAACTCGAGTCATGGAATCGACAATATGTTTTTTATCGGCACTACTTTGGTCTTGGATGCAACAAGAGTCACGTTGATATATCCATCGTTGTTCATGCTCCTAGCGTAGACGACTGCTGCATAAGCTTTTTCAGACGCATCGCAGAATCCATGTAAACTGAGCGATGATTGACCATCGAAACAAAGCCATCTAAGTATAGATATTAATTCTAATGGAGGAAGTGCAGTTTTAAAATCCTGCCATTGCGTGGCTAGTATCTGAGGTAATGTTTGATCCCAAGAAAGGCCTACTACCCAAAGGTCTTGGATGATTAGTTTAGCTATTATAGTAACTGGTGCTAACCATCCTAGGGGGTCAAAGATTTTTGAGCTCTATGAAAGTAGACTCCTTTTGATAACGTTTCTGTTATTAGACTCCGATAACGAAATGCGAAATCCGAAGGTGTGTTTTTATTGTATCATCAAGCTTAAATTCCAAGATTCCAGTATTCCGCATATTTGTTGGTACGGCGTTTAGTAGGGCTTGGTTGTTGGAAGCCCTCTTTCGGAGGTTAAAACTTCCACATCTCAGCATTGCTACGAGTATAAGCTGTTTCTGTGCTGATAATGCATCGTCGAGTGTGTTGTTTCCAGATATGAGATCGTCAACATAGAAATCAGTGAGAGGCATTTCCTTCGCGATTGGATATCTATGGGCTTCATCTATCGCTAATTGTTGCAAGGTTCGCACCGCTAAGTAGGTCGCTGCCGCAGTGCCATAGGTCACGGTTGTAAGTTTGTATTCTTGCAGCTGTTCTCCAGGAGACTTTCTCCATAAAATCCGCTGATATTCCTGATCTTCTCCATGAATTTTTATTTAACGAAACATTTTTTCTAGATCTGCTATATAGACGTACTTATATTTTCGCCAGCGTAAAAGTATGCTCATTAAGTCCTGCTGCAATGTGGGACCATTCAGCATTAATTCATTTAATGATGTCCCTGTGGATGTTTTTGCCGATGCATCGAAAACGACTATGAGTTTTGTCGTTGTACTCTCCTCCTTCAAGACAGCATGATGAGGAAGATAGTAGTGTTGGATATCTCCATCTATGCTTTCAGTTTTCTTCATATGTCCTAAGGCCTCATACTCGTCCATGAATTGTTGGTATTGTAGTGCTAAATCAGGGTTCTTGGCCAGACGTTTTTCGACTTGGAGTAGTCGAGCGATGGCTGTTTTTTTTGATTGACCGAGTGGTTTGGAAACTAGTAATTCGTTATTAAACGGAATTCTTACCTTATAACTTCCATCGGTTAGGCGTATATGAGTTTCGTCGTAAATTTCTTCACATTCCTTTTCTTCTTTTGTATGATTTCTTGGTTTATGTACTTCCTCGATTTCCCAAAACTTTTTTAATTGATTGTCAATCTCGTTGGTGGTTACAATCATTGTTTGATACATTGCCATATTGACACTAGCAGATGTATTCCCAGTAAAAATCCATCCCAGTTTGGTTTGTTGTGCAATAAAGGCTCATTAGGTGCACCTTTCATTAGATTCGGCATTATTATTTGCCCATAGTAATTTGCACCTAATAATATGTCAATTGGACCGGGTTCATAAAACGTTGGATTTACCAAATAAGATTTTTTGTATGGTTCCAATAATTTGGTCCAATGACCTTATCAGGCATGCTCCGGTTATGTTCTTGAACACCACAGCCTTCATTTTGTTCTTGAAATTTGAAGAAAACCGTGGACTAATGATGAACTCTACTGATGAATGCCGTACCGCCTTCTGTCTGATCCATTCCGGCGATGTCTGCTTGAATCGGTGTTCTTGTAAGATTGCGATTGTTTGCTAAATCTTCAGTTATGAAGGTGCCTTGGGAGCCTGGATCAATTAGAAGACGGACCAAGTGTTCTTCATCATTACATGTTATTTTTACCATGGCGGTAGCTAATAAAATGCTACCTTGCGCAGCTTTATTAGCTGTTTGTAAGGTTATTTTTGCAGGGGTTTCTTTCGGTTATTTGGTTGCCTTTTCGATATTGTGGAGTAGCATACTACCTTGATCAACAAGTTCTCGGAATAACCACCATGTGGCGTTCCCATCGTTCCGATTTGAGTTCTGTTTTTTTTGTTAAGTTGGTACATCTATTGTTGATATTCCCTCTAAATCTAAGCGTCATAGCTTGACATTTGCAAAAGTTACGTAGTCAAGAGTACATCTATCTCTGTGGGTGTTGGCGATTTTTCCATTATTCCCTCTCGGCTGCTGAAACGCGTTCCCCGTAATGGTTTTTTAACTCGATTGAACAGAAAGAAGTCACAGGGAGCCAAATCAGGTGAATTCGGTGGCTGTTGGATGGTATTTGTATAAAAAAAGATGGAATATAGTGCATAGTGCATCCAATATCTAATTTCTGCAAATGTATAAAAACCTGTTCACAAGGTTGAACAAAATGTCTTTACTGAATCACCTTCAAATTAAAAATTTTAATTTATAAGAATCATGAAGAGGAAGGAAACAATAAAAAAAATGGCGATACCCAATAACAGTACTACTGAACAACTTGAAACAAACTTTCAACATATTCCTGCTGAAATAATCATTCTTTCAACCAAACACCAAAGCGTTTGGTCGATTGCTCATTCTGAATAGCTAGTAGTAATTTGTTAAAAAGAATAGGAACACTTGCAATAAATTTAAAAATACCAGAAGTACTCTTTGTGAGTGAACGGCACAAAACAATAACTTCTAATCCTTAAATTGTACAAGTAAGGTTTTACTACTTTATGCCCGATACGCGAAAAGAAAAGTTTTTAAACTTTATAACAGCGTTTACTCTTCAGTTTTTTTTTATTCCCATTCGTTTCGTTTTAAACAAATTTTCCAATTCTCTTTTCTCTTCTTCGATCAGAATAGTAAATCAAAAATTCATGAATACTATTCAGTAACAAATGAATAATGAGCGACGAATAGAAACAAAAAATGGGAGAATCGATCTATTGAATAGAATAGAAATATATAATTCTTCTGTTTTGTTCACTGCTGAATGAATAATTAGTGAATAATTTTTGAATAGGATTTTAGTGGAGAAGTTTTATTAAAGAAAAAGAATTGAGTTCGAAAAGTGATAATTTTGGCCAAAAATTCGTCTCTTCCATTCTGTAGTTCCACTCTTCCCTTTGTTTGAATAACAAATAGAATATTTCGTAGTATTGAATTGACTGAGTAGAGAATATTTTTCTCTTCTTCTTTATTCGATCCAAAGTGAATAACTATCACAATATATTTTGTTTTCTACTCACTATTCAAATCGATCAGTTGTAAAAATTATTATTCGATCAGTTGAGAGCGAATAACAAATTTTACAGAGCGAGTTTTAAAACGCTGCTTTATAAACATAAAAATACTGAAGAGATAACAATTGACTCTTCTCGAATAATGTAAAACAACGAGCAGTAAGCTTACGGTTAAAAATAGTTCTTATAGCGAATTAGTGCTATTGTTAAAAGTTTTATGCTAACCTAATGTCACTAGGTTCCACCATATACAACAAGACCATACTCAATATTTGAATTAAAAATGTCATAATATACTTTAAGTAACACTTCAAACTGACAAATTGATCGAAGTAGATAAAGCTTTCTAAGAGCAAGATATAAATAACCTTTAACATTATTTATATGAGATTTAAAATTCAATTTGCTATTAATCCTTATTCCTAAGTATTTTAATTCTTGGGCAAATTGTATTTTAAAGCAACTGTCGTAATCCTTAGAGCTAGTGCACTCATCATCAAGATAAAATACATTCAAATCTCTAGTCACTCTTGACTCTATATTTAAAATCATGCTTTTAGATTTATCACCTAAACGCAATTGATGATCAGAAATCCAGACATGCAATACTACTAAGTCTGCATTCATTTTGCTTTCCAGTTCATCTATACTATCTGCTGTAGTGTGTGCCACACTTGTTTTGTCCTTATACCCTTGACAGACTAGGAATTAGCTAAGCGCGATTAGTGATTTTTTTCGAGATTAGCTGTAGTGTGTCAAGTTGAAGATTAGGTAATCTCGTTTTAATTGAGGATTAGTGACTAATCGAGATTAGTGAACTAATCTTTGAAAATTTTGAAGTTTATCTCGTTGTATTGGGTTTATTGATGGTACAAGTGCGAAATAATTCTTCCAACATTGCTGAAAGTGCAAGCGACATAAGTTTACGATAGATGTTATCAAATCAAAATCATTTGTTCTGAATAAATTTTGAGGTTATGTTTATTAAAAAAAAATCTAATTTGTTTTAATATATAAATCTTAGAAATATTAAATTAAAAAATGAGTCCAACTGATTTATTAGCTGTATTTCAGGGAATTACCATCATAGTATTTTACTTCTCTGCCTAGGAAACTAATCCCTAGTCTGTCAACGCAAATGGGTTTGTGGTGGATTAGCTAATCTTGTTTCACTAATCGCGCTTAGCAAACTCCTATTTTAATTTTTATTTGCACAGCGAACTTCGATGCGCTAGAGCCCAAATTATTGAAATCCTGTCAAAAATCGAATACCACTTTTCTCGACAATCAAATAAAAAAAAATGTCCGTCACTCTGTTTAGATGTCTGGATATCTATATCCATGGTATCTCAAAAATGGCTTGTTCAATTTGGAATTTTTTTTTAGACAATATATTTCTATGGTCAAGGCGGACAATAATTGAAAAAGTTTTAATGAATGAAGTTAAACGCATCCAAAAACCACGTGGTGGTAATACTACGTGGTTTTCGATCCATTATATTTCCAATTTTTTATATTTGAGAATTGGGTTAAGAGTTCACTTTGCGGTTGAATTGGACTCCATTTACGGATTGAGTTGGGGTTGAGTTAGAGTTGAATCGGAGTTAAGTTAGGGTTTAGTGAGCAGTTGAGCGAAGGATTTATTTCGGTTAATTAGAGAATAATAGATAGGATTTAAGTTGGCTTGAGTTGAGTTGAGTGGAGTTCATGACCACATGTAGTTTTTCAGAAATGTTGATTTTGGTTGATTTAAAGCCTGAGTTGCAAGTCAGGGTTGGGGCAGTTGGGGTTGAGTTGAGGTTGAGTGGTTCAGTTGGGAATTTATTTGGGGTTGTGTTGAGTTAGAAGTTATCTAGATTGAATCTAGATTTGTTCATGTGGACATTTAGTTTTTCGAACCGTGTTGATTTGAGGATTGAATTGGATGTGGAGTTTGGTGCTAAGTTGAAGGTTTAGTTAGAGTCTAGTTAGAGGTTGATTAAACGCATTGAGATCAGGATTGAGTTGGCGATGTGTTGGGGTTGTGTGAGGGTGTGAGGATAGTTGTTTGAAGTTAGCTTGAGCGTTGTAAGCATGTATTTTTTCTGACTTGATTTAGGGATTGAGTTGAGCCTTGAGTTGAGAGTTAATTTGAAGGTTAAGGAATGAGTTTAGGTTCAGTTTAAAGTTTGGTTGATAGTTGAGTGGGCGTCAAGCTGGGGTTGAATAGGGCTGAGAAGAATTTGAGGGGGGTTGAGTTTAGGATTCGATTGGGGATTAATTTGGTTCCAGTTTATTGTTTAGTTCGAGGTTAGATTGAGTTGATTTGAGTTAAGTTCATACACGCATGAACTTTTCGAATCGTGTTCAGTTGGGAATTGAGTTGGCTCTTTAGTTTGGAGTTCAGTGGTAGATTCAAATTTAAGTTGGGGTTGAGGTAGCTTAGATTGGGGTTGAGTGAGGGGTTTAGTTAAGGAAGTATTTGGAAATTGATTCGGAGACTGAGTTAATCTTTGAGTTTGAATTGGTGATTGAATTGATAGTCCGGTTGGGGTTGATTTGGTGATTGCGTTGGGGACTCGAGATTTAAGTTGTGGTTGAGTAAGAGTTTAAGGGGTTCAGTTAAGAATTGATTTGAGAGTTGAGTTGTAGGTTAGATTGCGTTGACTTGAGATGAGCTCATATATTTGCGAAATTTTCTTTGACCGTGATGTTCAGCCTTTACATTTATCCTATTGAATGCGAAATTTTTTAAATAAAATGACTTTGTGATTTTATTTTGATTTTTGTCTGTCCTATAGCCAATGCATTACTGTAAGCCAAAAAAACATATTAACACTATATGACGAGTGTCCTACTGTACCTATTTTTCATTTTTTGTGGGAAACTGAGTTTCCGGTTCTAAATTTATGCCGGAAGTCTAAAATGGGATTTCTCGAAAATTTTACAAGTGGCGTATAGGACACAGTAATACTCACATGACGAAATATAGAGTTTGCAGTGTTTGACGAAACTGTCACATGAAAAACTAAAGATTAAACTAATAGGAAATACTTCGTCCTTCAAAAATTAATTAGTGAAACCAACTACAAAAGGTATCCAATAAGGCAATAAAAGAGCACTGAGTTCTAATATGATACCAGATAGGGTGACCGGGCCTGGTTTCTCCGGATCTGGGCTGGTTTTTTCAAACTTCTTCGGGCGTCCGGAAGAATACCTTACATTTTCCTGGTTTTTAGATAATATTCATTCAGATCGCTAGATTTATTAGCGGCAATGTGAAATTCCGGAGGAATCAAAAAATAATAATTTCAACACAATTTAAATATTTTATTTAGGAAATCGAACCCCAGCCCAAATGATATGGCCCAAAAAATACTTCAGGGCACGATTTAATCTAGTTTAGATTAGGAACTCTTTATAGAATCGGCTTAATATCTTGGGGATAAAATGTCTTTGTTCCATTTGGTGCTGAAGGTAGAGAAAATTATCTGGGTTTGGCCGTAAATAGAAAATCAGAAATTGCAAATCTAATTTTTAGTACGAGTAGTGTCCCAAAATATTTATTGCCTTAGGGTAAGTTTTATCTTAAAAACTCCGTATGGCCGAAAAACAAAGCTTATGGCCGAAAAATTCGTCAGGCCATAAAATAATATTTCCGAAATAAAATTTCACTAAAATCCATCAACAAATGTACTTGTTTCATTTGATGCTAGAGACTGAGCAGGTGGTCTGATTAGCTAAGGATGTAAAAATAAATTTTGTTTAATTAAAAAATTGGACCCCACATGATATGGCCGACGGAATTCTCCAGAGCCAGGCTCTTATTTTACTTAAGATAGCTACCCGAAATTGTATGCCCGATAAATTCTTCAGAGTATGAAAATTATGGTTTTATATTAGGAACTAATTATATAATCGACCTAATAACTCAGATAAAAAATTTCACTAAAATCCGTTGACAAATGTACATGTTCCATTTGGTGCTGGGAAATTAGTAAAGGACTGGATTGCTTACGTATGACAAAAAACCAATTTCTTTTTGACAAATCTAATTTTTTGATTTACGGTTTGAATTTATGAACCAGAGAATTATTAGTGCGATATTTGTTGAATTCTGGTCATGTATAGTTAGTAAACATCATCCCTGCCCCAAATGGAACTTCTGCGATTATGCACCAATTCCATTGAAATTTGCTATCTGACTTAACCAATATATTTGGTGATCAATGAATTAGTTATAGCACATCTAAATGATGAATCAAGGTATCGCTGTTGAAACATTTCCTGAAGAGACTTCATAACAACATTTTTTTGTAAGCAGATCTTCGCCACAAAACCAATTGTATAGCGCAATTTTTTTTAATCAAATGCGTAACATATTTCTAGACTTAACAACTGTTCTGGTTTTACTAAGCCGAACTGTTCTGATTTTGTCAAACTTAGGTTTAGTCGTTTTTGACCTGGTCACTCTAATGTCGTTTTTGACCTGGACAACTATTCTTATGTTCCTTTCAAAATTGTACGCATTTTCAGGATGAAACAGTCATTTTTACTGGGTTTGACTAACAAGCGCCATCAACAAATGCATGAGTTTGAATGGTCCGATTCACCAAAAATAACATTCTAGAATTGCGATCGGAGGAGCGGTATACCATCAACAAGATGAGTACGCAATTATCTAACTATTACGTTTCTATTCAATTCAATTAGGAGAAATGTTTTTATACGTAATACCATCAGCTTCTCGTAATTTACCGCAAGAAGTCAAATGCTTTCAGCAGAACATTGAAAAAGGAATATATGCATGATCAGAAGCCATTGATTTTCACGGTTCCACAGAAAATTTAAAAAAACATCACAACTACGTGTCAGACATATTTATTTATTTATTCAAAAATAACACCAACAAACAGATCTTAATGATCCAATTACATGTTGGACGTGAAGGTAGTACTGTATCAAAAACAAAGGGTTAATAATAATTTGACATAAACCCATATAGGAAATAAAATACAATATACATGTATACATAAAATGAACAAAAATTACTCTAATACATATCAAAAAATAAAAATAAAGAATAAAAATTAAACAGATAAGTGAATCAGGTTGTTTTCAATCTTTAATTTGAAATTCTTGAGGTTGCCGAACGAAAACATATCAAGTGAATTGAAATAATTGTTATGCTTGCTTTGTAGTCTGATTAATGGCAAGTTATTTCTCATATTAGTGCGGTAAGTGTTAATAGTGAATGTAGGAGGATTGCGACTAGTGTAATGACTGTGACACCGAAAATGTACTTTATCATTAAGAACAGTATCAATCATTTTATGATCAATTTTAAATAGCACCATCTCATCAATAATAATTCTTCTATTATGCAGCGAAGTAATGTTAAACCGAGACAAACGCAAATCATATCTTTCATAGAAAATATTTTTTTTTGTGGTAAAGGAAACGAGTAAACTTCTTTTGTACCCGTTCAATATTATGTGAATGTGTGCTGTAGTTAGGATTCCAAATGACGGTTAAGTATTCGAGGTTGATCCGTACAAGCGCATTATAAATGCTTATGAAAGTGCTGGAAGATTTAAAATTTGAGCCAGTCCTCATCACGAAGCCAAGCATTTTATAAGCATTGCTGATTAATTGATATATATGAACCTTAAACGAAAATCCCTCATCTATAAAGACCCCTAAATCTTTAACAAATGGACAAACCGATAAACAACTATTACCAATTTTGTAGGAAAATTCACTAAACAAATCTTTTATTCTGAGCACACAGCATTTATTAATGTTTAGTTCCATGCAATTTATATTACACCATCGCACTAATTTATCAACATCTGATTGTAGAACAATGCAATCTTGTAAAGAACAAATTGCGCCAAATAAATTTAAATCATCCGCGAACATTAATACCTCACTATCAATACCAACAACTATATCGTTAATAAAATACAAGAACAATAGTGGGCCAAGGATTGAGCCTTGTGGAACTCCCGATGATGGAATGAAAACTTCAGATTTCGAATCAACTATTTGAACATAATGTGATCTATTGGTTAGATTTGACTTGAACCATTGGATGGTTATGTTATCGATTTCAAAGTTAGAAAGTTTCGATAAAAGAATTCTGTGATTAACTTTATCAAAAGCTTTCGCAAAGTCAGTGTAAATTACATCAACGCTGTGCCCTGAGTTCATTGAATCATAAACAAATTCTGTAAAGTTGAATAAATTAGTCAAGGTAGACCTAGATTTGTAGAAACCATGCTGATGATTAGAAATTAAATGTCCCGTTTTTTCTATTAATGCATTAAATACAAGTCGTTCAAATATTTTTGCGATAGTATCTAGCAAGACAATAGGTCTGTAGTTTGAAACAAGTAATTTATCACCAGATTTGAAAATAGGTACAATAATTGCACTCTTCCAAACATCGGGAAATACGCATTCATTTAGCGACTTATTGAACAATAAAGAGAGTAGGAAACTTAATGTTTCAGCTGTGTGATATAAGAAGTAAAGTGAAATGTCGTCAGGTCCACCACCCTTGCCTAGATCCAAATGTCTCAACTGGGCAGTAACTATGGAAGGGGAAATAAAAGAATTATCAAGTATATCAATCAAAGACAAAGTGTTCTCCTCTATAAGTGAATTGGGATTCAAAGGGGTACGGTTATCAAATGTATAAACTGACTTAAAATAAGAGGCGAACATATTACAGATATCAGTATTGTCGTTCGCGATGCTAGTGTTGTCTCGGATGCTTTTGGGGAAAATACTTGTGTTTTTTAACGATTTAGTATAAGACCAAAACGAAGAGAGGTAGCTAGCGTAACACGATTTTATTTTCTTCCTCACTGTTGCACGTAAGGATTTGAATAAACTACAATACTCGGGATCATTGATTCTTTTGGATTTTTTCTAAATTAAATGTTTAAATTCAATTAATTTAATTAGGTTTCTTGAATACCAGCTTGGATAGTCCTTTCGTTTTGGTGTCATGCATGGAATACAAGATTCAATAATATTATTCAGTTCGTTATAAAATATTCTGATTAAATTATTAATGCGTAAAGAACCAAATAAATTTGACCAGTCAATCGAACTTATTATGGAATTTATGCGATCATAATTTCCCTTTTTCCATAGCCTAATTAATCGTGTTGAACCTTTCGATGTTTTGATGTGTTTAATAATTACATTAATTTCTAACGGTGGATGATGGGAATCAATTTTAGACAAAACGTCTGAAGCCAATGACACATGAATATAATTCTGAATATTTGAAATAACTAAGTCTAACATTCTACCATTAACATTTTTTTATATAATTATGCTGTTTAGTGCCCGTGAAATTTAGCACATTAATGAGAGGCTCAGCAGTACCGGAAAGAGATACCGTGGTTGAATTATTTAAGTTACTCCAAGGAACCATAGGAAGGTTAAAGTCACCAGCTATAATAAAGTCAGAGTTTGGATTTAAATTAATAATAGAAGAAATATTATCAAAATAACGATAATAGTCGCCAGTTTTGGCATTAGGTATGTAGGGAACATTAATATAAAGCAGCTTCCCATTATCACTTCGAATGCCAACACATACTTCCTCTTTAAACACTTCCCATTCAAAATTTCTAAAAGAGTTAAATTTTTTATGGATTGCAATAAGGCAACCACCACCATCTTTTTTATCTGGAAATAAATTTAAATCGCGATCTCTTCTGTACCCAATAAAGTCACTTGAGAACAACACACCCTCAAAAATGTCAACATTCAGAAATGTCTCACTCACACAGATAATATCGTAACTACACGCCAAAATATTTTTACGAAGAATATTAGTTTTTGTTCGGAGACCTCTTACATTTTGATAATATACCGATAATTTCATTGTTATGATTACAATTTAACATTTGAAAAATAAAAATTATAAAAGTAATAAATAACGTAAAAATATAAAAAAATAAAAATAAAAATTAGGATCCTACTGATTGTGGTTCAACAGCCAATTGAGTTCAATTTAATTATTTTTGATTTATCATCTTTCCTGCATAATACGTTGCCACGTTGTGACCATACAAACTTATAGTTCCGGGTTGTTTTCAGTTCTCTGGCTTTCTTCATGATTAGTTGATTAGCAGCAGAAAGATGATCAGTTGAAAAAATCGCGGTACTACCATTACCGTTGCTCAAACCTATGTCAGATGGTGTTATGCTGCGATTTAGTTGAAGTTTTTTAACTTTAAATGCATCAAAAAAATTTAATTTTGTCGAAACTGCATCACATTCAACGATTAAAGGTGGTATATTGGATTCAGAATTTTTTATTCGCATTCTCGAAATTCGTATAATTTGCTTTTCACATGAAGGCACTTCCAAAAATGTCAAAAATTGTTTCAATATAGTTGGTCAATTTTCATCTTTACCGACTGGTATTCCATGAAGCAGAAAATTCCTCAAGCGGTTTACATCGTCAGCAAAACCAAGTTGATCACGTATTAACTTCAATTCACTATTTAGTTTTGCATTAGAACTTTCTAATTGATACGACTTTCATGATCAGACAGAATTGCAGACGACCTTAACAGTTCGTCAAAGTATGAATTCAAAGAATTTAGTGATGCGGTGAAACTGTCTTGCTGAGTTTTCAGATTAGCCAAATCAGACGAAAACCTAGACAATGTGCGTTTAAAATTAAAAATCTCTGAGGTTTCGGAGTCACTTTCATCGTATACAATTACAGAATTTGGCACATTTTCAGCTTTGCATTCACTGCAATTCCAATTAATTGTTCCACCATCAATTTGACTAAAAATGGCATTCATTACAATCGGGTTGGTGCACTCAAGATGAAAACTATTTTTGCACGTAACACATTTAACACCCTTTTTGGTTTTAGTAAATTTGTTATTACAACTGGTACACTTATTCATATTAATAATGCGTTAAAACACAATACTATACACAATGTTAAACAATATCAACTACAATAAATAGTTCCCAAGGAATATAAAGTCATAAAACGGGGTTATTATTATTATTGAAGGCCATCTGGGCGATAAGCCACCTCGCACTGCGAGAACCCTGTATAAAACAGGGTTGCAACGATATAACAAAACGTCAGCATCCTGAGTTACTTAATTTATGAACAATGATCAAAGAAGACATCAGGTTGACAACGGCAGATTTTCACCCAATACCGAAATTCTTTGGAAATTGGCACAAACCAGGTAAACTCCGGTTTCATAAATACACATCTGGTATATTTTTCAAATCACAGAATATTGATTTTCTGCTCGGCGCAGAGATTTACCATGATTTTCTCTCTGTTGGTTAAATCAAATTGGCTGATCAATTACCTATTCTCCTGAACACCGTACTTCGCTGGATCGTTTTATGAAAAGTCTCGTCTCAGTCGGATGCCGAGCAATTGAATCTCCCACATTCCACCAAGTCGCTGTCATCCGAAGAAGCTAAGTACGAAAGGCACTTCACAAAGTTAACCACCCGGAACAACGAGGGACGATTTACCATCAAACTGAGATTCCTGTCAGGTCACCAGAATTGTTCGCCACTTATTCCAATTTCATAGGCGAATACAAGATGTTAGAACATGTAGAACATGTTAACCTAATAGCTATTGCTCCACCGAACTTCTATTTGTTCAGATCGTCCGCTACACAAGTAGTTTTCCACGACTCTGCCATGTCGCCTAGTGGAAAATCGCTGAACTCATTTTTGATGGTTAGCTCTGTCATTCGGAACGACCTGCTTTTGAATTTTAATTCGGTTTCGAGCCCACGCAAACGCATGTAGCGTCGACATCGCTAATTCGCTGAGGCGAAATGGTCCGACTGAACCGCTTTCAACTTTTAAATTGAAGACCATGATTTATGGCACGAACTACAATCCTCAAGCAATTGGCTCTCGACCACAAGAATATCGTACCTGCTGCTGCCGAAGCAATTGAGAAAGATGTTTAGGTTGACGACCTACTTACCGCTACCAATTCAAAATTGTCTGTAAAAGAGTTAAAAATTCAAATAATAAATAAAATGCGATCTGCTAACATGGGCTTGAGAAAGTGGCGTTGAAGGGGTTTGAAGACATTGAAGACATTTCCACGGGTTTCATTGAGATATCGCTCAAAATTGACGATCATGAATGAGTAAAAACCCTTGGAATTTTCTGCCATCCGTACACTGATACCTTCAACTTTTTTGTCAATATCAACACAGATTCAACCATTTCGAAACAACCCGTACATAGCAACTGAAACTGGTTTGGAACCAATCATTTCCCCAAATACATGGATTTGCCGATGATGGCAGATGACGGTTGTATCTCCGTTAAGTTACTTTGCGCAAAGTCTCGTGTCGCGTCATTCCAGAAAACTTACCTTACCTCGTTTAAAATTGTGTGCCGCGGTATTACTTACTCAGCTAATGCACAAATACACCAGAATCTGAATTTCAATGTAGAGCAAACTTTCTATTAGGTCGGACTCAACAATTACTCTTCATTGGATTCAGTCGTGTCTAACCAGATCGAAAACTTTCGTTTCGAATCGAGTCACAATCATACAAGTAATTTCGATAATTAAAAATGTCTACACATACCGTCGGACTGTTCATTCAAACAGATTTATGGCTGGACGGATTAGCATTCCTGTTAAAAGACACTTTGTTCTAGCCAACGCTTTGCTACGAGTTTTCAGTGCTTGGGGACCTGTCAGAATTAAAGAAAATTCAATCGAAATCAAATTTTGAGTGACTACGCGAATATGCTGCGGGCTTCAAGAATTGGATGCAAGCCCTAAATTAGCCTGGAAAAGACTAATTTCATCGTTAAGCAGCTATTCTTCGCTCGTTATCACTATTCTATACCATCTTCTAGAGAATGAGCTGCAATCGATATGCGAAGAGGACCATATTGAATGGAAATTATAACATTAAACTTGTACAGTAAATGTTGAACCTAAGTTATTAATCGACTTTTTTCGTTGAAAAATTGATTTGCGGTTCGAAATTTAGGTAAAACTTGTGAATTTGAAGCTATAAGTGAATTCGATATAACAATAAGTTTACTTTTCAAACAATTATAGCACAGTTTATATACCCAGACATATTTCAGGACGGCTTTAAATATTTCAATATTTAATTTTATTCGTTCTGTTCTATTTCCACTATTCAGGTTCAGCTGCAAAGTCAAATTATATACTTATACATATTTCCATTAATTATATTGTAAATTGAAAAATTTAATTATCATCTATTGAAATCTATTGTTTTCGATTTGCTTTTCAAATATATCTAGTAAAATGAAATAAATAATAAAGTTAAGTATGCTGCACAAAAAATGTCTTTCGATGATGAATAAGAAATGATGAAAATTTCCATTCAACTTCTTATGATGCGCATCTCCCTTCTTTGTAATATGAAAGCAAAATAATTTCCTCGTCAATTTATAAATTTTTTTTTTTTACTTGTGCTATCCTTGCGAAAGCTTTGTGTTTTATGTACGTTGTACTTTGTCATCGCGCTTTTAATGCAACTTAAATTATTTTTTTGTAGTGTATAAGTTAAAGGATGCAAACAACATTTTCTCGCGCTTCTTACAAGTAAAAATTTTAAATCGAAATTTGATGAATTTTTTTTTTACACAAAAAGGATTACATCACACTACAATCATTTCATATTACGCTACCAAATTATGTGCGCTTTCAAATGACTTTCATAAATATCGTATGAAGGTTATGTGCAAAAAACTATTTCATATAAGTGATTTACCTCAACAAATCTTAATCAATTAGACTTTTTTCCCGTCGTGCCATACAAAGTGTACGGTATACTACACTATTTCTTCATCATACCTAAAATAGTAAACACGAAAAAAGCAAAAAAACTTAACTAACGTTCAGGACAGCATCCCCCATTAGACTAAAGTATATACGTTTTATCTCTAAACGTGATGTGATTAAAATTTAATTTCCATCGTATTTGTTGTTGTTGCTTCTCTGAAGACAAAATGTTCAATTAATTATAAGACAATTTTTCTGCAGTAACAAAAGGTAAATTCATGTTTTACAAAAGATGGTGTACTGTTGTGTAGCAAGTAAATGCGATACCAAGAAAAAAAAACAAAAAAAAAGGTCTTTAAGATCTCTATATAATTAAAATTATAATCAACGTGGTGTTGAAGATGAGCACGAAATGGGCATGATGATGGCGACGAAGACACATAAACAAAAAAGGTAAATACGAATATTTTTAACAAATTTTCTCGTAGTTATTTGTGGAGTGTGTAACCGAAAGAAGCAAAGTCGACCCAGAAACTATATTTGAATTCATAAATATTTAATTGGTATTGCCCTGTTGAATTAAACATGACGCAATTAAAAGTTTGTTTTTGTTTTTGTGGATTTTACGTTTTGTCACACATTAAATCTGGTCGAGGATGAAAGGACCTAAACGAATTACAGACAAAGTCTAGAATTATGCAATTGACAAGATATTTTCTGTAAATGTAAATTTACCTTTTTTAACCTGTTTGCGTAATAATACCACCGGTATACAACAAATCCTAAGCCAATTAAATTTGATCGCTGATTTTAACTCTTTAGCAATGATTCACACTTTATTTAGAAATTAAATTAACACCTAATATAGAAAATAAAATGATGTCAATGCAGGAAAATTGTTTCAAAACCGACGAAGCTTCGAATAATTTATGGCACAAAAGACTAGGACATTTAAACGATACATATTTAAGAAAATTAGAAACAAAAAATATGGTTAGAGGTTTACCAAAATTAAAAGGTGAAATGAACGAGTGCAGTTCCTGTATTATGGGAAAAATGACTCGAACATCATATGTAAAAATTGATGAAGAAGAGGTCACACAACCTCTCGAAAGGTTATATGTTGATTTATGTGGATCCATGCCAACACCTACTTTAGGAAACAAGAGGTATATATTAACTGTTGTAGACCAGTATTCCAGAAGATATTTCATAGAGCTTTTAGAAAAAAAAAAATCAAACATATCAAAAATTATGTGAATTAATCGAGCGAAGAGAGAATGAATTAAATAATAAATTAAAAGTGATAAGATCAAAAAACGGGTCTGAATTCATTAACTCTCAAATGAATGAATATTTCAAGAAAAAAGGAATTAAACATGAAAAAACTATGTATTACTCTTCACGAAGTAATGGTACAGCCGAGAGAGCTAATCGGACACTATTGGATAAAACAAGATGTTTGTTATTAGAATGAAATTTACCAGTACAATTCTGGGGTGAAGCAGTTGCAACAGCATGTTATACACATAACGTAATGCCAATTAAGAAGAAACATATTACAAAAACACCAATGGAATTATGGAGTGGTAAAAAACCATCAGTAAGACATTTAAGAACATTTGGATGTCTAGCTTATTACAAAGTTAATAAACCAAACGTGTCAAAACTACAACCAAGAGCAAAAAAGGGGATTCTAGTAGCTTACTCTAGAGAAAGAAGAGCCTACAGAATATACGACGAAGAAGACAAAATGGTGTATGAGACAATAGATGTAAAATTCGATGAGACGAATCGAGGGATAAAATCAACAGCTGATGACATGAATGGAAGCAATGAAAATGAACTACAATATGTGATATTTAGTTCAAGCCAATATGATATGTCGAAAGATGACATTACAAATAATGGACAAGATCAACAAAGGAATGTTGAGAACCAAGTAGATGAACAAACAATAGAGCCAATACCCACAACGCAATTCGGATCACAAGAGCAAAATCTCAATGAACGACCACAGAGATTACGACGGCAGCCAGTTAAGTACGAAGATTACGTTACGAATTTCACAACAGAATCAGAGCCAAGAACGTATAAAGAGGCATTGGAGTCATCTAATAAAGATAAATGGTTAACAGCAATGGATGCCGAAATGCAAAATATGAAAAATCTACAAGTATGGGAGGAAGTAGTACGACCTAAAGATGCAAAAATAATAAAAAGTAAATGGGTTTTTAAGGTTAAAAAGGGAGAACAGCACCAAGAAATTTATAAAGCAAGATTAGTAGCGGTAGGATGCAGTCAGAAATTAGGATATGATTACGAAGAACCATTCAGTCCAGTTATAAGTGATGAGACAATAAGAACATTATTAACCATATCATTAATGAAAAAGGCAGTTAAAAAATTCTACGATATCAAGTCAGCGTACTTAAATGCAGCATTAACAGAAACTCTATATATGGAACCACCTCAAGGTTACGAACATGAGGAGCATAAAGTTTATTATTTAAAAAGGAGTATTTACGGATTACCACAATCGGGACGATGATTATTTCATTTAGAGCTGAATAAACTAATGACAATGGAAAATGGATTAAAGAGACTTAAAGCCGATCCGTGTGTATTCATTCGGAAGGAGGATATTGAATTCATCATAATAGGTGTATTTGTGGATGTTTTGACAGTCATTGGAGATTCGAATACTACCATAGAAAAATTCATAAATAATGTTAAATGTCAAATCGAAGTAAAGCAGATCAATACCAATGTATTTTTGGGAATGGAGATAAAAGAAAATGATGAAGGGATAATACTAAGTCAATCCAATTATATTAGAAACCAGTGAATATTTATACCGATTCAAAGGCAGTCATAGATTGGACAGGGAATAATAAACAAAGTTCGAGAACGAAACATATAAATCGAAAATTTTATTTTATTAAGGATGAAGTGGAAAAGGGAAATACGAAGTTAACTCACAAGCGATCTGAAGAATTAGAGGCAGATATACTAACGAAAGATATAACAAGTAATATAATGTATAAACATATGCGAGAAATGGGCCTTGCAGCGGACACCGAATAATTCAAGAAAAAGGAGGAAATTCTTGGAATTAGTTTCTTAAATTATTGTAGTGACGATATTTATGCTTGTTGGGTGCATACAATATAATCGTATGTAACTTCATTTTACATGAAGTATTAATAATATAGTCGTAGTAAAAACCTTGTTAGTGATGGACGGATGAAGTTTCCGGTTATCTAAAAAGAATAGTAGAGGTGTGATTATTATATCTGAAATAAAATATGTACATAAAAATATAATCCATCGAATTGTTTTATTTAATATTATTCATTAAAAATAACAAAAGAGCGAAACATAAATTCATGATCTCGTCGAACAAATTTCATGATCATACGACCAGCGTTCAAAACTAACTCTTTTTGTTTTGTTTCTTTTTATTCACTTTCTGTTCCTTTTAAATGAGTTTTACATTTTTTCCTCCTCTCTTTCGAACATTTAAATCAAAAAATGCATGAATACTTACGATATTACGAATACAGAAGATAATTTCATGCGCTTCTTCGACTCAAGGATAGTAGTAGGTGCCTGAAAATGTTCACACATCTTGTTATCTCAGTTGTTAATGGTTGTTTATATAATTTTGAAGGGAGTCAGCCCGGGAGTCATGTTCAACGATTTTTTCTGCACGTCTAAAATGTGGCTTTTACTTGAATATGCCTAACAATTATAAATATTAAAACGCAAAATAGTTCTTTCTATTAAAATTTCAAAGTGGTCGGACGCCCGGGCCAAGAGGGGATTTTTTTTCCGTTGAGGAACATAACACATAAGCGGTAGTCCGCGGGTTTGGACCCCTCCCTAAAGTAAAGACAGACTACAAGAAAGACTGAAAGATTGATTAATTGTTGGTTGAATAAAATAATCAAGATATTTTGTGCTGAAAAAATATAAAATTCCTTTCAATAACGTTAAGTAACACAGTAAAACCTTGATTAAGGGACCCCATCCCGATTTAATCGAATTTGGGCTTAAGCGACACAATTTGTTGTTCAGACTATCCGACAAAGTTAAGCTAATTGTATACCACTTTTGGATAAAAAAAAGAGATTGGACTCCTATAATATGGCCAATTAGGAAGGATATCGGTTATTTCTTAATCGATTTTGATGAAATTCAGCATATGGAAAATTGTTTTGAATTTTTTTTGGCCAATATGGAGCTGTAGCTATAATTTGCATTAGAACATTCTCCAACTGTAGAGGTTTCAGTTGTTTTGGAAATATAACAATCCAACGAGTTTTGTTTTGCTGGTTTCTTATATTTTCGGTACAAATCCTTGGAGCATAGAAGAATATTTTCAATTTATCTCGATACTTTAAGGCTTCTTTCTACTACTTTAAGAATCATTCTCAGTAAAGATTTCCATAGCTTCTTTAATAAGAGGAAAGGTTTTTGACATTTTATTTGTTGTCAAAATACGCGAATTTTCATGTTGAGTAAAGTTTCCCATCTATTGCACAACGGTGGTACGGCTCTTATTTTTTGACATTTGAAAACAAAGAAGTTTGAATATAGAGATAGTGCGAATTATTCTCACTTGAAAGCTTTTTTACACATGCTTGTTTTTGTTCATGTCAATTATTTTACACACTATGATATTTTACTGTTGGGATGATGTTGCCTCAGTTAATTTTTTACTATATTTGTGATCAAATAAACGGATTTGAAAATAAATTTCTCCTTTTGATACCTTTTTTAAGTATTTATAGGTAAAATAATGTACTTCACATGCGCACAAAGTGCTTTGTCGCGTCTGAAAGGTTGCTAGGTTGCTTGCCTCATTATGCCTCGGCCAGCAGTTTTCTTTCTCTACCAAGAAAAAAAACATCAAAAAACACTCGTTTTGTTAGAAAATTTGTACGCAAAAACCTACTTTCAAGGGATTATTAAATAATTGGAAAAAATGGCCGCCGAAATGTTCTTTTTGAATTTTTTCCGGTGTTCATCTTTTTTTTATCTATATAGTTATATTAGACATACTAAAAAATCAGCGCAACATCTTATTTCGTTTTCTTGCAAAATACGTTTAAACACAATCTACAAATTTTTTGTACCTACTAAATAAATAAAAATATTAACAATTACAATTTAAATTTTACGTAGTCTTCACTATTTAATATTTCTTAAAATTTAAGTAGCCTTTTTTGAAGGAATGGCTGTATGCAAATCGACAGTTCCCTTTGTTGATTTTGACTTCTCGAATCTTGGTGTCCGACTCAAGCATATAGCGCATTCTAAAAAATGAACTTACACTGAAGCTTTCCAAGGTAGAAAAAGTATAGGATTTAACACCGGTATAAAAGCGCCTGTTTGAAAATAAACTATTTGTTGCAACCGCCGGATATTACAATAGTACTCGGCACCGTTCTTTAAAGCTCGTCCGCTATAAAGTGTACAGTGCCTTCATCGGAAGAGTTGATAACATCATCCACACCTGAGGTAGCCAGCCATATCGAACAGTGACATGTTTTGTATTTTCAACATGGCATTAACATATTAAATAAAAAGACTCACAATTGACGAGCCCCTGTATATTTGTAGAAAAATAAATTTTTGATTGTAATTGAAATCGAACGAGAAACTTCTGTACAACTTAGTAACTTTGAAGTATTTATCGTCGTGTCCAAATAAGAGTATTACATCTACAAATCGCTCATTTTTTGAAGAGGCTTTAAAGTTGTTAAAGCTAATTTCGGCTTAATTTTTTTGTAAATAAAATCCTTTCCACAAAGTGTGGCAAGAATTTTATTTAAAAAAAATTAAGCCAAATTTAACATTAAAAACGTGATACGCCCCTCCAAACAATTAATGATTTGTAGATGTAATACTCTTATTTGGACACGACGATATAGTATAGCTGGTTAATCCACAATTTTAACTTGTTACCGAAAACAATTAAACTCCAACTATTATTATTTAAGCATATTATTGTTATTACACTAAAATGATACATAGTTTAGCAATTTTTAATTATCTATCTAAATTTTATTATTTTATAAATAATACAAACGAACCAAATAGTTTTTGGATAAAGTTTTAATTTCTAACTATTTGCTTCATTCAACTCGATGAAAAGTTGTTGTTTTTTTTCGAAAAACTTTATCATACAGCTTTTCCAGAAAACTTCCGTTTTTAATAGAAAAAAATTGTATTCTTTTACTTTTTTTCTCTTTAAGAAACAATATATACAACTATTTTGCTATTGTTGAAGAATGTTCGGTATACATATAATACGGAAACTAATGCATTGAAGTGGAATTTCATCTTTGGTGTATTGTATTCCGATTATCTACCTGTTTATGAGTCTATATGTAATATTAAAGTTTTTTTGTACATTTTGAAGTATACGCTGTTTAATATACATAGATACTATATAGTATTTAGCTACTGGATAACAATCATAAATATACCACTCGACGAGCACAAACAATAAAGATGCCGCATAAATTGGTGTACAATAAGAAGAAAAATCTGAAAATTTATTTTTATTATATACGAGTACGTATGATGATGAAAAACTTTGACGATAAATTTTATTATTAAGTTAATAAATTTTATAAACTTGAACCCTATCTAGCCGGTTAGATTAGCAAAATATGTTTAATGTTGTGTTGTTTCTTTATGTGTATTATATTAAACCAGGTTATTCCGCTAAGTTTTTCTATTTAGAAAAGTTTTATTTTTCAGTGAACGTGGCTTCCCGTATTTTAGTTTAGGAAAACAAAAATTGTAAAAAATTAAATTCAGTTGTGGATAATAAATTTGGTTGCTGCAGGTTGCAGTGAGAATTGCTAGAATAAACGAGTTAAATTTACTATTTCCTTGATGTTAAAACGATTACAGGAAATTTAATTGAAAAAATTTTCTCCAGTAAATCAATTGGTATGATAAAAATCCACGTTGTTTTTAAATACTAACATTTTAGAATTTTTTTTTTAAATTACACGATAATCCATTTATTTTGTTTTAAAGTGATCTTCGGAACTACGAGTATTGTTGTAATCTGCAAATTTGAGAAAGACACATACGACATTTTTTTAATCGATGTATTGGAGCGCTTGATGATTTCCGCGGCAAGCCCTAAAATAAATATGTTATAATTTAAATAATTTATTTTTCGCAATAGCTGTTTTAACCGAAACATCTACATCACGATTTACCATGATCGGTTGCACCAGAATCCATTGAGCTGTACATAAGACCATTTGTACTGAAATTACACTTCGAGTCAATCATACACAACAACTTGCAATCACCACCGCAGCCAGTTTTAATTCCCTCTACGGTTGTTGCACAAAATGAAACTCCATCATCTCAGCAGTAGACGAAATATGTGCATTATTCTTATTGGCTTTCACTGTAATGGTACAATTCTTTTCTTTCACCTCTGCATTTTTTTCGTAATTCTTCCTCTTGTTGAATTCATCCAACAACCGAATTTTAACGAAATCGATTTTTAAATTCTTATGTTACATTGTTTCTAACGCATTCACTAATGAATCCTACGAATCAGGGAATTTTAAGAAACATATAACAAACCACGTCAATGTCTTCTATCGATACATCCGTTCATTTTATGTGTCGCACTGTTTTATCAAAATTCAGAAAATTATTTTCCATTTCGTCGTTTTAAAAACCAAAGATACGACGACTACCAAGCACATATTGGGTTGCATAATTATTTGAAATACATTTCTCAACAAAATGCGGTCTGCAGAGCTATTACGCTATCGATTTCAGTTGGATCAATGCAAATCGTCGTACTTGAAGTTTATACCGATTTACCGGCCGGATTGTTTATATTAGAATAAATTGATAAACATCTAATTACATATTTATATTTTGAAAGTAGTTTCTGCCCTTAACTCAGCCGGCCTTATCCTTTTTGGTCCTACAGTTGAGTTACACCCTGCTACATCTTTTTGCAAATAAATTTTCAACTTACTTTATATACACAGCACTGTTACAATTACACAGTAAATAATTCCAAAATCACCTAAATGTTTAGATTTAAACAAATTAATTGAACACACACAAAAAATAACAAAAAAAAACAAACGACTCTCATTTACGTCAATTTTCAAATTGAAGTTGGCCGATTCTAGTATTTTATATAAAAGCAGATTGACGAGCATTTGACGTTGTATAACAGATTTGATTAAAGTGTTATACATATTTGTTTCTTATATATCTTATCATTTATGTTGTTATGCTTAATTATGTAAACTATTTTTAAGAATATTTTCAGGAAAATAAAATGAAAAATTAGTGCTTACAGAGAAAAGAGTTACATTAAAAAAATTTAATTATTTAATTAATTGATTTAATTAAAAAAAAAAGTTCTCGTTCACAAACAAAATTTGTAATATAGAAGTGGAATTACAGGGGACTGGAACTGTGTTTAATTCATTCCTTATATATTACATACATGACGTTGGATTAACGTTTACAAATTGTTTTTTATGAATTAATTCAAGAGTTTGAAATTTGTTGCTAATAATGGCAGAATTTTTTGTGCTAACACCTTTTCATGTATGGAACTGTGTATAAAACCTGTGATTAATGATTTTTCAAGATTTCGCCGGAAATTTATTCGATATGATGCTGAAACATTTCAATAATGTGGAGTTCTTTCTGAAAGAACGACAAAGCTGCATGGTGTTGTTTATCGTTGTATTGGTAACCAAACAATATATTTTTGATTTGAAGTTTAGCTGTCAAAATGTTTGTACGTCTCTTGTGTTTTAACCGAAAAGAAAGCAAAAAATATAAAAACTGAGGATTTTTTTAAAGAAATGGCAACCAAAAAGGAGCAAAGAAGTCAACGAAAGGAGACACACAGAAAAACTCGAAATTTTGGTGGAAATTTTGAAAAATCGACAGTAAAATTTGTATTATAATGTTTTTTTTTTAATAAAAATGAAATTTAATTTATAATCTAGAAACTTTCAGTTATTCGAATTCATTTTTTTCTCCCATGTGCTTTAATACAGCTTCAGACAGTGTCCCTAGCCCTACATTTTCATTTGATAGTGATGTCTGATTTTATCCTTCAAAATGATGTTCGCCGTTAAATGATTCGTCCCCTAAATGACAATCCACGAATGGTAAATTTAAAAAATGGCGTCAAGCTTATTATTGTTGTTATATTTGATATTTATGTTTGTTGGTGTTAATATTTGCTGGAAGGCAATCTTATCAAAAAACCTCAATTTCTCAAAATGACCAAAATATTTTATGTTTTTCCAATTTTTATACATAAAAACAAAAACTCCCAAAAAAACATTTATTTCCCAGGCACACCGAGAACCAGCAGTTTTCATTCTTCCATAATTACTTGAGCTTCTATAATTTTGTACATATTTTGGCGCAAACAAACCATTCACCAAAAATCAGTACGCCTCATATTTATTGACAATCAGATTCTCTTCGCGTTACTCATAAACAAAGCATTTGTTCATCATCGATTCTGCTAGTTGAGCCGATAATGTCCCGTCGATCGTTTACTCATTATCACATAACTGAAGGTTAAGGAAAAGTCTTCGTGACGTACACGTCGAATGAAGAAAATCTATGACTTTGAAATAAAACGCGAAGGCGACTACGTCAACAATAATAAAATTATTTGGTATCTGTCAAAAATTGTCATAGGAATTTACTGTGATAATTTGGGCGTGTTCGGCTTTTTCAAATAAATGTCCAAAATTAGTACTAAATAATATTTATCACAGGTTTCGTACACAGTCTAAGTCAATTCTAATTAGGTTCGAATATAATTTAAATCGGTACAATCTCAGAAGGTTCTCGAATCGAACAAAACCAAAGGCTTATGGGCTTGTATTTGAATTGTAACCATTTTCAAATGAAAAACGCAAACAAACGAACATTCTGTTTTTTCCTTTTAAAATAAACAATTTCAAAAGGCCTAATCATAATTGTATAACATAGAACGACCATGTTTATAGAAAATAGTAACAACAATGTTGGATTATTCTTATTATGTTTTTTGTTATATTGTACATAGCATTAATTTAAATCTAAAGAAAAAAATTAAATAGTTCTAGAACTCAAATGTTTTAGTACAAAGGATAAGAGATTTAGAATTTAGAAAATTTTATGAAAAAATAGGAAACAAGCAAAAAGGATGGCATACGTATACAAAATAATAACGATCATACGAAAGATGTACAAAGAAGTAACATTATTTCTTAACCCAAAAATATTTTATGTAAGAAAGAATCATGAACCGGAAATTCTATGTGCACAATGAAGATTTAATCACACATCAAGAACGAAATTTTGTTTATTTAAAAATGGTAGATTAAAATCTTTGTACAATATGTATGATATACATATACACGTTACACAAGTATTACTCTTGGATCTTGTGTTATTGAGTTACCGGGGCCAATGAATAAATTATATACATATAGACAACTTTTATATACGCCACGAGACAGTTTATTTCAACAACACAATCTCAATTCATATTTATTTAGGCGTACACGCAAACACACATATACCAAAATTATCGTTCTCGATAACATCTTTGGTGCGCCGTTATAACAAATGAAAATTGTAAATGGCTGCTGTACGCATTGAATACAAAATTGTTTTTTTTTTCGGTCTAATGGAAAATGCCAAAAATAAAATAGACGAAAATCAAATTTGATGGAACAATTTAAGATGTGTCTTGAGGAGGTGTGCGGTTAAAACGTTTACACGTTCCACACATGTTGTGGATTACTATATACAGTAAGCAATAAAAAAAAATTGTCTAATACGTGTATCATTTAAAAAGATTAAATGGAAGGTGTAATAAACATCTATATGAAAATTGTGTCTTATCATGGTTAGGTATTATATACATATAAGCATAATCTAATCGTTTTTTCTTTTTCTATCTCGTTACAGAAACAAGAAAAAAGACGCGAACTGCGTCTAAAAAAATTTTGGCGTTCGCCAAAAACAACATCATCAGAAGATTCTGCGGGGTGTGAGAGTCCAACAAAACAGGCGACAACCATAGTTAAATGTTCACAACAACGAAGTAGCCCGCCAATCAATAAGCCAACATGTTCATTACCCCTATTGCAAGTTTGGCCAAGTCAAGATTCGCCACGAGGTGAGGCGGATGGCCAAAGTTTTATATTTCCGGCGTTGTGCGAGGATCATGTAGGTGTAAAATGCATGTTAATTATCCAAGAATTTTACTAATTGTTTGTTTATATATTTTAAGTATCTGGAGCGAAGGCGTAGTTCACTATTCAGTGAAACATGCCATGGTGGCGATTCGGGTATTGATTCAGTCCAAGCATCACCATCACCAATAGCAGCACCATCGAACACAATACCAACAATAACAACAACATCGAATGGTTCGCCCACTCTTTCACATGGAAAACGAAGACCTTCAAGTGCACTTTTACATCCCGATCACGCTAGGTTATTATTATTACGTCCGCCTCCTTCTCCCGATCAAGTAATTTTCGTATATTATACACCAAACACATGAATAATGTGCTCTAATTCGTTTTCGTTTTTTTTTTCTTAATTTTCAGACATCAATCGAAGATGTCACCGAATTTAATGGCGGTCCTAATGGTATTCAATTATGTACCGCCAGTTCGAGTACAACGTCATCGTTAACATCTGTTGCCGCCGCTAGTTTAGGAAATAATACGCAGCGATCGTCTGACCCATGGTTACATCCAGAACGTGATCGTGACACAGATCCAGATCGTCGTCGTTCATCAACCGTAACAGCCCGTTACTCATTATTTGATGCCTTAGATTTGGAATATGCGTTACTAAGGGCCGCAGCACGCGGTTCCGTCGGTCCATACTCATTAAGTGAATCCTTACATAAATTAACATTTACACAATCATTAGCATTTCCAGCATTAGCTAGAGGATTAGCATCGAAGCGAAGGCGATCAGCACAACAAAATTCAACGAGGCCGCTCGATCCGAATGAGTCCGGTATGAATACGTTCGCTAAGGTTGTGACTGCCGTTGTATTAGTGATGGTTAGTTTTTTGGTGTTTTTAGTGGTATACAAATTTGTAAGGACGTGAGGTTTACTCCTGGCCCCGGCAGAAGTTAGCGGTATGAATTTAACATCAATGTATTCTTCATATCAAAATAAAACTTTTATGATGACACAACAGCAGACGACAACCACATCGTCTGCCGTAACTGTGTCGGGGTTCAGGAGAATACTTGGTTTCAAGAAAACATAATAATTATAGTGTAAAATACACTTGATAAAAGTGTGTTTATTTGTGTACAAAAATGTGTCTGTATGTGTGTATGTAATAGAGCAATTAACGTGATTAGTAATACAATTTGAATGGATGACGATAAACCATCTGCAGATTGCTACGTAAGCAAATAAAAAAAGTCGATGACAATCAACTAAATAAAACTATGTATAAACTTTATTAAAAAAAAAAAAACAACTTCCTTTTAAAGCTTATATACATAAAATTGTACTTAAGTTCAATATAATATTACGAAAAATAAAAGCTTTAAACTTTAAGCTTTTTGGATATTGTCCAAGGATTAAAATTATTTATTATAATATTATGTAGCTATGAAAAGTATTATTATTCTACAAAATATTTCATGTAGGTAGGTGCATCAAATAAATTTATTTACAAGTGGTTTAACGTGGGCGATTGACTTATTGCAGCAAACTATAAAAATTACATGTGTATTATATATTGAGATTTACATTACTCAGACAGGCAGACTTTAAGTTCATTTATATCAAACTAAATAGTTTTCAACAACTCTAAAATATTCAACAAAATATATGAATGACAACAACAACAAACTTGAGTATTTTACTCTTTTCTTTGATTTGCTTCGGAGATATAGTCCGGTTGAATGTCTGATACTGTTATTCATGTTTCGGTATTTTAACCAAGTGTTCCTTATAATCTTTTAAGCTGCCATTAAACCAACTTTCAAAACCCATTTGGAAAATTTCTTGATAATTTAGGCTAAAATTTGACATTAGTATATGAACTACAGCCAACCGCGGTTTGAATAAACAGTTTTATTATTTGTGTATAGACATTTTAGTCTTTCGCATATATTATGGAAGAAAATTTTTGCTGTTCCTTATCTTCAAGATTGGATAACTTTGGAAACGGAAAATAACACACATAAAAACAAAACCAGCAAATTCATCATCGCCCACAAAACACTCGTATAATTTTTCCGTCTTCACAACCTACCCAAAAAAAAAATCAAGCCAATGAAAACAGTGAATAATCTTATTATTGAATTAAAATTTATGGTTGTGTTTATAGCAAAAATAATAATAAAATAAAATTCAATTTTCTTCAGTACAAAAACGTCTTTCAAAAAAATTTAAAAATTTAAACAAAACATAAACACATAATATAGTTGAAAAACGTAACAAAATCTTAAAATGTATTAATAATAAAATGACATATCATGCCATAAATATAAAAATTAAAATTATCTTTGAAAACGACACTCACATGTAGTATTTAAATTGTTGTCCAAATATGAAATACAGTAGACAATGTATCGTCGCATATAAGCTTGTATCAGTTCCCAGCGAAATTACGGTGTAATCAAAATCATTACCTACTCGAAAAAATAAAAAATGGTAACTGTCGGCTAATACAGCATGTAAGCGACGATATATTAAAAAGCATTCCTGGTATTATAACAAATAACACATTGTAAAAACCAAAACAACAACAACAAAATACTACAACTTTTATGCAACAAGATACAAAATAGCAAGAAAATAAAAAAGCACTTGTAAAGCTTTAAAAAAAATGTTAAAACATTTGTTTCCTCTTATTTTTATCTTAAAAAATTTATCTTACGATTATTAATCTCATATACATACATAAAGATTTGTTTTTTTTTCCTGTTTTATTTGATCGTACATAAATATAATAAACGAGTACATAAAAAACTAAATAAGTAAATAAATTTTTGTGGCCTAAATAAATTCTAATTGATTTGAAAATTGTTTGGATATATGAAAAACGTAAAGTTGTTGTTTTTTTTTTCAACTTTCCATAGATTGGTTTCCACAAGAAAGTTGTAGCCAATACAAAAAAAAAAAAAAATGGGGAAGAATTTAAAACAAAAATTTTCTTTTAGCTAAAAGTTTTATTAAATAAAATACGAGTATTTGTTCAAAATATTTAAGCGAAAAAATTGTTTTATGGTTAGGATAATTGAAAATTGATAAAATTATTTGAGAAAACATAAGCTCTGTAAATGTTAAACTTTTTTTAGTGTCATAGCCGGTTTGAGTCACACCACAGATGATATTATTAATAAGACGACTTCTTCAAAGCAAAAATTGACTGTATGAGAGAAATGCATATTTTTTGTTTACTGGGTGGTCCACGGTCTTTTTATATTCTTTGTTATTCTCCACAAGCTAGTTTCTGTTCCTTAGACCAAAAGGAGTGTAAATATCAAAAGCTGGGCTGGGATGTTGTACCATCACTTTCATTCGAATCGACTTTAAAAGTCGATTCGAAAAAGTGATAGTTGGCATGTTGTAAAATTTTCGACTCCAAAGTGATACGTCAATATGGCCACCATTTTTCGAAGCTGAATTAACAACAACAATTTTAATTTGACATTTCGTTGTTGTTATACAAGCTTTAAATAAATATTAATTTTATAAGATTTTATTTAAAAAAACAATTTTTGAATTTGTTAATAAATTTGTTATTTTTTCATTACTTACGCAGACATTTTTTCAAATTATATTTTAAATTTATTCACTTTTAATTATATTTATTTATATTATTACATTATATTTTGACGAATCGCTCATATATCACTTTAAATAAACTGAGTGATACTAAAGTATCATTATCGCGATTCGAAAATTTTACAACATACCAATTTTCGACTTTCTGTTCGAATTTCGAAAATTTGCAATTACAACATCTCGCCCCTGGCCTATTTGAACCATATTTAGAGGTTGCTATGATTTTAGACTTTGTACAATAAAGTATATTCAACCAGGGATTGCACCAACTACTTATCACTTATTACTTATCAACTTATCATAAGTTAGTTTTTTTGATAATGATAAGTGATAAGTGTTTCACCAAAAATAACTTATTAACTTATCAATTTGAAAACTTATCAAATTTTGATAATGATAAGTGATAAGCGTTGCACATCAGATTGTCTATAACTTATCAATTGACAAATTATCAAATTTTTATGATAAGTTGTAATGATCTATACAAAAATACTATAATGTGATAGTGTTTGTAAAATAATATACTTAACGCACATTTTATATGTTAGACAATGGTTTTGTACCTATATAGCAAAACAATTAAAAAATTGTTATTCTGTAATTTAATAACAACAACAATTTTGCGTGTATATAATAATACATGAAGAGAAACCTTTCTCAATTGGGAGTTCTTATTTCAGGTTTAGAATCAATTGTAAAACTTTTCTTTTGTTGCTTAAATAATGTTACTGTAAATAATTTTTCAGCAGTACTTAAACGTAAACAATTTATTTTCATAACAAATGAATTAAGAAAATTACTATTAACAAATAAATTAAATTTAACCACATTATACAAAAATTGTAATCGTCATATACAAACCAAAATGATTTTCCACTATTCGTCTCGTCCGCTTATGAGCACGATTAAATCTTTGCTCTATTGCATCATCCGGATTTCTTCGCATTGGTGGGATAGGCCAATCTTTAAGGGAAAGCACTGTCACCCAAAATCACAGCACCGGGAAACGGGCGAAAACAAGACTCAAAATTGCTAGATAGCCTTGTATATGGCAATACTCTGGAGTCATGGACACTACCTGGCCAATTTGGATTTACTGCATAAAAGTTGCGGCCTGGGCCACACACCATCATTGCATTCAGTGAATGTTTTCCATGTCGATTCGCAAAGTGTTCTTCATTGACCGTAGGTGCATCTATATTAATCATTGTTCCATCGTAGCAACCAGCTACCTGAAGGTAACCACCCATCTCAAGAAACTTCTATCCTTGATATTCCTAACCAATGCAGTGTTGTTAGTAGCTGCTATAGAGGACTCAATGCGCAGTTTCGGTCGTTTCCGTGATGCTAATTTGCTCCGATTTTTAATAATACGTGCTCAATTTGTTCATGTGACAAACGAAAATGTTTTATCACTCGCGAGTCCATAGAATATTTGGTTCTGGCTTTCACTATACGATTTCTTCTTTCATTTTCATCCTCGAATAATCTTTCGAACCGACGCCTTTATTTATAAAAATTATTTTTTCGTTTAAAATATTTCAATTTTTATTCACTAAAGTTGATATAATACCTATATTTGATAGTTTTATATTAATTTTAAAATATCGAAAAAAAACTGTCTTACCTCTATGATAAATCGAACAGAATGAAATTGTTCTTACTTTGACTTAATATTATAACTTATTAGGACGTGTCCGATTTCTGTGCGAAATAATTTTTTTGTGATAAATTTGACATTAGGCAAATAATTTTCTCTTCCATATTTGAATTAAGTTCATTTGCTGTCCGAATACTGAAATTATTATTATTATTATTATTATTGGAGGGTCATGCGAGCGATCAGCCACTTCGCACTGCGACCTAAAAGATCTATTGTGCTGGACCCTGCTTAATTATCCGTTCAGTCAATATTCAAGTTCTTAATGAACCTGCCAATACTGCCTCCCGGTAAGAATACTGAAATAATTTTGACATAATAAAATTGAAATTTGGAAATACAACAAACGACCAATTGTACGTAGAGAGTTATTTAAAAGTGTATGTAAAAATGACAGAGGCAGAATTTGATCCAAATATGGTACAATTTCTATTAATTTTGGGTTACATGTGTTAATGAGAAGAACACGGAACTTTGCGCGACATTTAATAATGGATTTCCTAAACTACCAGGTATGATACATTTAAACTTACAGGCATGTATGTTAGTTATTGCTCTCTAGTATTTATAAATAGGAACAAAATTCATTGTTTGCAGCGACCAATAATGTACACAATTCCCTCAGCAAACAGTATTGTTAATTCAATACTCAGTTATAATGATCCTGTGACGAGAATGCATTTAAAGATATCGTCTAGCACTTTCATCGCTATTAGCAAATTATTGCCCAATAAAAACCATGGTTGGGGACCGGAAATGGAACATGATATTTTTGCTGTGGCTGGCAAGTGGGACTAGTTATATAATTGTAGGTGCAGATATGTGTATATCAAGATCCACAGTTTGTGATATTGTTCACAAAATGCTAGGCACTAGCAAATGCTGGAACTTTTTATATTATATAAATAAAATTAAATTAAATTATATAAAACTTATTTTGTTTACTTCACCGGCACAGAAACAAGAATTATTACGGACTTGTCAAAATTATAACGCACCGGTGCTGGGACAATTTGGTAGCGTACAGTTTAACATTAATTTATCACAAAAAAATTATTTCGCACAGAAATCGGACTCGTCCTTAGAATACAATAAAATAGCGGTATAAATTTTGAAATTAAAGTTATTATACACTTGAAAACACATTGTTACATGTATTGTCATTATCATTTATAATCATTTGAATAATAAATAATTTTATTGAAAAATGTGTTTGTACTCTTTTAAAATTGAACAAAAGCTTTCATCTTACAATAACAGCAAAAAAAAGGTTTTAACAGACTTTCATCATACCACTATAATTTGTAGCTCTTATCAATTTTTTTGATTAGTGAAATTTTTCTTATTGATATTTTGGATAAGTTATCATTAAAGTAGTCGATTATTGATAAGTTAAAACTTTTGGTGCAACAGAACTACGAAAAAATTATCAAAAACCTCAAACTTATCGCTTATCAAAATATTACTTATCATTTATCATTTTGCAAATTGGTGCAACTTAATATTCCAATTTTGATAAGTGAGTGCTTATCACTTATTATAACTCAATAAAATACTTATCAAATTTCAATTTGGTACAGTAAAAAATTATCAAAAATTATGATAAGTTGATAAGTAATAAGTAGTTGGTGCAATAGGGCCTAGATCCGTGGATTTGTTGTTGTATAATTTTTCCAATATATACTATACTGTATATATATGGTAAATAAGTTATGCTGTACAATGCTGAATTCAAGTTTATACAAAAAGGGGAATCACATACATCAGAAATATATTGGCTTTTTTTGCAACGAGTAAAATTTTTTACAGAACCAGTAAAATAGATTTTTTCAAATTATTTAATTTTTTTTTTTTTTTGTGATCATTTTATTTATGTTTGTAGTGTGTATAAAATACCAAAATTTGTATTTAAAATAATATACGTCAATATCTACAAGGGCCTCAGTTGGAATTTGGCTAATTGGAAAACCAACAGAAACGCTGTCCCATTCCAGGTTTCCGAAAAAGGAGATCTTCTTAAAAGATTCCATTTTCACAATTTAGTACAAAAAAAAAATGTTAAGCAGGGATTCGGAGCGGAGCGGTTTGGAGCGAGGAGCGGAGTGGAGTGAGGAGCGGAATGGAGCGACCCGATTTTGATCGGAGCGTGAAGCGGAGTTGGAGCGATTAATGTAGGAGTGGAAATGAGCGAGAAGCGTTTAAAAAAATAAATAAATGTTCGCTCTCCCAACCTTACTTCCTATATTTTCTTAACTATCTCTCTAGAAGATTTGGATGTTAAACTTAACAGAAAAACCCATTTCTTTATTTTGGGGCTAATATATGTATTTCTACACCAAAAATATAACTACTGGTTATAACTACTATCTGTCCTTGAGCACATCTGTTTTATAAAGCTTAATAACTTTAATTAAATTAAATTTTAACAATTACCGAACATTTACTTTTATGAATTAATTAATTTTGTATTTATTATTTTTGATTTTCGGTGATATACAGTATTATAAATTATTATAAGGTTATTTTGATGTTTTATTAATTTCCGCATAAATATCTCCAGTGACATCGGAGTGGAGCGGATTGAAGGAGCGGAGCGGAGTGGCGGAGCAGAGCGAATCGGACAAGTTTTGCTTGGAGCGGAGCGAGAGTGGAGCGAGTTTCTAACCAAGCGGAGCTGCAGTGGAGCTGGAGCGATATTTCTTTCGCTCCGAATCCCTGCTGTTAAGCAGAGTATTCGGAAGCAAAAGAATCGGAAAACCGATCTTGAAAGTTGTTGCATAAAAGAAAACATATTCAACGGAGATTTGGTTGAAATGTTTGACTTATCAGTTAACAACGCATTAACTATAATGAAAAATGAAGAGGACAAAATATTTCTTATCATGCAAAGAGAGATGATAACATGAGCTGCAGCGTGACAGAAGTAGAGAATTGCTTAAAAACTAGGGAAAACTGAAAATGGAAGAGAGGCGGAAGCTGAAGCTAGGTGGACTACTAAATATTCAAAAACAACAAGAAAGTAAGGAGTTATTGTTTTTCATTCTGAGATTATGGGTTCCAACGATTTCAGTGAAACGACTGATGAGTTTCAAGTTCCTTCGACTTCGACTCGCAGGGCAAAGACAAAAACTCCCCAGCGTAAATCTGTGTTTACCAAAGATGTTGTTGCTTAGATTGACCGTGTTAACATTACTGACCGAAATGCAATGTTTGCAGATATCTCATTATCATGCAGCACAATACAATGAACAAGAAATGAGATTCGTAAAAATGTAATAGAAACAATGTTCACTTGTGCTAAACGGGGATGGTAAATTATTAACCGACATTATTGGTGGAGTAGAAAAAGTGGATAGAGTTGCAGTTCTCGTCCGTGGATGGTGGATTAGAACAATTAACAGATGGTCCGAAGATCAAAAGAGAAACGGCTGAACAACAAGCCAACGCATGCTTGCAACTTCTTGACGATTGGTTGCTAAAGGATCAAATTCTTGCACTATGCTTTGAAACAACAGCTTCTAATACAGGTCAGAGGTGCATGCATTTGAATTGAGCAGGCGCTTGATAAAGAGCTCACATGGATTGCTTGCCGTGCTTTCTTATATTTTTAAACAATTTTTTGGATTAAGCGGAGGGCCAGATGTACAACTAGAAAAAAAAACAATTTATAGACGGATAGGAAACGGATTATTAGTTAGTAGATGATTAGCTCGAATTATTGATCCTGTGTCAAACTTTTTTAGGATTTTCAGATAACGGTGCCTTACATTAAGCTCGTTGGATGGCAAAAGCAATAAACTGCCTAAAAATATTTATGCTCCAGAACCAATTCGTCCTTTCTTTCACTGAAGTATGCTTATTTGTAATTCTCATATACGGCCGCTATTGGAATGAAGCCCTCTTAGCCGAAAAAGCTCCTCTAAATGACACTAATCTACTTCAACTTGGAAATTGCATTGATACAAAAATTGAATCAATGCAATGAATTCGAATTGCCTTGATACAAAAATTTTACGCAAGCATTACAAAAAATGAACAGCAAAAACAATATTTGCTCCAATTAGTCGATCTACATAAGAAGAATCTGGACGAAAATCTTCAGTATAGTATCAGTTAAAGAGCTGATTGAATAAGTTTGAATTTTTGTATTTTGCCAATAAATAAATGTTTTAAAAACTAGATTTGTATATAATTTATAATCCTAGCGACCTCGAAGTGTTAGTTAGCATATTTGAAATAAAAACAACCTTGTGAAAACCCTAAATTTAATACTTTAACAAAATGGCCACCGTACTGGGGGTCAATTCTCGTTCCGTGAAAAGTACAATGAAAAGTATTTTCAGTGAGAAATACACATTTCCGATTTGTGTTCCTTGAGAAGGAAAAAATGACGTCAAAATCTTTTCATATAAATCAAACTTTCTCACCGACCACTTTGGCGGTGAGAACATCATAAATATGGAAATAAAATTCTATAAAAACTAAATTTGTATTTTTGGCATTAAATGTACATTGAAACTATAATATGATTCACTTTAAACTTAACTAATAAGTAAATCAATTAAAAACTATTCCGTTCATTTAAGAAAAGCCTCCAATTAATTAATTTAGTTAAGTTTTAAAAATAATTTGGTCCTTTTTATGATTTATTTTATATTTTGACAGACAATGACGAAAACTAATTAACTAAATCTACTTTATCATTTATTTAGCTAATATTTAAACCAATTGCTGAAGCATCTAGCGGAAATCTTTATGAAACTCGATAAAATGTCTGTTTACAGTGTAGCTTATTATGAAAACAACTTATTCAACGTTTTTTCACGATCCTTTTTCATTTGGACATCGAGAATCGCTTATTGTCGTCGTGTGTTATAAATGAAAAAGACTTGATGGAAACAAAATGGAAACATTTTTTTCATTAGGTTTTTTCATAGAACGAGAATTGACCCCCTGTACAGTATACCTCATTTCTGTATGTGTATTATCTATTCGAAACATTTTTTACTATTTCTTCAATACACATGCGTTTATTTTTAAAACCTCAAACTAATTTAATTTTTTGTATGGATTTGTGTAGCAATCACATTTTTAGTTTACATTTATAGGTATCGCATTTTGTAGTTTTCCAATCGTCAATTGGCGATTGGATTGTCATGATTTCGCATGCAGAGCGTAGAGTTTAATTTAATTCCGGTAGTTTCACGCTCCATATGTTTTATTTGGAGAGAAATGTCATTTCATGCAGAGCGTAGGGTTTACATTATTTCCGATAGGTATCGCATTTTGCAGTTTTCCAATCGCCAATTGGCGATTGGCGATTGCACAACATTTTATTACTTTCGGCTGAAAACTTTCGGCTAACTTTAATAGGGTCCAATTGAGTCATCTGCAGTTTCCAAATTAGTAAAAAAAAATTGAGGAGTGACCAACACACGACTTTCTTTTACGAACAGGGAATTTTGAGAAACTTGTGATACAAATTTCTTACAAACATTTTGTATCAAATAGTTTTTCTGTAAACCTTATACTTTTTGAGATATTTGCAAAATACCCCACGCGAGTCCCACGGATGTGACCACTTATGAAAAAAAACTCAATCAGTTTCACCGACAAACCAACAGACAAACACCACTTCGAAACCTAATTTTTCGGCGTCACGGGACCACACCTAAAACGCTAAAGAAAGTAATAGTTCATCGTTGGGTATCGTTGAGGCGGCCAAATCCAGTTATGAGATATAGTGGAAGTGGAAGAAAGGATAAATTAAAACCACTTTGCACTATTTCCGCCATTCAACTATCAAAAATGTTTTTTACCTATAATGTTTGCAAACCATTTAAGAACAAATAAACAAATCAAAATAAAACTGTTCAACAACCAAACCATAAAACAAATTTTCGAATCACACAAATTCCCTTAAATTAAAATTTTAATAGTTTTCATTCAATGCGTGTAAATAAATCAATTTAATTAACTTATTAACTTAATTAATTAAAATTAATTGTATAAAAATCCATTGAAAACATTAATTTAACTAATTACAATCAAATTAATTTCGCATAAAAATAAAAATAAATTCTATTATGTATAAAAAAATTTAGATAAATCAAAAAATTATTTATTAATTAATTTACCTTATTTAATATTTTATTACAAAAACCAAAAGAAGAAAATTGTATTTATATTTATTATATAAAAAAAAATTTAATTATTATTCAATAAATTATACATAAAATATACCTATATTATATAAACTACATTTAATAAATGATTTGACAAAAACAAAAATGGATTATTATATAAATAAATTATGCAAATAAATAGAAATAAAATATATATTTTTATTACAACAAATAATATAAAATCAAAAAAAAAAATATTCTACATTTTAAAATAAAAATTAATTTCAATAATGAAAAAAAATTATTTATTGAAAATAAAAATCGAAAAATTAATTTACAGTGGATAAATATAAAAATTAGCATTTTTTTTTGTTTTATTTGAAACCGGAAATTAATTATGGCAAGGTTAGTATTTTCAATGTTTATTTAAATTAGTCTGTGCAAAATATGTATATCATTTCACTGCGGACAACGCAAATTTTCTCACACTTCTACTCTCAAGTTCAAATGTTGATTTCAATCAGTGCAGAGTTTGTAAAAATTATTACAAAAAAAAAAACGTTTTTATTTTTTTTATATGTGTATGTTACGGCTAATGTGCATAGAGTGACGAATGTTTACATTCGCCGGTAAATGTGCATATTCGCTTGTGAGTTCAACCTTCATTTAACTACTAACTGTACTTTCTGTAATTAAGAAAAAATTAACCAGGAACTTTGCCATTTCTGATCGAAGAATCCCAGTTTCACCGCCCATGTCAAATTTCATCATAATAGGTTAAGAAACGGTGAAGTTCCATCTTAATTGGCCCTATTCCAGAACATTATCCAAAAATCATTTAAGAATCCTATCTCCACCACCCATGCAAAATTTCATCATAATCGGTTAAGAATTAGCTAATTTCCATCGAAATCCCATATTCTTTGCCGTTTCTGATCGGTCAGGAAACAACGAAATTCCATTTTAACTGGCCATATTCCAGAGCTTTGTCCAAAAATCATTTAATAATCCCAGTTTCACCGCCCGTGTCAAATTTTCGAATTTTAAAAACGGTGAAGTTCCATCTTAATTGGCCATATTCCCAGAACATTATCCAAAAATCATTTTAGAATCACATCTCCACCGGTTAAGAATTAGCTAATTTCCATCGAAATCCCATATTCTTTTAAATTTAATAATGGTACACTGGCATAAATTTATTGTACAAATTTTCATATCTAGAGGAAAATTACATTCACCAATGACCTATGGAAAATGTGCACATTCTCCTATTTTGCACATTCGCCGTAACTTTATTAACCGTTTAACAAAAGGTTCAATTGTTTCTTTTTCACAAGATGAACTATGGCCTTGATGTAGGTGAATCGGTGAAAAAATCAGATATTCAATGTCTTCATTCGTACTTCATTCCCGTTTTCATATGGCATTCCTACCAGCAATCAATTTCAGGGTATTTTACAACCGGGTAATAAAAACATCAATAACTTGAATAATAAAAATACAAATTCACAAAAAATTCGGAAATTTGTTGCTATTATTTCAAAGTTAAAATCTTCTGAAATTAGGATGGAGCTCAAAATTTTAAAATATGAAATGAAACTAGGTTTTGATCCAAACCAAGGATAATGATCCCAAATTAAGGATAAGTTAAAGGATAAGAAAGCCAAATTATTCTCATTCACTTTAGATAAGAATAAAACTTCGCGATTCATTCTATTTGGTCTACCATCCCTTCCAGTTAATGAAGTTCAACAGTATATCAAAGATGCGCGGCTTACTCCGACAAAATTGTCCAAGGTTGTATCAAAGAACAGATCTGACGACAGCGTACTATACTTTGTTTATTTTCTAAAAACGACATCATTAAATCACTTAAGAAATCACAAATATATTGGTCAAATTGCGTGTTAATGGGGCTTACCTCACAGAAAACCGGAGCGACTCAACCAACGTTTAAATCGCTTCATATTGGGTCACAACAAAGTGTAAATTTTGCAGCCTTACTCACTTGGATGGTGCAGCTTATCCGATCAAAGAAACTGAATCTCAATATAAGTCTGCCAATTGCAGCGAAAATCACACAGCCAATTCAGTTTTATGGCCAAAGCGTAATGAATTTCTGCGTCTTAGGGAATATGCCAACCAAAATGTTCTACATAAATCAAAGCATGAATTTCATGTTTCATCTCATATCTTCTCTGCCTTGGCTGGAAAGGCTTCCTTGATTTCAAACTTCGATCAGCCTAATGTTATCAGTTCATCTACATAACAGGAGTAAGGAAAGTGTAATGAATGACCTCAGGAGATGCCAAAGCCCGGCCGAACAATTTCAAGTAATTTTAGAGACTGCCACTAAATATATCTGTAAATAATATTCTCTAAGTTTCTATTTGGAACGCTCATAGCGTCAACCATAAAAAATACGATCTTATTCATTTTCTCGACAAATACAACAAAGATGTTATGATAATCACAGAAACCTTTTAAAAACCGGAGGATGCTTTTAACATCCCATGATTAAAACTGGGAGAAACAGGTTAAATATTTGGGTATCCTCCTGGATCAAAAACTCACTTTTCAAAATCATCTTAATTTTGTAATCAGTAAAATCTCAAAATTATTTTTTACATTATATCCATTTGCTAACTATTGTAAAAAAAGTAAATTTTCATTTAATAATAAAATGCGCTCCACAAGATTACTGTACTCTTCCATATTTCGTAGCACTTCCTTCAATACGGGCTTACTGTCTTAATTTTTCTTTTTCTCGCTGGTTCTTCCGTTCGTGCTGAACTTTTCCGACGAGTCCTCCACAAGAGTTACCTCATAAAGTGTTTGGCCGAGCCACTCGTCGAGCATAGTCGGCTCTTTCTCCGAACTTGGTGGAGTGAGCTGGTTTCGGTTGGTCTGAAATAACATTTATAAATAGATTTATTTCTATTTTACTTCTTGATTTGTAAATGTGATGTCGATGAGATAAATTTGTGAAAAAAATTGTAGATCGTCAAATATGCATGCGAGGGCTCGACACTGATGGACGAAGAAAGATGGATGATGACACTCCAGAGAATGTTTAGGCCCGTATCGATAGACACAACTATAACTTTTAGTTGCAGTCACTCTTTTTTCGAAATTGATGTTCGAATATCGCATTTTAAAACCAGAATTATACAGCAAATTTAATTAGGAATCTAGTACAATTTTCAAACAATGAATTTTTTCAAATAAATTCTACCTTTTTAAAGGCCAAAATCATAATATAAATAATCTTAATTGATTTTTTATTGCCAAATATAGGTATTTTGTTTATTATTATTTATTATGACCTGAAATAAATAAATTTACATCGAAATTAGAAATGATAATGCTGTAAATAACAGCATAAGGCTGTGTGCCTTCAACTAAACCACAGAAGAAAGATTAACCAGAATAGACATTGCGTGGATCAAATTTTTTTTCATCTTACCTTCTTTTTTGGACAATGAAGTATAATTATTTTCGAATACATATTATGAATTTTTTGAATATTTAATACAAATTATGCTGTCAAAACAAAACTTATCAAATAATTTCACTAACTAGACTGTTAAGGATTCTCAATTTTTATTATTTCAAATAAAAACTAGTAAACCAAAGAATACATAACCCAACTTTCTCTTACCTTCGGCAGATCAAGGTCAAAAAAATGAGTCCAAATTTTTCCATACAAAAACAGCGTTATGACTGTTCTGGTTAATCTTTCTTCTGTGACTAATATAGCGTTTTTTTATTCGCTCCGGATAGCTGCTATCGAGAGCCGTCATTTTTATACGCCTAAATTTAAATTTGACGCACTATTTATTGGTAAACTAAACTTATTTAACATCAAACTATCATTTTTAATTCAATCGTTTAGCAAAAACTTCATATAAAAAATATTTGGCTCTACCTATTTATACGGAGCGCTATCCGGAGCAACTTTTCATATGACGGCTCTCGATAGCAGCTATCCGGAGCGAATAAAAAAACACTACATAAACTAACTAAACTAAAAAAAAATTGAAGCTTCTGCTATTGTTTCATAGGCGGCAACCGAAAAGTCAATTCTTACTTTTCAATGACTTTTCATTTATAAAATAAAAAGAGCCCTAAACCAAAATTTTAAAAATTTGTTTTAATTTTAAATCATTGGCTCAATAAAATAAAATTAGAAATATAAATAATATTTATAATCACGCGTGGAACGTGTGGAACATGACGCGCCGCGCTTGGTGTGCACAGTTTGAACGAATCCAGTAATGTAATGTCGAATTCTTTGGGGAAAAAACTGATCCGCATCAAAAAACTGGATCAACAAAATAACATTTCACATTCTTTCGAAAAAAAAAAAAAAATTGATTTTTTTTTATCCGGATCATTTTTAACAAATCTGGATTTTTTGGTAGATTTGATCCGAATTTAACAAACACATAGAAATGTAAAGGTCAAAATTAGATAAACAAAAATAAGACGCTAGTTTCATAAATCATTTGTGGTTATATTTTGATGTGAATAGTTGCGTTTTAAGCTAAATTAATATTTTCTATCTTTTTACGGTAACTTTAGATTTCACAATTCAATACACATATGTAAAATGCTGTAAAATGAATAAACATAACCTCGCTTTTTAATTTGTTATGTTTTTTACCAATCCAACCACACATGAATTAATTTTTTTTTTTTATTCTTTGGCAAATAAAAAAATCGATTTTTTTTTTTTTTTTTTTTTGGAAATCGAAAAAATATGACATAATATTTATTTATCATACATCGAGTGAGCCCAAACTGTTACCGAACTGTGTGTCGAGGGTAAATTTTGTGGAACATCTTGCGAAGGGATGCGCATCTTATTAGCGATACTGTGCTACGGCTTGCAGGGCTCTTGTCAAAAACGCATAAAAAGATAATAAACAAATTCGAGCATCTAAAATCATTTTTAATATATTAAAAATAACTGAGTAATTTTAAAATAATCGTGTATCAAAATGGGTAGTACGTCGGTATGTCGTACCTGTTTACAAACTACAGTTCAATCTATTTTTAAACTGGTCACTTTTGGTGGCAATCAAATTCCTCTTGTTGACATGCTCAAACTGTGCATTGGACTTGAAGTAACCAAAACGGATAAAATTTCCTTGAAGATTTGTGATGATTGTATCGGAAGTATAATTAAAATATATATTTTTCGGCAAACCTGTTGGGATTCGCAGAACCGTCTGCTGGATGACTTAAATGCTAAGAATCCAACCATTGAGCTAAAAGCTGATATGTGTACAGATGAAGAGGTTCTTGGAAGCCTATCTCCTATAGCTTTAAAACAAGATATTAAAATGGAAGATCCGCTTGATATACAGGAATTGTATTTGAAAGAAAATGCTGATTCCAGAGAATTGCAGTCAATAAAAACGGAGCAAAACCCAGAAGGCTATATGGAGCGTTTTGAACAAAACGATTCCGAAAAAACATCAAAATCAGTTAAGTTAATAGTTAATATATTCCCAAAATTTAAATTAATATGGTGTTTTATAATTTCTAGATACCACAAATTGGGCAACTAGTTGATTTAAATGACAACGATACATTTTTCTTAGGAAATCATAAAATACCGTCAACCAGCGCACAGAAAAAATTTAGGTTCAGTCCTTATGAAAAGGACACTGATCCAACATCTGCATTTCCAAACATACAGAACATTCAACCTTCAAAATTTGTAACGCAAACATTTACAGAAACCCGGCCCCAAATAAACACAGATAGTATAGATTGTACTCTGCAAGAGCACGGTCACCTATTGCGGGTAATACTAAGAGAAATTAAATTACTACGCCAGGAGAAGAAAGAACAAGAAGAGGACTTCTACATAACTCCCAGATTACTGGAGCATCCGATTCAATCCAAAGAAGAATTCATAAAATTTGAATCTGATATAAAAGGGGATCCACAGAAAGAAGAATCTTTGGTACAGTATATAAATTTTTATTATTAATTATACTTTTATTAATTTACTCATTGAATTTATTTATGTATTAGAGAAAATTATTTGGAAAGATGGATGATTCTAGCTTGGAAAAATTTGTTCGATCATCTTTAAAAACAATTATTTCAAATGAAGCAGCGTCAAACTTCTCGTGGTATGGACGATGCGAAAACATCGCCGTTGAAGGTTTTTATACCATAGAAATATTAAAAGGTAAAATTTCTTAAAAAGTTTTTTAGTAAAGAGTATTCACAAAAATAAACCTTAATATTTTGTGTTTAGAATGCGCAATGAAAAAATTCGTTGATGCAAAAGCTGCTGATGTTGTAGTTACAATTAAAAAATGGTTTCATTATGCGAAAGACCGTCTAAAAAAAATAAAACAAAGAACGTAATTTAATTTTAGGGCGAAATTATAATTATTATTAATTATTTAAAAAAATGTTTATTATAATTTTGGTACTTTACGATATTTTCCTTTTCACCAAATAATGAAAGCAAATTCTTAAAATCCTGAAACCCAAAAGTTTGTAATTATCGATTGTCTAAGATCGTACATTTACTAAAAATAAAATAAACCATTTTAATACAAAAATGTTGTTTTGAATCAAAATTTTAATTTATCATTATAAATTAAAAATTATTGACGCTGCAGCTGCCAATTTCAATCATATTCCGCTCGTATTTCACAGACTCACTCGTCCGAAAAACCATCCGTTCTACATATTTTTACAACGTCTAATTTGTTACGCAAAGCCAATATGTTTTCGCGTGACAAAATACTTTTCGTAGCAGGCGTTTCGACATAAAAATATCTTTATACCCCTATTCTGCCGTGCTAAACATGTTTTACTGATCTGCAAAAATCGCATTTCGAGAAAATTGATGTTAAAGTTTTTCGAAATATTTGGGGAATAACTTGCTTAAAAGCGGATTTAATTTACTTTCAAAGCCTTCAAATTATGCATTAGATCATAAATAATATGTTTCTCAAGAAAATATCAATAATTTATACATAATTAATTAATAATTTGCAGAATTAGTCTTTTACTTTAAATAGGCTTTATAAATAATCGATTGGTACTAAACAAAAATAACTTAAGTGCAATTAAGTCATTTATATCACAAAAGAAAAACTAAAATCCTGTGTTAATAAGAAGAATATATACCTTATCTGCCATTTAAGGTATTTATGTTTAGTTTATCGTTACATTTATTTTCAAAATAAACTGTAGAATACAACCTTAAATGCTATCAAAGTCGTGTTTACTACAAAGAGAAGTTGAAATCGTTTATTATATATAAAAAATATATACCTTATCTAAACTTTATGATGTAAGACCTTAAACACCCTTAGTTTCTCGGATTTTATGAAATACGATTTGCAAATAGGATTTGGTAAAACTTTTGTAACAAAACACTAGTTTAATTGCTATGTTATATTTATTTATAACAAAATAAAAAACAACAACTATTGAAATCATAAAATTATTTATAAGATCGATTTTTAAATAGCTTAAAAATCTAGTATGTAGTTTAAATTAATTCATAACATTTCTTTTTTTTAAAAATAAATTCAAAACATGTCAGTCAACTGAAAAATTACAAAAATTCAATCAAATTGAATTAAAAATTAATATTTTTTATCACAAGAATAAAATTCAAGACTTATAATAATTGAAGATCCATTAAAACAATTCAATCTATACCGATTGCCGGAGGATCCGAAATTGGTAAATTCATTAAGTGGTTCATTTGTAGTACAGAATAACATTACATGAAGATAAGTTAAAAGTCCTTGTTTATAAGTTATTATTGATTCAATTCACGTATAGAAAATTTCAAATAAGTCAATTTTGCTATTGAAAATGAAAATTCTTAAATTGCCTTAAATGCAATTTCAATTATGAAAATAAGAAAAAGTAACTTAACTTACATATTTGAAAGAAAATGACCTTATTTGTGCCATAGATAAGGCGTTCATGTTTAATATCAAGTAGTTAAGTCGGTGTTACTTCAAATTTGCTACTTTTTTCGATTAGAACAAAATTTATTTTGTTTAATAATGCATTTATTAAAGTAGATTTAATTATATTTATTTATATAAAATATAAAGGATATTAATACCTTTTAATTGGCATCAATAACTCAATTTCGCCAAAAATGTAGATCAGTAAAACTTGTTTAGCACGGCAGTATTATGGTTTTCACATTTGACTTTCACGGCGAGTTGAAGTCGGCGAATTTAAAATTTCGTATTATGGTTTTCACCGTGAGCAAGCTGAAATGTCAAAATTGCTCGCCATCTATTTTTAGGCGAATCTATATAAAAATGTTCGTTTTTATTTTAGCAACATAAAAAATGGAGGGTATAAGAATAATTAAAAGATTTTTTGTTATTATTACGTGTATTTTTACATTATTTTTATTTGTAATTTTCTTAGAAAATCAAAAATAACAAATCAACGCAGCATAACAAATTTATTATACATAATTGTGAAACGTTTAAAAAAATTTAAATTCATTGAAACACAACAAACTGAAAACAAATATAACATAACAGCTGCCAAATGATATAAAATGTCAAAAAAATTATAAAAAATAAAGAGGGGTGCTTTATGCATTCTAATATTACCATACATGTATTCGCCAAAATAAAGGCGAAAACCATAATAAGAAAAACTAACTCACACGACTTTAAGAATCACGGTGAATCGTTCGGCGAGGCGAGAATCATGATAGGGGTATTAGTTACCACAAATGTGAAGCTTAGACCACAGAATACAACAGAATTAACTTTCTTCTGTGATAATACCGCTAAAGCCGCTGCACGGATTCATGTTGATAGCTCTATTCGGCGAATACAAATTTATAAAATTTTGAATAACAGAATCGATCACAACGACAATCGACGTCTGCAAAAAAATTGAAACACAACATAGGAAAAAGTACAAAGCCAAAGAGAGAAAAAATAAACATCTGCTTAAAAAAGGCAATTGAAACCCGAGAAACAAACCCAAAAAACCTCGTCTGCTTTTTTTTGCAGATGTGTAAAATCGTCGATCGAAAGATCGAACAACGAAAAAACAAAGGGCACCGGCTCTCCTCAAAAGCCGGTATCAGCGAAGGGAGGTACCTCGAACCAAACGGGTGGAGCCTCTAAGGTTGCAAAGGTGGTTGGCTCTAGGGCAAAAGTCCCGGGAGTTAGCGGTACCAACGCAGCACAGGGGAGTGGGACGAGAGACATTCCTCCGGCGAAAAGGCGATACAGGAATCGCCGCTCGGCATTCCGAATTCTCGAGAAGTGGACTGCGACCCCCGAGGGGCAGCTTACGGAAGAGCAAAGAACATCAGTAGCTTGGGCTGCGGAGGCTCGGAAAGGGACGATGTGTCGAAAAGACAGCGGTCCCAGGACGAGGTGGAAATAATCAACAGCAAGCGGGCCAAGTTGGCGACTGAAAAGAAGCCGAGCTCCAACTCAGGGACAAAGCTGTTCAGCAATGTCCTGAGGGAGCATGTGTTGATGCTAGCCGTCATTGACGAAAGTCAAGAAGATGGGAGCATCACGGCCGAAAAATGGAGGTTGGTGTATAATGCACTCAACCTCGTCTTTTTAAAGGTCCTGGGTGAAAATCCGGGACCACCCCCATCCTGCAGAGATGCGGGATGGTATCAAGGGCGTGTGAAGATGACTGCATGCTTGGATTCTAGATCTGTGGATCTATATAAAAAGGCTATAGCCAAAGTAGGAGAGGTGTGGCCAAGCGCAAAGCTTGCGGCAGTTAGTCGGGAGGAAATTCCCAGCAGGCCGAGGGCACGTGTCTGGCTGCCATTCGAACCGGCTAGCCCTGACGAGGCTTTGGAAATCATTCAGGCCAGTAACCCGAGTCTTCCGACCGGAAATTGGAAGATCGTCAAGCAGGAGGAGGCGAAGGGGGCTCGAAATTATCAGTTATGGTAATAAATAAGGAGTCCCTTGCCCTCCTTCACAAAACGAAGGGAGTAATTGACTTCGGTTTCGGGTCAATTACTGGACTTGGTATTAACCCGTCCAAGACAGAGCTGGTACTCTTTACTAAGAAATACAAAATCCCGGTAGTTGTCCCTCCTACCTTAAATGGCACGAGACTTGCTTTTACTGATAGAGCTAGATATCTGGGCATTATCTTGGACAGTAAGCTTAGTTGGAAGCCCAACATGTTGGAGAGAATAAACAAAGCTACTATTGCTTTGTACTCCTGTAGGAACGCCATTGGTCATAGATGGGGTCTGAAGCCGGAGCTGGTACACTGGCTCTACACCGCTGTAGTGAGACCTGTACTCATGTACGGGGTGGGTGTTTGGTGGCCAGCTCTGGACAAGGTAACTTACAAAAATAAGATTGAGAGAGTGCAAAGAACGGCCTGTATGCTTGTTAGCGGGGCATTGAGGTCGACACCGACAAGTACCTTAGAGGTTATGTTGCACCTTCTTCCGGTCGACTTTTTTTGGCAAACAGATGGCGGCAAATACGGCTGTACGACTTGCAGCCGTCTCTCAGTGGAAATGTCTTAGTATAGGACACTCTACTATTGTCAGATCGTTGAAGGATGAGCTGGCGAATCTTGACTACATTAAACCTACTCTACGCTTCGAGAAGCGATTTCGGACCTCCTTCCCTTCAAGGGAATCCTGGAGGGATAGACCGTTATCGGAAATCGAAGCGTTGCAATTCTTCACAGATGGCTCCAAGCTAGACGGCAAAGTAGGAGCTGGAGTATTCTGTGACAAATTAAATATAAATATTTCTATTCGTCTCCCTGATTACTGCAGCGTGTACCAAGCTGAAGTCGAAGCGATTGAGGAGGTCATGACGTGGTTGAAGCATAATGTGTTATCCTCAGACGATATCACAATCTATGTGGACAGTCAAGCGGCGATCCGGTCGTTAGAATCGGTGTCTTTGGCGTCACGGGTGGCGTTGAGTTGTCACTCATCTCTAAATGAGATGGGGGAGCATTTCAATATCCAGGTAGTCTGGGTCCCAGGTCACTCGGGCGTCACGGGGAACTGCAGGACAGATGAACTTGCTAGGCATGGTACGACTCTCCAGCTGCAACCGGAAAGGGCAAGTCTGGGGAGGCCTATCACAGCGCTGAGACAAGCACTTGGGAAGCAGGCGCTATCCTCAGCGGGGGAAAGGTGGTCTAACACCCTCACCTGTAGAGTTGCAAGACAAGTTTGGCCAAAGCTGGACTTGGGGCGCACTAGATCATTAATATCCTTACGCAGACGTGAATTAAGAACGGTCGTAGGAATTCTCACGGGACACTGCCTTTTTGGAGAACATGCAAGAAGGCTGGGTCTGGAGGCAAATGACTTCTGCAGAAGCTGATTGAACGAAGAGGAGGAAGAGACGTTGGTCCACTTCCTTTGCTCGTGTCCAGCATTGGCTCTCAGAAGGCACAAACACTTAGGTAAGTTCAGGATGGACTGCCTCGCGGATCTCGAAAACATTAAAGTGCGGGACGTCTTGCGCTACATAAGTAGCTCGAAATGGTTCCAATAGGGGTAAAAGGGGATACATCCTGTGGTATCACAATGGACCGTCACCGGTCTAAGTGTGCGTAAGCAGCCACTCCAACCTAACCTAACCTAACCTAAAATCGTCGATTCATGAATAAGTAACTATAATAAGGTTACATAAATAAGAAAACCAATCATTTGCATTGGTTTATGACATTTTTTGTTTAAATTTACTTTTTATGTGTAAAGAAATCGAATTTTTCATTTGACATCTGCATCTGGGAAATTTTTGAATGTAAATCAGTAAAAAAAACCTAACAAATGTTACACAGTTCCCTCATTATGCTGTAGATGACTCACACTTTAATAAAATGCTCGCTTTTATTATGAAGATTTTGACATTTTTTACAATACAAACATCAATTTTTCATTTTTTGTTTCGATTGCACGACAAAAGATTTTTTTTTTAATTTGTTATTCAACATTAAACTTAAATATTCGATTAGTTAATTATTTAGTGACAATTTAAATCGTTAAATAATTTCGATATAGATTAAATATTTGGCTAGCATTGGTTTTAGCTGTCTCAGTCAAAGTGGCGCCATTTATTTCTTGGTGTGGAAATATTAATAACTAAAAATCGCTGTATTAAATCTTCCTTTTCCAAAATTTGCCACCGTCGCCTGTCAAGTGAGACAGCTAAAACCAATCCGTGCCAAATATTTTTTTTCGCAGCATTTTTGTTGAAAACACTTGCAGTTGCTTTGAATCACAGACGCTTTGACAAAATATAAAATCGACCCAAACTTTAGAAATTAGTAACTTTTGGTGTACAAATTGCTGCTGGCCCCATAAAAAGATGGAATATTCTCGTGAAAGCTTATCGTTTGTTAATTATTATGGCAAACATTCGGATTATAGCTGTGGTTACTGTAAAGGGAGTCGTAACGTATCGCATGGTGAGTGTGATGGAATTTACCGTTTTGTGGGTGCGCTTATCGGTATTTTTGTTCTAGCAATGTCAGGTTATGAGTTAACGGTCCAAACATATCAAGATTTAATCGATCGAGGATGGCGAAGATCAGGAACCTATTGCTATAAACCAACAATGGCTGAGACTTGTTGTCCGAGCTATACCATTAAGTAAGCTTCTATTCCGAGTTACCTACACTTCTTTGCTTCTAATCAAATTACTTTCAGATGTGATGTTAGGAAATTCAAATTATCCAAATCTCATAAAAAAATTCTGAAACGAATGAATAAGTTTCTGCTCGATGGGAATAAAGACGATCGTCAAGGCGGAGATAAATGTGATGTAGGCGGCGGCGAGTCGCACTTAGATATTCCAATGGATGTTCAGAAATGTGGTGCAAATTCTGCGAAACTTGAAGATTTCAATAGCTTGGATGTTACGAAAATAGATAGTGATCTTTTGAAGGACAGTAAAAGAGTTCCTCCCAAATGTAAAGAAACAATTCCTAAAATGAAAGCGGTTTGTTTCGAAACAGCAAGTGAATCCGTAAAAGAGGTTAACATTTCGGATACTTTACCAACTGGTATATGTAGCAATCCGTTGAGAAAAAAGGCGAAATTAATGAGAATTGAACGAAAGCGGGAGAAATTAGCCAAACAAGGTTTAGTTATGCCAGAGAAAGAGTCCAAGAATTGTGAGAAGACGTTGGAAGATTTTTTAAATGAACAACCAAAGAATGGAGTACATCGTTTACAGGTATTTTTGTGTAAATTAGTCGGAGAGTAGTACAAACCTATATACATAAAAAAAATAATTTCCAGGTAAAAATAGTCCCCTCAACCGATGGTGAAACACAGGAAACGTTTGAATTATACAAACAATATCAAATGGTTATACACAATGATCCACCGGAGAAATTACAAATGCGGCGATATTTACGTTTCCTTGTGGAATCACCACTCAAGGTAATTATTTTTGTGCAAATAATCTCATGAGGTGTTTTTTTTTGTTTTGTATTCCAGACTCGTTTAATTCGAACAAATGGTCCAGAATTTCATGATTATATCGATATTGAATTTGCACTGTTTGAGAAATATCAAATCACCATACATAACGATCCACCGGAAACGGAAGAAACATTTTCAACATTTTTAGTGGAAACACCTTTGAAGGTAGTTAAGAAAAATAAATCGTTTTAAGAGCTTTTATACTTTGTGATTGTTGTGTATTGGTGGTCCCCCAAATAACTCGAATTTTTTAATCGATAGATTGATAAAAACAGAATTTTGTTAATTGTGAAGGCGTAACCCTAAAAATAACAAAAATCTACGCCATTTTTTTAAGACTTTGATAAACTGGAGTTTATTTTTTATTATTTCAGGATGTTGAAGCGGCCGAAAAATGTGAACCCGTTGGATTAGGATCATTTCACCAGCAGTATTGGCTCGATGATAAATTAATCGCGGTTGGTGTTATCGATATACTTCCAAAATGTATTAGCTCTGTATACTTTTTCTACGATCCGGCGTACTCATTTTTGTCACTCGGTACGTACGGATCTTTGCGAGAAATCTCATCCACCAAGCAAATGTGTCAATTAAATCCCAACATTTGTAGTTACTACATGGGGTACTACATACATTCTTGCCCGAAAATGCGTTACAAAGGTAAATTATATCCATCGTACCTGCTATGCCCTGAAGTGTATACATGGCATTTAATTGATGAGGCCTTGCTCGCACGATTAGCTGAGAAAAAATATCAACGCTTGGAACCGGATCAAACCATGGTGGATCATAATAAACCGTCGAGTATAGCTGAATTGCGAGATATCTTTGTGTTGTATCGTCGTAATTTTATGAAACTGCGCCAGTATTTGCAAATGGTGGGTGACGAGAAAAACGAAGAGATAATGGAGTATGCAACCCTTGTTGGGATGGATGCGATTCGTATGATGGTGAAATTAGAATAGTTTTAGAAATAGTTGAATTTTGTTTTGTTTCTCTTTATGAAAAGATCTTTTTAACATTTATATATCGTAATTAATTTTAAAAGTTATTTTGTTGACCAAAACATTTTTTTGGTAACTAATTGTAACCAAAAACGCTTTCTAACGCTGTAACAAATTTCAAAAGTTGTTTTTGATCATTCAAAAAATATTGTTTTTTTATTAACTCAACCCAATTGGGCTTATCCTTCGGAACCTGTTATGTCATGTTGTGGTATTAATCTCATTAGAAACGCTTCGTAGTATTGCGGTTAACGCACACACAATGTAAAGACCGCACACCCTCAAAAGATATGTAAGAGAGCAACACAGAATTGAAATTCGAAGCTTAACATAATGTGAAGTGAATTATCAAGTTGTAAGAAATGAACTGGCATGGTTTGGTAATTTTTAAACACTACAGATTGCCAAAAATAAATGTTTTATACTGCTTCCGTTATTCTGGTATTTCCTTATAGAACCTGTTAATTTAAATAAGAATCTGAAGGATAAATATCGGTGTTATTGAGTAAACGGTGTTGAAGCTAAATCTGTTGAATGGAATGAAACTATTTGTTCGGATAGTACAGACTCAGCAAAAACAGTTTATGATGAAGATTTTATAGGCGGGGTGTATTAATTCAAAATGAAGATCCAGCCGTATACGGTAACTGAAACAAACGGATGATTGAGGCTGATTCGTTGTCTCTTGAGGAAGCATTATAAGGTCCCGATCGGAAATTATGGAAATGTGCTATGGGACGTGGGTATGATTTATTATTGGAAAGAAGAGAAATGCTTCTGGCGATATCGGAAATTACAAGGCGTGCATCGTAATTAAAGGTTGTCCTAAAAACTAAGCCATGGTTCCATTCGGTTTCTTGTAGCAATGGCAGTTAAACATGGTTTACAAATTCAACTAATGTACGCCGTGTCGGCCTTATTCTTATAGGGTGAGTTAATGGATGAAATTTATATTAAGGAACAGGCAGAGAGGTTTCCAAAGGTGAAGAAAAAGTTTGTAAATTGAAGAAGTTAATTTATGTTTGAAGCAGGTAAGTCGAGTCTGGAATGCGAATTTGGACAGCAAATTGAAAGAACTTGGAATGAAGCAATCAGCTGCAGATTCTTGTATTTATTGGAAACGAATTGATTCGTGAATTTTAATAATTGCTACTTACTTTGATGACAAATTCCTTTAGATATCGTAACTAAAATAAATCTTAATATTAATATTTAATTTTATTAACGTAATTAGCAAAAGTTAAATAAATTAGTTCACGAAATTTTGTGTTAGGAAGACTCAAATTGGAGTTGAAACTCTCGATTGACAAATCCTTTTCTCAAAATTCCCATATTGTGCCCTCATGCTCCTCGAATCTTCGTTTTTAATTACCTATGTGCCAAAATGAATATGAAGGGGTTTAATTTTATGGGATGTGCTTCCAATCAAAATGGTGTTGTATAATTGGTTTTCACACTCGAAATAGATCGGTCCGTTATATTCCTATAGTGCTTCACTTTAAAACACATATTCTCCGGTGTAATCGACGATCGTATCAAATCGCGGAACTCTGCTGTTCTGCGTGCCTTCTCATTCAGTTCACTAAAATATTTCTGCTTATCGTCTAAAAATTTGCGATTCTTCCGGTCGCGCTCATTAATGTGTTCCGTCAACTGTAATTTCTTCAGCTTATCATAATTTTTAATTTCTGTCTTATTGAATACATTCAAATTCTTAATTATATCGTTTTCAATTTTAATTTTATTTTTCAAAGTGTTCAATTTGTTGTTACGAATTCGTTCGGCGCTCAGCATCTTGTCATCCAATCGATTGAGACAATTAATGATTTTTATTTCGGTATCCAAATTGTTCTCGTAATTATTCAGATTAATTAGATTGGCACGAGTTTTAGCTTCGCATTTCTTCTCCTCCTGGCAATATTTCTTGATTACTTTCAATTTATTCAAGCGCTTATTCAGTTCGGTATCACGTTTCGCTAGATTCGTTTTTAATTTATTCTGCTTCTCCGACGTTAGGCTGGCCAAGTAGTTTAATCGCTTGATCAGCTGATCGTGATCAAATGACTTCTTCTTATTTATTAAATTATTGTAAATTTTATTATATTTAGCAATTAATTTTTTATTTAATGTTGATTCGTTTGCCCAATGTTTATGGGCGATAAATGAATCTTCCATCTGTACTAAATCCTTTGACCGTTTTGCAATCATGCAATCAATAATTCGGCGATCATGGTTCGACAAATCCTTATAGAATCGTATTAATTTTGGATTATTATCGAAAAATAAATTATATTTGGCGTCCTCAGTCATTTTTTGGCGACCACTTTCCAGAATCGAGCAATCCCGATCGAAATACCGATGTGATGAAATGTTAGTATCATCTGGTTTCTCGCACAAATCGATTTCGTCGAAAACACCGTCACTTGAGTATTTCGATTCGTGATAACAAAAGCAACATTCAAATTGGGGATCGTGTACTGGCTTGTCGCAGAATCGTGTTGAACGTGGCGTTTTGTATTCATAATCACTAGCATTATAACCAACTGATGTCTGCTCAAAATCACTGTTGATCATTGGTGAAATGGCCTGGTGCCGTTTAAACATATTTCGAAATTTATTTTTTATCACTGAAGACATTTTTTGTTTGTTTGGTTTTAGTTGGTCGCTCGTTGTTGTTACGACAATGTCAAATTGTATACTAGGTAGTTGGAAAATATTAATGGAAATAGAAAATTATTGATTTAATAGAAGAAGAAAAAAGTAAATAAAGTGAAAATAGCAATGGGTGTAATATTAGGTGGATGGAAAAATTTGACTGGCGAGTTTTTCTTTGCATCAGTAGTTTAATAAAAAATTTGGTTAAGTAATATGTGACTCAACTTGATTTTATCCATGCTTAACCAATACCAAATAACAACACATTCCTCTAGTTTATTACCAAAAGGGTTCAACAAAAATATTTTTACTCGAAGAATATTAGGGTTGGTTATTTATTTTGCAACGAAAAAAATTGTTAAACGCTTATGATTCGTTATATTGGCTAAGTTGCTTTTGTTTCAGAGAGTTAAGGGCGAAATCCCCTATTTTTAGTGCAATATAGGTAGAGGAGCAAACCTCTTAAGCGGACTGTATTTTCACGAATGGGTGAAATTAAAGAACAATGTAATAATACGTATACGGTAAAAGTAAACAACCTTCAAAGCGTCTCACAAAAACCTATTTGAGATAAAGCATTACGAATCCAATGACAGTTTGTTTAACCTTCTACGCCGAGGCGCCAGCGCTCGCTGCCCTTTAATGTAATGCAACAAATTCCCTTAGTCTCAACTCGTACGTCACCCAATTTCTTTGCTTGGGAATCATTACAATGGCATTTAAATGAATGATTCTGCAAGTTCTTCTTCCATTTGACTTGGTCTTCATCGGGTAAAGCTTCCGCTTCCTCTTCTTCAAAGTTTTTCGGTTGCCCTGGACATTCCTTATCTTCATTATCAAAATCACCTCTTTTATAGCTAGAAACCAGTACTCACATGTTGAAATCGATGGAGCATAATCACCATAAGCTTCCAACAGCATTCGGTTTTCTTCGAATGGAATCAAAAAAACAAAGATCCCGCCAATTGCGTTTTGTTGGCACAAAGTTCGTCATATTACTCGATGCGATAGATTTCTAGTTAAGCAATCTTTTGAAAATCCCTTAAAATTAATGAACACTCCTAATACATAATCTGGTATGTACCATCAAAAATTGCTTCTGGGGCCAAATATCACTTGCATGACACTTGTCTCAAATGTCATCAGTCACCTTTCATACTCATCCGTCAGAGTCCTATTCTCATAGCCATACATAACAAAGAACTCGATCAACACCATGTACAAGTTCCACTTCTCGGCGTTTATAAGATATATTGGACATTAACCGTGGACATAGAGGATACAAAACCAAATATCTTTGCCTACACCTACACTATTAACATGAGTAAAAGGAGATCCCAAGTATCTGACATTTAAATACAATAGTTAAAGTCGACTGCGTCATGATTTCCAAAAACCAGAGATCAGATATTTCGTTTTTGATTCGTTGATTTTGAGACCAACGAAAACTGAAAATTGTATTAGCGTAATTGTATTATCATATAACAAAATGCCAAGCAAGATTTACAGACGGGTCTAAAACAGAAGATGGAGCAAGGAATAGGAATATACCGGAATGCAACTGCCATCTTGAAGTCCCTGGGCACGAATCTTCTCCAAGAAGATATTCACGCGCCAAGTTAGGCATAGCTAAAGGCCTGAACGATGCAAAGATCTGCACTTTATCAGATAGCCAAGCAGCCTTAAAGACCCTTTATATTGTTACGTCAAAGCTGGTAAGGGACCTTCTTAACACAGTTAAACATCTGGCAATCTCAAATAAGCAATGCTTATGTGGATCCACGTTGGTTCTACCTCCCCTTTAAGCGACACCTTAAAGCAGCAGTTAAACGCTGATAGGATACGCAACAGTCAGAGACAGAAAATAATTTCTTCTTTCCCTTACTAGAAACCTCTTTGTAGAAAAGAAATGAATGAAGAATTGAGCCAAAACATTCCCTGTAATAAATGTTGGTTCGACTGAATTTGATGAGTTTTTTCTTTGGGTCTTTCATAGGGTCTTTGTATTCACCCGTTCAAATTTGTTTTTAAGTTTTTGAAATTTGAAGGCTTCTTAACTAGGTACATATTTCAACACTTTTAAAATTCACAAAGCGAGACCGAGAGAAAGAAGAAAAGATTTTCATCAAGCCAATTATCCATTTCCCTGTTTGGTTAGAGCTTAGAGCATTCTTTGCTTTAACTGTTTACACGAGGATCACAAATAAATTTCTTCGCGAACCAAAAGCCGGGGTAAATACACTAAATTCGGTAAATGCGTTTATCTTTCTAGAGTATGTGAAAAATTAAAAAAAAATCGTATTTAGAAACAACATGGATAATTCGTTTGCATCCTTATTTGTGTTTTGCCACGTTAAATGGAACACCATGTCTATAATTATTTCGCCTGAAGTGATCCGGTTATTGGAATATTAGGGAGCTAATGCATTTAATCTTTCACAAACATTTTTGTCCTTTATAGGTTCAATTTAAAGAATGTAAGTCACAATAATGCGTGATATAAAGTTATGTTGAAAGAAGTAGATACAAGACTGAAAAATTATTATGGTAATCATTATGATGGAAAGATGAAGTGTTAATTTTTTCTGTAAAGACAGGCATAAAGAGGGATAGAAAAAAAGCTTCATATTGTAAAAGCAATAAACAGGTGAAACCCGAGAAAAAACCGTAAAATCGACTTTGTAATTTGAATTTCATTTCGACAAGATGACGAGCGTCATCTTTTCTCTGAAATATATGGTATGCCTAAAATAGATAAGAAATGTTTACAAATAAATGCCACAGCTACTGTTGTAAGATTTCCGATATTTTTAAATTTGGTAATATTAGCGGTAACACGGGTAAAATAGGTAACACACTTTTTATTCCTTATTTTAATTCCAATTTGTACCAATAAAACTCGAACGGCTTATTATTCTTTCAAATATATTTCATCCTCTTCAAAGTAATCTCCTTCGGATAGAATACACTTATGCCAACGTTTTTTCCAGTCTTCGAAACAGTTGTTAAAGTCTATTTCCGGAATGGTCTACAAAACCTTCTTCGATTCCGCTTGAATCTCTTCAATTGTGTCAAAACGATGTCCCCGGAGCGGTTTCTTGAGTTTCAGTAAAAGCCAGAAGTCAAGCGTAGCTAAATCAGGTGAAGGGCAGTTGCGAAAGAGTATGGGTCGAATTTTTGACCAAATAGTCACGTAGAACCAATGCAGTGCGAGACGGCGCATGTCAACAAGATCTCTAATTGTCAATCGACAATTTGTGAGCATCAAATCCTTGTCTTTTTTGATGTGGTGTTCATCGGTATTAGACGTCAAAGGAAGGCAAGGTCGTCTTCAACGCCTACAGTAAATAATGAATTTTACATAAATACGAGTTTATGATCAGTTAAACTCTTTAATCAATGTATGGTTCTTCGCCGCCGACGCATTTATCATCCTCAGCCTCAACGTCATCCATACTCGAATTATTCTTACTTTCCTCCAAGTAATCCTCGTCTTCAAGCAAATATAATTATGCAGCTTCATCCATTAATAATAATTTGTATTTGATTAAGAAGGCAAATACTTTATTTTCGTTATCCAGACTTCCTAGTCTATGGATTACGTATTGAGCTATGTGTATAAAACCATAGGTACTGATGTGCTTTCCGTTGCAGATCTCGATGCAGACATGCTCAAAATATCAACCGGCAAGCGCTTAAAGGTGAAGAAGAACACAATCCCTTTTGAGCTGCTCACATTCAACCACAAACAGTCATGAAAAAAGTTCACTTCGAACATTGTAATGCACCAAAGACTCATATATTTTATTGCCCTTATATTTTGTCCTTATAAAATGTAGCGGTTGTAAGCATTTTTTGACCCGTGATTTGAGAATACTTAGAAGTTATTCGTAATTGGCGCATTTATTTTGTACAAAAGTTTGTGTTATGTTAACAAAGCAGTACACCACTTTAGATAAAACAGCAAACTCTCAAAAAATATGGCCATTTAGCAATCGGAAGTAGTACACAGTGAACAATATCGAATAGCAGATCGTAGATGCCTTCATAGCTGACTTCAGTTCGTCTTCGATAGCCTTTACGACATACCTGTTGTAGCATGAATGTAGATCGAATGTAGCATGAAAAATGTGCGAGTTTTTTTATTTCAGAAACCATCCGCACGACTGAAATTTCAAACTGTTGATAGACTGAATGAGCAAGTTAAGTTCACGGAAGATGCACCCATACTCGGTAATATAGTTCGTTCCATTGTCAGTAACAAGTACAATAAATCTATAAATCTCGATGTCTTTTAAAACCGCTTCAACTTTCTCGAAAATCAACTTTAAAAGCCAAATGCCGATTTTCCTTAGTGAGTAAATTTATAGAAAAAGGCTTTGGGTGTGTTGGTCTTTATTAAGAAGAATTTATTAAGAGTCTTTACTAAATGTAGTACGAATGTCTTAACAAAGATGTCACCACATACATATGAGAGACGCATTTAATTTGCTCTGAACGATTGCACAAAACAAACAAATTTATCTTAATTAGTATATGATGTGATAGGCGAGACAGTAGGGTGATGGAGTGGAGTGATGAAGGTTCGGAGTTCGAGTCCAAGCACCAAAATCAACGCAAATAATTGTTTTTAGATGATTAATATATGAATCCGAGTAGATCCGAGAAAGAAGAACGGGAAATTCGATCCGAGATGAGAAGATCGGGATCTCGCCACAAAAAAAATTGTCAAATTCGAATAAATTCTTGGAATTAAAAAAAAAATCAAATTTTTGCTTAAAAAAAAAAAAAAAAAAAAGTCGGAAGTTTCAAGAGTCGAACTCCAAACCTTTCACACATCATTCCTTCATCTTACCCACCCAACTACTCATCTCTATATAATATGTACTCATTTTTTCGTTTAAATACTGATAAAATCGGACTTGGTGAAAAATCGCATAAAAATTTTTGTTATTTTACCAGGCGAACAGAATTTAAAAAATAACATAATTGTCAGCAACGTGACATTATTTTGTATCAAAGCGTGCCACTTCAAGTTATGTGACACTTGAACATACAAAATAAAGTCATATTGCTGACAATTCTACCTTCTTGTAATTTCTGTTCGCCTGTTAAAATGACAAAAAATTTTTGCGATTTTTGACGAAAAAAAAAAAAAAAAATTTTTTAATTTCTGCTCACCTGTGGCCCTATTCTGGTAATTCCCGGGGAATAGAAATTTTAAATTTTATTGCAGTATTATTCCCTTTTCCCCAAAGTGTATTCTGGTGTTCGGGAAAGATTTTTTATTGGGAAAAAATTATTCCCCATTACAGCAGTTTTGACGTTTGTTTTTCCACACCGATTTTATGAATGAATTGATGGGGAATAGATTTTTAACGAAAATGTTTGTTTATATGTAGTTGTTATTAATAATTAATAATATTAATACTGTTAATAATTTTAAAGATAGTATTATAATAAATAAGAGTTATTATAATAATTTTGATACAACTAAATTTATTTCCCCTGTATATTTATTCCCCAATTGACAGAATGCACTTTAAGAAAATAGGGAATAAAAAGTTGGAAATATGTATCTGGGAATATCTGCTGTAAAAAAAAATTATTCCCCGTTCCCCGGGAATTACCAGAATAGGGCCACTGTGGCCCTATTCTGGTAATTCCCGGGGAATAGAAATTTTAAATTTTATTGCAGTATTATTCCCTTTTCCCCAAAGTGTATTCTGGTGTTCGGGAAAGATTTTTTATTGGGAAAAAATTATTCCCCATTACAGCAGTTTTGACGTTTGTTTTTCCACACCGATTTTATGAATGAATTGATGGGGAATAGATTTTTAACGAAAATGTTTGTTTATATGTAGTTGTTATTAATAATTAATAATATTAATACTGTTAATAATTTTAAAGATAGTATTATAATAAATAAGAGTTATTATAATAATTTTGATAAATTTCCCCTGTATATTTATTCCCCAATTGACAGAATGCACTTTAAGAAAATAGGGAATAAAAAGTTGGAAATATGTATCTGGGAATATCTGCTGTAAAAAAAAATTATTCCCCGTTCCCCGGGAATTACCAGAATAGGGCCACTGGTAAATAAAAATTAACTTTTTTTAATCAAAAAGGGCATAGAGCAACCACCCAAATAGAAAATTTGGATTTTTTTAATACAAACAAAAAATCCTTCAGCTGCGAGGATCGAACTCGAGATCTCAATCGTTTCAGAGCAAGAGACTTACTCAATCGTAAGAGAGCAGATTAAAACCATTGAGATATCGAGTTCGATCCTTGCAGCTTAAGGATTTTTTTTTTGTATTAAAAAGCTCCAAATTTTCTATTTACCCGTTGCTATTGAGTTATGATTGCCTTTTTAATTAAAAAAGTTAATTTTTATTTATCAGGTGAGCAGAAATTAAAAAAAAAAATTATTTTTTTTTTCGTCAAAAATCGCAAAAATTTTTTGTCATTTTAACAGGCGAACAGAAATTACAAGAAGGTAGAATTGTCAGCAATATGACTTTATTTTGTATGTTCAAGTGTCACATAACTTGAAGTGGCACGCTTCGATACAAAATAATGTCACGTTGCTGACAATTATGTTATTTTTTAAATTCTGTTCGCCTGGTAAAATAACAAAAATTTTTATGCGATTTTTCATTAAGTCCGATTTTATCAGTATTTAAACGAAAAAATGAGTACATATTATAAAGAGATGAGTGGTTGGGTGGTAAGATGAAGGAATGATGTGTGAAAGGTTTGGAGTTCGATTCTTGAAACTTCAGACTTAATTTTTTTTTTTTTAAGCACAAATTTTATTTTTTTATATTTTATTTACATGAATTTATTCGAATTTTACCAATTTTTTTTTTTTGCAGCGATCTCGATCTCGATAATCTTCTCGAATTATCTCCAATTTTTTTCATATAAAAATAAAAGTTTACTTTGGCTTGGGGCTTGGAACTCGAACTCCAGACCTTCATCACTCCAATCCATCGCCTTACTACCTCCGCTACCACATCATATACAAGTTAATATAAATTTGTTTGTTTTATGCAATCGTCCAGAGCAAAATAAATATCTCTGTTTTCGAAATATATTCTTACCTCAAATGTACCTACCATTTTCTTTTCGATACCGCATTAAATTCTCATCCTGTAACCATTGTAAATTATAAAAATACAAAAAACGCACGATTGCATAAAACGAACCAATTTATATTTAACTTGTATATGATGTGGTAGCCGCCGAGGTAGTAAGCAGAATCATTTGTGTTTTAGATTCTGCTTGCCTGGTAGAATTGAATTTTTTTTTGATGATTTTGCCCGAAGATTTTTCAGTTTTTCAAAAAAATTATGATGTTTGTAATTCTGCTTTCCTGGTATCAGAAAAATTTGTTTCTAATGAAAATCCTCGATCGAACAAGTTGGCAAAATTCTCAGAAACAAAATTCAATTCTACCAGGCAAGCAGGAATCACAGCAGTATAAATAATTAAATAAAGGGGGGTTCGTTTCTGATGAATGGAACTCACCACTATATCTACTCTTCGTGGACTATTCCATCAACAGAGCGCATCACGTATATATTCCATAGGCGCAATAAGCATACCGAAGAAAATAATCACTATACTGCATCACACATACAAGAATCACCATACTGCATCGGCTATCACATCATATACAAACTTATATAAATTTGTTTGTTTTATGCGATCGCACAGAGCAAACCAAAATTGTCTCTAATATACGGTGACACCTCTGTTAGGCACTGTTACGTACTATATTTAATACAAAATAAGAGACAAGTATTTACACCACCGGGTAGGCAAGGTACGTTGCTGCGGTTGTCAAGTGTGATGGCCGAACATGTGCTCGCCTGGTAGAATTGAAATTTGTTTTTGAAGATTTTCTCACTTGATCGAGGGGGTCTTCTGTTGCTTTAAAGTTTGTTCGCCTGCTACCTCAAAATGAACAAAGTTTAAAAGAACTGAAAAATTTCTTCGAAAAATGCCAATAACTTCAAAATAAATTTTTAATTGTACCAGGCGAGCAGAATCAAAACTGTTATAAATGATTTTAACAAAGGGGGGTTCGTTTCTGAGATAATATGTATTGGGGGCTACAAATACCATATGTTTTGAGGTTTTTTTATAACTTCAAAGCTTTATTCAGAGAAATTGGTACAATGTATTTTATTCAAAGTATTGTCCATCGTTAGCTACGACATTTTCCCATCTTTCAGGAAGCATACGGATTCCGCGTCGAAAAAAATCCTCGTCTTTTGAGGCGATCCAAGAATCGACCCAATTTTTTGACTTTTTCGTAAGCAGTGAAGTGCTGCTCGGCCAGGCCATGAGTCAACAACCGTGAACAAGTCGTAGTCGGGGTAGAATATCATAATTGGAGCGCCTCGAAAGTTTCCTTGATGACTTTTGCAACATGTGACCGAGCGTTGTTGTGCTGAAAGATCACTTTGTCATGTCTTTTGGCATATTGTGGGCGTTTAAGCTTCAATGATCGGCTTAATTGCATCAATTGTTCTTAGGCTGGAGGTTTCGTTAAGCTGGAACAGCTAATAGTAAATTACTCAGAACTGATCCCACCAGATGCACAGCATTAGCTTTTTACCATGAATATTCGGTTCGGCTGTTGAAGTTGATGCATGACCGGACTTACTCCACGATTTTCTGCGCTTTGGGTTGTCGTAGTGGATCCACTTTACTTACTCCGTCACGATTCGATGCAAAAAAAAACCCCTCTGATTTTACATTTGGAGCAGTGGTTCGCACGTAGAAAAACGGCGTTCGACGTCTCTTGGCTTGAGTTCATAAGGAACCTAATTTGCTTGTTTTTGCACCGTACCAATGGCTTTGAGACTGCTTTGAATCGCTTGTTGAGTTACTCCCAAAGTTTCAGCGAGCTCCTCTTGAGTTTGGCATGAATCTTGGTACAATGACGCCTCCAACCCAGCGTCTTCAAACTTTACTGGCCTCCCTTCGCGTTCTTTGTCACTGTGTCAAAATCGCCACTTTTAAAATGCCGGAACCATAGTATTCACATGTTTTTATTTATGATGCATGTTCCTCATATGCTTCACATAGCAATCGATCTCCATCAGCTGCATTTTTTTTTTCAAATTAAAACAAAAAGCAGCGCTTCCCGCGGTCGGACTACAAAAAAAATATGTTGTTTACACTTCAGCGAAATGATACATACTGATTTTTAGAAGGAAATGATGACGCTTTATCCGATGCGATTTAATGCTAGTTACGCCATCTTTTGTAAATCCCTCAAAACTTATTTGTACACCCAATAACAGGGAACTAGTGAGAATTAAGAGCCACTCTGTGTGAACATAATAAACCAAATTTTAATTCTACTTATAAGAGACAAATCAGTCAAATCAGAAAGTATAAGAATATATTCCCATAATTTCTGATTATACATATATCGCATAAAAAATAAAACAAGCCGTAACCTTTTTTACTGTTTTTGTTTTGTTTTTATTTTTAATTTGTTGACATATTTTGTATTTACAGAAACATGTTTTTTCGTTATTTTTTTAGATTGTTATATTTTGAATTATTATTCCTCAATAAAAAATTCAAAGAAAACAACAATAAACGCGAACCATAAAAACTCACTCCTGGGTGAAATAATTAATAATCAGTATCAACCCGCCACATTGGATCAAAAAAAAATTATCTCGCTACATTTTTAGGGTAGTGTGTATAAATAATGACGTATCATATTTCTAAATATTTTTTTTTTTTTTTTAATTATTCACTGAAAAATAATAATAAATTAATAATTATTACTTTTAATTGTTTATAAATGTTTTGTTTTTTAATGTGTAGGTGATTTAATTTTATTTTCCATATTAAATTATATATTATGTATTTTTAAATTTATTTTCTTTACTAGTATTTTTTTTTTTTTTAATTATTTAATCATAATCAATAATAAATAGGTTTTAATGTATTATTTATAATTTATAAAATTGTTTGTATTTTATTGTTTTAAAGAAAATAATAACAAATACAGAAAGATTAAACATTTACCGGCGGAAAAATCACGGAATTACTAACTATTTTTATTTTTGTTTTGTAAATTTTTCTTTTTTTCGTTTCATAAATAATAGTAATAATAAAAAAATATCTCCAGCTATTTAATTAAACAATAATAAAATATCAATATTTTTAATATTTATAATGTATTATAATTTCTAAATTTTATTTATAAGTATGATTTATTTTTTAAATAAACTTAAAATTGCATCAAATATTTTATGTATTATAGTATTTTTTTTTTTATGCTTTTTTGAATAAAAACAGAATTATAAATTAATGTGAGAGCTAAAAATAAATACGACGTCGTGTACATTTATTTTTTATATAAAATATTGTCACACAAAATTAATTAATTAATTTATATACCAAAAAAAGATATACACTAGATGTATATTATATATTTTTATTAATAAAAATAAAAATATATTATTGTCTTATATATATATTTCATAAATAATTAAATTTATAATTACTCTTCGTTTTTTGGCATAAATAAATATTTAAAAAAATATTTATTTTTAACTCTCAAATTAATTTAATTAGCACGTTTTTTGTTATTTAATTGAGCTTATTTTAATATTTTTTTTTTATAAGAAATACAGAATAATTTTATATATATATTTTTTTAATCACAAAAAAAAATTAAACTTGATTACTAAAATAATAAAATTTATTTTCATTTACGAAAATAATAAATTATAAATAAAATAAAAACGTATAATAAATTATAAGTCGTATTTTTACATTTGTATTTTTTCTTTACTAATACGATTATAATTATTTAAAAAAAAAAAAAAAAAAAAATTGTTTGTAATTATTTTTAAGTAGAAAATAATATAACCATTAAAAAAATTCGATGGTGAATAAATATAATTTTTTTTTGTTTTTATATTTTTTATATAAAAAAGAGAAGACTGGTTTGTTTTTCATCTTTATTTATTTATTTTAATTATATTTAAATAATTATAAAAATAATAATGTACAAATAAAATTAATAAAAAAAAAAATTAGGGAACAAAATAAAAATTATAATTAAATATAATTACCTTTTATTTATTATTTTTTTTTTTAATAAATTTAAATTTATTTTATTTTTTGTTTATGTATTTTTAAATAATTAAAGCTTAATATTAAATATATATTTATATCATGTATGTATATCATTTCTAATCTCCACAAAAAAAAAAAAAACAAAAAAACAAAAAAAAAACATAAAATAAAAAAAATAATTATACGTAATAATTAAATAAATAAAACTAAAAAAAAAAATTATCTCGTTATTTTATTATTTTTAATTTTTCCATAATTAAAAATAATAAAAATCCACAAATATCATTTTCTTTTATTTTGAAAATAAGGATATATTTTCATGACTGATTTTATTTGTTTTAAAAGTGTCTGGCAAGTATTTTATAAATAATTTAAATATTTATATAATAATATTAAAGTATTTAATAATAATTAGGTAAAGTTAGTTAATCCTTATATCCTTATTTCAATTTGTATTTTATTTATTTTTTTAGCTTTAATTTTTATTTTGAGGAAAAAATGAAAGAAAACTTTTATTATTTTTTATATTTCTTGTTTTTTTTTTTAATTTTCCAATTTTTTTTTTTTTTAATTTAATTTATGATTTGTTTTTAATCTTTTATTTAACTGTATTGTTTTTAGTTATTACATTTTTATTTATTTGTTTTTAATTTAATTAACGGCATTCCCACACTTTTACTGTTTGGTCTACGCTACCAGAAATTACGAAAGGATGTGTTTTATGGAAATCTGAAAAGATAAAATGTATTATTTGTTATTTACTAGTTTTTCATTATCATTAGATAATAACTTTTTGTAATATAATGTGTGTACAGGCTTTACAACAGTAATTGATTTTTTTTTTTTTTTAAGTTTCATAACTAAAAATATTTGAAATTATTAAACATTTTTTTTAGGATTATTTATTCAAGTTTTTTGGAACTATTCGTTAAAAACTTACAAAACAGCATTGTGAAAATTATCTAGATTATTCGATGTTGTTTTAAAGAACATTCGATATAATAATTCGCTAAGACAAGTAAATGGTTGATTTCTTCTATGTATATATAAAATAATCAGTAGTTATACAAAAAGAGGTTCGAAAATAATCGAATATACAGTTGAGAGGACGAGATGTGTTGCCTAGGAAACACAATGATACCGTAGGTGGAGTTGTGTCTCTTAAGTAGGTTAGGTTAGGTTAGGTTAGAGTGGCTGCTATCGCACACTTAGGCCAATAGTTTCCCATTGTGATACCACAGAATCTTATCTCCACTTTACCCCTGAAACCATCCAGTGCTACTTATGTAGCGTAAAATATCTCGCACTCCACAGTTCCGAAAGGCTGTCCATACCGTACACATCCAAGTATTTATGTCTTCTGTATGATAGTGCCGAACACGAGCAAAGGAAGTGATCTAAAGTCTCTTCCTCCTCCTCGTCCAAGCAACTTCGACAAAAGTCATTTGTCTGTAGACCCAGCCTTCTCGCGTGTTCCCCAAAATGGCAGTCCTGTCAGTATCCCTAAGACCAATCCTAACTCTCGTCATCCCAAGGATATCAGTGCCTTGGAGCGCCGCCAGTCCAGTTTTGGCCAAACCTGTTTTGCTACCCTGCACGTGAGAGTGTTAGTCCATCTCTCATTTGTCAAGGCGATTGCCTTTCCACTGAGCGCCAATTTGACCGCTGCTATAGGCCTCCCCAGACCTGCCCTTTCTTAGGTAACACATCGTCAATATATATTCCGATGATTTTCGAAGTTCGAGTTGTATATGTTAAGACTATACAACGAATCAACCAAATATATTAAACAAATTATTTATTGAAATTATTTATTAGCATCCGAATACGTTTTGCAAACGTTTCCATTTGTTTGTGACCGAAACACCACCTGTCTTCCACCGTAAAAAACGCCTAGGCGCTTTAAACGAATAGTGCGCCTACTGGGCGTTTTATTCGAATAAAACGCCCAGAGCGGTTTATTCAAGTTAAATGATTTAAGTTACTAAAACACAATTTTTTTTTCGAAAAAGACGTCAACTCGAAAAAATCATGTGCATACGTGTTTTACTTTGCGTGATTGTCGTCTTGAACGTGATTTTATTTGCGTCGTGAGAAGTCTAGTAAATCGAGTATTCATATTTTCTAGAGTATATCTCATTTGCAATCGAATGGAGGATTATATTTAAGCCTGTATTTCTGAGATTTTGTTAATATTTCCCAATTTCTGCAAAAATTCCTGAAAGTCGATTTGTTGAATTTTTAACCCGGAAAGTTATGAAAGGTTAACCTTGATATTATAATAAAAAGTGAACTTTCAAACCAATTTAAATTTAGTTATTGTTAAAATCCAAGAATTAAAAATGTTCAAGTCATTTTACCAAAAAAACTGTATTTACGTTTAAATGACGAGTGAATTTGACCTAAGTAGAATCATCGTTTTTGACAGTGTTGGAAGTAAGAATGTTGATGCGATGAAAGAATTGAAACTTTGAAACTTTGAATTTTCTTACTATACCATGTATAAGAATCATTTTTTCTTAAAGTCATCGTACAACTCTTGTTCAAAATTATTTTATGAACGCTTAAGAAATTTTCGTCGTCAAACACAGAGTATTAATGGAGCTGCTTACAAGTACGCGGTCCGGAGTTCAATTCTAGCCACTGACCAACATTTAGCTACAACGATACTTTGACAGACATGAAAAAAACGATTTTGAGTATAAATCGTTCGTTGAGCTGACTACATTCTACTACATTAAGCCATAGATTTTTTATTGATTTTAAAAGTATTTAGAATTTTAATCTGGACTGCAAAAGATAATTTGGAGACTTACCAACAAAAAGCAAATAACATATTCAAACTTGATTTTGGAAACTTTACAAAACGAATTGTCAGTCTCTTCGTTATTACAGTGCAAGCTTACAGATACAAATTTTAAATATAATAGCTCAGATATTCTTAATGGTAAGTAAAATGTTTTTACTCGGCTCTTAATGAAATTTAGGCCCAAATCGATAAACGCAAATTAATTCGCAACTACGACTATAGTGTCTGTTTTTGGTATTTTTGAACCACATTAAAGTGTCGATTTTAATTTCTAGTTACGATTGTAGTCATGGATATCGGTGACTAAAACAGTTCTTACAACTGACGTATAATACCGAATTTTTTTCGGAACATAAATTGTTTGTTGTTGCTGTTTATTATGTGGAATTCTATGGTACAAAAAAAATTGCTGTAAATCAATAAATAATTATTTACAGCAATTTTGTGCGTACCTGTGGGAAAATATTATTGATGTTTTTTTTATGTAAATCAATTTTGAGAAATTGAGATATTTTGATAAATTTACCCCCACCTCTCTTCCAGTAAAATTAAAAATGTCAATTGTGATAATAATAACAACAACAAACGAGACTCCAGATTTGTAATTTGCTATTCATGAATAAAAATTACAAAAGTTTTTATATTTTTTACGACTACGTAGCCACAAAAGTTCATAGTTTCCATTTTAAATATTCCTTATTAATAATATGTATAAACAAAATTTCTCTTGACAGCTAATCTCACATCTGAAAAAACTATTGTTTTGTTTCCATCACAAAATAAATTTGCTTGTACGTTCTATGGGACAAAGGAAAATTATTTTTTTCATATTGGCAGCTCATGTTCGAAAAACTATAGTTTTATTTACGTTTAAAAATTCCATTAAAATCCCAACTAAATTCGCTGTTTTAATTTCGTTTAAAAATACCAGTTTCGGTGTTCAATTCCGAAAAAACTGTAACTACAACTAAAAGTTGTAGTTGCGTCTATCGATTTGGCCCTTAATATGTAGAATTCTAAATTTTTCCAAGGCAACTTCGATTGGCAAAATCCTAAATTCGATTTATTTAATCACTAAATTTTATAAGTTCCAAAATAATTCTAAGATTAATGAATTCGTAAAAATTTATTTTTATTTTGTTAGTGGTAATCGAACTTCCAAATACAGCGAGCGCTTAGGCGTTCAATTTGAATGGACGTTTTATTTGATTTTTTTCTTTCATTTTCAAGATGTTCAAATTTTCAGCTACTCCCGAATAAAGCGCCTAGGCGTTTTTTACGGTGGAAGACGCGTTGTTTCGCGAAACACAACTTAGCAACGCAAATAACCGATGTTATACAGCATAACTAAAAAAAATAACAATTCAGTCGATATAGCCTGATGAGATGATTGACAAATGATTAACGTTTCAGATCGAAACTGAAGAACTCTTAATGGGGATAATAAACGTTGTAATCATTGTGAATTACTGTGCGAAACACTTGTTTAATTACCCCCCCCCCCCCCCCTTTTTTTTTACAATCTATCTGATTATGATGAGACATTCAGTAAATTTTTTGTCTTTTTAAATCTCACGTACAATACGATTAGTATAAATTGATATAATCCATAAATTTAACTGTTATTGATTCGATTCATTAGAGATTTTAAAAATTAATGTCTAAAGGTATATCTAAGACCTATTTGGCAAATAAAAAAATTTTGTGATGTTTTAAATCTTTCGCTCGTTGTGGTAGTGAGAAGCTTACTCGCCAGTTCGTTTGGATGAATTGTCAATGTTGAGTGATACCTGGCACTGGAATCCCTAATTTCTTCCCGTATTGTTCGGACCTGTAGATCTCTATGAATTATATCGTTTGTTACAAACTGTATTCCTCATCACATGACTGTCCAAAATTTCTTCGGTAGGTTAGTGTCAAAAAGCATACATTTTGCACGTTCAACTATAGTACGGTTCATACGTTCCGCCATCCTGTTGACCTCCGGTGTATGAGGAATTGTTGTCTGGTTTATTATACCACAATTTTCCAAATTCACGATTTTTATATATTCACCGCCATTATCTGAGCGTACTATTTTGATTTACCGTTCCATTTGAGTTTCAATCATTACCTTTAAACTCTCGAAATTTTTCGAACACTCCAACTTTGACTTCATAAAATAAACAAATACTTTTCTCGAATAATAATCAATAAAAGTGACGAAATATCTGGAACGACCAATTGACATATTCTCCATTGCTCCCACATATATCAGTGTATAACATATCCAAAAAATTTGTTGCTCTTTTTCCTTTGTCTTTAAATGGTAACGGGTTTGCTTGGCTTTATAATATATACTTTGCATTGAATATTGTCTTTAACATTCTTTACATTCTTTATCATATTTTTTACATCTTGGTAATTCGAAAGTCTCAACTTTCTATGCGAAGTTACAGTTGATGTCGATTTTTTCAAGGAGTGGACTTTGTAGGAGTGGAGGACTTTGTTCTGGCTAACAGCTGATTATTTTGTTAAAAATTGAGCAGCCACTTTCATCTAAAAATAGATTGTTTCCATTGTGAGTGATTTTTGATACCGAGACAAATTTGCTGCCAGCCATGGAATATAGAGCACGTCTTTAACTATTAATTGATTGTTTCCAGTTGTTATTTCACATCACCTACAGATTTAATTAACACTTAATTTTTCACTATTTGCACTAAATGCTTTATCAAAATTATTCTTAGTCTTTTTAAGCCAACATTGAAATCTTTTGTGACCAATTTTTCCACAACCATGACATTTTATTAATGTGACAAAGTTCCTCCGTTTCCGATTTGATACCCATTATAAATGATTTGTATTCATTTGTCAGCCTAGGAATAAGAAATCACCCGGCATATTCATAGCAAATTTCAAATCCGATTCCATTTAATTTATATGCTGTTCCAATAATTTTGGAAATACAATCAAATACAAATTTTGGAAATGACGGTCTTTGAAATTTTTTTACTCTCGAGATTTTGCCCAAATTCAAGATTTTGTCCAATCCAGATTTTGTTCGTTCTGAAAACCGCCTGATCCCATTTTTAATTTGTAGCGTGAGTTGAGTGTCCCACCACGGGGTGGTTGACGCAAATCAGATCAGCAGTTTGTGGTCGCGATGATATCTTTACTTTAAATCGTGGTTAAATGTTTTCGATAAATCATGTATGCACCCAGTTTTAAACTTCTCCAATCCGAAAACAACAACTCCACCAAGAGGGGTTTGTTTCATTGGTGGAACCAAACAAAGGAGACAAGATACCGCTCACCTTATAACACAAAAACCCTCTTGCGTCGATTTTCAGTTGCTTGGCATCTAATTTATTCGCACTTCAAGATTATTCGAGGTTTTCCAGTTCTCCAGAGATCAAGATTATTTTATTAGAATCTAAATTTATTCAACATTTATTCGAGTCTATTTGAGTAGCTTACATAAATTTACTCAAAATTTACAGCGCGCTGGCTGAGCCAGCGAAATTATTATTCGAAATTTTGCAGATTTCGATTTAATTCTAGATTTTCGTTATTATTCGTGCATTAATTTTGTAATGAAAATCTCTATTTCTTTATCAATGCATTGCATTGCTTTCTTGAAGTAAGTTGAAGTAGCTTATAAATTGTACTACTTGATCTAATCAGATCAGAGACAGACCTACTGTTCTCAAATCATTTATACCAGAATAGAAGACATATTCCAAACAAAGAGGTTTCACTAAGCTACTTTATTGATCTGAGCCCAACAGCATTATAGCCAAAATGAATTTGGTGGAGGAAAAGTTTCGGGAGCCAAGTAGTGCGTTGATACATGAAAGAGGTAACATGCTTTTAATGATCATTTGGAAAGAAAGGTGAGATCCCCAACAGACATTCGAACCTTTATCTATACTCCTCACATGCAACGCTATCGCCCTACTAAGATTTAGCTTGCTCAATTTAAATCGTGGCGTTTATTAAAAACTATATCTTCAATGCATATGGCAATCTATCAAAATAAACCTTATTGATGAATAAAATGGTGAGTGGTGGTCGGAATTAGCTGAATCAAGTGATTCAGAAGCAAAGTGAAAAAGACAAAATGCGTAAAAATAATTCATTATACGTTACAGTTCGGCCAATCCAAATAACGCATTTTTCCGAAGTAATCTATTCGAGGAGATATTGAAATTCATGAATTTCTGTAAAACCGATTCCGCCAGCAAAAAATATATTCGTTTTGTGCGAAAACAATATCGTTTTGAATAAAGCTATTATTGATGCTTAATTGCTTACTCACCGATGCACAATGAAAAAACATACATTTAGGTTCATTATGATTTTATCAGACAAAGTGGCGTTAATTCAGAAAATTTAAAACCATAGATAAGTCTTGTCTTGCATTATTGTACACTTGACATTTTACTCAAATTGTTATACGTGACATAACATAAAAGACATAGGAGTTGAAAAGACATAATGACACAACGGATTTTATTACGAGTTAATAAAAAGTGTATTGCTTTCAACCAAAATGAGTTAGGTATTTTATCCACTTTTGATATATAGTATAATAGCCCGATAACTATACTGATTTCAAATAAAGAAAATGTAAAATAATCCATTGTTATTGTATAATCCACGCTGCTAGGGACAACGTGAGTTATATTTGATATCACAAAATGATGAGTAGTCATTGGAAAATTATTCGTAGTCAAATTGAAAAAACTATATTCCAAAAATTAGTTAAATTAAAGTAAACCATGACAATTTAAAGAACTGTCACTATGATAAAATATATTTCAAAATTCAATGCTCCACTGTGAAAGCACAAAATGGAACTATGTATTTCTTATTAATTTACGAAATTTATTTCAACAAAAGTGGATAAAACGTTGTATGCCACTCGTGAGCAAAGAGATATTATCCACTCGGGATAAACTTATCCCTCATGGATAATATCTCGTTTTGCTCACTAGTACCATAAATAACTATTATTTGGTTAACGGCTAGTCAAAGAAACAGCAAAAATTAACCAAATTTTGGTCTAATTTGTTTTCGTGTATTTTCTTGTCAATTTGACTGTTGTGGCAAGTATTGAAACTAAAAATTTGGTCAAGATTTGTTTAACCACTAATTTTTTTTGGATTAGCTAAACTATTTTTGGTCTATCTAGTACGAATGTTGTTGTAATTTTCTTATTTTTGGTGAAAGCAATATAACTATTATTGAAAATATTTGTAAAAATAATTATTAACCAAAAATAAATTTGTTAACACGTAAACCACACACAAAATAATCAAATAATATAATTTAAAATTGATTACTTACCAACTGACGTACAGAAGTGCTGGTGAGCATATAACGTCTTCATACATCGTTTATTACGGAGATCCCAAACTCTAATAGTTTTATCGTCACTAGCTGATATCATATACTTACCACCAGGATGGAATATAATACCCCGTACCCAATTGTCATGACCGGTTAATGTGAATAGACATAGACCGGATGTTACATCCCAAATTTTAATTGTTTTATCACGTGAGCCTGATGCTAAAAATGGACCGGGATGTGCCCCCTTCTTATTATCAATGCCAGCTGCTTCATTTATTGCCGCATGTGACGCCTCTGGTGCCCAAGCAATACATTCAACTGTATGCTCATGTTCACGCAATTCATTCTGAATAAATAAATATTTGTTAATGATTAAAATTGTATAATATTCTGAAATGCTTACTTTGCATTCCTTTGAGTCTGTCTGCCATACACGAACTGAGTGATCATTTGAACAAGACGCCATTAAATCACCGTCAATATTTACTCGTACCATACGAACCCATTCCCTGTGTCCAGTATATGTCTTTACGCAATACCTAGAATTGAAAGCAACACAACAAATATAACTACGTTATGTAACCCATCTTTCCACACAGTCTATTTTTTATTTGTGTGTCTAAAATTACTGGACCGCGATTTATTGTGCGAGGCAAGATGATTGTATTCGGATTATAAATTTTAATTTAGATAGCGTTTTTTATTTTTGTCTGTGTTATGAAAATGAAAGTGAAATAAATTAATAAATTTTATGGAACTCACCCAGTAGCAACTTCCCACATTTTAATTGTTTTATCACGTGAGGCAGATAAAACAAAGTCACCGGCCGGTACAAAAGCAACCGATGACACATTATGATCATGTCCGTGCATTGTCTTTATGCATTCATATGATTGCTGGAAATCCCATAGTTTTATCGATAAATCAGCACTACACGATGCTAATAATTTGCCTTGTAAGTCAAATGCGATATCTTGTACCGAATCCGTATGTCCTTTTAGTGTTCGCTCATATTCGCCCGTTTCAAAATCCCATATTTTAATTGTGGCATCTTCCGAGGCTGATACCATAAGGCTAAATACTGGATGAAATAATACCCGTGTCACGGTTGCTCTATGTCCGGTTAATGAATATTTTTCTGGTGGTCGAGGTATCCATTCGCCCGGACTACGTTTTGATTTTGTTGGTGCACCCTCGATTACCTCTTTTTCAGCTTCCGATAATTTTGCTTCTAGTTCCATTACTTTTTTCTGTAATCGAATTACCGATGTCCATTTTTTTTCCAATAGACCACCAAATTTTTTATTTTGTTCTAATTCTGAGGATAGATCGGCTTCTTTTTTGAATGCTTCGAGAGCATCTGAATAACCATTACTTGCTAAATAATCGGCTATCGCTTGGTTACTGTAAATGAGGGAAACAAAATTATTAAATATTTTATAAATATTTTTAAAATAAACTGTTTATGAACTATACAATTCAGACAAAACCTAACCTAGATACATTGCAACAAAAAAGAAAATGAAACAATTATCACTAGACTTATTCTTTGCACCCCACATTTACAGTTTTCTCAGACTTGAAATTTTCTTCTCAAATTAATAAAACATCAAAATTAGAACAAAGATCAGAAAATGTTATTGACCTAAAAAGGTACAAAGTTAATTAAAACAATGGGGTGTACACACACACACAGTGTCGACGAACATTTATATTACCAGACAAACATATATACAAGAAAATTAAATTATGATGAAGATAGACAGTCAGCGATTAAATTCATAATTTAGACATATTTAGTCACGCAAACAGGTTTTAGTAGTAAACTAAAAGTCATTTATACATTATTTTATTAATATTCAAAATTTTGGTTGTAACAGTGCTCGTGCACTTCTCATCTCACTTGTGGGAAAATTAATTAAAATCTCAACAATAACAACAAAAATCTCTACTTTCCACAATAATCAATTAAAACTGATGAGATTGAAAAGGTCTTGACATTAAGGCTAATCATTCGCCTTCGTATTCTGCAATTTATTATTTATTACCTTTCACACACACACACAAGAAAATCAATTTCAACTATTTTATTTTCTAATTCGATTTTTCACTTCGTAAATAACACAAATCACGTTAATTATATATTTTCAACAGTCAGTCACAAAACACAAGAATTTTCTTTAACAATCCCATTTTTTTCAATTATGTACTTTGTAATTTATTTTATTTGTAAAGATCAGAGTAATCATCATTATGCTCGTCATGATCGTATTCTTTTTTTTTATTTATGGAAAGGAATGATCAATCGGGAAGTTGATATATACGCGTAGACTGTCAAGCAACATTAAAATGGTTAAACATCTCTGTATATAGTGTATACCTTAGCAGATAGTGATACATACATAAGAAAATGAAATCTATTAAAAAAATGAAATTTGTCATTTCAATAATTTAATTTCCTCTTATCAAATTTTTGTGATTGCTATATTTACTTAAACAACATTGTTCTTGCAACATATTACATTTTGCCTTCCATCAAATTGCATAATTGTAAATCACTGTTTTTCAAATTTTCGTGTCGTTTTCGAGAAAGAAATTTTACTTTCACTTTGAAATCTTTCTGCTTGGCTTGTTACGTTACATAATTGTTTATAATTGGTTTAATATAATAATTACCCAACAACCGATGATACGGAATTTGTTGAATTTAATTATCATGAAATGGGTCAAGTTCACGGTATTGATTAGCGCTGAAGGTGAATTATTTGGTGGTCGCCTGATAAAGGTTCTATTTTACCTTAATTGAGGTTTTAGGAACATAGAAATTTTTTAGATGTTGTGTTTATGTTTCCTGTCACGATATCATAATCATTACTCATTGCTTAAGTAATGGGCGTCAAAGTCAAACGATAACAAGAAGGGTCATTGCTACTAATTTAGGTTTGTGTCAAATTTGTTATGCTTAACATAGAATTAGGATCGACATTTTTTTAATATTTTTGAATTTTAAATTATTGGTATGAAATACATAGTTTCTATAGCTTAAGAAAGCGCTGGAAGATTGGGCGACGAATTAAGCCGGAAAAAAAAGAAGTAAATAAAAGTTTAACAATTATACATATTAAGGTACAAATAATTTTGGTTAGGACTACTGTACTTGTCCTGTAATAGTGTACAGTGTGATTTTTTATTCGTTGTCTATATTGTTGCCTTATTTTGTCTATATTGTTGCCTTTTATAACATTGTTAGTTTTTAGTCCGAACCTTGTGTTGGTTTTGATTTGAATTTTATGTGTGTGAAGAAGAAGATATTCACGAGGTATTGGCTGGAATGAATAAAAATATGTAAATGGCTTTTAACGAGGTAGCGATACATAAGAAATACCACGCAACTCAAACTCCCTTTACAGAGGGGACCCTTTACAAATTTCGAGCAATATCGAAAAACACAAACTTAGAGTTCCTTCACAATAACCTTAAAATTTAATAAATCCTAATAAAATATGGAATAACTTCATGCCCAGTAATTTAGGTTAATCTGTAAACCTCAAATTTCGAATTTTGAGAAACGCAACTTTAAGTAAGATCGTGTAACTCAATACTAAGCTTAATTCAACTAAAAGATAAACTGGAGTAATATATTAGAAACCGAATAATCCCGAAAACTCACAAAATCTCGAACAGAATCGTGTAGAATACTCTTTATAAATCTCAATGATATTAAAAACTATATTTCTCCTAAAATAACTGAAATACTTCGAATTAATAAGATATAGAAACTCGTACTCGAAATGTAGGATATACGTAATTGCCTGTTGAGCCTCTGGTTGGCTATTTTTTTTAGATTGTACATATACATACTCTAATTTAGATGGTGGTACTGCTAATGGTAAAGTAAGAAAAAGTCATTGGGAAAAAAGTTTTCTTTTGAAAACAAAAATCAGAATGTTATTTAAAACAAGATAAATTCAGTACGGAATGTAGAGAATCGAATTAAACATCATCATATCGCACCCATAATTTTCGAAAAAAAAAAACGGGATTTTTTATTGTCGCGATATTGCCTTATTAGTGATGTATACAAAAGAAATAAAAAGACGATTATATTAAAATAAACGTCCGGGCTCAAAAATAGGGCATTTCTATTTAAAAAGTTCGATTTAACCTTAAAATGACCTTGAGGTGAAAGTCAAGGTCGAATTGAACATCAACATCCGAAGTTCCCTTCGAACCTAAAAAATTTTGTAAGGTTATTTTTGGATTAGTGGCTCCTTTAACGAGATATTTAGGTGCGTAATTTAAAATGGGACACCCTGTATATTTTTAGCCCTGTATTTCTAGCCCAATAATGCTCCCATACATAAGAAGAGTAATTGCTATGAAAATATACAAAAATCTTCAATATAATTATTTATAATTTTCTGTCCAGAATTTTGTTTAAGGTAAATTCAGTACGGAATGTAGAGAATCGAATTAAACGTCATCATATCGCACCCATAATTTTCGAAAAAAAAAAAACGGGATTTTTTTGTTGTCTCGGCCAGGGTTGAGCTTCGTTTTAAACTTGCGGAGGTTTATGTTAAAGTGGAACATATTCATGATCTAACAAGACCAAAAATTTGTAGCAGGATGCCAAGAAAACCGAGTGGGATAAGATTTTATGTGATGCTAACAACAAATTTTTGATCCACTTGCTAGATTTTATAGAAACTGACCATAAGCATACAAAACATGAGTGAGTATATCGTTATTTAATTAGCCAAAAATAATCTTAAATTAGAACTAAAATTTTAAAAAAAAATTTGATTATAAAGTAAAGCAAGGTACAAATAATTTTGGTTAGGACTACTGTACCTATATTCAGACAATACATACAGTCAATAAAAATCTGAAATTTTTTTCACTCGAATAATACGCACTAACTTTTTGATCAGAGTTTAATGATGATTAACTGATTAGAAGTTTAAACCATTCAGACTTTTTTGCTTTTAAGTGTCAAAAAATGAGAGATATTGATACTGGGTACCAAACTAACATTGGATGAAAACGATGCCACGAGACTTTGATAAAAGTGACGGTAAACAGAAGTTACGAGTTCTACTTATCAATCAATATTCCAAAAAGCATAACTTAAAATGGCGATATAATGGGAATGAATTTAGGAGTTATGCAGCAAAAGACATTTTGTAATACAATACATTACACAATATTTGGTGCAGCAAAAACGAATAAATTGCTCACAAGCCACGCATTATCACATTTAACAACGATTATAGTTTTATTTAGATTTGTCGTAAATTCAATTTAACCCCAGCAACCAAAATACTTCACTGCTTTATCAATGCAAAAAATCGTTTAGTAAAATCAAATAAAAAATATACCGGAAACGTCAAAATTATCACCCAAATTCCCATAGTCGTGTCATTTCAAGTGACGTGACTATAGTCGTGTCACGTCACTTGAAAATTAATATTTTTGAAGGCGATCCAAGTGATACGACGACAACTTGAAATATATTAGGCAAATTACAAATAAAATCATTTTAAACAACAACATATTTAAAGTTATTCAAATCAATTTTAATATTATCGTCCTTCCATTTTGTTGCATTCATTCGTCTGTCACTTGCAAAAATTAAGTGACATCTGTCGTATAAAGTGACTTTAGATATAACAAACGGCAAAACTGATGTGTCGTGACTAAAGTCATGAAAAATGATGTGACACGACTATGATAATTTGGGTGTATAATATGTAGTCACAGTGATAGTTTGGTTGCATACAAAATAATGTCAGAATTATTACAGTAGAAATATTTATCATAGAAATAGGACACCTCCTAACTCAATGTTTTTTATTTTAATGTTACCAACTGATAAAAGTGGTTATTTCTGTGTGTTATACTATAATTGGTTGTTTTTATATAATATAGTAAATTTTTGTGTAATGTAATTTGTTGTAATTATATATAAGGCTGTTTTGGGTTTACCAAAACAATTCAACATTTATTTATATATTAAATAATGAAATTGTAATGCTGTATGCTGATGTTTTTTTTATAGTTATATATGGTGTTGTTCCTTCTTTGTGCAGCCATTCAGAACACAAAATATGAGAAAAGATTACTGTACATGTATCTCGTACTCGTTGTTGTAAAGGAGGAACCATAATAAAAATAATTCGTGATTTCCCCATATTATGATGTTGTAAATTTCAATGCTTTGTTCGACCTTTGTTTTTCATTTACTCTTTTATGTGTTTTTGTTTTATATTTCGTTCTCTTTAGGAAAGATATACAGTAGCACAAAAATTAGATTTGCCATCACCAAATTTGTGCTATATTAGATTAAACCTGTATAAGCCGCTCTGTTCCCTATATAAAAGAGGATTCTACTTGTTTTTAATGCTTAAAGGTTGTTCTAGTAACACAACTACAGGTTCTTACAGTTGTTACAATTAAAATTAGGAAACAGATAGTTATACAAATAGTATTTTCGATTATAATTTGAAACCGGATATTTTGATATTTTACCTAGTGAGTAGCTGAGTCTCGGTTAAGGTAGAAATTATATCAGGACCGTAGACTTGGTCTACCGGAATCCAGCAATGTTGGAATAAAATCTCCTAGATTGTAATCATCACGAATGAAATCTACTATCTGGACAACTGCTGTGCTATAGTTACTGTGATCTTGTGTTATATTGTTGTACCTAGTTTTCAGAACAATCGGGTCAAGGTGCAAAAAATATCACTCTATAACCCAATAAAATTCTAGGTCGTTTAAAGATATGCAGGATTTTCCAAGTTCTTTCACAAAACACAAATGCAAATGAACGAAATGAGGATAACGGTTGTTTTCAAATTATCACCAAATGTAGCGGTGGTCAAATTGTTATAGCGACATCTATCGTTTCCAAGTAATGCAGCGGTCAAAAATATAGGGCGGTATCTCTCAAAAAATATGATTTTCAGTCTCAATGTGAAGAATGGTGGCGTATCTCGGTTCCTGGTCATTAAGGGTCAATATCTTAAGGCGTTACCACTCGAGATCCAAATGTATTTCCAGGTTATTTAATTATTTAAATTATTATAAATTCACTTTACTGAACAGACTGGTTATTATTTTATGAAATGGGATTCGTTGATGTGATCTGATTTATCTTTTCGAAGTAACGAAACTTCAAGTTATCGATTGGCGTGGCTCAGGTGTGAAAAAAAGATGAAATCTGTTTGGTCTAATTTGATTAATTAAAATCGAGCAGTTCAGTCATTGGCTGTGTCTCGCTTGTTAGACGAGTTCCACTATTTGGTATTGAAGCAAGTATTTAGGCAGTAATATCCTGTGATTGTTAATACAAAGAGAGGAATTAAATGTTAGATTTTGTACTGAAAGTAAATGTTGTTGTAATGGTATTGTAATATATTGATCTGATTTCTATAATGGATGGTGATGACATTTAACGGTTAAATGAACGATTAACTTTCATATTATATATGAGTAAAGAGAGAACCAGCCAACATTTAAGAAATTTAACGTAACAGTGCGGTTTATGAAGTTTACATGATACTGTCCAGCGAACCTTTAAGAAATGTTCGTTCAGTTTCGTTAAATTGAAGTGTCAACTTAACAGAGCGAAAATTATCGCGAAAAACTGAAGGAAATGTCAAAAATCCAAATTGCCCTTTGTGCAAATCTTCTTGTGGGAGCTCATTGTACATTTTAAGCTTAAATTCAAAATATATTTATTTATGTTCATGTGTAGGTAAATTGAGAACCGAATTATTAAAACTTTATAAATTGTAACATCAAATTATTTATTCTCAAATTTATTTATTTTCGTTTTTTTTTCTCACGCCACAAGATATGTGTCTTTTATTACTTATGTTTATGTCCTTTAAGAATTTAAGGCTTTTTAATAATTAAAAAAATAAAAATATTAAAATATTAAATAAATATTAAATTTTCGAAGTTCCTCCAATTCCATCGCCAGTTCAAAATTCTACACAAATTTTTAAAAACATTAATACGAGCTACCATCACCATCAAGGCAATTGACAAGTTCTGTTACAGTTACAGTTTCGCTAGCCAACCTGTCAAATTTTCCGTAAGAAAAAACTTTCGTTAAATTCTGTTAAATTTCTTAAATGTTCGCTGGTTGGCTCTTAAGACTTTGCAGGGATATAGCTAGTACGGTCGGGATTTATGGCATTTGAAAATGGGCAGAAACATTGGAAAGCCTCAAGGAACATTGGAAAGCAGTATATAAATGTTGATATGGAGCTGTCAAAATAATAAATAAAGAAAACAAATGTATGTTTCTTTCAGAATAGGTTTTGTGAATTAAAATTGATTTTATTTACATTAAAGCGATCGTCAATCTCGACCAATTATCTTAAAAGTATCTCTCGCACACCTGATTGATCAAAAAATTTCACTTTTTGATCACAAAATCACTTTAATAGATATTAATGAATAAATAATAATAATAACAGCCCAAACCGCGGCAACAGGCTGACCCCAATGGTTTCGATCCGGTGATTGGTCTTCGGTTTGTTCTAAACAACCGTGAGTCTGCGCCGACCAAAAGATGGCTCATCTCTCTTTTGTTTCGGATCAGCACACAGAACGTGATCGAACCAGTGTTAGCGCTGTCCTAATTTCACACACAAGATAATCCACCTTAAATCCCTGATCTCGCAGTTACACAATACTCGGCATACCTATCATCGTTTGGAGCCAAATATCGCTTACATGCAGGGAATTTTAGAGGTATGAAGGGGGCTCGGAGCAGTAATAATTTGAGACCCTTTGCCGAATTTCCACTACACCTTTCCATATAATTCAGGCTCAAATTAATATGAACAAGAAGTTGATGACAGACATCCTTTGAATATTAACAGGTCAAGGTTTTTTTAAAAAGATTTATATTTTTTAAACTTTAATTTTAACTTAACTAATTTAACAACTTAAAAGAAGTGAGCTGGATTTATTCTTACGAGTTTTATGGTAGACCTGGCGTATTCCGGGAAACTTGCCTTAGGCTTGGTCGTACACACTAAATCAATCAATCATCAATTAATGTTACCAACTGATAAAAGTAAAATTAAAATCTTGGTAATTACTTTTAACGCAATTCTACTGCTCTTACAATTATCAAAGATGTAAGACGTTTTAAATTTTAATTGAACAGTTTCATGATTATGAAAAAATCAGTCTTCTCATTAGAATGGTTGTATAGGTGAATTATACTAATACAGCCAAATTCTCTTACACATTTTTCCTTGTCACATTCACTCAGCTCTATTCCTGTGTGAGCAAACTTAAACAATTAAAAGTTTTTTACTCTAACATGAATTATTTAAATGTAATTAGAAATTACACGAATTAATTAATTCATATTAGAGCAAAAAATTGTTTATTGGCAAGACGTCTTTTAAAATTGCAGCCTTGTTGTGAGGCATTTTGCAGTTATGGGATAGAAAGGGGCGTCGATATATTTTAGTAAGATTTAGAGAAGATTTAGAGCTAATTATTATTTATTTCTAAATCTTCGTAAAAATAAACCTCAACAAAATCTTCAAATTTGGTAACTGTTAATAATAATTAGAATCAAGCAGGTCACTGTAAAATACACTTAACCCTCGAAATACCGATAGAAATTAAGCACATATGTACCCTTTTACTAATTTCCCTGTCAGACAATTATTTAAAAAATTATTTAAAACGGCTAAGAAAGAATTATTACAACGATTTTCTAAATTGTCTTGCCTAAATGACATATTTGAGCAACTGAATACTATATTGCTGGAATTAGAAAATACATGATAATCATTACTGGTGTTAGCCATGGTTATCTGCGATGTTGAGTTAATAAATTGATTTTTTCGGCTTTTTTATAGACAAATATATCAATTGTTCATGGCAATCCCAATATTTTCGATTTGGTAAATCAGAAAAATAAATAGACCAATCCCTCATAACATATCTACTGAAAAAAAGTAGAAATATCATTCTTCCCTCCACGTAATTTTACCCCAAGGGCCAAGAGTTATACCAATGTTCTTTATGTTGGTAGTTTGGTTTCGTACTGAAAAGTTGGTCTACTCATCAGGTAGCTACGACTAAACTACAAAAAATACAACTCGCACCACTTACATTAATTATCTGGCCAGAACGTACTGACATGGCGAATTACGTTCACTACATCAAATATCAAAAACCGATGGAGAAACCTCATTTGAGTTAATAATAAAATAAGAACATCAAGCGCCCTGTTTGGGCGTAGTTAGCCCTGTTTGGAAACATTTTGTCCACGCCAAAAATTATGTCATTTCTTTTTAAGTTTCTAGTTTTGAGCTGTTCTTCCATTTTTCAAGTGTAGGTACACTTAATTGAGGCTAACTATGCTTATCATTCTGAATCAATCAGAAAAAAATACATATGTAACTGTTCATTTCTATAACCAATAATCTTTAGAGATTCTGTCTTACGAGATTTTATATTTTCGAGATTTTTAAAGCATTTTCTAAAATCATAAGCTTTTTGAAAATCATAAGTCAAATTTGCAGTGTACGTTTAGATTTGTGTCAACTGAATTTACGTTAGCAAAATGAAATCGGATAAAAAATTCAATCTAAGGAGTTTTGCACAACGATAATTTAATAGTGTTTGATTGATACGAGTACCATATTGTTCGACCAATTAGACTTTAGGGTTAGTTCCAAACGCAAGAGAATATTTACGGATAATTAATCAAGCTGACTAAAAAGTGACGTCAATGAAAATATTCTTAAAAATAAAAAGCATTTCAAAAATTTCACAAAAAAAAAGAAAATCAATACGCCGCGCCACGTACTCAGCAACAAATTGAGACCAAAAAAACGAAACGAAAAATATATTCCTCCCCCATTTTCAAATGTTAATTGAAACAAACCAAATAAAACCAACACATTGTAGTAAAAATAAAATCCATCCCACAGTAAAATTCTCTTGGAAAATTTTTCTGACGTCACCTGAATTATGAAAAATACTCGACATTCACCATACACCAACACAAGAATACGCAAACAACCATAAAAAAAACATTCCCATATTGATTTTTCCTTTATATTTTCTATATTTTCTATTTCCAAACATAGCTTCAACTACGTACTCACCCCCATTGGGCGTTATAATAATATTCCTTCAAGAAACATAGAAAATATACGTATCAAAATAAAAATGTATACATACATACATATATAGTTTATAATAGTGGAGGAAAATGACATGATAATTACATAAAATTTGGAGTTTCCCATTTTTCTGCACATATTTGTATTGGCCGTGGAAGCAAATAAAAAAATAAGCTTTTCATCTTTTGACAGTCAAAATACAAATGGTTTTATTATACAGAGAATATGGAAATCAAAATTTTTCGACATATGGTATAATAAGCGAAATTATTTAGGGAAAATTGGATAAAATATAATCAACATACTGTGTTAAGAAAGATTTTGGAAATGGAAAATGATTAAATTTTGTTGATGTGTTTATTTATTCGGCGACAATAAAACGACGATTTTTAAAAATGTAAAACAATGAAACAAATAGAAAATGACACGTATTTTTGAAGGAGAAATTGTATCGAATGACGCGTAATTTGGTGGCATGGGATGGGGGAGGAAGGGTTGCTCATGCTTTGTAAATTTGTCAAGATTATTAGCCCTCCCCCATTGAAATCATTCACGGAAACCTCTTACGCTACTTTATCATTGCCTATTTCTCAAGTACATATATACAAACACACTATTCTCGTTTTAACCATAAATCAATAAATTTCCAATAATATATTCTATTCAACTCTAGCACGCTAATGATAAACATTTCCATTTCCATAACATAATATGATTTTCATTTTTCAATTAATATTTTATGTTTATTATATACAATATACCGAGAGACTGGTTAGAAAAATTCTAGTAAATATAATTAGTTATTACATCAAAACCAAACGGTAAATTATAATGGTTGCAGAAGACAAATATGTGGGTTTATTATATGAACAAGTATTTTGTTCTCGACATTTTTTAGCCTAAGAATCCAATTCCAAGATACAATATTCAAAGATATAAATTAATTTTCTTTTATCAAACGCGAGACAAGTTTAGCAACTACTAGGAACTAAGTGTACATTACATTTGATTGTTTTTCTTTTTAATTCATAAATTTTCTGTTGAATGAAGAAAACACAAAAAAAAACTGGAAATTCAATTAAGTGATGTTTATCAAAATATTACTTTTGTATAGTACTATGTATGAATAAGGAAATAAACATTAAGCTGAATGTTAACCAAATAAAAAATATTGTACACAACAATATTTTGGAAAAGTTGTTTTTCCGTCGATTAATATAGTTATTTTCTTTCCGGTTTTTATAAAATTTATATATAGATATAAAAAAAATCAGAGAGACGTCAAAATAAAATCGAACGTGTCAATATAATAAAGCACTAAGAATATTATAAATTATAGTCTTTAACTTTTTTTTTTTTTTTGTTACAGGGAAACCTCGAATAACTTGTTATTTACGTCCCGTGAAGCTTGAGTATCGTAAAAGTCATACTACACCAGGTTAATCAGTATCTACTCTTAAACAAGATATTAAATTAATTACACAATAAAAAATAAAAACACAACAAACATACAGACATTTTTAAAATGAAAGTTCTGCAAAAACACCAAACTATACAAAACAATTACAATTAGATACGGAAAAGAAAACTCTAGCTAGATAATATTTTGTGCTAAGACGAAACTCGTACAAATATTCAAAGTTTATTGTTGTTTGCTGTTTTTCTTTGTTTTGTATAATAAATGACAAGTCCCGCTCGCTAACTTATATATTTTGAACTTTAGTGGAATTTATTTTGTCATGTGCTTGTGTGGTGGAATAGGAATGTTAACGTCAAAATTTAAAAAATACTAGGCGGAATAATCTAAATTTTCTAAAGGGTGGTATTATGTTCTTGCTTGGCGATTAATATAAAATTGTTTAATAAATAAAATTTTGGATGACATTGGATTAAGTTAAAAAAAATTATAATCTCTTTAATCCTAGCTTCTTACCAGCGTAAAAAGTAACCGTTTAGCCATTAAATATATGTATATGATTAATTGTTTATAAATCTTGTACATTATTTAGAAATAAAACTTTGTGTGGCGTAACTAATAAGTAGTGCGTAAAAAAGCCCACTGTTTTTTATATGTAATTGATTTATATACTTGAATTACTGATTAGACTGAGCGCAAAGCGATCCAACATTTTTCTCACGACATTTAAATCAATATACTGGAATGTAAAAATAAATGGAGCAATTTTTAAGTGTGAGCACTAAAATTTGGAGGTTACGTTTTAATCGGGAGATAATTAATCAATATAGTGTTTCTTAACGTTTCTCTAAAAATCACGTTGAGCTTGATTAATTTAAAAACGACTAAATTTAAACTAAATTCTTTTCAAGTAACAGTCAAATCTAAATTATGCTTATTAACAGTATTTATACTGTGTATAGTGTTTTATCGATTTTGAATTCCATTCTTGCTTCAAATAAATTACAAAAAAAAAAACAATAGTTTGTTTCCAATTTGAATTTATTTTGGTGAACATTTATAGGTAAATTAACTTAGAGCTGTTTTACATTAAAATCTTTTGCTGACCTGTTTTCACCAAATATTTTGGCAGCTAAATTCATTGAAGCCGTAGGCCAAATAAATAGCACTAAATATTTTAAAACTTTCCTAAAGTTAAATGTACTGCAAAAATATAACTTTTTTTTTTTTGCTAATATTTTGCTTATGTTTGACGCCTTTAGTTATTTGATATTTGAGGACACAGTGGCCCTATTCTGGCTATTCGCTGGAAATTGGGTATTTGGAAAAATATTGCTATATTTCCAAACTTAAATAATTCCCAATTTTTTATTCCCCAATTACCAAAAAGTGTATTCTGGCGTAATTAGGAATAATTTCCAATGGGAAAACACATTTCGAATTTTACAGCCGCCATTATTTAACAATTTTATTTTATATGTACATATAAAATAAAAACTTTACCGATGCTACGTTATAAATAAAATAATGAAAACACACAAAACAACCAACCCTACATGCAAAAATTCCCAATCCAACTGCTAGAATACTGTCAAAATAGTTCAATTCCAAATTTCCAGGGAATAGCCCGAATAGGGCCACAAGGGGTCAATTCTCGTTCTAGTGAGAAATACAGATTTCCGATTTATGTTCCATGAGAAGGAAAAAAATGTCGTCAAAATCTTCTCATATGAAAAAAACTTTCTCACCGAGTATTTTGGCCGTGAGAATATAATTGAATATTGCAATTTTACTATTAAATGTACAACTAAACTATTTATAATATAAATCATTTAAAACTAATTTATATGTAAATTTATTAAAACAAATTCCAATTCATTTAAGAAAAATTCCTAAAATTAGTTTCGTTTACAAATGCCGTGGTTTCCATAATTAAATTGTTTTAAGTTATTTCGTGAAATGATCACCTTCTCGAAATCACACAACAAATTCAATTAAAAAACTTAAAATTACTCGTAGCAGACACAATTTAAAATTTTTTAATAAAATCTATTTTATTTATTTAAAATGAACGTTTTCGAACACTAAGTTTTCCCGGAGAATTGCGACAATTTGTGAACCTTCACAACTTTCCGAAATTCAAGCGTTTCAAGACGGTTCAAGCAAAGCCATCGCTGTGGATTTTACGATAGGGTACGAAAGCGCCGAATATAAAATATAAAGTGTCCTTCGAGTATTATGTGTACGGAATGAAATTTGTGATTGGTAAATGAAGAATTAAAACTAAACGGCAATATATAATCATTATTTTTCTTTAATTGTTCTATTGCACATATCGTACAGTTTTTAAATAATAGTATTCATTCAAACTTTTTGTTCATTTGACGGTGAACATTCACTTTTTCCCGTATGGAAGCCATTAGGTTCTGGATGGTGTCTTCGGTGACTCTGGCGGATGCTCGTTTCCATCTGTACTGGAATTCTTGGTCATTTTTCGCAGCTTTAGGTTCTTTTTTCAATTTCTTATTCACTAAAGCCCAATATTTTTCGATTGGACGGTCTTCCGGCACGGCAGGCGGATTGCAATCCTTTGAAATCAATTCGATGTTATTGGCTTTCATAAAATCCATTGTTCCTGTAGCATAATGAATCGAGGCAAGATCGGGCCAAAAAATAGTAGGGCTATTGTGTTTTTTTAGAATCGGCAATAAACGTTTCTGAAGGCATTCCTTGATGTAGATTTCGCCATTCATAATCCCATTTATTATGTATGGACGTGATTTTAAGCCGCATTGGCAAATTGCTTGCCAAACCATACGTTTTGGCCAAACTTTTCAACAGCTATGGTAGTAATTGCTTCGTCCAGTTCTTCACCTTTCTTTTTGATGTAATATTGGGGACCTGGAAGTGTCGATAAATCCATTTTGACGTAGGTCTCGTCATCCATTATGATACAAGAATCTTTTCTTTCGTTCAACCATTTGTTAAGATTCTTTGCTCGATCGATCCCTCTATTAAATTGTTCAACACTTCTTTTAGGGATTTTTGACTTCTTGTATGTCCGTAGATTATTTCTGGTTTTAGCTCGTTCCACCATCGATTTGGTTGTTTTGGTTTTTCTGGCCAAATCCCCCACAGACATCGACGGATGTTTGGAAATGACTCTTACAATTTTCTGATCCAACACTTTATTTCGAGCACCTTTTTTTCTCCGGATCCGGGATTGCGTGATACAGAAAGAATGATTTGACATTTTTTTTTTACATTTATTACCGTATTATTGGAAACTCTGGTATACTCTGGATGATCATTGCACAATCGAATTATTAAATCACGTTTTTCTCCTTCTGATGCGTCCATTTCGAAATAAATGAAACAAATGCTCAATTTGACGTTTATTCGGTTTTTAAAATTGTTTTTCTAAAAAATAACGGTACCAATTTTTTTCTTTTGCGTAGTAACCTATGAGATAATAAAAATTGGGGAATCACAAATTTCATTCGGTACACATAATAGCTGTATAATTATACGTAATTCATTTTTATTCAAAATACAAATGGTATTTTTTATATTTATCATTCGAGACATTACGTAGTCCTACGTAAAACTCTGCGGCTCGATCAGAATTAACCCTACCTAATTTTTTTTTGAAATACTATAAAACAGGGTTTTGGGCGAAGAAATAAAAATAACATCATTTGCACTCATATAATTTTGTGGCTTGCATGCATGCACAATTCAAATTGCTTGTTTCTCCATTAATTCAGCGTACAGTAAAACTTCCATAAGAGCTTTGCCACATGACAGAAATATCGACGACGAGCTATCAACGAATATCCAATTTACAATTAAATAAAAAAATTTATATTTAAAAAAAAAAATTGATTTTTATCATCTACGAAATTTGTCCTATTAATAATTACAATTAAATCATATAATATATTAAGTTTTAATTAAAAATAACAAATTCTAAATTTTGAGATTTCCGCATTCATCCTAAAATTTCGACGATTTTTTTTTCCTTCTGATTTAACCTCATATCGTTGTGCCGGGTTACGGATTTATTTTTTCAGGACGAATTTGAGAGTAAAATAATTAATAAGGTGGAAAATCACCGTATCTACGATAAAACAAATGCAGAATACAAAAATCGAAACATGAAAGCAGACAGCTGGACTAAAATTGCCGGCATAGTAGAAAAACCAGGTAATCTAAAAAAACTATTTTGTTTGAAATTTTGATCTTAGATTTGATTATGTAGAAATAATATTATTTGTGACTCTAGTTTTAGAATGCCAGAGGAAGTAGTCAAACCTTAGAGACACATTTTCCCGGCTATTGAAAATTGAACAGCGAACCACCAAGTGGTTCGAAAGCAACAAGTGCTCCAAAGTGGAAGTGTACAAACAAAAATTTATTGTATTTAAGTGAATATACACAAATCCCAAGTTAAATGAAGAATATTGAAACATATCAATTTACAATAAAAAATTATTTTACATTTCAGTACAATAAGTAACTACAACAATACGATTGAGCCTCAAATGGAAAAGCCCAAAAATTTAAATAAAGATTCCTCAGATCTGTATGATGAGCTGATAGAAACTGATGAAAATTATGTTGAAGAGGACATCGGACTGCCGGTACCAAAACCACCTACATCGACACCAACACCACCCACCACCAACAAAAAAAAAATCGGCGCAACGGAGACATCGGACAAAAAATATTCGAGGCTATATCAACTTTAAATTTACCATACCAAGCACCACCACCAAGTGCTTTAGAGCAATTTTTTAACTCTTTAGCTCGGCAAGCCGAAAGTTTAGATGAGTACCAGAAATTGCAATTGCAAATAAAGTGCTTGCAGGCACTTGAAGATGTCTTGAACAAATGAAAGAATGAAATGAAAGACTGAATTAAGTACCATGTAAATAAAATTATTCAATTTATTATCTTTAAAAAAAAATGTGATTTGAAACGAAATAAATTTTTATTAATTATTTTATTAATAAAGTTTTCTGGCAATATTTATTGGATGAACCCAATATCTTCTGCGATTTCGTAGGTAAATATATAACGCACTATTTAAAACTAATTTTAGTTTAATTCCTTTTCACACTGCTAATCAAATTAAAAACTGTAAAACGCTAAAGCCAAATGTCATTTTGTTTGTGTGACGTCAATTTTTATCGTCGATATATCATTTCTCATGTGACGCATTTTGGCTATAAGTCGAACTTCTATTAGTCGAATTATTCCATAAATCGAATTGTTTTTGTGGCGGGAGCCACAATTTGTATTGGGAAAGAATTTCTATATCTCGAACAAATTATTGTGTCATCTAGTGATTCGACTTATAGAAGTTTCACTGTACATAAGTTTTTGTGTGTGGTAGTGTGAAGTATGAAAATGCGGTCGAAAAATGTATGTTACCTAAAAGCAAAAATGGCATTCTGGCCTCAACACGGCCTTCGATTATATCATAAATAAAAAAGACGTCCTAAACAGACTCGGTCACCGAGTCTTCTGGCGTTCTTTTGCAGTGGATCGAACTATTTGGAGGAGCATCGTTGAAGTGGCGAAATTTTTGCATGAGACGTAGCGCCCGCGGAAGAAGAAATAAAAAAAGTGATGTCTGAGACAAGGAAAGTGAGAAGCGAGAAGCGGAAAGTGAGATATGGAAAGGTAGAAGTAGAAAGTGAGAAGTGGAAAGTGTTAAGTAGAAAGTGGAAAATAAAAAACGGAAGTGAAAAAAGGAAGTAGAAAGAGAGAAGTGAAAGGTGAATTATGGAAAGTGAGACTTGAGAAGACGCCGAACCTGACCTGTGGAAAGTGATAAGTACGAAGTGAGAATTGAGAGATGGAAAGTTGAAAGGGAAAAGTGGAAAGTGAAAAAAGAAAAGATTGAATTGGAAGTGGATAGTGAGAAGTGGAATAGAGGAAGTGGATAGTGAAAAGTGGAAAGTGAAAAGTGAGGATAGTGGGACCTAGAAAGTGAGAAGTAAGGTGCAGGGAATACGACACCGGTAACCGATAAGCTAGTAAACCGTGTTAAAAATGTATTATCGAACGTCCGATTTATAGTCTCGGTAATTACCGGTAAAATCGGTATTGCCTAAACAATTTACTGAAAAACCGGTAGGGTAAATGTGGGTGAGATGGCGTAGCGGGTGAGATGGCACATTTCAAATTTCCCCCACTTAAGCACTTCATTTTATATATTTGAGTATATATTTCGTTTTAATTTGTCGTAATAACTCGAAGGAGTAAGGTCTCGCCGCGCTGTGATTTTTAAATATTAAATAAAAAAAGAAACAAAAAAAATTTATTTTTTTGTGAGAACTAATTTTATGCTCTCTTTGTGACTCGTTTTTTCGGTAAGTATTTGGCACTTAAATCTAGTTTATGTATTAAAATACGTGCAAGAGAGTATTTTAGTGTGTACTAGTACGAGAGGCAATGAACGAAAAAGTGAAGTTGGATAAAATAAAAAAAATAAAGAATTTCGGGGAAAAGGGAGAAATGGCACTTTTATGCGATGGTGATATGGTATATGTACCATTTCACCCTCCTTGCAATATTTTGAGTATTCACGGTTCGATCATTGCTTTTCTTTTTCTTTTAATTTGATTTTCTGCGAATCGATGTTGTAAGAGATAATTTTCTTTATAGAAATGCCAACGATAGACAAACTCAAATCGGGGTTTGTGGTCGGAAACTGACCTAAAATCTGCCATTGAAAGTATAAAAGGCAAACTGATGTCCATTAATGCAGCTGCAAAGCATTATAAAGTACCGTCTACTACATTAAGAAGGCATCTTAAAACCCAGTGCAATAAAAAACTTTCACTAGGATCTTTCTCCTGCTTGGGCGACGAATTTGAATTAAAAATGGTAATCCACATAAAAAAATTGCAGGCTTGTGGGTTCGCACCAACGCAAGCGGAAGTTTGTCGAAAGGCGTACGGGATTGCCGACAAGTATAAAATGGAACATCCATTTTGCCGTGATAAGAAGGAAGCTTGGAGAGGTTGGTTTGAACTATTTATGAAACGCCATCCAACTTTAACCTTGAGGAAATCTGAGGCAGTTTCGCTAGCTCGTGCAGTTGGAATGAACCGAGACGAGGTTAAAGCGTATTTTAATTTATTGGATAATGTTCTGACAGAAAATTACCAGATGATGACTGGGTACAGTGATGCTTTGCCAACAATGGTCGCACGATACGTGCACATCGTATGCAATTATATGTAATAAATGTGGCAACGAAAACATAAAGAAAATGTAAAGTGCCTTATCTCCTAATATACGTGCCATATCACCTACGGTTGAAGGGGATATGGTACTTTTGAGTAATTTTTTATTTTTTATTTAAAAATGTGAATTTATATATTTATTTTATTTTATGCCTTAAATGTTGCTGTTATATTGAATAAAGTTGATTTTTGTTTTTACTTCGTTAGAATAGCTCTTTTATATTTGAAAATATTGACGAAACAAAAAAGGTATACCATCTCCCCCACATTTACCCTAAATTGATTTATTCCAAATATTGAATTCTCTAATCGGAGTGACCTTTTATTTACAAAACATCAATGCGGCACTGGGAGTTAACTTCCAAAAATACCAATGTCATCGCAGCTGCCGAAGCCACTGTAGAGAGTAGCCATTTTTTTTGTCGGCTCTTTTTATAAAGAAAAAGAAAATCAAAATATCAGTCCGAATACTGCAAAGTTTTTTATTTCATACCAACCAAATATAAAATTGTTTACATCATTGATTTCAGTCCGGAAAACGAATCATTAAGGTTCAAGGGCTAGTTATATAGCCCAAAACTAAACGGGTTGTAAAGAAATGTATGAATTCAAAGTATGGAAGGAAACCTACTAGATGAATTATGTAGAAGAAACGAATTGAAAAGCGTCGGAAAAAATTACTTAATTCAATGTCTACATAACTAGTGATTGATCTTTATAAGTTATCTGATCCTTTAAATTGTTAGGAGTATAAACTCTTAATTATGAATGTTTTCCTCCGAACAAGATATTTTTACACACTGAGGCGTGTAATCATAGACTGGCGAATGTTTTTTTTTATTAAAATCATTTACCTCATTAGATTTAGAAGCACTCCAACAAAAAATTCAAAACGTGAGTAAGCACCTGAAGTAAAAGCCAAATAATTTAGAAACAATTCAAGATCCGATAAGGGCTAGTCATTTATATTATTCAGTTTTTTTTTCTATGGGAATTTCGAGATCTGAATTAAAATTTTGATCTCGCAATGATTCTGAACTCTGATCTTTACTCTTATATAACTATTTTAAATGTCATTCTAAATGATCATAGGTATCATTGATAGGATTCATCAAAAAAGTAGATTTACCCGATTTTAAAAAATGCCGCAAAATAGAGGATAGATATTTTGAAGAAATTCGCGATTTCAAAAACTTCAAATAGTAGAGTAAAATAGTACAAGCTACGAGTTTCAACCTATTTCACCCAGCGAGCTAGTTATCAAAAATTACCAATAAAATAAAGGTCACCAAGCCAAATAAATTACCAATTTGAAATCCGCCAAATATGGCCAATAACAAATTTAGGTTTAATAAGCTTCTTCCAACATCTAAATCGAAAATTACCAAAAAAAAAAATATCAAACCATTTGTAAATTTAGGTATCATACGTTAAATTTCTATAAAATTACACAAAAAAATAATAATTTGGCCTGGAGAAATTTAGTGCTGTAATTATTGATCTAACAAGATCCGCTACCAAATTAGTTCCGCTGCAATTTACATTTCATAAAATGTGGAATACAATAAACGAACAGCAAAATTTTGGGGTTGTCATATACGCTCGAATTTAACCTTTCACTTTCAAGATCGTGTCGATGATGCCACCACATTAAAGACGCAGTGAAATTTTTTGCACAAGTTTATAAGTTCATTACACTTTGATCGTTAGCATTAGATAATAAGAGAAACACAAACATTATCACTTTTACTTCCATAAAATTAATAAAAATTCATGCATATTTTTTTTATAAATATGGTAAATTGGTAACTGTTTTTAAAAAAAAAAAAAAAGTAACATCTTAGCGCGACTAACAAATATTATCTTGAAAGTTAAAAACCATCGCTCGACTGCAAAGTGTTAAACAAATTCTTTAACAATAAAAAAAGCTCCACTTTATAACATAAAAAAATCTTACTCATCAAACAATAATAGAAATAAATATTGTGTAGAAAAAAAAAAGAAAAAAAATTGGAAGTACCTCTCACTTTTTTTATGTTTTCAAGACGTAGTAAAAAACTCGTCTTACCAACAAAATAGTTTTCTTCTAAAATACCAAACCATTAAATTTTTTTTTTATGTTTTAAACATTTTTGCGAATTTTTGTAATGTTTCATTTATTATTTATAAAGTTCAACGACGTGCAACATTAAAATTGGAAACAATACCAAGCAATTTTCGAATGAGATGGATGGTGGTGCTTGATTGGCGTTAATCGATAGGTTTCGCTTGAGACAACGCATGAGAATTTTTGTTTTGTACGTATACAAGCACGTTGAGTTGTTGAACTATTAAACCTTTTATGGTACAAAAATGAAATGTGGGCTAAGTGGTTTTAATTTTACTATGTTTTATAATTTTATATTGATTATAGTTTACAATCTATAATTCATTTTATTGAACTTTGAAGCCCCTCTATAAAATTAAAGTGCATATTTATGATTTAAAAATAACAATTTAAATATTATTATATAATTATATAGTTCGATGCGGCTTAATTTATTTTAAGATTTGATTTAAGATTTGTATATAATTACTTGTCCAAGCCTTCTATTTAAATGGGCTTTTCTTACTTTTTTTTTTTTAATTTGATCCCTCAAGTCAACATAACAATAAACAACATGGCTACCGTGGAACGCAAACATTCATTTCTGAACAAGAGAGACAATCCAGAACAACAGTTGATGATAAGAAGGTTCGAAGCGAAAGAGATACAAACCATCACCACTCAAGAAGAATTCACATATATGGAAGCACAGTTCCAGGATGTGTTAATTCAACTACCACAAAAGTTAAATGTTCTTAATCAACAAGCAATGAAATTTAAAACAAATTAGATGTCAGGCTGGCTCGACTAGAAATACAATATACGTTTTCAACAAACTGATTGACGATAACCAAGGGCTCACTGATACTCAAAAGATTAATTATCTAATGTCAAATATCATTTATCATGCAGTGAAGAAAATTACGAAGCTGCATGGAATATACTGAAGTCAAGATACAACAACAAACGGCTTATTGTATCAAATCAGCTGAATGCCCTTTTGGTGCAGGCTTCATTAACAGCAGAATCTGCGACAGAGATTAAATTGATGCATGATACAATAATTGCCATCAAGGATTTAGGGATCGACACAGACAACTTGGATCCAATTATAGTGCACATAATGTTAAAGAAGCTGGACAGCGACACAATGCGACTTTGTTCAGTTAATATAACAAAAAAGAACTTCGGACTTATTAAGCAATTCAGCACCAAAGAACGAATTGCACCAACAAATCAGCATATTTTGATGACAAGCCAGACTTGAGAATGCTAGATGTAACCAGTATGGAATAAGATGCGGCATATGTGGGAGCCAACATTTCAACTCAAATTATCCAAAATTCAGGAAGATGTCGACAACAGAGAGATGACAAACCATCAACAAACTACTATCTTGTCCAAGGTGTTTTTCAACCAAACATGGGCTGGGTAAATGCCAGAGTACATTACAATGGAAAACATCGTACAATATTGCATCAGGGTACACCACAAAAAACTACAACAGCCAATCAACAACAAACGGAACAAGAATATGAGGAATTCTATATGAAAAACCACAAAAGCAAGACGGATGTAACTTATGTAGTAACAATTCCATTTAAAACTGATAAGCAATAATAAATCCTAGGTGAATCTAAACAAAGAGTGAGAGCCAGAGTACTTCAAGTAGAAACTCGTCTCGCAAAATATCTATGTAAACAGTATCATGAATTTATGAAAGAGTATCTGGTACTAGAACACATGACGGAAATTTCCTCAGCTGGATACAGCCAAAACCAGGTGTAATACTAACTTCCACACCACGCTGTTTTGAAAGAAAGCCGAACGACAACTGAATTACGAGTAATCTTCGAAGCATCAGCTAAAACTAATACAGGAATCAGTGGATAGAACCTGGATAAAATTTTACTTAAATCGAGAAAGCACCAATTCATAGTCAAGGCCAACATCGAGAAGATGTATCGGCAAATCAGAGTCATATCAACGAAGTTGCAAGACCAGTCATATCAACAAATTTTATGGAGGTTCTCAAGAAATGCGCCAATCAACAGAACAACATTAGCCCCACATTTAGCTGTGAGAACAGTACTACAGCTTGCCTGAAACAAACAAACAACATATCCGAGGGCATCCAAAATTATGATGACAGACTTTTATGTGGACGATGTCATTTCTGGTGAAAGTTTGTTAGCAGAAGTCAAAAATCTTCAGGTGGAACTAATACAACTACTCCAATCCGGTGGATTCAATCTTAGTAAATGGATATCCAACAGTGAATCAATCTTGTAAAACATAACCGAAGCTTCACGTTCTACCAAATCACTTCAAGGCATTAGGAATCCATTGGAATTCTCTGCCTGACACATTCGAGTTCAAGGTTAACCTTCCCGCATCAACAGCAGCCACACTAACTAAAAGAGAACTACCACCAGAAGCCTCAATACATTTGCACCTAATATCATTCAGGCAAAAATCATGCTTCAAAAACTATGGCTAATCATTTACAAAAGTTGAAAATAATCAGAGTACCACGGTCGATTCATCATACTGACCACTCTAATTGAAATTTACGGCTTCTGTGACGCATTCGAAGATCGGTGCTTGGCTTGTGTATGTTCCAGAACTATAAACAACAAAGGGCAAATAAAAACAACGTTACTAACGACCAAAACCAACGTGGCGCCGACTAAAATAAAACCCTCATTACCGCGTTTAGAATTATGTGGCGCGCTTCTGTTAGCAAGGCTAAAAAACAGGTACAAGAAACAATGCAACTAGAGAAAGCACTTCTATACGCCTGGCGCAATCCAGCAATAGTTCTGACATGGATCAATTAAAATTACAATAAATTCAGGACATTTGTTGCCCATCGTATTTCAAGAGGAATAACTCCAAGTCTACTATGTACACATTTATTATGGTGGTACGGCCCTAAATGACTCAAACTAAAACACGTGGCGCTGAAAAAACTGATCGCAACGACAACAGCAGTTGGAAGTCCATTTTTTAGGCTATTTAAACGAGTGTACAAAATTACAGAGAATCATCGCTTATATCAAACAATTCATTATCAAGACTAGGAAGGGGAAAGCAAAAAGAGAGATCTCAATAATTATAACCGCATGAGAACTCAATGAGGCATTATCCCACATAATGGAAGAGCTTGAGTCAGAAAAATAAGATTACATCTTTAAACCTGTTTCTGGACCGCAATAGACTGCTAAGAGTTGGAGGACGTTTACCAAATTCAGCACTACCATATGAAGAAAAACATCCCATCATTCTTTTGTATGAATATCCAGAGACCAGAATGATCATATTAAAAACACATTTAAGAACATTACATGGAAGCCCCCAACTAACGCTTGTATACATATGGAAACAATTTTGGATAACTAAGGTAAGAAACTGCCTTCGGTTTATCATACAAAAACTTGTCAAGTGTCATCGTTTTAACACTAAAAAGTCGCACTAGCTAATGGGAAGCCTTCCTAACTTCCACGTAACGCCTTTGCGTCCATTCTCGAATACTGAGCAACCAAAGGTCGCGGCCATAAATCATGTTAAGGCTATATAGTTATATTTGAAGTCTTTCGACAAAGGAGATACGTATAGAAATTGTAAATGATCAAACAACGCAAGCTTTCGTCACCCCCTATAAAAGATTCACCTCAAGGCGAGGGCTCTGTTATAACATCTACAGCGACGAAACTTTATCGGAGCGAGGAATTATCTGAAATCCTTGCCAAGGATGGAACTACAGGGTGTTCCAATAAGAGTGATATGATTTCTTTAAAAAAAAAACACACTAATTGTTAAGGAAATTGAAATGTTTTTTATTTAATGTGAAGTACAATCGATACAATTAAGTTCTGAATAAAACGTCATTCAAATGGCATCCACGACTTCTTCTGCAGGAACGAATTCGATGAACCCAATTTTCGAGCACTTTTCCCACTAAATCAAGTCGTATGTCATGAATAGCACGTTCAATATTGACTTGTGTGATGATATCACAATTTCTTGAAATAATCGAATCTCCAAACTTTTCTCGCAATAATTCAATTGTTGCACCTGCTGTGTGGCACGTAACCCCGTCTTGTTGGAACCAAATGTTGTCAAGATCAACTTCTTCCAATTTCGGCCATAAAAAGTTGGTTATCATCGATCTATACCGATCTCCATTGACAGTAACGGTGTTACCAGCTTCATTTCGAAAAAAAATACGGACCGATGATTCCACCAGACCAAAAACCACACCAAACTGTCAATTTAGATGAATGTAATGGTTTTTCATGAATAATTTGTGGATTTTCTTCGCACCAGAATCGACAGTTTTGTTAATTTACCGCACCACTCAGATGAAAGTGAGCCTCATCGGAGAAGATGATTTTCTTAAAAAATCGTTATCGTTTTCAAGTTGTTCCAAGGCAAAATCAACAAATTCACGACGTTTACGGTGGTCCAATGGCTTCAGTTCTTGAGTGAGAACAATTTTATACGGATGCAAACCCAAATCCTTTCTCAAAATCCGCCAGGTTGTGGTTTGAGACAGTCCCAATTCTTGAAAACGTCTTGGAATCGACAAATTAAAGTCTTCAGCCACACTTGCCTGAACGGCAGCAATATTTGCATTACTTCGAGCGTTTCTTTGTCTTAGTGGCACTTGAACATTATGTAAAGAAAATGTACACTCAAAATTTTCAACAATTCGACGAATAGCGAGCACACTTGGACGATTATTACGACTATAAAATGGCAAAACCGCACGAAAAGTTGCAATTGGAGAACGATTATTTTGATAATAAAATTGAATTTGTAAACGTTGTTCTTGCGTATATCTCACCATGATGAAATTGTAAACATTACTGAATACAATGAAACAAAAAATGACAGATCATGACATATTACAAATGGCCGAAACGTCACTTAAAAATCATATCATTCCTATTGGAAAACCCTATACTTGGCATTTCATCCCACCAACAGCACCACACTTTGGAGGTATCTGAGAAGCCGGTGTAAAGTCTGTGAAACATCACCTCAAAAGAGTAATTGGCGAAACTACGCTCACTTTTGAGGAATTATCAACAATAGTTTGTGAAATTGAGGCGTGCCCAAATTCCTGACTAATAGCCCCTTTTGTCAGACGATCATAAAATATCATAATAACACCAGGTCATTTCATAACAAGAGACTCGCTAATAGCTAAACCGCAACCTACGTTAGAAGGCTTGGGTTAGTTGGTTTTAATTAAAGACGATGAATCATCTAAGTGGTTCTTGGGAAGAGTTACTGCTGCTGACCAGGCCTTTTGACCAGGCCAAAAATTAGTCCGCTTCCATTAGCAGAAACTAACAGTAAAGGAACTTCAGACCTCAAAACAACAACAACAAATACAAAACTGTCTTGTATCACGGGGTCTTTCTGCTTTAGTCAGCAAACAAGCGAGACGAGATAAAACGAGCATTTGAAGCACGATCAACTTCAGTGGTAATCTTTTAATTAGCTATTAAATCATATATTCCAATTTATATAGACATTTCAAATTCTGCAATTCTCCGGCAAGGGAAAATTCTGAACGATCAAGTCACACTACAACAGACTGAAATGATCGAAATTAGCGAAAAAGAGAATTTAAACATTGATCGAAGCAGAATAGGGAAATATACAACCGGTGTACTTCCTTAATTATATTTGGTTATAGAAAACCACGTTGATCACACCATCAATTAAATTGTTATCGTAAACGTTTTTTTAAATATTTAACGATCGAGCATTATTTATCTGAGCATATCTGATTATTTATGATCAATCAATATTAATGAATGATCATTAGATCGATATAATATATCGTAAAAATAAATACATATTACTGTCCTAAAACTAATAAAACTGCCTCATTACGATGCTTGAAATTACTAATGATCGATTAATCATTTAAACTGGCAGCATATATTAATATATTTTCATCGCGACGGTATATGTAAGATTAAGATGATCTATTATTTTTTACTCTAATCACTCCAATCACTCTAATAACTCCAGGCCGGGTGATTGTTGTTGTACATATTTAAATTTCATTAAAAATATTCTTACGACAAAAATTTAATGATCTTTAATGTTTCTTATCTTTCTAAGAGAGAAAGTCATTTGCAAGATGTACCATAATAATAATATTCGTAATAATAATTAAAAACAATATTTTATTATTCACACATGCGTGTTTTCCTAATTCCATTCAATTTGTTTGTTTGCGAAATATCCGATTTATTCCCATTCAAGCTAAATACCAATCTCAAAATCTTCTTGTAGATTAACGATTAAATCATACATTCAAACTGTAGTACATCTATTCTTCTTAATTATATTTAGAATGTACATAATTCGAAAGTATGTATTTTTATTAAGGAAAGTCTATATTTTGGTTTGGATGCCGCAAGTGATTTCTTGTTATGACGAAAGATCAGCGAAAGTCGATCAAAAAGTGTAGTAATTACTATTTATCAATAATCCCCAACTATTGAATCAACTGAAACCGGTACTATAACAAAAATACTAATCTCTTTACGTAATCGTGTATAACAGCTTTTGGGCTAAATATAATTCTTACTCACATTCAATGCGTCTGAGATCATGTCTTTTTAGTGCGATTTGCAAACAATTCAAAACGCAAAAAAAAACTAACAACAATTCAATAAGTTTCAAAAACCATTCACCTTTCGTTCACCTTCGCTCAAGTATTCTCTTAAGATCAACAAATTTACCGGTCATAACAACGCGTATTCATAATTTGATCTAACACTAAATGTAAAACAAAAAAATACTTACAGCTCCTCGCGCTGCCGCTGCGACAAAACCATTTTCATGTTTTTTCTAACCGAGATTTTTATAGGAAAATTTTTCTCGGTTGTCACGGAGAAAATATGTATACCCTCCACCACGGCACAGTTGATAAATACACTTATCAACTATGTCGGCTCACTTGTTGTCAACTACTCTGCTGTCCAAATTTTTTATTTTTTATTTGTTCCAATCTTCTTTATATAAATCCAAGTATTTATGGAAAATTATTTTCGTCTGAAAGTAAATAAAAAAGAAAATACAACTGTTATTGGATAATTATATTTTTTTTTTATTTTTTTTTTATTATCAAGATAATTATCTTCATCTCCTTAAGTGATAAAAAAAATTATCTATGTATTTAATCTTAATCTTTAAATAATGTGGCAGACGCCACGATATGAAATCGAACGTGCGCGCACGACCTTAAACATAAACGGTTGTACATAATTTTTAGTCACGATTAAACAAAAAGTCAAAGGTTGGAGATTAATAGCAATATATTACATATGAATAATTTAAGAGGTGACACCTTCCAGCTTCTTGATATCGAATTACATTAGAATAATGATTTGAAAAAATGTTTCCTTATTTTTAACAATACTTTAGACTTCGTCTGACAAAGGAGATATCCGAAATGAAATTGGGTCAACGAAATCTCTAAAATAACCGGAAAGTCATTAGAAAACGGATATTTAAAGTTTTCCCTTTGTTAGAATTTTTTTTTTTAATAAAGTCACTGATTAATCAAATTGTTCAACTGATTTCAGGTATATTATTAAACGTTGTAATTATTAAAATAATAAAAAAAAAAAGAATTGGCATAAAGTGGATAGATCACGCAACTGTATAATTTTTCAAAATCGCACGCAGTTAATTTAAGGAACAATGACCTCACTCACAAAATGTAAAAATCATTCAACGATCTCTGTATAAATAGCATATCTTTACGATCATCAATTTAAAGATCACAGTTAACTAATCTTGCTTAATCACGATTAAAAAAATCACCTGTTTGTTTAGAGAATATACCACAAATAACGACAAAATAATAACCAACGATCAGCAAATAAGATCGAGTAAAATGTATCCAATTCACCAGCCATATTCCGAGGTTAAATCCAACAAACTTCCCACATACATTTTTAAATACCACGATCATTGATATTTCACTAAGTATAACAGAACTCCCCTTATAACTAAAAACATCATGTTTCGACGTATTCTACATTAATCGTGGAAAGTAAATCTGTCAAATATCATAAAAATTAAGTCACGGTTTGAACATTTTCATTTTTAAGCCATTAATAAGACTTGAATTGTAGATATATAGCAAGATAGTTAGAGAATAGACCAATGCAACAACTTTCATTTTTTTAAATTTTTTTTTTATTGTTCGCGATCTTAACAAATATGTGTACAGAGTCAAGTTAAACCCTTCAAGCTATGTATTTACGTATTAAATGTAATGCCGATGACCACCATATTAAATATACATACTCATTTCACCATAACAAATACAGGTGAGTATTTAATAGAATTTATAATTTTATTGTGTTAGAACACACATTATAGACAATAGAAATAAATAATACACATAATATTAATAATCATTGTTTAGATTTTTTTTTTAGCTAATTTGCATAAATGACGAAGTTTCATGGCATTATAAATTTAGTAATATGAATAATTTTAGATTAGATAAATATTTCAGTGACATACAAGTCAAAAATGAAATTGTCAGTTAACATGTTAGTAATTCTTATAGAGAGCGCACGATCAGCATAATTTTGAAAGTGTATTACTATTTTAAGATTCACATGTTATTAAGATATATCAATTTATTGTTTCACTATAATGTGTATATAAGAAAAATCGTGAGAATTTTTGTAACGGTATTTGTAACTTATAAGTAATTGAAAAAAATAAAAATAAAAATAGCGCAATGTGAGAATTTTTCTTAGATATGTACATTACACAAGCAAACATAAAAAAATATCATTAACTGGCGCTTACTAAACATTATGAGTTATGTGGGATATAAAATCAGACGTCAATCTTTTTTTAGGTTTATGTGCGCATTTTCAAAGAGGCTAGAGTTAATCGTGTAGGTGAGAAATTACATATATTTTGGTCAATGAAATCATATTTTTTGATTGATTTCATTGGAATCAAAATAGAAGTCAATGTCATTCAAATCGAGCCTGCCTACATGATGAAATTTCGAATCGAGATTATTTTGGCCGATAAGTTGTCTTGATCTTTGTGCGAATAATGGGTGTTTTGGTATTGAAGAACGGCATTTTTTGTATGTACGACAGGTTGTTTATTATTCCAGCATGTATTTCGTAAAGTCAGATATTAAATTTATTGATAAAACATAAAATTCTTATTGAAAAATGCGAAACCATAATCTATATTTTACCATCAAGACTCAATAACTATATATATGATTGAACACAAAAATGATCATGAACATTTTTGAAGTTCAAAATCATTACAAATATATTTAAGATTAGAGGTTGAACATAGTTTTATGACTTTTGGAATACCGTTTTCAAACCAAAAGAGGAATCTTACTTTTGTAATTATTCAAGTAAATATTTAGTTTTTGCTGTTTGATACTCAAAATTGAATTACAAATTAAATTTACAATCATAACAAGCAAATCGTAATTTAATAACTTGAATAATGGAAATTCAATTTAAAACCTCATTTCCGAAAAAAAAATTCCACTTTATAAATAAATTTCGTAAAAATAAACCAAATCAATTTTTAAAAACTCGGCATAAAATAAACATTAAAAGATTTATTAATAAAATCATAACAAATCTAATTTTATTTATTGATGAATTGATTTTCGATAGTCTAAATCTTTTGATTTATGATTTTCTAGATAAAAGGAAAACAATAACAATAAAATATTCGTCGACGAGTTTAGCTTTCAAAATTTGAAACAAAAATTTTTAATTTCTATTTTTTTTATTATGCCAGAGATCTATCAAAATGCAGTATTAAAAATTATTCAATTTCCTTTGGCCTCAGCAATTTTTTAGATTAATACAGAATTTTACAAAATGTAAGATTTGTCACATGACCTAACTTCGATCACTAGAATAAACACGAAATTTAAAAAATTAACCCTAGAATCAGCGTGGGTTGAGTCCGCAGACCCATTTTAATTTTATTAGCTACAAAATAATCAAAAAATAAATGTGTGTTAAAATTGAGCTTTATACATTCTAATACATATTTATAAGATCCTAGAATCACCTATTAATCATTTTTTACTTGTATACAGGTCTAGCAGGCTCATTTTGAAAAACAAACAAAAAGTCCTGTAAAATAATCCTTTATGACTGATTAAATTGATAGAATGTAAAGGTGTATCTATCAGGTAACCGGGCGATTCCACTAGCACAATTCCACTACATAGACACAATTTCACTGGGACAATTCCACTCGACACAATTCGACTGGGGAACAATTTAACTTGCGTAACTTGTGTAGTTAAGAGGAAACGAAAATACACTTTTATATTTTGTTTGTGTTATTGTAACCTAATTACGAAGAGAATTATAACCAAGGATTTTAAATTAATAAAAACTGAAATGGGCTAATTTATTATAAAATAAGGATACATTTTTCAATTAATCATATTTCATTTTTTACAATTCCACTAGACACATTTCCACTCCACTGCATATAATTCGACTGGCACAATTCCACTTTTTTAACATTCGTATTTCTTTCTTTAAGTTTAATTTTTTTTATAATTAAACGAATTCAACTTGCGCAATTTAACTTTTTGATAAATCAAACGCATTTAGGATGGTAGATCGTGAGCGCGATTTACCACCCTAAATGCGTCTGGTTATCAAAAAGTTAAATTGTACCCAAGTGGAATTGTGCCCGGTGGAATTGTGCCAAATAGAATTGTGACAGTGGTATTGTATGCAGTGGAATTGTGTCCAGTGGAATTGTGCTAGTGGAATAGGCCTAGAATCATATATCATCTTATGCATTTTGATTATATACTCCAATAATTATTTATATTGTTTATAATTCGCACGGCAGATACGGTACCAATATTTGCGATTTGACGTTTCAGAAGACTAATCAGTCAGAAATGGTCAAGAAATTTGCGTACTATTGATGTTCGGAAATAACAATTTCCAGAAAAAAAAATTTTCCAGCACTACAATGGGTTGGTATCGTTATCCAAAATAAAAAAATCCCAAAAAATCAGCTTTTTCAAATATAACAAATTTTTGAAATATTATTTTAATTCGTTTAGAGGATGGGGGCTACCGCCCTCAAACCGCCGCTTTGACGCGTTTTGGAAATTCTAACATTCATAGAGATTGGACCATTTTTGAAAAAATTTTTTTTTTTTTAATAATTATTCACACACTAAAATAGAGAACTCCCGAAAGCCGCCTAGCATTGGACCCTTTGCGCAACGATGATAGAAAACGTCAGAAAAATTTCAAAAATATTAACAGTTCTAATAATATTTACGTTTGTATTTCACGTACTAAAATAAAAAACTCCCCAAAGCCGCTTAGCACTAGTTCTTTTTGCGCAAGGATCATATGAAGTTAACAAAAATTGATTGGGGTCTTCCTTTTAGATGGGGCATTTTACCTTGTACTTTTGGCGGGGGGGATTTTTCTTTCGGGAATATGGTATCCCACACTATATTCCACCTAAGCTTGACAAATATGGAATGAAAATTTAGTAGTCTTGCGAAAATTCAACAACCAATCCACTGAATTCCTTATTTTGGAAATGAACGTCCTCAAAGAAACGGGGCAGAAAAGCTGTGTTATCCATAGTATAACAAGCATTGCAACGTCACATTCGAGTAGTTTTAGTAGGGATCACCTACATTTGCCTGAAAAAAAATCCAGAAATTTAAAAATCCGAGATAATTGAAAAGTAAAAATCCAGCAAATAAATGAAAAAAATTCAATTTTACAGGCATTTTTAGACCTTTTCTACAACTTAAAACATTTGTGCCGCAATTTGCTCGAATACATTCGTCGATAACATACTAATCCAATGAATTAAGCTAACCACAAAATAACTTAACAAATTTGTGGTAGAACTATCAGTAGAAGCGATATGAGCTATACAATTCTTTTGATCTGTGTCTGAAATAGATATTAAGAACTTTACCGAAAAACTCAAATTTTAAATATTATTTTAATTCGTTTTATACCTTAGAATGGAGGCTGTCGCCCCTAAACCCCTGCTTTGACAATTTTAAAAAATCTAACATTCATAGAAATTGGAGCATTTTTGAAAATTTATGTTTTTTAAATTATTCACACACTAAAATAGAGAACTCCCCAAAGCCGCTTAGCATTGGACGATTTGCGCAAGGATGACTGGAAAACGGCAGAAAAATTTCAAAAATATTTACGTTTGTATTTCACATATAGTATGTATGTACTAAAATAAAAAACTCTCCAAATCCGCTTAGCATTGGTCCTTTCCGCGCAAGGATGATATGAAATTGAATGTAGATTCCTTTGGTTTTCATATTGTAGTTAACAAAAATTTAATGGGGTCTTTCTTTTCGATGGGGCAGTTTACTTTGTATTTTTCGGTATTTTTTTTTTGGGATTTTTTCGTTCGGGAATATGATGATATCCAACATTTTATAAATTTTAATTTTAACTTGGGCCGCACTTTTTTAATTGTGTTTCTGAATTTTAGTTTCCTGGATTTTATTTTTCTGGATTTTTTTTTCGGATTTTCAGTTACTGTATTATTTTTTTCTAGATAAGGTAGCAAGCCGTCTTCGTAGTTTCGAGTTAGCACAGATACTGCTGTAGTCGTACAAGCGTGAAAGCCTAATGAACGACATTTTATATCGTCGATGCATAATGACCCCAATATAGATTTGGAAACCACAATAAATTTAATACTATTTTATGCTATATAAGGGGAGTTGAAAGGATGGTTGATATTTTGCGACATCCCTGACACGTATTTTTTCAAAAAAATAAAAATAATATCCCCAATGACCCCTAGCGTTAATTTATAAAATATAGTTGAGAAAATTTGCCTCGCTCGATAGCGCTGTAATTTATTAAATAAATTCTTTTCATTTTCTGAATTGAATTCCTCATTGTCCAGCATTTATTAAATAAAAGAGACATATTTTGAAAGTATGGCAAACCTGCGAAAGATGTTTCTTTAGAACAGGAATTGATTATATCAAACAGAAATTTAAGCTTAGGTAAGTGCTGCATGTTCACACCACTAATATTAGGAATTAATGCAACAACTTACAGAAGGAACAATCTAATCTCACTATCAAAACTCATCATTTGATGACAACGCGGCCTCCAACTCGCAAGCATCCAAGTTACCAGTGTAAACAACCCTCTTTCTAATGTATCTGTTTATGAAACGAAAACATTAAGCTACAAGCGTTTGAGTCTTACTATTGAAATAAAGTCCTCAATCTTGAAAGTATCTGTTACTTTTACAGAAACCAAAGTTGACTGCTTATTTTAAAATTAAGGCAAGTCCTAAGTATTTGAAATCTCAATGTATTGCTTATTTTGACTCCTCATCTCTCGACACCAAGGAACCGTGCCACCAAGCATCCAAAAGGCCAATCCCATGAAGTGCAACGCCTCTAAACTCTAAGTCCGCAGAATTTTGTCTTCCCAGTGATGTGTGTGAATTGTATATATTTACTATAATCTAAAATTTCGCTCACCCTATTGGCCATAAAAGCTTTTAAATTGTGGGGTGGAATTTTTCCCAAGCCAACTTTACAAGAAGCAAGATCGCGGTCAATTGTAGTTTGGGTAAAGAGATCACTTTTAAGGGAGATTTGTTTCTGAAATCAATCCAATTTACTCTCGAGTTCTCGGGTATGTCAGTGTCAGAATCGAGTTTTTCTACCCATAGTTTCTGAATATGAATTTTCTCACTTAAAATTGTGTGCCTCAATAGCCCTAAACTACTAATATCAGTCAATATTGATCTCTTTGTAATTTATTACTGTCATCTAATGGTTGAACTAAAAATGTAAATTTATCAAATAAGGGTGACCAATATAAACATGACGTTTTAATCGTTTTGTTGAGATCCAATTATTGGGATCTCCTCGATTCTCCATTGGAATATGGTTTAATAATTCCTTCGAGTTTGGGTACCATGTTTGACACCCCGAAAGTAAATCGTCGAAGATTTTGCTGAAGCATCAAAAACAACTATGTATATATTTAGTTGTGGAACTGCTAGGGCGCAATACAGCCAAACGCGGCATGAAATATCCCGATCCATCATCTACCAAAGCTTCATATGCCCCCCCCCCCTCACCCCTCCAACTTTTCCAATAAGCTGTCAATAAGAAGAAATTTTGATTGCTCTCTAATTTTCCACCAATTACCCAACCAAAATTCGTATTATGAAATACTGGGAGTTCCTTTGACAATTCTAAACGAGTCTTTCAAAACGCCACAAAATATTTCACTTCCCAATAAAATACTTACTGGTCTAGGAACATTGAACTCTCGGTATGCTAATACATACTAAATTAGATGCAACGGACCATTTGGAAATATTAGTGTATTGATAGGGTAATCCATTACAAATCTCAAATGCTCCCAAGAATTTTAAATTTATAGAATAATTATCAACGCGAGAGTGAATTGAGGTTTCTACTTTATTACAAATATCAGTCTTTGTAAATGTTTAATTTCTAATTTTTTGACCACGTCCATTTTGCATTGAATGTTGATTAGAATCTTTTATTAAAATTGCAGCAGAAGTCAAAACTACTGAATTTGTGTACAATTTTCTTGCACAAATATGTAGAACTTTTTGAACAAAGTTAGTATTTGTATTTCCGGGATTTATTTTATTCTGTGTACTACCACTAGGTGCGTTTTGACTTTTTCCATTTAACGTCTTGTAATTTCGACTGTCCATTCCCATGCGAAGCAGCGTGTGATGTTTATAACCACAATTTTCACAATGTTTTGCTTGATAATTTGTAACTAAATGATTGTAGCATAAACAATACAAACATCTACCCATAAACCTTATTTTTCCATACCACTCGTCAGGACGCAAATTTGTAAATTGAGTGCAGTTTTCTAATGAATGACTACCACTACACATCGAACATGCCATTTTTGAATTTACTTCATTGGGCTTTGAAACCGACACGAAGATTTTAGAACATTTGGACATTTGTCCTTGATATGGCAAACTTTTTTTTGGTTTATTGGGACGGGATTGCTTTCTACTACATTTAAAACTCTACAAAGGGTTTGCAAAAATCCAGAAAGTTCTTTCAGGCTTTTCGAATATCATCATCTAACCTATAAGTAACAATATGAACTACCATCATATCCCATTGAACAACATTTTGTTTCAATTTCTGTAAGGCACGTTAATTGAGTTCAGTTCGATCAATCAGATTAGTTACAATTAGTTTAGTTGCCAAAATATATCGAAATCGATTAAACAAACGATAAATGTCTAAGAATTTTAATACCTGTTTCAAATTCCAACTATCTTTCCTACGATGATCAAATATGCCGGTTTTCTTAGTTGACTTTTTTCTACCAAACCAAAGGAAAATATCGAACTTTAACCAAGTTACTTCCTAAATATCTCGCTCGAGCAGGACCATGAATTTTCTTTAATAAAAAACATCTAATTCAGTCAAATATTCAAACAGAACTCCTTTACTTCAATTTCAACCACGGTATTTCAATATTAATAAATTTTCTAATACGTACTAAGCCATTACTCAACAGGGAGTGACACGAAATGCTTTTATTCTAGCTGAGATTTAATAAAGAGAACGATTTCCGAGTTCAAATTCAGTAATTGAACGACGAAGATTCGCCTCTCACCTTTTGTTTTCCAAATTTGTGAAATGAATATTCAGCGAGAAAACGAAATGATCAAATTGAGAATAGAAATGTCAATATAATCATAACAAACAAAAAAACAAGGCTACTATGATAATTCAAAGATCTTTCGCTCTTATTGGAAAAAGTGGTTTCCTCCCACAATACCTGCTGAAATATGGTGTAATAGACATTTTACTCCATTTTCTATTACCAAGCGTAGGAAGCCTATTATTGTTACTACTCAATCTTGGTTTTTTACAATGCGTAAATACTGAAGTTTTATTGAAAAGAGCTCATTTTGGATACTGTACAATTTATAGTAATGCTTTAAAAATTTGTTGGGTTCTCCTTTGCTTGTTCCGCGTGAAATATTTAATTTTAATTGTTCTTTACACCATTAAGTGGCATTTCGACAAAACTCGTTTCCCTTTTCTTAAATCATGAAGGTAACAATTAAAACCCTCCGGCGACTTCTTTTCGAATATAAAAACCATTTTTCTACGCTTCTCGTAAATTATCCTGCACAATTTTAGCGAGTAGTTTTTTCTTCGAATTGTTTAAACACTTACTGATTGTGGAACAATTAGTAACCATTTTCATTATCAATTGCCATGCATTGAAACAATTTTCAACTGTTTTAAAAAAAACTTACTAAAGCAGACTTATTTACTTTACTCTATGTGTGAATGGATGGTTTAAAAAATTTTGAAGTGATATTGATGTATTTTCAGTCGGTACAGCTACGAACCTATGGACCATCAAATAAATTATTAGGCTGAGATTCAATCAACTAATATTGTCATTATATCGATTATTTGTCATTGTTCGCTTTTATGTTTGGGATATTTTAATAAAATTAAGCTAAAAAATTTCATTCCAAAAAAAAATTACTGCTGCGGATTTCTTACTACCGCCTTCATAGGTAATAATTTGTCATATAGGTAATAAATTATCAACCTAAAAAAACATATTCGGCAATTCAAGTTGGCACATTTGACAGAGTTTGACAAAACCTTACTTTTAAGATCAAGAATTTGGAATGGCATTTATGCTGGCGTTGATTTGTGATGAGAATTTTTGTTTTTGCGTTGTTGTCAACTTGGAAACAAAACACAAATAAACACTGTTGCAGTTTACTTTACAAAAAATAATCTTGAGTTTGTGACATTTAGAGACTAGATTTGTAATCATTATACCGCATCCCACATATTCGATAATTTCCATTTCACCGTCAGACACATACCACATAAAACAGACATAAACAATATAAATTATGTTGTAATATCCGATATACAGTATTATTTGCTCAACTGGAAAAAGTTTTATGTTACCAAAAAATACAAAAATTATTTGTGTACAACATAAAACATCTAAGAAGCTGATTTTAGAAAGGTAAAAAATTGGAAAAACTACTTTATTGGTTTCTCATTGATTCACACACATACTAACCGTCCGGATAAGCATACAAAATTATAATTTGAATTTTTTCCTCTATGTAAGACATTGTGTCTCAAATTTCATTTAGAAATCGATAATATCCTTATATTTTATATAGGATTTTGACGAAATTATAAACATTTTGCTGCAAAAGGCGCACAAGAATTATGTTCTAAATGAAAACTAATTATAAGAGGCTTTTAACTTTTGGCCTAGTTAATATTATGAAACCGGAAATTAAAATTCAATCGCACTTCATTTACCTTATACGAATTTAGTATATATTTAGACATCTTTAATGGGTTTTATTATGCAAAGCAGTTAACATCGTTTAATAAAATATCGCTCTCGCGAAGGTCAAATAGTTTGTATATAAACGATTTTTTTTTTTTTTTTCTTAATGAAAACCAAAACAAACAAAATACAAAAAATAATAAAAATCTACATAATTTGTGTATCTCGCGCGATCGCGCTTTGTTTTACTAACTAACATATTATCTGTTGAGATACTAGAGACACAATACGATGACATCAGGAAGTCGTGTGCGCGCTATGATAAAATAAACATTGCCTGGCAAAAGCAGGAAATAACTTGATAAATGGTTTTATTTCAGTAGAATGTATATTCATTTGCAACACGACATTTTATATTTCCGCGAATTGGTTAGGTTCGTTGCACTAACTAACTAAACATAATCTAATATTTACAGAGCAAATTTATTGATTGTTTATTTTATTGCCCAATTATAAAATATTATTTCTGTATTTTCCTATAAGTAATTAATGTCACACATTCACGCTACATTAGACAGACAACATGATTTGGAAAAAATACAAGACATACTACATAGTAAGTACTTACTAAGAAATATTAAAAGTAATCGAGTTATTGTGAAAAAAACAACGATGATGGCGAGAAAATGTAGATATATCTTTTGTTTGGGTTAGAACTAATTGGGATCGGCGCATGAGTATGCAATTCTTAAAAATTTTAAAACTAGGCCGAAAGAAAAAGGAAAATATTAGTTATTTATTAACGTGAGATTATTTTTATTTTTATAATATTGCAACGTAATAAATAGTTTATATGGAGATAATTATGATGATGAAAGTGACAACTTTTTCTCAGTCGCCGTGAAATTTTAAATTTTTTCCGCTAATTATGAAAAAAAATGTTTGGTGTGTTTATTGTTTCCTTCCTTACATCGACATACAAATGTAAGTATTGTCTTCAATATATGACAATCGATACTTTTGATTTGAACATGTAAAACGACGAAAATGAATAGTCTGTATGTTCGAACAAGAAATAAAGTTGTAGTTTAAAACTCTCAGTCATAGTTAAATTTATTAACCGAAATTGTTTAGGAAGGACCGATAAAATAAAGATTGAATTTCAATATACCATGTGTAACAACACTGTATTTCTGGAATTGCCATAAATCATACGGAGGAAAAGCAAGAGTTACCTGCTTAAAATTCCGACCCAAACGATATTTGCGTGATGTCAACAAGATCTCTAATTATCAATCGACGATTTTACGTGGTGGGTAGACGTCGAAGCACTGCCAGGACGTTCATCGTCTTAAGCGCGTTCTCTGCCTTCTTTGAACAACTTATACCAATCAAAAATCACCAAAAGCCTTTCCCAACATTTCCAACGTTTTGGAAGCCGAAATTTCATTTTTGAAGCAACATTGATAAAAATCGAAAAATGGACTTTTTAGATGAAAGTAAAGAAGTGAATCTCATTTACTACTAAAGATATTGACAGGAAATTTGACACAGATGTCTGATAGGGTGCTACCAACCTAAAAAAAAAAACTGCTCGTTTGGATAAGAAGTACAAATGTACACATATGTATATAACTTCTTAGTCTAAAACAAAAAAGTCAAAAAAAAAAAAAAGATTTTAAAGTAAAACGTAAGCAATAATCTTTTTTCTTTACTTATTATTTTTGAAGTGTAAAGAGAGAACCAGCCATATTTAAGAAATTTAACATAACATTGCGGGATATGGAGTTTACATGTTACTGCCCAGCGAACCTTTAAGAAATGTTCGTTCAGTTTCGTTAAATTGAAGTGTTAACTTAACAGAGCGAAAATTATCGCGCAAAACTGAAGGAAATGTAAAAGTCTAAATTGCCCTTTGTGCAAATCTTCTTGTGGGAGCTCATTGTACATTTTAAGCTTAAATTCAAAATTATTTATTTATGTTCATGTAGGTAAATTGAAAACCGAATTATTAAGGGGACATTACACCTTCAGATTTTTAAAAAATCTAAATTTTTTTTATGATCGAATATGTTAGAATGAACGTTTTAGAACAGGATTTTAACAATATAAACATGAAAATGTCAACAAAAAAATTTGTATTGTATTTATTACGGAGCGCGTCAAAGTCTTTTTTCTACGGGTTTGGTCTACTTCGCCGTACTTTAAACTCGATTATTTCGAAATGACGTTTTTCAAGTTGGCATGCAAGATTGAGAAAAAACTACTTATCCAATCGTTCTAAAATTTTAACACGTTGATCTACACATATTTCTGCTCAGAATGAACTACGGAAGGGCAAATCGGCTTTCAATTTTTTGAGTTACAACAAATTGCAGGGGACAAAAAAGCTCCATTTTCGAAAAAATGCCGCCATTTTGTTATTTTTTAGACCATTTTCTTCTTTTTAGTTCATTCCAAGGGCGATTTAATGCTGAATAAAACCCCGTTTTTTTACAAACGTTTCTGAGAGCAGTTCTGATGCAAGCCGCGAATTTTCGTCTTTTTGGAAAATGATCGTAGCAGACGACAAGGGGCGGAAAAAAATCTAAAAAAATTTTTTGTGTATGCTTTGACTTAAATAAAATGTCCATGGAAAGTTTCATTAAGATATCTCTTTTTATTCCATTAAAAAAAAATGTTTCAAAAAATTTCATTTTTTAAAATTTGAAGGTGTAATGTCCCCTTAAAGGCTTTATACAGGGTGACTGACACGAAGTGTTACCAACTTCAGACCGTTATTGCTGTCAAACCAGTGATGACAGAGCGCTCAAATTTACACTAATGACAGTTCATTCCATTGTTTACAAGCGTACAGAAGCATTTTAGTGGGAAATATTCAGAAAAAAAGTTATCCGCAATGGAATTCAAGCGTAATAGTGTGATTTCTCTATATTTGGCTGGAAAATCACAGCCGCAGATTGTTCAACAGTTAAAACATCTGCATGTGAATAAAATGTTTGTGTATCGCATCATAAATCGTTATAACGATACTGGCAGCATTGCAAAACGCCATGGTGGTGGATCGAAACGCACTGCAACATCGCCGTATATCATTCGGAAGGTGAAGGCCAAATTGGCTCGGAATCCGCGCCGTAGCGGCAGAAAAATGGCTCTTAAGGCGAACATTTCGCTCGAACGGATGCAGCACATATTGAAAGATCATGCTCAAAAAAAAGTTATAGTGGAAAGAGCAAAGGAGTTGTTACGCTTGCACGAAAGTGGCGATTTGCCGAATTTGGTTTTCTCCGAAGAGTCACCGTTCGTTATTGAGCAATATGTGAACAAGCAAAACGACCGGATTTACTTGCCCGGCCGTTCTACTGAAAATTTGAACCAACCAACGGATTGCCACTCGAAACCAAGCGCCGCCGATGGTGATGGTTTGGGCCGCCGTAACGGCCGAAAGCCGTTCACCGCTCGTTTGTTTGGACCGTGGCATCAAGATAAATGCTCAAATTTATGGAGATCATGTGTTGGAGGTGGCGTTCAAGCCTTGGGCACAAAAACATTTCGGCCGCAGAGCCTGGACATTTCAACAGGACTCGGCGCCGAGTCATAAAGCGCGCGTCAATCAAGATTGGCTGAGAAACAACGTTACGCGGTTCATTTCCACTGTCCAATGGCCACCAAATTCACCGGATGCAAATCCGCTAGATTTCTCGGTTTGGGGTATTTTGAAGAGCAAGGTTGGGACAAAAAAATACCAAAGTGTCGATCATCTCAAGCAAGCGCTTCGCCGGGAATGGGCCAAAATACCGCAGAGCCACTTTAGTGCTGCATGCAATAGCTTTGCCGGCCGTTTGAAGGCCATAATCGCGGCTAAGGGTGGCCAAATCGAAAACTGCTAATGCAATTCGAAAATTTAAATATGTGTGAACAATTTTTACTTTGATTCAATAAAATTCATCAAAAAATAAAAATTCTTGTTTTGGTAACACTTCGTGTCAGTCACTCTGTAAATTGTAACATCAAATTATTTATTTTCAAATTTATTTTTTTTCGTTTTTTTTTCTTACACCACAAGATCTGTGTCTTTTATTATTTATGTTTATGTCCTCTAAGAATTTAAGGCTTTTTAATAATTGAAATAATTTTCGAAGTTCCTCCAATTCCATCACCAGTTCAAAATTCTACACAAATTTTTAAAAATATTAATACGAGCTACCGTCACCATCAAAGCAATTGACAAGTTGTGTTACAGTTTCGCTAGCCAACCTGTCAAACTTTCCGTAAGAAAACACTTTCGTTAAATTCTGTTAAATTTCTTAATTGTTCGCTGGTTGGCTCTTAATCTCAACCCTTCATAACGAAATTTGATAGCGGCACTATTCAGAAAAAAAAACTATACCTAAAGCAAACAGTAAAATCGGTAAAAAAAGAAAAGGACAATGATAAATAACGGTAGAAGTAGAACTGATGCAACTAACAAATTTCATATTCGTAAAATTTGTTAGTTTCATCAGGTTTACCGTTATTTATCATTGTCCTTTCCTTTTTGCTTTTTTACCCACGTTCAATTAACTGGGTGTGCACGAAAGCAATATGAGACGTCAGTCGAATTAAGGAAATTATTAATTTTTCATCGAGAAACAGGGGAAACTTTAAAACAAATAACCCAAACGGTTGAAAAAAGTGTTTCTATGAAAATGAGCATCGGGTAGGGAACTTACCAAGAAGCACTAACCAAAAAAGCTTACCGAAGCAGGAGCAAGTTTTAGTCGTAAGGGAAATTAAAAGAGGTCCTCGACTAAGTGCTTGAAAGCTAACCACCACGCAAATCAGTGCTTCTTTCAATAAAGATTTACACCTAGAACGGTTCGAAATTTGCTAAAGAGAGCTGGATGTAATAGGACGAAAAAAGTTACTCATCAGTCCGAAAAAACACAAAATATGATAAAATTTGCAAAATGTTATACAAATAAAACTTTCGAGTTCTGGAAACGAGTTTTGTTTACGGATGAACCAAATTTACCATTTTTGGCAAATCAAACATCGAAATGAATCTACCTACTACCTACAATTGAATATTTTGGTGGATCTGTAATGGTATTGGAGTGTCTCTCGGCATTTGGATTGGGTAAATTGCACACATTCGACGGAGTAATGAATGGAGCAAAGCATATTGTATTCTAAAGCCAAGTTATAAAAGTATTTTATGTTCGTTTCTAGTTATTATCACGACTGTGATTCACAGAATGTTATTAATTCGCCTATAAGACTGGAACATTGTTAAACCCGATCGTTTGCAGGATGAATAAAAACCGATAATTTTGAGCAATATTTTGGAACAAACTATTCTGCTAATTTAATGAAGAATGAATCTTTAACAAACAGTGCAACTTTACAAATATACCAAAAAGTTCAAGCCAAAATGTCTACAAAAACAAAAAATAGAGAAACAGTGTTAAATGGCAGCGTTTATACTTAATCGTTCACCGTGTCGAATGATTGAAGCTGTCAAGCAAAGCTAATATAGTTAGTCGTGGCTCGTTATTGATTTTTGAGTAACGGATAAAGTGTCAAAACCAGTGAAATCCCCTTATTTTAATATTTTCGCAGAAGCGTCAACAATAATGTGGATGTTATAGATACTGATAACACAGACCGCAACAAACGACCCAGCTCAGAATGGCTTCTTAATTGACAGCTCTGCTTTGTCTTATCAAGTGACCAACGATAACCCATATAACCGACGAATAAAAGACAATAAGAATGAAACTCTACAAGTGATAAATGATGACTCCTGAAGACGAAGCGTTTTGACCTGTTTCCTCGAATTATTTTGACAACTAAAAACATTTAAAAATGATTGTTGTAGGCCAAATAAACAGGATTTACTGTTTGTGAAACAATATCAAATAGTTGTCAATTTTCTTCATTTATCATTTGGGGAAACAGTATGTAATCTAAAACAACCGAAACCACTAGATTTGAATGATTAAATGATTTATAATGTGTTCACTGTTAGGGAAATGGAAGAGGCCAAGAGTATAAAGTTAAACTGTTCGTTTTAAGAAAACCGCATTTGTGTAGTAACACTTGAATGAAAAGCAGACGAACTGCAAATGGTTATACAAAATAAGCTGGTCCAGATACCGGAAAGGGTTGCTGTTAAGAAAATGGTATCGAGTACACAGGAATTTATTCCCCTGTGATTAGGCTTGCGATCGCCGCAGATAGATTTACGAGACACTACCAATTTCAGAAATTTACTTAATTAAAAAATTGTCAACAATGACCGGAACGATATTTTCATTAGGTTTAGTTGTTCCGTTTTCGCTTCGATTTTTATTTTGGTTATTTTAGCCAATTAGTAGATTTACAAGACGCTACTAGATGCAGCAAGTACGAAACAAAACGAAAACGAAAACCGAAATTTTACCGAAAACAGGAAGAGAAACGAAATAAATAAAAAACAGATCGTAACCGGAATGATACTTTCATTCGGTTAATTTCATTTCGTTTTTGGTTAATCGATCATTTTCGTTTCGTTTTTTATTTTTGTTGTTTAGACTTCCTGATATACATATATAAATATGTAATCTGATCACCAAACGGTTCCAACCAAGTTGATAATTTTAGCACACAAAATTGTTGAAAATTTGCTGTAAAAATAATTTTTTGTGTGGTTATAAATTCTACCCACAAATTCCTGACAAAAAAGTGGACATACATTTCGCCGAACTTAATTGATAAATTTTTAACCAAAAATTGTCGAAACCTTGTCGATCACGTGACTATTGCGTCAAATACAAATTTTTATGACATTAGATTTTGGTTTTCACCAGTTATTGTGAAAGTTGTGAAGAAGAATATGTTAAATTATTGCTAAAGATTTTATTTATTAGGTATTGACTCGATAATTTTACTAGATACATAGTTTCATTTGATCATAAGTTGTACTCTCGCAAGCTGGCTTTGAACCGCACTAAAATAAATAAAAACCATATACATACTAGTTGAACATAGTTGAGAGAAAGAATCTAATTCACAGTTTTAAGTCCAGTAAGTAGAATTAAATCGTTAATTATCAAGCCTCATTTCGCCGCTCTAAAGGTGCAATGGACAACGAAGTGTGTCGCCAGGAGATGAGTCAAAATCATCAAAAAACAATCACCAGAGTTTGAATAAAACCCGAACAACAACGAGATGAAATGGCCGAAATACCGGTCAGCTGTTGGAAATATAATTTTGTTTGCAGCTCAAGTGTCCAAACCAGAAAAGTGTTCAGTCATGATTTTCTTTGGCCAGTTCAACAATACCCCAGGTAAGGCTAGTTCGTATGGCTACGGACCATTTTTATTCTATGCCTTCTAGGTTGGTCTATGCCTGGTCTGAGGTTTGCTTAAATCCATTATTGCGAGAATTATTTAACGAAACTTTTGTGTGAATATTGTTTGCGACAATAGAAGTGCTAAATCTAGTTACATCACAGGGGCCTTATTATGAAAAAAAAAATGCGATTTCGCATGTTCATGCGATATCGCATTTCGGTATTATAAAACGACATGTTCGCAAAAATGCGCTCTTAATGGCCTTATTACAAAAGGCGATAGCGGATTTTTGCGAAATTGAAATTGACAAATGCGGATACGGAGTGCGGAATTGACAAAGTCGGATATCGCATTTGCGAAATGATTGTGTTAATAAATAATTTTTTTCTGTTTACAATTAATATACAATTAAAATGTATTTTATTAATCCTTTCAACGCGCCTTGTACAATGCTTTGCCAAATTAACATTTATAAATTTATAAGAAATGCGACATGCGTTAATCGCTTCTCATAATACACATATACGAAGCGAATTGCAACAGCAAAATCGCAAAAAATGCGGAATGTGTTCCATTTCATGGGCCCCAGTTATTATCCGAATAATTTAGTATCCCGATATGTTATAATTTCCAGAACATAAAAACCATAGCTAAAACAAAAATGCAACAATAGTAGTGTTTTTTTATTCGCTCCGGATAGCTGCTATCGAGAGCCGTCATATGAAAAGTGGCTCCGGATAGCGCTCCATATAAATAGGTAGAGCCAAATATTTTGTATATCAAGTTTTCGCTAAACAATTGAATTAAAAATGATAGTTTGATGTTAAATAAGGTTAGTTTACCAATAAGTAGCGCGTCAAAATTAAATTTAGCCGTAGAAAAATGACGGCTCTCGATAGCATCTATCCAGAGCGAATAAAAAAACGCGGCTATTATCGTCTAAAATTTTAAATTTGAAGTGAAGCAGATGGTTTTAAGCAACATCAAAGGTTTAATCAAGAAGATGTTTATGTAAGAAAAATTATGCAACCTTTTCAACCTATCCTTTTGAGGTATTCAGTTAGTTTGGGACCAAATTTTGAACCAAGTCGCGTGCCCAGCAGGCGATAGATTTCAAAAACGGATTAGATGGTAAAATAAAGTATGTCATCCCCAAACATTATGCTGTAAATTACGGTTATAGTGTCATAGATTTTTTAAACATATCAACTCTTAGAGTTTTATTTGAAATATTAAAAAATCGAACAATAAATATTAATTCTATTTGGACAAAATTGTGTTCACCTAAGATAATTTGAAGATATGTAAAGTACGTAGTATTTTTGTAATGAAAAGTGAAACCTTGTCTTTTGAAGTTAGCAAATATTTGGGTTTCCCAGGCATAATTGAGTCAAATATTTGTCTTCATCTGGTATGAAGCATTAAAACGATAGAGAAAATGTTGAATTGTCAACGTAGACAAACGAAGTTCCATGTATTGCAGATTTCAAGTGATTGACTTTAATCTCGTTTGACAGCAACTTTACATTTACAAATTCAATCGTTTCATTTATATCGCAGCAATTACTCATTCAAGATTATTTGTTATACATTTCGATGACCCTTGTAAATTTAACAGATGAGTTAAGATCGAGAATGATCTAATCAATGCTGCTCAAGCAGAACGCATCTAACCAATAATAATCTTGATCAACTAATTTGAACTATTTTCTGATTTACCTATAAATTGATTTATGATTTATGGTTAGTAAAAAAAGATTGATCATTATTGCAAAAATTTCTTTAAGTAGTGTAGATCTTTCGATTGTGTACGATCGGATAATTTATTATTGCGAAAATTTATAATCGATCATAAATTATTGTGATAAATTGTATACTCTAATTTCTTCTGGCATCGGAATTAATATTTTGTTTAGCTTTTTCAATTTATATTCTTGATTGGCCTGATTAGACGACGGAAGGAGATTTCACAACAAAATCACTCTCACTTGTAAGAACTTACCATATGTGATTAAATTATAAAAATTACAATAAACATTTGAAACAAAACTTTCCAGTTTATCGATAAATTACTGATTTGATATGGTGTACAATTAGTCAATACAAGTTTTGACATGTAAGAACATTTAAATCGATTTCTAAACGAAATTAGTTTAATTACAAATTTATCACAAGATAATTTATAATTAAAATAATTACTTTTACTTTAACAATACTGTACAATAAAAGTAAACAATTTCGTAACGATTTAGAGTAAATGCTATATAGATCTCTACTGAATTATAATAAAATGATTTAAAAGGTTATTACTAAGATTAATAATAATAAAAAAAATGTTTTGTAATTTTTAATAGGTATTATGTACATATATTAAGGCAGGATGAAGGCTACAACAGAATATTAAACTTATCTACTTTCGAAAATTATATAATGGATGGCTGTTATCGTTTATAGAAATAAATAAATAAAAAAAACAAAATAAGTGTAAGGAACTTGTTCATATATCACCAAACACGGACTTAACCAAATATTATTGTTTGTTAAGACTAAAAATGACTGTCGTATGATGTAAACTTTACTAAATTATTTGTTTTACGTCAACCAATGAACCAAACCAAGATTAATAAGTTCAAAACAAACACGCGGATTAAGAAATCAATAAATAGTCAAGCGTCTCACAAAAGCATACACCATAATATTAATAATATAAAAAATTTTGTAGAAAGTATTTACCTACTTCCAAAATATATATTTAAAAAAAAAACGCCACTACACAAAATTAACCCTTTCCCCATTGGCTATTATATTTAATTAAACAACAAATTTTGACCATGAATTACAATTACATGCCATTTTTAGCCGACTTGATTGTACGAGTATATAGTATATACTCATAATGAATTTTAATTTCTTAGAAACCCATAATATACGAGCAACTAAATCTATCACTCACACGCTGTGCTTAAATCGAATTCGTGAAATTACATTAAAAATGAAAAACATTGCGGGATAGTATATGATATGGAGATATTGTTCGACGGCGACGCAAAGTGTTTGATAAAATTCCCTTTCTCTTTCCTTTTTGGAATAAATAAAATATTCTTGAGATGTTCGACCTATTAAATTTATGTAAACAAAATAAGATGAAGATAACACAAATAACACAGAATTCTAATTTATTTATTGTCTTACTAAACTAAGAGACTTGATGTAAACATAACCATAAATATAAAAAAAAAAATTTAAAAAAAAAAACAAAAAATAATGTACATGTTATGTTATTAGAAAACGCGATGTAAAGTCGCGGGATTGTAAAAATTATTTATGTTTTGTGATGTGGAGTGGCCGATTGACCCAGATAAATAATATGTTCAATCAGCTTAGGAGCATTTTTGCACTACTATTCCCCCTCACCCTCTTCTCTCACTAAAATTATATTACGAAATAGTTAATTATTAGATTCTTCTTTGTTACAAAACAACTACATATACAATAATCACCTTTAAACTATTAAATCATATTTAGAAAATTTTTTAAGACTTCGTTATTTTTATGAAAAGAATTTAGTTCAACGAACTTTATAATGGAAATAAAGTTAATGTGATGACATGGTATGCCAAATTGTTCAGGCACGCAAATAAAGTTAAAACACGAAATGTTTGAAGAAGCTGTTTAGATGACTAAAAAGAGAGATTCCTAAACGAAAATTTTTCTTTTCCTAAACACGTTCTTGGTTTTATTTTCTAATTTTTGAAAGTGACTAACATAGCGTCCCCACCCTTGCACATAAGACTTATTTTCAAAGGTTTCGTGCAATTGTGAAAAATAAAATATATTGTAGGTGATATTTCAAATTACTTATATCGTGATTACCTTATTACTATAATGAAGTCATATTAAGTATTCAAATGTAATCTATACATATGCACACATTAAAAAATTCTCCCTGCTTTAAACAAAAAAAAAACGTAAATCTAATTACCATTTACACACATAAGGGGTGCACTTCCGTTTAAATAATGGCGCTGATACAAAAGAAACGCGATTTATTTGAGGAGGGTCGATTATTATGTAACATACTAACCAACGACGACCATGCATGAATTTTGTGTGAGAAATCACTTTATTCAACTCGACTAGGAATCTGACACACCTCATTAAATTAATACAAATACAAAAACAATGGGAGATTCCTGCATTAATTTCGAAGTATTCTCGTTTGTTCATTGACCCATGGCGGTACTTATCGATGAGTAAATTGTTTTTCAAGTTAGTACATAAATCAAAGAAAAATCACACACAATTTCTAATCATTAGTAAACTGTTAAACACTATTATAGACTTAAGGCAATATAAATACTCATAAATCAAATTTTTAAAAATAGATCATGTTGTATATACATACAAATGTCAAATGTGAAAAAAAAAATTCTCTGAAATTTCATATCTTCGCATCTCGTTTTCAATTTTAAAACGTAAAAATAAATTTTTAATTAAAAACATTAAAACTAGACTACAATAATACATAAAATTTTGAATCTCAAGAAACACACAACATGACGCTGTACATTTTTCTATATCTAATTTTAAATGGAATAATTAATTTTATTTAGATTAGGATTTCACTCAAATCAATTTTTATATACAAAAAATTAGTGAAAACAAATATGATTAGGACGATGATTTATGTTAAAATTTACAGATTAGCATTCAAAATTAAATTAAAGCTATGTATGAACATATTTTATATTGTACCTAAGGTCATAATTCAGATTATTTTTTAATTCTTACTTGATAAAATGTTTATTGTAAAACTGATGTTACTTTGCTAAACGGTACAAACCTGTAAAGAAAAGAAAAATATATTTAGTTAGAATTCGAAAATTTGATTTATTGTTGACTGATTAATTTACATTTATGTAGCTTTTGGTACACTCTAAATTGAGCATGAGCTCATTTATAAGAGAGCGTCCCAAAAGAGATGGTTAACTTAAAAATAACAAGACACAATTCCAGCCAGGATCAACGCCAATCCCGTAACTTCACCTGGCTCTTTACAAAAAAAAAACATGCAGACTACATGTGTGACTGTGTCCGTCAAAAGTTCTAAATTTAAATTTATAATTTTCAGGTTTGGGCATCCAAATAAAATGTAACCCTTGCTTAGAATCTATTTCCCGAAAAATGTCTGGGCTGGATATGATTCGGGTAATTTCGGCAATTTGCTCGTGAATAATAATTTAGAAAAAAAATTATTTAAAGATATAGAAAACTCATTGTAATTGGTTAAGAAACGGCCTAATTCAATCCTAATTGGCCATATTTCAAAACTTATTCTAGAAATAATTTTAAAATCCTATTTCCATTGCATATGTTGAATTTCAAAACTTATTTCTTTCTATTATCCAGAATCGAAAGTATCTGATCGAATCGAAGTGTCTAATTTCGAGAGTAGACGAAACAGAACGATTTCCAAATGTATCGATAGAGCATCACAAATTTAGAATATAATTAGAAAAATATCAAGAATACCAAAATTATCTCAAAGATGTCGAATTTTCAAAGTGTCTTGAATATTCTTGGAAGTTCTCAAGTATCGAATTATCAGTAAGTATGTAAACCCAAGAAAATTCTTTACGCGCTAACCACCGCCATGTAAAACGCCAATAACCTGGACATTCTTGAGAATAACCTAGGAAATCGGAGAAACATCGAAATTTTGGCATAATCTCGAAAATCTACCAAATATCACGATTCAGATTTATACGTGTAACTCACCTAGTTCTCACAACTCAAAACTAATAAATTTGAAAATCTTTAAAAATCTCGAATAATTCTAGAAATGTTGAAAAACTTAAGAAATTTAGAACAAACCGCGAAACAATCTTGGTTACCGCAGAAAAATTCGAAAAATCTTTATATAATGTGAATCTCGATTGATCTCGAACAATTTAAATAACACCGAAAAATTTGGATATTAATGAATAATTTCGGAAAGGCTGTAAAAATCTAGAAAACGCACGAAAATTTCAAAAAATTTCGAAAAGTTCCGAAATTTCGTGTAAATATCAAATTATTTGCCAAGTAATTTAACGTCAATAATACTAAGCAAAATGCTACTTAGCGATTTAAGGCTAAGCTCAACAAAACGATATGCAATAAGAATGAAACTCTCAAATAATATCGGGTAATTTCTTGAACATCGAACTATCTATCTCAAACATAATCAAATAATCTCCAAAATCTCGAATAACTTGACTGTTTCGAAACACCGAATCACCAAGTAAGTCTGACGAATAGTGATCAAAAAATGAAATCCGAGGGAAGGGGATACGAAATCGGCAAGCGATGAGAATTTTCAAAATCAGGAGAACCCCACCAATGCACAATGTTGTTTTAAATTTAAAAAATTGAAAACATTGCTTAATTGCTTAGAAAACGGGGATTAAATTTTTTAAGCCAATTAACAATTTTCCGAATGAATGGCCCAATAGATCAAGGCCTAGAAAATTTGGCTAGAATAAAACAAAAATACAATTTTTTTTTTTTCGTTTTCCTTTGAGTTTAGTGCTTAACATTTTCATAATCATTTTTAACTCCATTTTTTAAAATTTTAAGAGAAACTCGAGCCGTCCTCTGGTGTAGTAATATGAATAATTGTAATAGGTGGAAATTGTTTGTGGTGCTACACGCGATAGCGTTATGTGATATATTTTCTATTAAAAAACATAATATGCCTTTTCCATTTTGTAGTTTGATTTGTTTTGATTTTGACCGATTCTTAAATAAATCAGATTTTTTTTATTTAAATCGAATTTAGATCAAAAAAATCGATTTTTTTGATGTTCTTTAATAAAAATTAGAAAAAATATTGGGTGTGTGAATATGACTCCGCAATTTCTCAATTGGTGTCGTTATTTTTACTGCTTACGTAAACTATAAATGCGCAATACTTGTATTCTATAGTATTTGATGTCAGCTATCAAACGCAGTATACGACATTTGGTTGAAGTGTAAACAAATAGCATTTTTAACTCTTTCAAAATGTCGAATTTTATTCCAAATAAACATCATTTGCGGGAAGTTTTATTACATTATTTTATTGCAAAGAAAAGTGCAGCGGGAACATCGTTTGCTTGTGGAAATTTACGGTGAGTATGCTCCATCGAATACAACGTGCAAAGAATGGTTTCGACCATTTAAAAATGATGATTTTGGCATTGAAGATAAAGAGCATGAAAAACCACCCAAAAAATTTGAAGATGCTGAATTGGAAACGTTATTGGCTGAAGATTCTTCTTCAAACACAATCAGGATCAACTGTTGCAAAACGTTTACAAACAATCGGAATGGTTCAAAAATCTAACAACTGGGTTCCACATGAATTAAAAGAAAAAGACCTCGAACGTCGAAAAACCATTTGTGAAATACTGATTCAAAGACAACAAAGAAAAGGTTTTCTGCATCGGATAGTTACTGGAGATGAAAAATAGATTTATTATGAGAATCCCAAACGCCAAAAATCTTGGGTGAAACGTGGTGAAGCTGGTCCATCGCAACCAAAGCGAGATATCCATTGCAATAACGTTATGCTCTGTAGCTGGTGGGATCAGAAAGGTGCGGTATAGTATGAACTAAAAAAAATGAAAATCAGGTGAAACTATCAATGGCGATGTGTACCGATGACAACTAATACATTTGAAGCGAGCTATTTTAGGAAAAACGACCAGAATGGGTGAATAGACACAATAATTTTTCAGCATGACAATGCAAAACCACATGTTGCAAACGTTGTGAAAAATTATTTACAAAGACAGGACTGGGAAGTTCTACCCCACCCGCCGTATTCACCAGATATACCTCCTTCAGATTACTACTTATTCCGGTCGATGCAGTCGTCTCTTTCTGAACAGCGGTTCAGTTCTCGCGCAGAGATCGAAAATTGACTTAATGATTGGATCGCCTCCAAAGACCAAGATTTTTTCAGAGAGGGAATCCGAAAACTTCCTGAAAAACGGGGGAAAGTTGTAGCTGCAAATGGAGCATACTTTCAATAAATAATTCTTTCATTTTCTAAACAAGCAAATGTGTTTTATTTTAACAAAAAAGAGCGGAGTCATATTCACACACCCAATACAAAACCTGCGAAAAAAGTAGCTGATGAAAACGCAAAGTACAATACTTTAATACTTTATCAATTATTCGATGAAGTCTTAAAGTATTGTTCTTTACGTTTACATCATGTTCCTTTTTGCTAAATACTTTTATTCCACTTGGTGTAAATGCGGTATAATGAAGTGTGTTAAGGATCTGCTTGAATAGTGTGGTAATTATTTTCTCTTAGTATTTTATGACATTTGTTGTGCAACAATTGTTTGCTTTTCCGCTTTGCTGCACGAATAATATTTTTGACATTAACTGTGTATAACAGCTTTCAATAATTGTGTCGGGAATACGATGGTATCCCACAAAAAACACTCCTTATATCCTCCTTATAATTCGTTCAGATTTTTTCACATATTTCTCAAAAATGATGAATAAAAAAAGAAGAAACGATGAATGAATGAATGAATTTGGAGGCAACCTTGAAATCGACTTCAGAAAACAAAATTTTTGATTTTCCATTCCAAAACATCCAACAAAAAATTATTATAAAATCCATTATTCCAGAACTTTACCTAAAAATCATTTTAGAATCGCCCTTTCATCGTAACACAGATAAATCAGAACAACCAATGGGAACATATTTTTGATTGAAATTAACTGTGCTAGCGCACATAGAAATAGTATTTCCCGACAACCCCACAATGTAAAACATAACATACTAATTATTTTTATGTACCACTAACGTACAAGTAAATAAACAAAAATATTTCAGATATAATTTATTGTCGCGCCCCCCCCCTACCCCCCAAATTGTAAAATAAAATAATTTTGAATCAAATTATATTAATTGACAATAGAGATCATTTACACCCAATCCTCTTTTTATACGGTCTTTCTTTGCACGGTTATTGGTTTTTAAATGATCACAATTATAAAGGAAATAAGGAAAGGATAAAAGTAATTCCATGTACAATATTTTGCGTTGTTTTGATATGTGATTTTCTGTATGATATTTTGCCCCTTGGCTCAAATATTATAGGCACATTACATGGTGAGGTGACTTGAAATGGTGACTGTTGGATTTCTTTAAAATTGGTTAGCAAATAGCCAAATTCTTTCCAAATTGGCAACATTCCAAAGACATCCCCCCCCCCCCTCCATCTCTCCCACTCCAATTCCATCGCACATGTTGAGTTTCATTAAAGAAACAACCAAGTTCTATCCTAATTGGCCATATTCCAGAACTTCATCCAAAAATCATTTTAGAATGCCATTTCCACCCATGCTTAAATTTCACCAAAATGGATAAAATATTTAGCCAAGTTCCTCCTAAATGACCATGTACTAAAATTTCTAGCCTATTTTTGTGTTCGCAGTGCAATGATACCTGAACTAAATAATCGAATTTCGGAAAAAATAATTTGTTAAAATGTAGATAACTTGTGGCCTTAGCCTACAATCACCACCGTATTTTGGAATGAAAGAAATTGAATCAGTTAGGCTAAATATAATTTTTTTGCAATTTTTAATTAGAAATAAAAAAAAATTCATTTAATTTTGTTCAAAATTTTTTGCACTCATTTTGTGAAAGTTATGTGAAATGCTTTTACTTAAATTGTTTTGAAAAATTATTTATTAGTAGAGGAATTAAATCGAATTTTTTACATGTAAAACAAGCATTATCTTGAACTAAAAATGTTTTCTTATCCAATAAATCAATATGTACTTGAAGAAAATGATTATTTATCAAGTAAAAGCATTTACTTTTTTTATTCCCTTCAACCTGTACTTTCAATATCAAAAAATGAAATTTAATTAGTAAATTAATTAAATTTAAAATTATTTTTGGCGTAGTGCTTTACTCAATTACATTTTGTATGCCCATTCAAAGTTGGGCTTGGATTTTTAATTAACCCGTCTGAAGTTTGGATCGGTTTCCCATAAATCGACACATGAATGGCGCAACTTAAAAAAGCTGATTTTCAGGAGAACAGTTTGAATTTGTTTTATTTCTTGCAACAGTATAGGATCTCAATCACAACCAATCACATTGTAGAAGTTATTTCGTTTTATTCCGTTACCGTTTGAGTCAGAGCTCTGCCGTGAGACTAAGGTAAATTTACATAAAAGACTTTTACTTTTGACGCATTGATTTTACTTGGGCGTTGGTTTGAACAAATATGAATATATATAACAATATTAAGACGTTCTTTATACCTTTGAAACCGACTGATTAATTTAAAGCAAGGAACTCTAACACAATTTTTGTATCTGGAAAATTAACAACGTAGCTGACTAAGCTAACAATGAATAACCAGAAGAATGAAACCATCTCTAATGCGTGATTTACATGTTCCAACAATGTTTTTCCAACTTTTTTTTTTGTTGAAACTTAGAGCTACACGCAATAGAAAATATTTACATGCGATAAAAAGAGAAAAGTATAAAACGAAAATGGCGGTCATGCTATAACTTTTTGGCGGTATAAAATCTATGATGTCGAATAGGGCGATAATACAACTTTATGTTTCAAAATTACAACTTTTCTGGCTAAAATAAAGCTTTTCGAAAGTTACCGTGCGATTCTGACGTTAAGACTGTTAAGAGTATCACAGCTAAGAGAAAATTTGGTAAGAGATTTTTTTTAAGAGAGTCTCTTAATTGGTATTCTGTTGGTTGGTCTCTTAAAATATCTCTTAAAAACTCTCCAAATATTTGGTAAGCAATTTGGAGACCTGTAAAATTGTATTTTTAGATTTTTCCTTGATAAAGTTGTGATTTTTATTTCGAAAGTAAGTAATTTGAATTAATTTGTATTAAAATATATTTTGATAATTATATTTGTAATTTAGATGGAAAAAATACGCCAAATACGATGTCAACGAACAACGATGGAGCAACTGGAAGCATATTTATTTTTTCTGGAGGAAAACCCACAATTTAAAGCGGGGAAAAATACTCCAGAAAATACCCTTTACTTGGATCAAAAATGGAAAGAGTTGGGTACCAAATTAAATCTTCTAAAAGGGCCACTAAAAAATGGGAAAGATTGGAAAACGGTAAGCTATTTTGTTAAAAACTGTGTATTTGACATATTTTACTGTTTTTTAGTCGCTTACTCACTGGAAATACCAACTAAAATCACGGGCTCGCAAAATCACGGAAGAGATTTTAGTAACAGGGGGCGGTGAAACAACAAAGACTTCCTTGTCAGCTTTTGAAGAAAGAGCGAATAGGGTCATGTATAGGTCGAATAGGGTCATGTATCGGCGGGGCTACAATACCGATGTGCGTGCAATCAATAGCACCAATCACACCTTTAATGCCGAACTTGGTGTAAAATCTGTAATAATAACATGATAATGCTATAGATAAATTATATGTACATTTTATTATAAATTATTTTACCCTTCTTTAATTGCATTTTTTTCTTCCTGGTCTACGCAAAATTTAACTCGTGTTGACATCTTTGACACCATTAGTTGACATATATAATTTATATTCCGGGAAATACTCGGCTGACTCATCGGAAGGAGGTAATTCGAAGCGATACTCCTTTGGTAGGAACCATGCCCCAGGAAATGTAAAGTTGACAACACCTAAAACATTAAATTATGAATACATTATTCTGCGGATTTAATATATCGGAAATAATACTAACCCGCAACGCAAATGGAATATCTGAAGGCTCTGTGTTATGCTGGTCCAATTCGTCAATTAATCCGACTGCTAATGCCTTTGGAAGTCGAAAAAATTCTTTAAAAATATTTTCGTCAACATCAAAAGGATTTGTTGAATCCCGTATATAACGGAGATGTTGTCTTCGACTTTCCCTGAAAATGAATATACATTGTTTAGTAATAAATGCTTGTTGATAAACAAGCTAAACAAAAACCAACCCATCTCTCTTCCTCGCTTAGTAAAAGCGTTAATAGTTCTAACAACAAATCCATATGTAAAAAATTCACTAGAAATTCAAAATATATTGTTATCAACTAGGTAGCGTTATATATTTATTTTAAGCAATAATACATATTGTAATTTGATTTATCTTAAAAATAAAATATTTTGCAAACAAAAAATCAAATTTTAGAAAGAAAATTATAAACAACAAAATGTTTTATTTTATATTATATAAATAAGTAAATATGTACGTAATTTATTAATTAAATATTATTGTAAAATAGTGGAACTTACCGGATTATTTATTATATTATATTAATTAATTTATTATATATTATTTATTATATTATATTAATTATATTAATACCGGATTATTTATTATATTAAATTAATTACGGATTATATTAAATGATTTATTTATTTATTTTTCAAAAATATTTCGCTATACAACGACACTACCAGAAACGTCAAACTTGTGATGCTCATGACCACCTATTTCGTATGTCTTAGCTAAGAGATTTTTTAAGAGAATCTCATAACTAAGAGAACGTACAGAATCGCAAAATAGTCTTAAGTAAGAGAAAAATCTCTTAACTAATAGAAATCTCTTAGTTAAGACCTCTATGACTGTACGTCAGAATCGCACGGTAAACTTCCATTTTTAAACAAAAATTTATAAAAAAATAAAACAAAAATGTCGGGCATGCTATAATTTTTTAGCGGTATAAAATCGACAACGTAATTTTTTACGAATGCCGCTGCGATACCACTTTATTTATCAAAATTACGACTTTTCTTGGCTAAAATGAAAACTGTTCGAACGTAAATTTTAATTTTTAAATAAAAATTTAAAAAAATAAAAATAAAGCGCTATAAAAATTTTACAAATCGCCATTTTTTATGTGTTTGTTGTTGTTTGTTTCCATAAAGTATACTCGAGCCGAGTATATTTTATAGTCAAAAAAAATTTTTATGGAAACAAAGTTAAAAAAAAAAAGAAAAAAAGTCCAACAAAATTTTGTTTGTTTATATATTTGTTCTTGTCTTTCAAATGAAATTCGCGATATACTAATCTCTTCATTTTTTGTTGGGAAACATTGTTGGAACGTGTAAATCACGCTTAACAAAACGACAACTTTCGTATCTAAAGACAAATGGTAAAAACAACATTCAATTCTAAACCATAAGTACCTACCAAAAGTAGGCACTATATAAAATTAATTATGTTTTATGAGCCTACATAATTAAAATCAGTGGAAATTATTGCCCAGTTGAAAAGGTTGATTAAGCAAGATTTGTGATACTTGTAGATTTAAGAAATGTATATTATTTCTAGTTGTTAGACTTTGTTTTCCAATGTGTCAAAAAATTAAAATAAACAAACGCCGAATTTTCAATGCATAAGGCTCAACCAGCGAAAAATTATAAATTAAGGAATTTTAACGACAATAATTTTTTTAAATTTTTCTTGACATTCGAACCAGCGAAAAATTATAAACTTAATAAAGTGGAATCAACACACAAACAAAATAAGAAATATTAAATTACAAATTGTTATTGTTTATGTGCAATACAAATTGGGCCTACATAATTTGCAAATACAAAATGATTTCATTACAGTTTAGAAAAAAATGCACTAGAAAATGTTATTAAATCAACCAATAAATTAAAATTTTTTGTATTTGACATTTCCTTAAGTTTTGACGCAAAATCGCGCATTCTTAATTTTTTTTAAGTGACAGATCTAATTTAACGAAGCATCGTTAAATTTTTGAAGTGACGTTAATTTTTTGCTGGGCGAGAATACAGAAATTCTATCAATCGCATTTTTAAGTTTTGTTAATGCTTAATTTTTAAGTTTATCATTTTTCGCTGGTCGCCATTATACTCTAAAAAAATTTGCTGCTTATGAATTGAACTCCATCGATAAATATGAATTTATTCCGCCGCAAAAGTTAGAGGGTTGACATACGAATATTGTTATCGAAAGTGAATGTAACATCTTGAAATGAACTTTTTCTTTTTGACAGACGACGCATGAGTTGTGTTCAAGTAGTAGTATTTTCAATGATTCAGTATTGTTTGCTATTTCATCATGGAAAAACTGAGTCCAGCACAGCGTCTACAAATTTTTCAGCCTTATTACGAAAATCAGCGTTCTGTGAGGAATGTATTTCGTGTGCTTAGACCAAGTTATGGTTGACATAATCGGCCGACCGAGACCACTATTCGGAATACTATCGAAAAGTTTGAATCTCAATTTACAGTAGAATTGCAGTAGATTTTTCTTTGTCACTGATGTCCCTACACCCATTTCTTCAAAAATATAGAATTTGATAATCATTCAAGACAAAAAATTTCACTTAAACACCACTTGAGCAAAAAATTTGCGCGACTGTATCATTTCAACGTTTTAAATATAATTACATTTTGTTTTCTGTCCTTGTTTAAGTTTACTTCTACATTTTTATGCGACATAGTGCATTAAACCGACCGCCTTAATATCGAGTATTTAACCGATCGCTTGAGCATGTTTGTGTATTTTTTACAAGTAACAGGGTATGTTTAGTGTTTTGTTAGTTGTTATTTAAAAGTGATTTTTTTGTAGAGAGTAAGTGTGAACCATTCATTCGTCAAAAAAATGTTTGTTGTATTTTATTTACGTGATATTTCGTCACGTTTTGAGATATGTTTAAAATTGTTATCTCACGTACAGTGATGTTAAAGCCAAATTTTGTGTAAGATTATCTAATTGTATGTTTTCGAAAAAATGGGTAGAAAGGATATCAGCGACAAAGAAAAATCTGGTGCAATCGCTGTCATTGAAACTGAGCGACAACCTTATAGTGACTTAGTCAGAAAACTGGCATATTTTTTCTAAATTTAAACATTGTATTCGACTTTTAAAAAAATATTTATGTGGTTTCAATTAGGGCATTCAATTTCTGTCCAAAATATGAATACCGGTATTTCGATATTACTTGACAACAAAACCGGGATACCGGTATTAATAACGGTATTGTTTAGTTAACACTTATAAAAAATATTGGACATTTAAAAAAGTAGTTTTGTTCAACTTTATTATAAAATTGGGTACATGAGTATGGCTAGACTTTTTCAAATTTAATTGTAATTTAAATATATTTCTAATTAAGCTAGACACTTGAAATTTCGAGTACCTTCCTAAAATTTTATTAGCTACAGATATATGGAAAAAATCAGGATCGAAAACCTATACAAAGATAATTATAATAGTGTTGTGATATACACATTGTTTTCGTACGTCATGAGTCTGGCCAGACCCCCTATACATTTTATAGGTAAGATGATGGAATTTTTCGCGTTTTTTTACTTTTTATTGGTAATTTTCCATTCAAACTGCCTTTTGTATTCTATCAGCATTCTCTGTACACATAAACGTAAGTATCCAGACGCACACATGCGCATTTACACACATAAATGGTTGTGCTCATTACTATTGAGCGATACTTTTCGACGTTTTTTTTGTTGTTTTCTATACAAACTTCTCTTTCTATTCTGGTAACAGTGAGTGGGTGTGTGCATGTGCAGATGTGTAGATTCACGTTTCAGATCAGTTGATAGTGAACGTTGAAGATTGAACTCACAACACATTAGTGCTAATAAAACATTAGTGCTAATAAGAAATCGATCCATTTGCTGACGAAAACGATGATAACGATACAGATTGTGTGCCAAACGAAGACGATGCTTCTGATATTGGGAACGAAATGGTCATCGAACCAAATGAAATATTTGATGACGAGGTGATGATGACGAAGAGGAAATACAGTCCGAAACTCAACGGCAGAGTACTGTTGAAGATTGTTTGTATGGTAAAGATGGCACAAAATGGAATAAAAAGGAACCAAGTGCTGCTATTCGTCTGCGTCAACATAATATTATACGTTTTCGAGCAGGACCCAACGAACCAAATTCTATTCCAATTCAAGTATTCAAGAAATTTTTCACATAAAATATTGTGCTCATTATCATACCGAAACGAACCGTTATGAAAATGAATCAGTTCAAAAATGGAATATGCCTAATCCTGATAAAAAACAAAAAGTTTGGAAGGATGTGACTGAAAGTGAATTGGATGCATTTATTGCAATAGTTTTGGCTGGTGGTGTTCACATAATAATATGCAAAAGTCAGACGTTTTGTGCCGTAGAGATGGGCTACCCTAATTCAAAGCAACAATGTCTCATCAATTGACAAAGCCACACCAATTCGTGACATATGGAATTATTTGAATGAAAACTTCGCCAAGAACTATAGCCCGCATGCGAATATAACAATTGATGAACAGCTGTTTCCATACCCTGGCAAAACGAGATTCACTCAATATATGGTATACCATCGGAACCAGCGAAATATAGAATGAAAATTTGGTGATCGAGAAGAAGGAGTTGACGTGAAGTGAATCAAGGCGAAAATGTTATGTTACAACTCGAAAAAACGTACAAAAACAGCGGCAGTACAATTATTACTGACAATTTCTTCACCACAATGGAAGGAGCTAAGCGACTAGCCAAACTTGGTCTAGCATTCGTTGCCACCATTCGAACCAATAAAAGATGTATCCCTGATGAAATTAGAAAGCATCCCTGTCGTCCTATTCTTTCATCTTGTTTTGGATTTCACGATAATTTGGTTTCAATTTGCAGCTACGTACCAAAAAAGAATAAATGTGTGAACTTACTTTCCACCATGCAATACATAAAATTTTGTCAAGGCCAAGCAATGAAACCCGAAGCAATTTTGTATTTTAATGCAAATAAAGCAGGTGTCGATTGCTTGGATCAAATGGTTACTAGTTTCACATCAAAACAACCAACAAAAAGGAGGTATGAATGTGACTATCCAAACATGTGCCTAACGGAGGGTTTATATTATAGGCACGTTTAAATATTGTACATAATAACATCATCAAACGTTGATTTAATTTTTGTGTAATTTTCTTATTGACCTCATTGTTGATTGCAACATCACGCCGTTCTTGCAATCTTAACGATAAAGATTTCCCTTCGCCCGTGGGGCTTCACTATCAACATCAGTTTTTGATGTTGAGTATGAAGCTTCAGCTGGAGCTGGGGTTGAAGAAAGCTATTGTATAAGATGGACAGTTATATTAACTATTTCGTTTTTAGTTAGTCGATTAAAGTTAACGCCCGAGTTAAAAATGTTTTGGACTTGCATACCTCTGCAAAAATATTGCAAAAGATAAGATAAGTTCGTATTTCTATGATTCTCGGTACCAAAGAGGTTTTCATTCGGTCAGCTAATGGTCCTTCTCCCGAATATTGAAGCATGAATGCCAGGGTAGCCTCAGCTGAGAGAAGAGTGGCATCCCTTCAACACAACGCTTGTACAGCCGGTTTGACTAGTAAAATCATATAGCAACCATTGATTTTCTACTCTGGAACTCCATTTCGGTAAAGCTGATAGTTGATTTGACTTTGATCAGAGCTTTTAAGATGCAATTTCTTAATTTATAAAAGCGCTCCAGCATAAAAAGTAAGCTATTCCTTCAAATTTTGTATTTAAGATTACAGATAGTGGAATCGTCGAAACAGCTATACATTCTTTCTAATTTTGTTTATTAATGGAGCCAAATTATTGTATCGTCGTTTCTGTTATTTTTTATTCAGTTTTGTTTTTTGTCGAGTGAAACATCAATCATACGAATCATAATGGTTAGATTGTCCCAACGCTCACAAAATAAAAATTGATATATTGCGTTACTCTTGCTGAACTTTGAATTGTTTATAAATTTTCCAAAGTTTATAATAAATTTGACTTTATACGATTTCTATACAAATTCTATTTGTCATTATCAACAGGACATTGGAATGTATTAATTCAATGAATATTGGGCGAATGATCTCTCAATATCGGTAATGATAAAAATGGTCAGTATACCGGTATTTCGGTTTCCGGTAAACCGGTATTGGATGCCCTAGTTTCAATCGGTGCGCAAATTTTTTGGCCAACGCCTGTAATGAAGAAGCAACGATGAATAGTTGGAATATTTTTCATTGAAAAAACTGTCTGACGTGCAAATATCACAGATTACTGGAATTTTAAGTTGATTTTTTGACTAATTAGCACTTAGAAAATTACGTAAGCACATTAAGTTGAAATTGTTTAAGGTAAGATTCAGTTGATTTACGCTTGTTTGTTCGGACAATTCGGACGTTCATTTAATACATAAATTTGTTTTGATGTATTGTCCAATATGTTTCGTGACGTTTGCATTTATTCAGGGCTCGCTAAAGGGCAGCAATTTTGAACCGCTTATTACAAGTGCTCTCGCAGGAACTCCATCGGATTGAGCTTCTATGACTGTATTTAAGATGCTCTGTACCAAAGCATTCCTATCTAGGCATGCTTTGCTCTGTTCACTTTGGATTATATACATATATGTATGTATAAATATACATGCATAAAATATATTTGCATGCATAAAAAATGTATACTTGTATTTGTTCCATTCGTTATATTTTCTTGCAATACAACGAATTCGAATCCCAATATGGGATTTCTAAATTCCTTGACTGAAATTATACTAATTTTGCACACATTTTAAATTCGACTCATTATTTACTCGTATTAACTAACATTATTATCCAATTGACGAGGTTACATAAATTTACGATATTTTATGCCAATAAAGCACACGAAATCCGTTCTCACCAAATTCTCAACGCCATTAAATTGTATTACCACTTTTAAACTGTCTTTTAAATTACATTGAAATATGAGACGGCATGAAAAATGGAACAATTTTTGGATTTAACGACTCGAATCAAATCAGAAATTTTCATTTCACTTGGGTATTAGCGGCCTCTATGTATGCCACAAAATTAGCAGCACTTTGGAATTTTAAAAGAAAGTTCATAATGTGACAAATTTATTTGTGTACGAGTAGATTAAATTTCACTTTCCATTTATTTTGTATTTTTCATTAATGGTTTTAAGCCACAACGACTATGTTTATATTTCAGTTTTTTTTTTTTTTAAATATATTAAATGAGCTAAGACATTTTTGTGTAAATTCAATTATTTTGCTTGGATTACCAAATTTGGATTATTGACCGCGACATTTTTTTATTTTTTCGTTTTGTATTTTTTGCACATATTTTGTGCTCTATACTTTATAGTGTTGTTGGACCAATATGTTTATTTGTATATCTGACTAATGACTATTGAATAGTTATTTTACGTAAGCTTATGTGCTAATAGAATTGCAAAATTAAATAACTCGTAGCTTTCGAAATTAGATAATTAGACAATTGGATGTGATGGGCACATAGTATTTAACCTCAAGTATATGTGCAAGTGCTAATAACCGAAAACCATGTTTATCCAGTAATTCATAACACAAACCAGCATATTAAAATATCTAAAAGCAGGTAAATTGCAAAATCACAAAATTGCAACAAAGAGATCAAACTAAAAATAAAATTACACCTTTAGTAATCTAAAAACTAATAATAAAACAACTTCATGAAACCGTTAAAAGATTATTAAGTAGATATTTTTTTTTATTGTTATGTATCTATAGCCTTTAAGACGTAGAACAAAGCGAAAAATTAAACACAAACTTAAAAAAAAGACATTAAACCATTCTCGTGATCCCTAAAGCTGTTTGTGACAACGGTATTAAAATGTTACAAGTTACGCAAGCCATGAACATAAAATCAAAATGACAAAAGTTTAATATGTACCGCCGCACGTACATTGTAATAAATTGTAGCCCACCAACCAAAAATTATCACTAACCCAAAATATATAATCAACGCCTTCAATCTCTCGAGAACATTATGTGTTGAAAATTTCAATTTAGAAAATCTCCTTGGCTATACGAATAATATGTATTTGAGTGTGTGGTCTTAATGTGGTGAAAAATGAAAAGTCGATTTGAGAATTATTTGTGTGGGAATTAATATTGTGTTTTGTTTGAGAAATCGTTATTTAATTAGCGATAATTTATATTTCGCTTAGCTATATACAAGACGTAAGTCATTTGCCAATGTTTATAACATTTGAATAAATACATTAAAAATCTTCGTTTTTCATGTTGTCCATCGAAAACCATTGATTTATGCTCGAGGTTATTTAGAAACAAAATAGGATTGTAGAAAAAAATATTTCATAGTTTTTAACCTTAAACTAGGTGCTAAAATTCAGTTAATTTATAGTAATTAAATTGGAGAAAAATGTGTTTTTGCTTTTGCGCCGCTTTAAGATGTACGGCTCTCATTTTATAAGTACTTTGGAAAATAAGATTCATCTTTATTAAATTGATTATTTAGACTAAATTAAAGAAGTTTTATTACAATGGATCTAGTCGCAGTATGTCAATCTCAGTTTTAGCTAATCGCTTTGTTTTGCATAGAGTACTTGAATGAGTTTAGCTACATAAATCGAATTTATTAAACCGCAATCTGTCTAGGGTGTGTCCTCGATTAATTTATAACACATAATACAAAATACGTATATAAACTCAACCTCACAGAGCTGCAGGAAACAAAACTAAACTGCAATGACATCACCGATTACAGTCGCTACGGACTCTAACTCTCTGTTACAGCAATAACATGGATAAATATGAATTTGACGTCGGTTTCGTGATTAGCAACCGATCACGTTTGTGAACGTTTATGCCCCCACCGAGGAGAAGCCTGAAAAAATCAAAGACGCTTTATACGTTCAGCTCGAAATCGTCCTGAGCAAAATTTCGCAACATGACATAAAAATTGTTTTGGCCACCCGGTGAGGATGATATCTGCAACGAAATGCTCAAATATGGCGGCGATTATATATTCTACTGCATGTGTTTGAGGTAATATTTATAATTTCGTCTAGAGAAGGCATCCCCGAGACGGCTCTGTGGCTGTCCACTTGGTGGTGAACAAATGATACGAAAAGAACATCCCTGTGCACAGTCTCTGTGATGGCTCAATATGTAAAATGCTAATAGAAGGCAAAATTTCAGATGCCTTCGAGATAACATCTGAATGCGGCAAGGAGACCCAATAGCTCAAACTCTCTTCAACCTAAGTTATTCGCTTACGCTGGCGATATTTACATTCTGGGTCGCAACATGATCTCCCTGAAACAAGTCCTTCTTCCATTGGAATTAACAGCCCAAGAAATTCATTTCAGATCAATGAAGCGAACACTAAATACATGGCCACCGCAAGAAGGCAGACGCATGGAGACTTCATTTGAAAAGGTACACAATATGAAAATTATATTTCTGTGGACATTTCTTCGAGGATCGCAGCAGGCTAACGAACATTTTACGCCAATATCAAAATATTCAAGTCTCCTCATATATCGTGCAAAATAAAACTGGACACAAAGCGCAGATAAGACCAGTTATCACCATTGGTTGCGATTCTTGAACACTGACAGCACAAAACATCCAGAAAATTGCTGTAACTGATTGGATTCATAAAATTGTCAAGGCTAAGACTGGCTTGGGTACGTACGTGCTTCGTTCACAAAATTGGACCACTAAACTGACCTTGGCATCGGCAATAAGGAAAGTAGAACCTCGTGGGAGACCACCTATACGATGGATGGACGACGTTGAAAGGGACCTAAACACACTCGGTCACCGTGTCTGGTGTTCTCTTGCGGCGGATCGAACTATTTGCAGGAACATCGTTGAGGCGGCCAAATCCGAAGAAGAAGAATTCAAATTTTGGAGAAATTTGTAAACTCTCTGTTATATGAAGGCTTTTATCTAGTTAAAACATTAAAACAATCCCTCCTGAATAAACAAATATGATTTAACTTTGAACCGCAAGGACCAAAGTTTTTTTTTTTTTTTTTAATCTATGCAATCTTTTCTGGGGCTCAAGGCACTCCCAACTCTTTCGCAGTTAATTTTACCGTCCTACTTTACGCAGTAGTAGCCAAATCGAGAACGTACGGCTATAGACCCGCTTTGTATAAACCACCTGCACATTGCATTGCTTCATGCCAACCTATAGTGCTGACATGAAAGGTGGGCCGGCCCATGGATTCTGCACTCTCAACAGGGGGTCATATTGTTACCATCGTCATCACCGATCGTAATCAGATGATGAAAAATCCCTTTTGCATCCCGCCCCGCCCCTATCGGGATTCGAACACGGTACCTCCCGATCCAAACGCCGCAGCTTTAACCACTGCGCCGTTTGCTCGGTAAGGACCAAAGTTACTGAAATTTTGCCAGACATTTTTTTTTTGTCTAAAATCATTCTTCTCTACGTTTTGGATGCCCATGAGTCCGAAAAATCAAAAATGTTCGTTCTTCTGTCTGTGGTCTGTACTTTGTTCTCACGGTATCTTGAGAACCGGCTTATCCGATTTGAAATTTTACATCGCTAATTTATTTCTATGGTCAACGCGGAGAATTGAAAAGCTATTGGAAAATATGCATTGGTGATTGGCTAAATCGATTTGTTTTTGTTAAAAAGCATACAAGAAAATGAAACAGAACAATAACCGTCGATTTAACACATTATTACGGTGCGTCAAGAGGATCGAGTACCTGCCATTGATTCTATTGATTCTAAACCACAAGTTAACCAAATTTTTATATATGCTGGTTTGAGGATTGAGTTGGGTATTGAGTTTGGGGTTGAGTTGGGGGTTGAGTTGAGGGTTGAGTTGGGGCCAAGTTGTGGGTTGAGTTGGAGTTGGTTTGGCGGTTTGGATTAAGTGACCAATTCAATTGGAATTTGAATTGTTTTGAGTTGAGTTCATGTACACAAGCAGTTTTGCGGACCTTGTTGATTTCAAAATTGGGTTGGGCGTTGAGATTGGGGTTGAGTTGGAGGTTGAGTCAACATTAGATTGAGTTGAGGTTTCAGTTGGGAGTTAAGTTGGAGTTGAGCGAGGAGTTCAGTTGAGGATTTATTTGGTTTTATCTATTTTTCGGATCATGTTGATTTAGGGATTGAGTTGGACGTTGTTTCGGATTGAGCTGAGGGTTTAATTGAGGTGATTCAGTCGTTTAATCGGGAAGCCAACTTGAGTTGTTCTGAGGTGACTTTCGGCTTGCCTCGGATCAATTACAAATCATTTATACCAGAAATATATGTACATGGTTAATGATAGATTGATACCTGAATTTGATCTCGCATTATCTACTCGGTGGTTTGTTTGTGTGGGGTTTGGTAAGGATATCCCTTGCTTGATCGTAGTCTTGTGGTAGTTTAGGTATGCACGGCACTGTATTTCAGGCGGAAATTATTGCACTCACATATTAGATGTTTGATGCTTTCAAATTTGCTGAGTAATTAAAAGATATTATTCTGTGCACGTATAGTAACCATGTGCTCATCTCGCTGATTGTTTCAATTGGTCAAGGATCTAACTTGTTCCGACAATAGAGTTCAGTGGGTTCCTCTCATTGTGATATTGAGGATAATTAGGTTATTGATTTTGTTAATTCTTATTAAATGCAGTTTGAGTTAATTTCGAAGTTCTGGTTACCTCGTGAGGTTCAGCATGTGAAACCTTGAATGCAGTTCAACGTGGTGAGTTCGATCTGTAGAATACTTCGCAATCAATATTCTCAAAGATTTGCCTTCAACAAACTTTCGTATTATTCAAGACGTGCCTCCTGACCACACAAATATACCGTAAAGATAATTTTACAGTCATTTAATTTTGTCAGTTAAAAAAAAAATTATGGACCAGTCAATCGAGAGCTGCGGAATAATCTATTCCATATAATTTTTTCAATCTTTTTCGAACCACAATGGGGTTTCTGAATCTAAAGTTCAAGATAGACAAAGGTTTTGCTAGTTACAGACCATACAGACTTTCTTGCCTGCTAAATTTAAATGATTGCAGAAAATATATTGCATACTTTTGTGCTCAAGAAGTCTGAATATAAAAGTGCTATTGGCATGCAACTTGGTTTATTGTATTTCATGAACAGACGTCAGCTAACCGCCCCCTCCCCCCCCCCCCCGTCCTCCACCGCTGACGTTAATAAAGTTATCGTGTTGTGTGGTACGAAAAAACTTTTCCAGTAGAGTGCTCTACTGCTTATTGGTAGCGATGTGAAGTCTCTACCCCAAATTACTGAATCTACATATCGCCGGTGACGATGCAAAAGTAAGTGTGTATCTACAAAATTTCTCAAAATCTTTTTATTGATTAATTGGTAAGAAAATTAGTGTTTGCTGCCTTTTACATTAAATTTGTGACAGCAACACGTTCAAACGTGAACAAATATTCAATTTTCCTAGTCCATTTTAGTGTATCTACTAAGGTAAATTCGCTCGTTTTTCTCGCCTCCTGAAAAATATCTAAAATATAGCTACACGCTTTTGCATCGTCAGCAGCGATATCGTTGTTGGTATAGCTCTACACCCCGTTAGAACGTAGCTTTACACCGGCTCGATTTACGAAACTATCGGCTTAAACTAAAACAGTAGTATCGAAATGTGCCTAACTGCTGGTGCATCAGATCTAGTAGCAAGTGATAAATCATTGAGGAAAAATGACAGTTACTACATAATGACATGTTCCTTATAATATCGTCTAATCAATTTAAGCTGAATATTTATTTGCATTAATTCACAATATTCTCAAAATTGGCACATTTTTTCAATATCACCAGCCTGAATCTAAGATTAGCGTTTAACACGAATTAACAAAAAAAATGTACTCGGATACATTTAATTAGATTAAATTTCAGGTATTCTAATTCAACGGCGTTCTCGTTATAATCAGCAGTAATTACGAATCTAATTATCGAAAGAACCGTAAAACCCTGCGATTATCTAATCACATACAAGCACACCCTAAAACGATTATAATCGTACCTTGTTATAATAAAAAACTTGAAATTGTAAATAAATAATGTCTTTATGTAAAACTTTCAATTTATAATTGCACTAAAATTGTAAGAAATAAATCTTTAAGCAATTTATGTTATTTTTGTAAACTCGCGGTATATTTCGGAATTTCTTTTTTGCACAATATTTCTTCATTATTTTTTAGTTTTCTTACGAAATATGACCGCAAGGCATTTTTGTTAAATGAATATGTGTATTTATGTATGTATATAAAAAGAAAGAATCATAAATTTAAGAATTTCAGGTTTACTGATTAAAATTTTATTACTTTTGATGTGTGATTTTGTGTGACGAGGTATTTGTTTTTGTAATGTGTATGGAAATACCTTTTACCTGCTGCACAAGTCCTAATAACGTGCGGTATACGTATAATTAAATTTAAATCGGCTTGTCATCAAAATATAGCAACGCGAAACACGAGAAACTTAATGCTGAAACCGCAAAAGACAATAATAAAATAAAAAAATTGAAATCAAGAAAATGGAAAAGATTGTGGCTTGTACATATTTTTTTTTTTTGGATTATTTTTTTGTTATTCAAATTTTATGTTACGCTTAACAGATTGGCAATTCAATCTATCTTGAGTTTGTGCGCAGACAAAACAAACAAACCAAAAGTATTAATAAAAAAGTAGGTATATGTCTTAGATAAAATCTTATTTTTATGTCTTAACGGTGAATATTTCATAACACGTTTATTATAATAGAGCAATGAATTTCTATAGATTTCAGTGATTTAGCTAATAAATCTAGTAGTACACCACTGGAAATACTGCTTATGTAACCCAAAAATTCGCCAAAAATATGCATACATGAATGTGTAAATTTATTTAAACGAATATATCATCATCATAATAAAATTTGAATCACGTAAAACCGATTTTAAAGACCATACCTGAGTGATTCATATTTTTGTTTATCATACATACAGAGAAATTCTTCTTAAAATATTCTTAATGCGTTTAATGGTGTTTTGCATAAATTATCGAGAAAAATCTGTATATTGAGCAATTCATGGAAAAGAAGATTACAATACACATTATATTATAAATAAAGAAAATTAAGTTTATTTCTTGCGACAAATGTCTTAAGATGTATAATTTAAAAAAAGAAAATTATTTCTTTAATTTTTCTTCCTATATACAAAACAAGAATTTCCATCTAACAATAGATAAATGCAGCTAACATTTCTTTTTAATTTTTCTTTACGAAAATATGTAAATTAAAACGTCGCATGCATTTTAAATTAAAATGAATCATCAAGAATTTTAACTCTATATTCTGTGCGGTTGACCTGTAATTATTTTATTCTACATATATCTCTTGTAACACACGACGATGTCTTTTATTCCTATATACAAAACAACTCAGAAAGTGTTTGAAATTTAAATCCAAATGAAATTCTATTCTATTAGTTTGTTGTTATATTGCACGAATATCCGGTCACCTCATAAATTTGTCGTTTTATTAGTGCTTGTTATGTATTATTTCAAATTATGAAAAAAAAAAAGTAAGAAATTAATATAACGTCAAGTACAGTAGTTAATTAGATAATAACTTTTTTCGTAGAATCATTTCCTGGCTTGTATGTTTGTCTATGGCAGTATCGCACCATAAAAATTTCCTTATTTATTATATAGTATGTTGATATAATTCCCTTAATTATATGTTATACCGCACCTAATTTATATACTCATCTGTTGCCAAATAAATATAGTCATCTTATTTATAATATCAATCCGCTGATGATTGAATTTTCTTTAAACGAAATATTTTTTGATGGTTAAGACTAGACGAAATTGGAATGATGCGCGAATTTTTGATCAGCACTAAATTTATTGTTTGGTACAATATTTTAAAATGTTACGAATTGACGCAGACTCTTAAATTTTCATTATACTGCATAATTTTTTTTTGTTTTTGCTATCATAAAAATGCAGATAAATTTTGATGACGAATCTTGTTGAAACATTTAATCGATATAAAACACAAAAAAAATATATTTTTGTTAATTTTTATATATGTCTCGGGAAGTATTTGTTCTTTTCGAATGTGTTTGTTTATTATTTTATTCAATCGAAATGTGGGAGACACCTTTTAAATGGCATAGACATGACAAAAAAAAAAAAATTAATAAGTAAACGCAGATTTCTAAAATCTTACATAAAATTTAATTGAAGTGAAAATAATTTTATAACTATTTGCTTATGAAGTCCATAAATACTTAAGGTTATAAATTACGGTAATGAAATGATGTTTGTTTTAATCAAGGGGTTTTCATTACAAATTGTTAAATGTAATCACTGATCACCATTTAACTATAATGACTTCATCAATACACGTGCAAGTTTATACATCTCAATTCTACAGTGAAGATCCACCGATGTGGAACGGTTAAGACATCAACAACTTTGTGTTTCCAAAAATAAGTGTCAAGTGCCGCACACGGCATTAAAGATAAATTTCCTTATATTTTCCGATAATTGTCAACATATTTAATTTAATAACCTTTTCCAATATTTCTAACTAGATAAATTAATCCAAATCTTCTTCTAAAGTTTTTGTTCCAAAGCATTGTACCAAATGCCTGGACACAGGTACCAAGAAGGACGGTCAGCAAAAATTACTGGAAAATAAATTTGTAAATTATTTATACCAACAGAATAAGTAAGTCATCTCAAGTTATGAGAAAGTACATAAAAGGAAAAAAAAAGCTGTAAAAGCTTGGCACAATCAATATATCCAAGAATCAACGTCTCGCGCAAGCATACTTAATGCTATCACCCTGCGACCATTAAGCGATTGACAAGTGTTAATAACTGGCAACTCCCGTTATAAGGTGGTAATCCGTATTCCGAACAGCGACCATCTCGAGGCAAGAAGCGCAATGTATATTTTAGAAAATATTTTTGAATGCTTTCGATCATATTCGAATAGTTTTGATAAAAGGGTGACCAAATAACAGCAGCATACTCATTATGGAGTCTGACAAATGCCATAGCCTAGTATACAGTTTGCCTTTGCAATGACACTGTCGATCACAATTGTTCCTAATAGATATATTCACAAAAATATTGAACAGAAGTGCACCGAAGTGACTTCCTTGGGAACCACCAGAAGAAGCCATAAACATTCTGGAAACGAAGTTATTAATCTTAAAATACTGCTTCCTGTCAGTCAAAAATGTGTTATCCATTGCAAAGGTATTTAATTTGAGTCTAGTTGATACAGTTTATTAATTAATAAATTGTGCTCTGCTTTATAAAAGGTCTTACTGAAGCCAGTATATAATACATCAGTTTGGAGGCATAATTCAAGAGCCATCGTAACAAAATTATTAAAAATGGCAAGATCTGTAACCGTGGATGGACATTTAAAGGAACCGCATTGCCTTATGGATTTTTTAATCATAAAAAAAACACAGGCCTACATGGATTTTTTTTTTCATGATGAACAGTCGTATCCGAAGTAATTTTTTACACTGAATCCGAATCTGACCACAGAATTACCCTATAACGTTGTTTTTAAAATATTCTATCCTTGTGTCAAAAAGCGTCTTGGGACTTTTGTACTTGAAATAACTCAAAACCAAAAAGAGTTAGGGCAAATCTGTCAATGACACAAGCCAAAAACAAGCTTTTTTCTATTTTTAGGTTACAATATTTCAAAAACCTGACGTAATTCAGAGTTAAAAAAAAAATGTTTAACCCTTTTACTGCAGGTTGTAACGAATCGCACTTTTCTCACTTTATTGCCTGCCTTGTAGTTGTAGATACGAAGAGAAAGAAAAATTGCTATATGTGCTTCGTGTACTGTAATTAAGAACAAGTTTGGAAGGTAAACATGCAAATTTGGAATGTTCAATTAACGTAATGTTAAAATAGGGGAAAAGAACCTGGAAGACCTGGAAATTACTTGTGGGAAAAAAAGAACATAAAAATGGGACAGGACTGATATGATCGCCACGAATGGTAGATATGATGGATATCAGTTGAAAAAAAAATAGTAATAAAACACTGAAAACGATCGAAAATAAAAAAACCAAGAATATCCATAAAGTTCGTATTTTTGTTAAATAGTTTATAAGTTTAAAAAAATAAAAATAAAAAAAAAATTAACATATAAAAAAATAGAAAATATTTGTGTCAATTTTGTGTGCGGTTAAAGTGCTATAATAAATAATATGTTATAATTTATGAAAAGCAAAAAAATTATGAAGGACCGCTTAGTTAAGTATTGTGATCCAACAATGTAATTACCACATACGTAATATTTTATATTAAAAAAAAAGCAAATAAAAATTATTATATTTAAAAGTTCGAATGGAAAGCTAAGGTTGTAGTTATTTTTTTTGTTCCGTTATGTTTTTTTGCTGTTGTAAACATTTGGTGTTGTGGAGTGAAACGGTTAAACTAACAAAAGCTATACCAAGCGGTTACACCTAAAGTTCCGTCACATACGAGTAATAATTCGAGACAAGCAGTTAAGAACCAAAGCTAATATTTCAAGTGTACCTATATACCTACAGTAAACCAGTGATTGTGCCTACGTGAAATAAAAGCGAAACGAGACTAAGTGAATCTCAAACCGTATTTTATAAAAGAGTCAGTCAATCAATTGGAGAAAATAAGCGTTAACAGATGAAGCAAGGACAAGAATGCAGATTATCATCATCATTGTAATCCGGTGACGTAATTTTTATTGATTAACATTTTTTGGTATATGTATTTATATTATTATTATTATTATCAATATTTAACTAGTATTAGTCAAAACAAAAAAAAAAACGTCACATAAATTATTTTGTTTTGTGAATGGATATTTTTTTGTTTTTAAATTTTGGTTCTAGTTGGACGTACAGTCGGGGAAAGAATTTTATTTGTTTTTATCCGTGTATAGTGGATTTTTTTCCCTTGATTTTCTAGTAGTTTACTAAAAGTAATTTGAGTAAAAGTTATGTATTTTTACTAAAAATTTCGGGATGATGGGATGATTGAGTGGGAGCGTGCCCTTAGGATGCTAAAATGAACTAGTGTTTTTTTTTTCGAGGTTATTTTAAGTCCAGCTTCTTGCACACTTTACCATAAACCACAAACAATTTTGTACATTGGCCGTCGGCACTATATGCAACGTCAAAACCTGCCCTAACCACTGATGGCTATCCAAATTAAATAGTGTGCCATGTAGTGTCTGATCGACCCAAGCCAATGGAGTTACAAGGTCTGTGTAATCGGTCATTAACTAGACTTTCAAAAAGTTTCGGAATTCCTGAAAAGGAAATTTTTGCATAGAACATCGCTACGTGAACCTGACTTAAAAATTGAAATAATCGATGCTAATTTCCATACTTTGTGGAAAATTCCAGATCAAAGAGCCGCAAGAACTTCAGCATAGCTCACCATGAAAAAGGGCGAACACTATCGGGCTCGGCCCCCTTATTGCAATCTAGCTGATTTAAACCCATTAAAATAGGTCTATGGATCGGATTTGGATTATTTTGAAATAATAATCAATATCATCGACTCAGCTGTGATGCCATCAGTGCGTCCTAACGATCAACGATAAAGTTTGGCTTGATGTTGATTGAGTCTTTACATCGTTTTCCACTGAAATAGTCAGCCGTTGAAAATTTTTTTTTGTTAATTTTACAATTTTTTAACATTATTCCCGATTGTGTTCCTACAGGCGATACATTTTTTAAATAAATAAAACCTCCTGATACGTTATAGTTAAGATCGGGTTAAAGCCCGTCTTGTTATAACTAACCTAATAGAAAGTAATAAAGCAGAAATTGTATAGAAACTTGTTCAATATATTATATTCCGTACGAAGATTGATATACATATAACAGTTTAAAACTGACGGATTCGAATTATGTATTTTATCTAAATTATTCTTTCGGTTTTTCAAATTTGTGAGGAATACACTGGCTCGCAAAAGTAGGTTAAAAAATTAATTGGAACACACTAACTATTTTTTCTCTAATATTCCCCAATATTTTTTGCATGTATTTTGTATATAGTATGCACTGTACTATCTATCGGTGAATTTACATAAAAAAACACAATTAAAAAAATAAATAACCAAAGTAACGGTATAAAAAGTAAAACAAACACGTTTTATGCGCCGCAGAAATAGGTTAAATATTCAATTGTCAAGCCTTTTCGAGTTTAGTGGACGTATTTACCGTATTTTTTTTTTAAATATTCGTAAATCATTAAATAATCTACTCGATTATCATTCAAAATAAAACTGCAGCACAAGCGAAAGTAAAATTATTTGGCGAGTTACTAATACAGTGCAATTTATTGTCTTTATCAACTATATTTTTATTAAAACATCCAGAAAATGGGAAAGTTTAGGTATTTTACCATTGAAGAACGACAACTTATAATAAAGCTGTACACACAGAAGAAAAAAATGCACGAAATCGCTGCACTATTCGGCAAATCGACCACTGCAATTTTTAAAGTTATTAAAGCTTTCAAAATGGAAGGCAGAGTGGCACCAATTAAGCGCAAGGGCCGACCCAGAGCAACTACGACACGGCAGGATAAGAAAATTCAGTCGATATCTAATGCCGATCCAAAAATATCTGCACCGAAAATCCAGGCTATGTTACGAAGCGAGTCTCAATTAAATGTATCCGCCGATACAATACGACGCCGGCTTCATGAAAACAATAAGCACGGTCGAGTTGCACGGAAAATACCATTCATTAGCAAAATAAATTTGAAGAAAAGGATGCAGTTTTATACCGAACATGCATTAAAGCCCATGAACTATTGGGATTCAATTCTCTGGACTGACGAATCGATGATTCGGCTTAAGCATAGCCATGGCAGAATGTTCGTTTGGCGTAATACGGCGGAAGTTTTGTCATTTAAGTGCACAAAGCCCACACTGAAGTCGTTTGAGAAAGGCATTATGATTTGGGGATGCATGTGTTCAGCTGGTGTTGGCCAAATAAAAGTACTCGAAGGCAAAGTCACCGCTGCAGTGTACCTTAAACTCGTCGAGGACATTATAATACCGGAAGGAAAGAGGTTAATTGGTGAGAATTTTGTGTTGCAACAGGACAATGCGCCAATACACAAAGCCAGATCAATCACAAACTATTTGAATAGTTCTAATGTGAACGTGTTAACTTGGCCACCGCAGAGTCCAGACCTGTCGCCCATTGAAAACCTTTGGTCTTTGTTGAAATGCCGTATAGCAGAGAAGGCTCCGCGAAATTTGACTCAGCTCCGAGGTTTCATCACTGAAGTCTGGACTCAAATTAGCGCTGCGGAGTGCCAGAAGTATACACACTCCTTACCAACCCGAATTGCGCCGATGGCAGAAAGGAAAGGCGGACATTGCGGTTACTAATTTTTTTAAACCTATTTTTGCTGCGCATAATTGGTGTATTTCTTTTTGTACAAGTTTCCTTAATTGAAAAAAGATAATTTTTTTAAAATATTTTTTTAATATTCAAATAAAATATTATTGAATTACGTAATGTTATCATCCATGTTTTTTTATTTTGAAAACTGATGGAATACCCGAGAAAATAAGAAATAAAATAGTTTTTTAACCTACTTTTGCGAGCCAGTGTATGTTATACCACGGTTCACATCTAATTTTCCAAACGATTTTCGTGCAATGAATTGATCTCAGGCGGCACTTAAAATAGCAATGAATTAGGAAGATATACAGCATACGAATTCGGAAGGTAAAAGACAATAAGTCTCTCAATTTTGAATGAATACCGCTTGCGTTAGAAAGGAGTCCTTGAGTTGAAGATGTTGGTAATGTTGTTGTTTATTGAAAAGTCGAAGGCCGCCCATTTTTACTCGAAACGAGGGAGCAAAACTGCATTGTCGTTTTTTTTTTAATTTTGTTTGATTTTATGAAACTCTCCAAAAAATGATTTTATAATTTTTGTGATACTTAATTAACTTATGGTTGGATTTCTGAAGGACAGGTAAATTTGTGTTAAACAAAAAGTGGTTATCTGAAATAAAAATAAAATCGTTTTATAACAATAATATTATCATTCAAAAAACCACATTTTAAAATATTTAATTGCTTCCTTCCATTTTGTGGTATTCGTCCGTCACTTCCAAAAATCAAGTGACATCTGTCGCATAAAGTGATTTTAGACGTAACAAACAACTAAGAGAATGGCAAAGTTGATGTGACGTGACTATAATCATGAAAAATGACGTGACACGACTGACACTACATTAGTGTTAAATTTTAGTTAAGGTTTTGGAAATATTTTGAATTATGTTCCTAAGTTAAATTTTTTAATTCGGTTGGATTATCAACTGATTAATTAAAACTGAATAACGATTTAAATTAAAATAAAGCTTTATTCGCATAAACTTAGCATGTATAGAAATCTCGTGTTTTAGATTAGATTGTTTTCAAATTTTTAACGTTCTGGTTTGTAAAAGTTCACGGTATATTTGAAGACAAACAGATTTTACAAAATATTTTTTATTATTTACTCTGCTTTGGGAAAAGTTTTCATGGAAAATAAGGATATTTCTTGAAAACCGATTATGGTTTGCTACAGAGCTTAGGGTTGTTGAATTGATGATGATAATATCTCAAAAGTGGTATCAGCAGCTTTCCACAGCTGATTCTATGATGACAGGCAATACGAATAATAATTTAAGTTCGTCAGATTTACAACCTCTGAATTCTTAATGGTTTAGAATGTTTAAAGAAAAATGCGCCTTTTCTATAAGTCAGCCTTTGCTTCATTTGTTTAATTTAAGTTTTTCTACTGCTTCCTTTTCTGAGGTTGGAAATTGTCATTTTATAGTGCAGTGTTAAATCAGGCAGGAGAAATGACATTAATTGTTGTAGAGAAATTTCGGTTCTATAAGTGATACCGAAGCTTTTCGAATCTTTAGTTAAATTGATCTATAATATTATCTATCTATTTCACAGAGCTCTTTACGGTATCTACATCAGTTTAGGAATATGATGCAGTTATGTTGGTTTTATTCTGATAGAATTGAAAGTATGTATTTACCGTTAAGATCTTAACGCACTTAACAAAAAATTTTAATTCTTTTGATATCCACATTTTAAGAGAATTGCTCAAAACTTTTATTATACAATTTTTATTTCATTTTGTTTTATTTGTTCGAATTAACTTGCAAATCCCCTTTGAACGTTACAGGATCGCCTTCACCAAGTTCGCTTACACCAACCCAAAACAACTTTCCCTCGCACATGGTTTTATGAATAAACTTTTGGTTCGTTGATGTTTCGTGGTTGGAAGACAACAGTATTTTGCTTATCATTCAGGAAGTTTTTTACTTTTCTCGATGGAATTGTAGCCCTCGACTCTCGGAATACAAATTTCCTTGAACAGCAAAAAATACTTTCCGACACTTGGTGCGCAATTAAGCGTTGTCTGTTTTTGAATCAATTTAATATTTTTTACCTGACTAGACAGTTAGGTTAATAATGGTTTTGCAATGCGCCTTGTTGTTCCAGCTTTCAATTTAGTTTGGATTTTGCTTTACAAATTTTCTTCCACGATTTTTTTTCCAGACTATATTTATTGTTATTGTTTTAAAATAGTGGAAAATTTGTTTTTTTACCTCGACAATGACATTTTTACAACAATTTTTCAAATGTGCTGTTGTTTATTGTAAATTATACGAATAATCGGGAATTCCCTTATTTTATGTAAAAGAAGTTTTTGTTGTATTTGTATAAAATAAATACGATTGAATTTTAGTTTTCTACATTTTCATTCCTCATGTTAAAGTCACAAATTTTGCTTGTATTGCAGTCTTATCTTTGTTTTTTATTAATAATATTTACCGCTACAAAAAAAAACTTATTTATTCGACTCAGAGGTGGAGAACCTTTTTACAAGCGACCGTCATAATTAATTTCAGTTACATAGGTTGATCATGATGGTCATTAAACCGTTATAACTTCTTAAATTTCTTCTGTCTTATAGAAATTGATTATTTGGTAACTATCTATGCCTGTTGAAATCTTGGGTATGCAACTGCGTCTTCAATATTTTAAAATGGTCTATTTTGGAAGTGAGAAAGAACATGGTATTCCATTAAATTCATTAATAAATTATACCCGCTATAATACCCGATTTAATTTACATACAATGGTTCTACAAATTTAAAAATTGATTCTAGGTTTTTTTTCAGTGAACTTATCTACTGCTAAGGGACTTATTTTCCAAACGTATTAATGAGCGGTGAGTTAAATTAATAATGACGATTTATACATTTCGAAACCTTAAAAACTAAAATATGAAAACGATTCACCTAAAAAAACTCTATTCATGTTATGATTGGCTGGTGGAGTGGTCAGGTGTTTGTTTTGTTTTTTACAGTTTGTTTAACACTACTGTCAACGAAAAATAATTACAGTGAATTTTTCAGTTTCAGTTTATATCATATTTGATCGTTAATGGATCACTTTTAACTCTGTACACCTATCACGTTTTCCCCGAACAAATAATTGGCTGTCCCATCCCAAAACTAATACTGAATATAAAAAATTTCACTTAACCATTTTCGCCTGGCAGTAGTACAAATATATACATAAGTAAAACATTTTATCCACTTTTGATATATAATAGCCCGATAACTATGCTGATTTACAATAAAGAAAATGTAAAATAACCCATTGTTATTGTATAACCCACGCTACTAGAGGCAACGTGAGTTATATTTGGTATAACAAAATGTTGAGTAGTCATTGGAAAAGTATTCATAGTCAAATTGAATGAAAAACTATATTCCAAAAATTAGTTAAATTAAAGTACACCATGACAATTTAAAGAACGGTCACTATGATAAAATACATTTCGAAATTCAATGCTCCACTGTGAAAACACAAAACGGAACTATTTCTTATTCTTTTACGAAATTTATTTCAACAAAAGTGGATAAAACATTGTATGCCACTCGTGAGCAAAGAGATATTATCCACTCGGGATAATGTCCCACTCGGCTATCGCCTCGTGGGACAAACTTATCCCTCATGGATAATATCTCGTTTTGGTCACTAGTACCATAAATAACTATTGTCCACGACTAACGTATAATATACTCATTATACATTTGTTTCTTCAATTATAATGATATTCATTATTCACTGCTAGTTTATCTACTACGCCTCTTATGTAATTTTAACAAAAATTTTTGTTGTCTGGCAAAAATGACTGCATATTTATTTTAAAGTTTAGGGAGCCTTTACGTAAAGCTTCAGCCACAAATATTGCTCCAATATTTGGCAGGTTTTAGTAAATTCTGGGGTGTCAAACAAAAAGTGGTTAAAATCAAAAGCTAATACGTTGAAAAATCATATTTCAAGTTTCAAATAAATTGAAGATTTTAACTTGATTGAATTTGAATGTCAATTTTACTGGCTTTACAGCTTTATCGGATACGAGTATCTCGTTTTTACAACAACCGTTGCATCAACTTGATTTTGGTCGTAGAAACAAAACGACTTAATGGCAGAATCGCTAATATTTCGAAAGTGCTTATTTGCACTATCTACCTGCTAGAAATGTCTTGTGCTGACATTTTCTTAAGATATCCAATTCTCAAAAAATTATCTTTGTGAAAATAACGTGCAAAGAAGCAAGAAATACATTTTATTTTTTTGAGCTTTAAAATGCAGAGAGAAACCGAAGCGACGTTTGCAAAAAGCCAAAGTCGCGTATCAATATAATACTCGAATTAGGAAATTTGATAATTTCAAGTGGTGAATTAGAGAGGAAAATTCAAATTTTAAATGGTCCCGTATAACCGTAACCTTAATTTAAAAGAAATACGCCCCATAATATAGAATTCCTTAATGATTTGTTGCAATGCAGTTTGAATAAATTAACAAACATTTCAAAATTGAGAACCTTGTTCTTAGAATTCGGAATTAATTTTTTGATAAATTTGAGAATTTCAAAATTGATTCACTGTTAAACAATAAATTATTACGATTTTAAGATTAGAATCTTAGAAAAACTGTAAAATTCAGAATATCGGCTCAATTTTTAAAAATTAAACATTTATTGGTGTTTATGAAAACTTATTTAAAACTCTTCAAATAATTAGACATTCGTACTTCAATATGACGCAAACATCATGACCACCATCTCGTTGATTCCATTAATATGTTTTCCCAGTAAAAACGATTGCACTTAAACTAATAGCTTTATTTGGGTTATATCGATAACACAGGCACAAAAAAAGTGCTCTGTACTTTTGATAACCTACTTTTCTTGATGTATTTCGACGCGCTGAATCCGAATCCAGTGTCAGAATCACTCCTAGACAAAAAATAGCTGAAATAGGGTAAATCGCGAAAAAAAACATTAATGGGGGCTTTTTAACCCCTATAACACCATATAATAGAATTTTACGCTCTCGCAATCCTGAAACGTGAGCTTACGAACTCCCAGAATATCTCAATATGAACTTCGAAACCTTCATAACCCCCATAGTATGAACTTAAAAATACATCCACATAATATAGAATTTTACATCCTCATATTCCCCTAACGTGAATTTTCGATTCCACATTACCCCATTATGTAAACTTACAAATTCTCATAACGTTTACTCAGTAAAGTAAACTCTCCAACTCCTCAAGACCAGTAACTTAAAGAATAAGTTTTTACTCCATTTCATTCAGTCTGTCGCTTTTTTATTGCGTTCTCAGTCAATTATATCACGTTCGCCACTCAGTGTCACATATATGACATGCTAGTTTTACCAGAAACTCATGTCACACATTTGTGACACAAATTATATGAAATTTATTTAGGATAACATTGCAGTAATTCTTGTTACGACTATTTGCTATATGGATGATTTTCTAGGAGTATCTATCACTTATTTGTGTCGAGTAGTTTCACTGTAAGCTTAGCCGTTAGAGAGATTTTCACATTAATATTTTAATACGTGAGTTTTCCTGAACACCATAAAATTTGCTTGAGTTGCGAACGTGATATTATGTATAAGAGCTATCTTCTTTTCTCCGCTTCGACCACATTCCTTCGTGGGTGAGAGACACAGATGAAAGATAGTTGAAATAGAATATCATTTTATTTTAGCTAGTTGAGATCGCATTAATAAAATATATTTCTATAAAGCGAAATAGTGTTCATATTCAGTTTAAGTAAAAGAGGCACAAACTCGCTTCTCGCTTTTTGTGCAAAATTCCAGTCCTGTGAATGGATTTATTTTATGTTTTTTTCCTAGATGTTTCGTTTTTTTTTTTTTGTTGGTAATCTCCAATGAAAATCTGTAGGAACATTTGCGAATAATATTCTTGAATTAGTGAAAGTATTGTATCCTACCACATTTGTTTGACAAAAATAGCAATCGGTTTCTGATTGTGGTTTACTCCAGCAAACCTGAATTGAAAATGTGAGATTTTCTTTCAAATTGATCTTACAACGATTCATTATCAAATAACATCCATCACAAACGCCCTTATGTTTCGTCTTCTAGACGGCAACTTCAAATTTACCACAAATATAACAGAAGACATTTGGGCATTTATCACACAGATGACCAGAGAATATTGCTGTTGAAATAGTTTATCTTATATCCATAAGCCAAGTTTCCCGCTTTTGCAGACCTGTGGTCGGATGATGACGGCGCAGCTGCCGATACTGGGGGTCAGAATCCCTGCATCGTAACAATTTTTATATGTGTTTGCCAAGACGGCATGAACGCCGACTCTGCCGGATGACGGATATATTCCGTTGTTTACCGTCGCCATGTGGACTTGCCCTGGTTGCAAACACAGGTAAAAATGAAGTAAAATATTGACAGGATAGAGCAATTTTGATTTCGGTTTATGTTTTGCGTTGTAAAATACATCGATATACCGCTAAGACCTCTATGATAGACATTTGTTTTGTGTGCCTCTTTCGTCCATCTTTCTGCAAATTTTTTTGGAATTTTCTTGAAGTTAGAAAAAAATCTTAACGTGATAGAACAATTTTGATACCAGATTTAGTTTCAGTGTACCAAATTACATGAGGATATACTACCAAGGCCTCTGTAACAGATTAGTTTTTTTTAGTGTGCCTTTTGTTTACAGTTTTTATGCATATTTTCGGTATATTTTGATTCCAGAAAAAAGCCAATTAACGGGTTTTCGCGATTTTCCGCCATTTTTGTAATTTACGAAAAATCTGTGGGTGTATGAGTGATTCTTATACTGGATTCGGATTCAACGCGCCGAAATACATGAAGAAAAGTGGGTCTTGTCAAAAGTACATACAGAGCACTTTTATTTTTTTGTGTGCCTGTGTAATTATTCTACAAATTACTGATTTGTTAATGGCGGTCTCTTCTTCAAGGTTAATCATACATACATACAAATATGGCAAGATAAATTGCATTTTTTTCTATTTTAAATATAATTAAAGTGATCAAGACGAAATTTCCAAAATACATATAGACAGTTTAACCAAAGTCAGAAAGAAAATGAGATTTTGTGTGAGAGCAGCAATTTGCAGCAAAAGCATACGTCACTCAGGCAACGTGCCAGAAATGTCACAACACTTCCAACATGAAACAAATTACCGAACGTTTTCTACAGTCGATGAACCTTATGTGATCTATAGCTAAGCAATACATACCGCCTGATCACGCCTCTTAGATTTTATAATGAATTCTGACGATACTTGGTTAAATCCGAAAAATGTATTCGAATTTATTCTGAATTGAAACAAAACCATGCATTTCAAACTATAGTGTGGCATAATGTTTTTTTATGATCCGATAAATATAAACAAGTGATTTTGTTTTATTAACTACTAATGAAATAACAACTGACCCCACACACTACCTAAACGAACGCAATAAAACTAAACAATAAATAAAAACTACATAACTATAAAATTAAAAACTAATCAAATCGAAAGACCACATCTTGCCTGCCAGTCTACCAGTCAAAAAATGTTTTATTCACAATAAAATAATCATAAAAACTAAAACCACATTACTTCAATCTAGACTAAATTAGTTACGTCAATTTTGTAAGAAAATTAATTATGTATCTAAATTTTTATTATCTATTAATTACAAATTTTATATATAAAAATATATAAACAAACACCAGACTCTACTGAAATTACTACGGGATGGCAGCATTTCTCTTATTTTCCGTTTCCATAAGGTGAAAACACAAAAAGCTATATAATCAATTTAACAAAAATTTTGTGTTCCTGTTATTCTCTTAATGATGCAACGTTTATCTAATCTCTACTAAAAGTACGTACGTACATATTAGAGATTGAATTTTTATGTGGGATGAAAATAGATTTTCTATAAAATAACGACTTTCAATAACATGTCATGACTTAGTTAATAACAATTCTCGGTGAAATTAGAATTGTTAGAATAATTTCATGATTTTCTTCCATATTACTACGTAGGCCCTATATATGGTCATTTCTAAATCATTAAAATATTTTTAACGAGATCAGTGTATTATATCCAAAATAATTGAGTATTTTGAAATATGCATGTGAAAAGCAGCATGTAGGTCAAACTGAAAATATTATTTTTGTTTGTAGTTACTTGAAATTTTCACATTGCAGAAAAACTTCACAAATCAATAATACGGAATGAATATTAAATGTTGATAGTGACCATAAAAATTGCAATTTTAAGTTTTTATATAAATTGAATAATAATGTTTCGTTACCGATTTTTAATCAATAACTAACTGATAATAAGATAAATAAAAAATTCTGAAAAGTGGGTCGAATTCTAAAGAATGAGTAATTTCGCAAAAAAAAATATTGTTAAAGTATTCTTACGAGTCGAATGAAATAAATTCCAATATTTAACAGTTCCTCATATAAATGTGTATATCATTTACTCTCCCTTATAATCGTAAATAATTAAAAAATTAAAATTTCTACGAGAGTAGAACCTAAAAAAATATTTGGGAAATATAATTAAAATCTAAAGAGAAGTTTCAATTAATTAATCATTTCTTTTAAAATTAGAGATAATTATTTACAATTTCTACTTTTGCTAAACTGGCACAAAATAATCTAAATTTTATTTTCCGACCTTTAAAATTCTTCAAAACATGATATTTCTTTATATATTGCTGGCGCCAAATTGAAGCTACAAACGTTTAAAACTATTTTCTTATGCTTACTAAATAAATCAATCATCCACATCCAAAGCTACTCTAATTAAAATTTAATAACATTGTATAAACATTTGCTCTATAAAGAACATTAACAAACATTTAATTACCAATGAAAGTTAATTTTATTTGACAACAACACTAAAAAATAAATACAAAACATAAATTTTCTCTTTTAATTAAAAAAAATAAATAAAGCATAGTTTTTGTTCTATTGTATTTAGGTATACACATTTTGCAACAATTCAACTATGTATGTATACATTATATTTAGTTTAGATAGAGTTTAACAGCAAAACAAAGTATCACAATTCATTTTTAATTATCGTATATGTTTCAAGATTTTACAATTTACATTACAATCGTAATGTATAAATACAAGCAAATAAATTTGCATACACAGTAATCGAGAATTTTGTAATAAGAATTAGAATAATTATCCAATTTACCCTAGAAACTCAATTACCATAACCAATTTTTTTTTTGTTTGTTACTTACATATTTTGTTATCTCTAACTCAATAGGCCTGCAATCAAAATGTGTATTTTACCTCATGATCGCGGCAGACTATTTATATAAATACAATAAATATAAACAACATCTCGAATATCTCAATAAAGATTAGATTTCTGTTTACTCATTCTATAAAAACTATAGTAGATTAATATATTGAGATAATAATATAAATCAAACCCAGACCATCAGACAAAGTAACATTTGATATTACGTAAATTTCTTGTATTTCAAAATTAAATTGTTTTGTTACAATTTCAATTGAAACTAAACTACAGAAAATCTTTAAACCAATTGGTATTTCTCCATTTTCGAACAATTTCCGAATTAAAACAAAATTTAATACTTTTGATTTGTAATGCTTTCGATTAAAATTTTTCTAAAACATTTTATTTAACAAACAGATCACGCGCAGCATGTCACACCAATTTTATTTAATAATATAAACCTTTACACTACTAACCTTTGTTTAACGCACCATCAATCGTTATGAATAAACTTCATGAATTCACGTCGAAATGATGATCCTAGAATTAGTAAAAAAAAAAAAACAATAAATATTTATGTATTATATGACACTTAAAGCTCCACTGTAAATTCCACACACCATTCATATCCATTATACCGTTTAAAGGTTTAAATACACACTATTTTTCACACTCGACTTAAGAGTTAAATTGTATAATCGAAATTACCGTAACTCTCTTATTGTATTATTATTTCATATACAACAAAATGTGTTATGATCTAATTTCTTCCGCGTAAAAATAATTTTTGCACAATTTTCATTCAATGAATAAATTATAATTTTTTTTTTTTAATAATGCCTATACACAAGTACAGCTTTTGCTCAGTTAGATTAAAAAAGTAAAAAAAAAAAAAAAAAAAATTAGCAATGATAAATCCACATAGGTAAGACAAAATCAGTGAGTCATTTACGTTTTATAATACGATTGTACAAAACGCGTTATTGGACGCGATGTATGTAGATGGATAAATAACCTACCCAATTATTCTTCAATAATAAAGGGCTTAAAAAACAAAACAAATTCTTAATCAAACCATTTAATTTAAAATGAAAGCACTTACCAATTCGCATCAATAACGAAAAAGGTTAACATTTTTAATTTCTGGGAATTAGGCGTTGGCAAATTTTTCAGAAACAATCAAGCACAATGAACGAAGAGTGTTGAAATTACATTTGTTGATTAAACTGGACTAGATCTCAGTATCGCTACCGGGCTAACGGCTAATTCTTGGGTGCGATAGTGTTCTGGTTTTCATTCTAGTGTATCAATAAAAGCTGAATGACATAAACTTACTATGTATAAGTAAATATTTTTGAGAAAAATTAAATTGCATTAAAATTATCACAGTACCCGGGGACAAAATTATTTGGCATTTGAGTGCGGTCGCACTGGGACGATTTCGTCCCAAGCGAATTTACACTTGGGAATTCCCGAAAAACGGAAAAGAGGCAAGGCCTTTCTCTCCTCTTTAAAAAAAAAATTAATACAGGTATGGTACTGCAAGCGTCGTTTGCCCGCTCTCCGTCAGTTAGTTTCTTAGCAACAGTGGCACAAAGTGGTTAAAATATTTAACTTTTTACCCGATTGAAACATAGGCTAACTATTCAAATGTTGATACTTATATATGTGTGAATTTTAAATATTTTGATTGGTTGTTTGTTTCAGTCGGTGAGTAACAATCTCGCAGCGTTTCATTGGTTACAGGATTAAAAATAGGAATAGGATTGAAAATTTTACTCAGTAAATCGATTGTAATTTTATAAATAAATTTCAAAAATGCTATTCAGCTCTATTGCGATTGTCGTGTCGATGTCGTTACGTAGCCTTCGCGAAAAATTCGTATTGCGAACGTCGACTTCCGATTGACATTCGTCGATCGACTCCATCTGATTTTGTCGATGACATTTTAGCTCACGACACCGTATTCAGCCCTATTGCGATTGTCGAGTCGATCAACAATCGTCTCGTCTTTGTCGTCTCGTTTCGTTTTTAATTTTGTATTGCGTAAGCAAATCGAAGCTATACAAAAGTATTGCCATACTTGAATAAAAAATATATAACTTTGTAACTTTTAAATTGTGAATTGTATTTTTCTTTATAGCTGTCAAAAAATTATAGGTTATGTTCAATGTTTATAATTTACGATAATAGATTATAATTAATTAAAGAATTATCCAATTTATCATAATTCGTTTTATTGGTATGAATTTTATTTGTAATTGGTCAATCAACCTCTTCAGGCTCATTATTATAATCAAGTTTGACATACACTGGATCTGTAGAAACTGACGAAACTTCTGTGCTAACTACTGGTTTTCCAAATTCCTGTCCAGGGGGATCTACGGCCAAATTAATATTAAGAATATCTGCTACAAGATCCTCTAAAGGCGTTAGAACTATTATTTTATTTGGGCCTCCACCTGTTGTATTAATTTCAGTTTTGTTTGCAGTCAATACGGCGTCGTGAGCTAAAATGTCATCGACAAAAAAAGATGGAGTCGATCGACGAATGCCAATCGAAATCGACGTTCGCAATACGAATTTTTCGCGAAGGCTACATAACGGCATCGACACGACAATCGCAATAGGACTGAATGACTACATAGTGATAGAATAAAAATTAAATAAAAGTTAAAAAAAAATGTTGTTGAATTTTAATTTTTTTAAATAAATCATCAGTCATGAAAATAACAAATAACGCTCAGTTTGAGCTTCTTGTAAGTCTGATGCAGAAAAATGTAGACATTGCACGGGGAATAACCAAATCTGGATCGGACGTAAAATTAGATATTAAAAATAGGTGCGATCTTTTCACAACAGAACTCAACAGTTTAGGGCCCCAACGCGAGAATCACACGGCTGGATGAAGGTTAGCGTTATTTTTTTTAGATTAATTTAACTGTATTGGCTGGCCGGTTTTCTAACCTCAAATTTTTTTAGGTTTGGATAGATCTCAAATTCAAAGTTAAAAAGAAGCTGACTGCAAACAAAACTGAAATTAATACATGTGGAGGCCCAAATTAAATAATAGTTCTTACGCCTTTAGAGCATCTCGTAGCAGACATTATTAATATTAATTTGGCCGTAGATCCCCCTGGACAGGAATTTGGAAAACCAGTAGTTAGCACAGAAGTTTCGTCAGTTTCTACAGATCCAATGTATGTCGAACTTGATTATAATAATGAGCCTGAAGAGGTTGATGGTACTCAATTTGTGTTAACACCAATTATAAATAAAATTCATAACAAAAAAACGAATTTTGATAAATTGGATAATTCTTCGAAAAGATTCACTTTGCTAGACCAACAAACCAAAATTCAAGAAAAATTATACAATACTGTAAATTACAGTTTATCAGATGTCGGCAATCATTTGGGAAAGATTCTTAAATACACAAAAAAGACATATGAATTAAAGAATCCTATAAACTATTTTCACAAATTATAATATATTATCGTAAATTATAAACATTGAACCTAACCTATAATTTTTTGACAGCTATAAAGAAAAATACAATTCACAATTTAAAAGTTACCAAAATAATTCCCAATATACTATATATTTTTTATTCAAGTATGGCAATACTTTTGTATAGCTTCGATTTGCTTACGCAATACAAAATTAAAAACGACACGAGACGATTTTTGATCGACTCGACAATCGCAATAGGGCTGATTATTTTGTTCACGAGTGTAAATCACTATAAACGGATCTTTAGATATGTTAAAGCGCGCGCATCTATTGCTACGGTTTTCCCATCGTTAAAATTACTTCGCTTGGTGCAAACAATTGAGACGAAGGAGTGGTCAAGCCGTCGTTCTAAGGATTGGTTAAGTAGCCCGGCGTAATTTTAGGTCAGTTCAGTGTCACTACTGTATGTAATGTATCGTTCCCAATTAATAAGAACTTTTATTTCTTGGTTTATAAAAATCAAATGTTCTTATGGTAATTCCATGTACCAATTTAATGTTGGTTCGAACATTTCGTCACTCAGTACACAACAAAACATTATTACATATTTAATTTAATCGTTTTGACACGTGACAAAATATAAATATGTCTACTACACTTCCTTCGTTCAATTGAATTCTTTGCTTTGTGATTTATGAAATGAACAAGTTATGTATATTATATTGTATATGTCCAATTAAAACCCATATTATTTAAATAATAAGAATTTTAGATAAGTAATAATACATTGACAGCTATTATTAACTCGGTAAGATAAGATAACATATTGAAAAAAATTGTGTCAATCTCCCGTGAGAAATGTAAAGCAAATTAAAGATTTTGGTGTTAATGCGGTGACCCCTCGTTTTTCAACCAGATTTAGCATGCATAATATACACTACCGACGGAAAGTTTGAAGACACTTAAGTTTTTAGGATTTTTTAATAAACGCTTGCAGTGAGAAAATTGTAATTTTTACTGTTGAACATCCTGTATTAGTTGCTCAAAATTATTTGAAATTTTCATAGACACCTGCATAGAAGGCGTCGTAAAGTGAGCTATTGTTTTTTTTTTTTTTTTTTTCGGAAATTTCATGCATACGTAAAATTTTTATATTTCGGGAAAGCACCCAATTATTTTTACAGTTTCTATGTTTTTACGATCTTTGATGATAGATGTTTGACGTTGGTAAGGCAAAATATTTTATTCACATCTTTTACACCGCGTAACTCAATTAAATTAGTTTTTCGTTAATAGAGTCATATAATAGAGTCATTTGAAGCATAAATGGGTTCAAAAAAAGAAATTCCTGCTTCTACTCGCAGCATCATCATTTTTTTACATGGAAAAGGTATTTCGATCCGCAATATAGCCAAAGAAGCTCGTGTTTCCAGAGGCGCCGTGGAGAACGCTATCCGGATTTATAAGGAAACAGGTAACTTTAAGACCCGAAAAAGAAGTGGGAGACCAAGAATCACTACAAAACGTGAGGATAACCTTATAGTGAGGACCAGTATCCGAGACCGACGACTTACTGCACCCCAAATCGCCGCTACAATGAACGAAAGCCGCTCCAATCCCATCAGCAGAACCACAATCATAGATCGTCTTCGTGAGGCAGGGCTTACTGGTCGTATAGCCATGCGCAAACCATTACTACGGCCCCAAAATAAGATAAAACGGTTGGATTGGGCTAAAAAACATGAAGATTGGTCAGTTAATCAGTGGAAGAAAGTTTTGTGGTCCGACGAATCGAAGTTCGAAGTGTTTGGTGGACATCGACGTGTTTTTGTTCGAAGGCGTGTAGGAGAGAGGGCTCTGGAGGAATGTATTGTACCAACTGTGAAGCACGGCGGTGGTTCGGTGATGGTCTGGGGTTGTTTCGGAAACAATCGTGTGGGTGATTTGGTTAAGATCGACGGAATACTCAAAAAAGAGGGATACAAAAAAATTTTAGAGGAGAACGTATTGCCATCTGGACGTCGTTTAATTGGAAAAGGTTTCGTGTTTCAGGAAGACAACGACCCTAAACACTCTTCAAAACTGTGTAGAGGGTTTTTGGAAGAGAAAGAGAAGAGGCGGTTCCTTAATTACATGATTTGGCCACCCCAGTCTCCGGACTTGAACCCTATCGAGTTGCTGTGGGACGAACTCGATCGCAGGGTTCGAATAAAATGTCCTACGTCACAAAAACACTTGTGGGAGGTTCTCAAGCAAGCATGGAATGAAATTCAACCCGATGATCTAGACAAATTGATTTATAGAATGCCTCGCTTATGCAAAGAGGTAATCCGTCATAATGGTGGTTTTTTTAATGAAAAGGATGTTTAGTGAAAATACACGTATTATCTTAAAATTATATATTTTTTTAAACATAGAAATAAGTAACAATAAAAAATAAAATTATTTGAATTACATCAAATGTTTTTTAAATTAATGAAATCGCAAAAACTAAAAAAAAATAGGTGTCTTCAAACTTTTCGTCGGTAGTGTAAATGTTCAACACCCATATCAATTATATCGTTTTGAGATAGGTCACGAAAATAATATTATCAGCTCCCATAAAAACCGCATAAACAATCTTTTCCATCTTATAAACATTTATTCTTATAATCGACTGTATATGTTTCGAATACAAATATTTTCTTTCTTTTTCCGACAAAGTCATTTAACCTTGATTTGTTGCCTCATTTATCGCGAACCAATACACTTGAAACTTTTTTCTGTTAGAAAACAATTTTTTTTTTTTTTCTAAATAAAAAAGAAAACGAAATAAATAAGAAAATAGAAAAAAGTTTTAAAATAGCAAACGAACAGTGTAATTAGACAAAGAGCCTTAGATTTAATTATTGGAATGCATTCAAAAATATGTGTCTGCTATTTACATATTACACACATCTATTATCTATTGTTATCTGGCAGAAATGCAAATGAACCTTGGAGTGGTTTCGTTTAGATATTTCATTTAATTAAGAATATTATTGGATATCTCTAAACATATTCGATGGTGGAGATTTAGAAAGATTTTTAATTGACGTCACGCCGATTGCATTAAACGAAAAACAGTATCGCCTAGTATTACGCGAGATTATTATACGTTGTCAACATATTTATTTGGTGCTGGAAAACCACACCTTATCTGATGCTTCGTTTATGATTTTTCCGTAAGCTCCGCGCTATTTGAATGAATACTGTAGATTATAAAACAAATTGGTTCAATATAAATTTGTTCATCTTATTGTTGAATTTATTTTATACGCGTTTATTCTAATGATAGACATATAGGCGGCTAATTAAGTAATTCTATTCAAGATGCATTTCAATTTGTCTTCATTTATGTTCATAAACACGGACGACGGATATACTTTATACGTATACATATTAGAATTCAGATTTGATTTGTTTATATTGCCGTGCACCACCACCTGTTTCTTGGATGGATTAAAATTTATATCTAATACATAATAGATATTATCTAACGAATAAATATACTAAGTACTCGTAAAGATATGTAAATCTTATCATTTTATAGTAATTGTCATATAAAATTTAAGGAAAGATAAGAAACTTGTTTATTTTTGGTTTCTGATAAGTCGGTTAAACTCCACACAGGATTACGTCAGAATAATTGTTCGTTATATTATATTTGAGACTATTACTCATCGTCACATATAAAAAAGTGTATATACCATATACAATACAACATATATGTATGTTGGTGGTTGTACGTATTTAGGTGGTGGTGGTTTTATTTAACGATTTGAGATTTCGTTGAAAAAATATATATTTTGTAAATAATCAATTAAATTTCGTTCGGTTTTTATAAAAGCAGCGAAGGTGAAAAATGTACATACAGTCTGAGTGAATTAAAAAAATTTGATTTTAATTTGCGTGAATTTTATATTAAATGTTATAAAAATGATGTTGATGTTGTTTAATCACGATACACGGTAATTTTTAAAATGCCATAAATTTCAAATATGTATACATTTTACAAAAATAAAGAAAGCAAAGTGGGAAAATACATGACTTTGAGTTATTGATCAATTTTTTCATTGTTTTAATAATATTAAACATTTTTTAAAAAAAAAAAATTTTTTTTTAATAATAACATGCAAGAAATCATTTGTTATTCGTCTACTCTACCGGTATTTTAGAAAATTCGATAACCCTTGTAAAGTTCTGGAAAATATTAAATTTGTTTCTGTTTAGTATTAGTAATGTTAACTGCCAGCCAATTTAAATTGCGATTGGCTGATGTGTTCTATAATTTAAAGTATTTCTAATTTTTTCCATTCATCATTTTCAAAACATTTTGCTCCAGGACAATAATATTAAAACTTATCAAGTTTTAATGAATAATTTCGAAAATTTTCAAAATCTGGTCATATCAATTTTAAAACGTAATTCTCTAATTAACTCTACTCTATTTTAAATCACAGCGACTAAAGCTAAAGCGTTCAAATTAGTTCAGGTTTTTATTAAGTTTAAAATGTGAGCTGCGAAATCTGAAGGACAGAAAAATTATTGCCTTAAAACGGAACCTCATTTTGGATTAAACTTGGTGACTATTACGTATATTTGCGGTTACTAAATTCCCTGTATTGCTGTACTACAATACTAAACAAGACAAATTTCAACAAGAAATTCAGTTCAATAAAGTGCAAAGGAAAAATATTTTTATTTAATTTCACCAACAACTTCTTGAGAAAGCTGAATAAATGCTAAATTAGGTAAATGTTTTGAACATCCTTGACTAATTGATTAAAAACGAATATTGTCAAAAAACACTTTAAGATTATCATATTACAGATCCTAATACACTTGGGTGCAAAAAATTCGCACATTGATAAATTTTCACCAAAATTTCAAAAATATCAAAAAATCCAATGTTTGTTTAATTTCCTTGAATGCAGCTTCAAAGTCTATTTCAACACCTATTAAGTAGTACCATTTTTGTACTTATACCGTGTCAACAAAGTGAATTTTGGGGTCAACATCTGAAGTGATGGCCACTTTCTTGTGACTACTTCGTTGGGAAGTCGTCGTTTGAATGCGGTTCAACTGGGACAGTGGCTCCAAGAAGTTCGTGAATCCGATTTCAGTCGGTGGACAGTTAGAAGACAACTTCAAGAAGGTAATCTGACTGCACACAGACTAGCAAACGGGCCGAAATTGACCCCGCCCACCGGCGAGCCCGCCTCCAGTTCGCTCGAGAGCAGTTGGATTGGACTGAAGAACAATGGAGAACAGTCATGTTCTGACGAGTGCAGGATGTATTTACATGGCAACGATGGGCAAGAAAGAGTGTATGGAAGTCCAGGAGAGCGATTTGCACAATGTTGCATTGAAGAACAAGTCTCATATGGCGGTGGATCATGCATGTTATGGGGAGGCATGTCATTGGAAGCGAAGACAGATCTTGTGTTCATCTCCGGAGCGAATACTGGCCGTCGATCAAGAGGATTTACTTCTCAACGGTACATTGAGGAAGTACTCGAGGACTACGTCGTACCTTTTGCCGGTTTTATTGGTGAAAACTTCATGTTAATGCAGGATAATGTGAGACCACATACGGCTGGTATAGATTACCAGTACCTCCAAGAGATGGATGTGCCTGTTATGGAGTGGCCAGCTCGAAGTCTGAACCTCAACCCCATCGAACATTTATGGGACGAGCTGAAAAAAAGGGTTCGAGCCAGAGATGTTGTTTCAACGAGTCTCCAGGTGCTGCAACAGGCGATTGCAGAGGAATGGGAGGCGATACCTCAAGAATTGGTGAAAACTTTGGTAAAATCGATGAAACATCGAATGGAAGCTGTCATTCGGGCTAGGGGAGGGAATACTTATTATCAATAAAAATATTTGTTTGCTGATTTCCATGTTTTAATTCGATTTTTACCACTAATTTTCATGCTGATAAATTCACAAAAAACGTGTACTTAAATGTTGACCCCAAAATTCACTTTGTTGACACGGTATAAGTACAAAAATGGTACCACTGAATAGGTGTTGAAATAGACTTTGAATCTGCATTCAAGAAAATTAAACAAACATTGGATTTTTTGATATTTTTGAAATTTTGGTGAAAATTTATCAATGTGCGAATTTTTTGCACCCAAGTGTAAGAATCCTAGTAAATTATCAAGTAATTTCGAACAATGTTTATTGTATAACGTATTTAATCCAAAACATCTCAAAATCTCGGATTCCAAGAGTCTCATCTAACCCAATCCTATACGCTTCTTAATGTAATCGAATAGTATCAAAAATTCGAATCATTATGATTGTTAAGAAGTTAACAAGATTTAATTAAGTGCAGCAATCAAATTGATGAAACCTTCAGAAAATTAATTTCGCGACGTTGTATCGGGAAGGGAAGCAAACCAAAAAAAGATTTTTGATAAAAAAAAAAATAATCGATTTCCGAACAAGTTTGGTAACTTCACAGCGCTGAGTGCTAAACAGTTTTATGTTTTTTAAATGAAATGTGATAAATAGAATAAAAGCTAAAGTTACTGTATAAATGAAATTGAATTATTATTCGACTGGTTATCTACCAAAAGCCACTGAATAGATGTTTTAGTTTAATCGGCAATCATTGGAAGGAAAAGCGGTAGCCAATTTCGTAGCAGAATTAATGGTTCTTGAAAACTTCAAGATCCCTTGCTCTGATCATTAATTGCTGTTGGCATTGGTAGCAGCAACATCTCAAGAAAGAATAAGAATAAAAAAAATAAAAAAAATAAAAATAACGAAAAGAATTCGAACGCATCCATGTTAATGTTCCTTTTTACGTTCTTTTAAGTTAGTTTCTAAAAATTCCACGTTCGTAAAAGAAAGAGTGTGTTGACCACACCTCTAATTTGCACTTTCTTTTACGTTAGTAACTTTTAAAATTGGATATCGAAGTGGTGTCTCGCGGTCTATCTGCCGTCTGTCTGTTTCCTCTATACAACACAGATGGTTTACCCTATAACCAATGGAACTGAAACTTCATAGTTAAGCTTTTTTCTTCAATTGGGAGGTCCTAGTGAATTTTAATGAACAAAAAACAAAAAATTTTAAAAAAATTTCTTAATAAGTTTCTCAATATTCTCCCTTTATAAAAGAAATTCGGATATTGGCTCAACTCAATTGTTTTATTTAACATTTATTTTTTTTTAGTTCTGGCCCGCGGACCATCTTAGAAAGTTGGCTATTCTCTATAAAAGATTTTCATTGAGTTAAAAGGGCATAGTGGAAACAAACACCTATTTGGAGAGTTTTGACGAATCTAGCTTCTCGGAAGCTGCCAAAAATATTGGAATACCATTGGGACAATTGTATCTAGCTAAAAGGGGAGTCTGGTGTAAAATAAATCGAAAATTTTCCTGCCGAAAATATTATGCCTCGCAGGTGGTGCTTAACTCATTCAAATACCACCAGAATAACTTTTATCACTTTAAAGTTTAAAATAAAAAGTAATTCATTAAAATCGAAAGGGAGTATGGTTCCAATTCTGTAACCTGTTTAGAGTACACTTTTAAAATTGGATATTAACATTTTGTGATAAATATTCAACCTGATATTATAAAATAGATAATATAATAGTTAAATTTAAATAGAATGCTAAATTTTGTCTAAGCAATGATGAAAGAGGGTTGTCAGCGGAGAAAATTTTATTGTGGTTTCATTATGAAGGTTAGAAAAAATTATCAAAAGCCAACGACAACCAAGGTCCAAAGTAAAATGCAAGTTTTACTCCACTAAAACGAGCTAATATTTAGGCAATATTAAAAAACGTACTAAAAGGGCCTCATGGTGGATTACGGCTCAAAATGTCAAAATTCAAATATTACTTTGACGAATCGATTACGGAGGAAAATATAAATGTAACTTCTTTAAAAATATAAAATTAGCCAAAAAGTAATTAAAACAAACTAACTGATTAGAAAGACGTTACTTTTCATTAAAATTGTTAAATATGTATATAAAATGAGTTATTTGGTAGTTTATAACCAAATAGAACAAAATACACGCAGGGAGAGTTTGTTCGACTTACTATCACTGTTCGACAACATGGAAATTTAGCGAAGTGAGGTTCGTTAAATATGGCCTTGCAGAAATAACTAAGCACAACGTGTACACCGTGCGACGTTGATGTACCGAAATGTGCTTGTAAACGGTATAAATTATAAGTGTTTAGCAGTTGGAGGAATAGCACTATAATATTCAGCTTGTAACACTTGTACAGTAATGACTTGTAGTTAAACAAATAGTTTTAAATATTCAAATGTATAATTTTTAGGGAAATTGTTTGAAAGAATTTCACTAACTAGCAGCTTACAAAGGGGAGACATCAACCAGCCTTAGGAAAGAACCATATGAGGATTAAGATCTACAAACAAATCACGCTACTTGTTTTGATGTATATGACGTTGCAGATTCTAAATTATAACTAGTATTCGAAATTTGAAGATTTTTATTTAGTTTTTGTATCCGTAAATAAATAAATATTAATTATTTTGACATTCTTGCCGTATACCAACAGCAGAGATATACATATATGTACTTAAGCTTTGTTCATATCGCGTATTAAACAATAATAGTAAATAAAATTTACAGTTCGCTCCTTTCAAATATATAAGCAGTTCATTTCACAGAATCAATTAACCTAACGCTTTCAGAAAAAAACAATAATATTATTGAATCATCCTCAGGTCTAAAAATAAAATTACATATTATCTGAATATGTACTCGTTATTGTCTGCAAGACAAAAATATTTAGAAAATCATTAAACGAAAGTATATAGAAATGGCATATATAAAAATAAACGTGAAATTCGTGACTTAAAAATATATATAAAATTAATTATAATAAATAAGATTATTTTACTTGAAAAGAAAAACGAATAAAAAATGCTAAATATCTCTAATAAATCATTTCAACAAAAGCTAGCGTATTTTATGCCTGCGAAACAAATTTCAATAAAAAATTATTCAGGATAATTTTTTATAGACTAGCTATCACTCAGATTAATGAAATTAAAAATATTGGATTGATATTTATAAAAATTGGTATTATATGTAAAAACAAAAACACACGATTACAAATATCGAATATTATATTTAATTATTCAATATGATATTTTGTTATACTACCCTGATCCGATATTGATTTTAATTTTTCACCAAAAATAGAATTTTCAATGTTTGTCATACAAATTTTAGTCGTATAATGAAATTCTTCAATTCCAGTACATCATTCAGGTTATTTATGTAGTAAAAAAAAAATATGTTTACTTACGTAGATTGTAATAAATTGTAACCAATTAGTTAAAAATACCTAAGGTAGTTTGAATATCGTAAGGTACAGGTATTTGTCTACACTTATTTAAAATAGACCACGATAAACAAATTACTTATCGAGTATAGAATATTTTTGCGCCTGGTATATGTTGGAGACGGAGTATCGATTTTATTTTTGTTTTCTATTTCTGTATCATGACAATAACTACCTAACATTTATTTATTTATTAATTTTATTCTATAAAATAACAATATGTAGTTTACAAAATAACATACAATTGCAAAATTGTAATAAATCAATTATGCAGAAGTAAGATTCAAAATAATACAATACTTGGGGTTGGAAGCTCATTTGCATTGCACTGCGACTAATATATAATTTTCAGCTTCGTAAATCTTCTATTTTTCTAATAAATACATATTACATAATAATCAACGGGTTCACCATTTATAGCAATGCATAAATTGCAGCCGCTTGTGGAAGTTATTTGCTTCAACATAAAAATTATTATTCAATGGAGAGACCAAAATAATGACCAAACTCTGTCGTCTACGGTTTAAGTTTGGTGAATAAGGTACAAGAACCTGCAGAAATGTAGGAAGGAAATTATTTAACACCGGAAGTAAATGTACATATTTCTTTAGGTATTTTCAGATACTCCAAACTCCAATGCAAATCAAAGGCTCGTCCGATTTTACGAGTCATATGCTTCTTTGCAATTCAGAAAAAACCTGGTGTGTACAACACGAGATGTCTTGTAGTAAGCAGCGAAAAAACTTGTCCTCGCGCTACAGACGAATTTAAATAATTCCAACCAAAAGTTTGAATTGTATTTAATTCATTCCTAATTTTAGTTATACCACCTGACACCAGATGCCAAATTGTTTTGTTTTATTTCAATTCGTCAAAACAATTCGCGACTTTTTTTCATGAGAAAAAATACTTCGAATTAAATTTTTCTCATGGAAATACAGCTATTATTATATAGAGCTTAAGCACTTCAGCGATCCTGGAATATCTATTCTCAGACTGCACAATTACCCAATGGTAATTAAGGTTCAACACACTTTACTAAATAGAATCAAAATAATTGCCATTTATACAAACAAAATTCAAACAGCTGTTCTAAAAACTTGAACTTCTAATTAAAATTTGCAAAACTATCAACTATCCAGAAATTCAGTTTAATCTTAATTTACATTTTCCGAATACCTATCACAAAATACAATACAAAGGAATCGCAATTTTGTTACTCCAACTCCACTGTATTCATTTTTATATAGATTAAAAAAACATGTTTTTTTCACTATAATCAATAATCGGAATCGAAAAAAAAACTTTTAATAGTTTTTAATGAATAACAGTTAGGTGTAATTTATAAATAAATCAAAATAAAATAAAAATCAATAAAATCTAAATAAAAAATGAGTAACATACAACTAATAACCGACTCTAGCAAAAAAAAAAATCCACAATGTCTGGACCGCCGCCTTATCACCCGTTTTTTTTTTTTTTTGTTGGCTGATGATGTTAAAAGGCTGATGATTGCTTGTCTGATTAAGTGCAATTAAAACACTGACACAGAATTTAATCACAGTATTTATTGAAACACAATATTCACTTAATCACAACTTGTTTATAACTTTGGTTTAATGTATTTATTTATTTTTATAAATTTATAAAATTATCCACGTTTTACAAAATCACTATAATCCTTAGTAAACGTTTATTTTTAATCCAGAAAAAAATAATTCTCAAATTATCCTACCATGTCTCGTGGACAATACACTGAGCACAATTGAATTTATATTTCTGCGTCAAAATTCAAAATTCAACTAAAAAACAAACACATCGCACTAATATAACGCATGCGTTATAAAACACAAACTCCCTTTTCATCGTTGTCGTTACAACCTCAGCACTGTGATGTGGTCCAAACTTATAAAAATTAATTAATACACTTTAGGTAATCAGTTTTTAAGTATTTTAAATAAATACAAATAGCTAGATATGTATGCAATTTGGTATTTGAATGAAAATCAATATAGTATTTTTGATCACCATACACGAACACGATTAACAGTTGATAATTATTAAAACAAATATTTACTTAGTTGCACACCTCTGCTTTTCGTTCATTCGCTTACGTCTTTTCTCTTCCTCTATCAAACTCAAAAATAAACGGAGAACGAAAAAAATCAATAAGTTTAAAAGAGATAAATATATAGAAATTTTAACGATGTGTCATCATAGTGGAAAAATCGCATACAATTTTTTTATTTATTTTTTAAAAACAAAAATATCAATACATTAATCTTTTTATTTATGTATTTATTTTTCTAAGTAGCTTAATTATTTCTTAAATGAAAAAGATATCAAACATACAAACATCATAGAGAAAGCATTATTGTCAATTATGACAAATCAATAAAATCGAAATATAAAAAAAAAAAAAAAATGAGCAAAATACCACTTTACGGTCGTTCCACACAAATATTCAAAAATAACGATTAAAAATATAAAAAATAATCAGCCATCTTTAAAATAAAAATAAAAAACTGACGGATCACAGACAAAAATATATAATTTTCATTTACACAATCGATTCATTATTTCATCTACTTACGTTTAACTATATTAAGTTCGCACTTATATCTAAGTTTAAATCAATAAATTAGTTTTTTTTGTATTGTTTCGATTCGAATTCACTAAAAAAAAATCTTTAAAAAATAAGATGAAATACGAAAAATATACTTCGAGAATTAAACGTAAGACAAAAGACAATACACAACCACTAATGTTTGCGCAAAAAATGAATTTTTTTTTTTTTACTACTCGACGAACGGATAAAAATGACAGAAGATGAATTAATGAACTCGATTCGGGCGACATCTTTACGTGAACATATGAAGCTCCCATTTGAAATTCGTATTTTTTTTTGTTCAATGGCGCACACTTAAAAACTGACGACAGTATTTTTTGTAATTTTTGCAACAGAAGAACAATTCGTTGTTCGATAAGTTGGAAATTCATACAAACCTGTAAGTAAAATGTAAAAAGGTATTTGCATTGTGAATGCTCTGTTACTTGTTCTACCAAAGAAGTACATACATTGTTTTGTGTCTTGTTTTATATTCGGAAGAACAATCCGGTAAACATTTACTAAAGATACATGTTAAACCGAAAGTGGTCTGACTGAAAACGTCCGAGATAAATTCAACATGTACGGCTTGACTGAAAGCAAAGATTATTAACAAGAAGATCTTCTTGTTAATAATCTTTGCTTTCAGCCAAGCCGCCGTTTACATGTTGAATTTATCTCGGACATTTTCAGTCAGACCACTTTCGGTTTAACATGTATCTTTAGTAATTGTTTATCAAAAACAATACGTAAATCAAGATATGAGCTGTTATTTTTGAAAGTGGTATAAGTCCATATTTTGTGAAACGAGATAATGAAAGAATAGAGAAACAATAAATGCAAAAATATACGGGATTTTGAATTTTCTTATGTTTTGCAAAAGTATTAGAGATGCATTTGTTTTTATTTTGGCTATAAATTTCTTACCGTTAGAAAGATTACACTGTCATTTGTCTATTGTTATCATTAACTAATTTTTTTGAAACATGGACTTATACCACTTTCAAAAATAACAGCTCATATACAGAAAAAAGAGGTATGTAGTATATTCCCGTGTCTCATTTTAGTCTTTCTTTACGCATCACGTCACGTGTAGACAAAAAAACATATTTTTATATGAAGTTTGGCGGTTTTTGATTAATTTTTTAAATAAATCAAAAATAATCGTATTTTTTTTTTTAACAAACCATTTTTACAATTGATAATGATAGTCTACCGAGACCCTTTTTATGCTTTATATTTTTTTATGGTCCAAATATTTGAGAAATGATTCCTTCGAGTATATAATGTCTAAGATAAATGGAAAAAAGGGTAGACAAAATTATGAGTACATAACATAAAACAATTAAATTATTAAATGTTTTTGGTCATTTGAACATATGTACGTAAAAATTATTAAAATTTTTATTTTTTTTCGTTATGTACTCAAATTTTGCCATCTATTTTCGTTTGGCTTCAAATTATTGGTATCCACGTACCTATTCAAATATTATGTCCATATTTAACGTTAAATTTAAATGAAAAAATATATTAAATAAAAATTCAGTTCACAAATTATTGTTAACGTTATAGCAGTGTTTTCTCGTGTTTAAAGTTTTAAAAATATTAAACGCCCAGTTAATTAATTATTAAACGCCCAGTTAATAGAAAATATAAATTTGAAACAAAAAAAAAAAATTAAATTCTAAATTAAAATTAAATCTCTGGCTTATTTCATTTATTATCTGATGGTTTTCGCTACAAATAAATCAAAACACCCATTCACTGTTTAGTGTTCTATATGTTTTCTTATCAGAAGTACAATTGATAGTTTTGCTGCAATAGGAATTATTCAAATTTAGTATATTTAAAATCGAACACTCCCAAATTTTTGAATTAAATAATTAAAATCTAAACGTTCTCTGCATTTAACAAAGAAATTGTACTCATAAATTCCGAAACTTGTTATGCAATGTGCTCAAACAGTCTGCTATAGACACGAATATTAAAACATGCCTCTTTTCGCGATTTAATTCCAAAAGTATTGCAGTATATAACTAAAATAAAAATTGAAATGTTTAATTTTAACATAAAGTCGAAAAACAATTAATGGCAAGAATAAAAAAAATTCATTTATTCCATTTATTTAAAAAATTAATAAAAATACATATCACGTAACTCCATATAAATATGAGCATTTTTGCCTACACGTGACGTCAAATTGCGAAAAAAGGATAGCAACAGCATGCGCAATATTATACCTTTATTTTCTGTATATCTTGTACGTAAATGATGAAGTGTTTTCATATAAAACATCGTTTACGAATCGTTTTTCCGATGGAAAAACGATACAGTTTTGAATCCACCGTCCTATGATAATTAGACTTTTGGCGATACATTTTCTATGCATTACATAGCAAATACTCCTTATTTTGCGAGATAAAATCATTACGATGTTTGCGATATAAATTTGAATCGCAATTTTCTTTATCGTTTACGATGTACATATATACTTCGTCTACTGCGGATAAGTAGTGAAAGTAATTGTTTATTTTCTCAAATGAAATTTTTTATTAAAACAAAAGAATAATTTAATTTTGTTGAATGTTAATTTTTGTATATGTAAAGTAAAAAAATCTATACAAATGTCAATAAGTTTCGCGTCGTAAAAAGATAAACATGAAATTAATACAAGGGTTCATTTTTTATTTTTTGTATTTCTACAGGAAAATATGTGGAAACTTATTTGTGATATTAAGAATTTCGTTCAGTTAGTAACATAGCCGCGCTAATCCACACCGTTTTCATGCGATTACATATAAATTCTAGTGTAATTTGACATTTCACAAGAATTTAAAGTCACTTTTGGAAATTTTATTTGTATGGTGGAAATTTTTAAATTTAACATTTATTGTGATTTTTATGATTTATAAAGTATTAGGGAGAGAAAAGAATACTCGCAATGCCATTTTGAATTGGTATAATTGTTTTTTTTCGCTTTTCAAGGTAGCCGCATGCCAAAAGACTTCAGGTTGAGATGGAAGAGATGGAAAGATTTTATCTTTTTAGTGTAGACTGCGTGTCGAAAAACCTGAAGTCTATTGGCATGCGGCAGCCTTGACAGTTAGAATCCCTTCTAACCCTAGTACTTTCGTTGAGTTAAGTTGGATTAAGAAACTTAACGAAGATCCTAAACTTGACATGTACCATGAGTACGTTTATGCTCAGAGTCGAGTCATCTTTTAGTTAACTTTGGATCATCTTGTAGTTATCTCTTTTAGCGTTTATACTGCAGAGTCAAATCGTAGTCGAGTCGAAACTAGGTTGAAACCGAGTCAGAAACGTCAAAAAAAATCATAATTTTTATTTTCAATAAAAATTAGGATTATTAAAATTATGATTAAAGCAATTTATTTTCAAAGTTTGCAGTATACAAAATTACAGAAACACAAAAATCGGAGATGCGCACACGAATTAAGAAATCAAAATGGTTTCTTTTTATTATTATTTTTTGTTGTTTTTATTTTTCGACTCGACTCCGTTTATAGTGGATGATTTTAGAGTTAAATCGACTCGACCATAGAAATTTTTTAGGTCGAGTCGAGTTAACTACAAGATGACTCGACTCCGTTTATAGTAAAAGATAACCTAGGTTCAAACCAGGTTGAACCCTGAGCATAAACGTACTCCATGTTTCCATGTACCGAGTTTAAACAGGTTTAGGTTTCGTTGAGTTCAAAATATGGCGGCGCTAACCCTTACCGTTTCCATGAACAGGGTTAGGATTTAGAGTTGAAGAAAAATATTTCGATAGAATAAAAAAATAAAATTGCGTATTGAACAAAAACCAAACTTTTATTTCGCTTTGATATATCGTCATAACGTTGACAACGACATTTTTGTGTATTTTTTTAATTATTTTGGGGAAATATATTTAGTAATAGGCGATGTGCCATTTATAATTTTGAAAAATGTCTGACAGATAGAATCTAACTCAAACAAACAAGATTCGTCGAGTTTATTTAGATTTAACGAAACTCTACCCTAATACGCGTTTCCATGCACATAAACCGAGTTGAACCTAGGTTAACTCGATCATGGAAACATGATACATACATTTTATGTTATATCTTTAGACATTTTTGTTGGTTTTGACATATATGTAGGAAATCTACTTTTCAAAATTGTTGTATGCATTGGTTGTTTATGTCAAATTCTTTTCGCCAAAAAACATCAAAAAAATTGATGTACATCGAAAATCATGTTCTTTTCGTCAAAAAAACATCAATGTTTTTTCGATGTACATCAATTTTACGAAATGTATATTTTTTCATAAATCCACTACAAGAACAAATTAGAAACGTCAATTTTTAGTTGTCAAAGTTGTCTGAGTTTTTAACAACTTTATTTAATACGATTAAAATAATGAAACACAACAAACAAACAAAAGGATAATAAAAATCGAGACGGAAAATACTGTTTATATCGACAACTTTATTTAATTCAATTAAAATAATTACGCACAACAAACTGTTTATATTGAAAACTTTATTTAAACGATTAAAATAATTAAACAACAATTAAAATGATTTAAAATCAAGACACAAAAAACTCGTATATTCACAAGTTTGACAAATAAAAATTGAAGTTTCTATTTTTGTTGTTGTTAGTAACGTCAAAAAAAACATCAATTTGTTTCGTGTAATTTTCGCACCACAAAATTTATATTGATTTGAAAAAACGAAAAGAATTCGATATTAGTTTAATAATATTTTGTTTTTTTTTGTGTTTCGATTTTTTTTATAAATATTTATATTTTAATTTAATTTATAATTGGACGTTCGACGCCTTTTAATTGTGATTTTGTGTAATTTTTGTGAGTGTTTTTTTAATAAACCATATTAATATTTTATTTTATTAATGCGTCATTTTCTTTTATAGCCTGATGAGATTGATTGAATAAATTTTTCATGGTCTTCATCGAATCGAAACTGAATTGAAAACTCTTAATAATTTCACTTCTTCGTAATAATCATAATAATAATAAATAATTAATATTTATATTATAATTTAAAAATTAGATTTAAAAGATAAAAGCTAGAAACCAATGGAAGTAAACTTAAACTGTGGCTTTAAAATTGCGATACGTTCATATAAATATGTAATTTTATTAATAAATTTCCGTATTGAATTTTTAATTTTGTTTCAATTTAAACGTTTAATTTACCCGCCAAATTTTGTTACCGTTGACATATGCATACATACACAAAAAATGTTCCAGCCTATTTTATTTTTTACATTTACACACACGCCCCTTAATACATTTTTATAATATTGACTTTAGTCCAAGAGTTAAGACTTTTCGCGACAAGTTTCATACGATTTTTTAGAATAAGTCCTAACTCAAACCTAGAAAAAGTCTTAATTAAGGTAAGACTTAAGTACTTTTCATACCAGGCGCCTCGCCTCGAAATATTTAGTTACCACAAATGCGAAGCTGAGACCCTTTCATACCGGTGGCGTTGGCTTTGAACATTCGGTTGCTATCAAATATTTTATTTAGGTCTATTTTACAGTTTTACACGTGAATTATAGCAAGAACTGAGATATTCTAAATTTGTAACGTACATATGAGCTAGATTTTTTGGTAAGTATGAAATATTTGTGCAAAAAATGTAATTTGTAGGTTATGTTGAGAAAGCACTTCGCTTTGTACTACGTACTTTAAAATGTCACAGTCGAGTGTGGAACGCGGCATTACCTTGGCTTTGTAGATAACTTCATTGCAATATATTTTGTATTTTTTTAAATTATCACTTAAAAATAAATTATTTTTCAACAAATTGAATTTATTACTATAAAATTAAACGGTATCAATCGAATAAAACTAATTTACATAGTTAAAAGACGAAATAAAAAAATTTTATTTACGAAGCTCAAAGCCGAGGCGCCTGGTATGAAAAGTACTTTTGACAAAAAAGTATTAAGTGAAAATACTTGGGATTATATTATATTTTTTAAATCACTTTTGATGGTTACTAGGGTAAAACCGTCGTTTTTCTTTAGTATTCGTATTCACCACCAGTCTATGCAACAGCAAATTCATTTTCATTCATTTTTCTTCATAAATAGGTTGTGTTTTTTCAAGTGCACGTCGCTTGTTAGATAATTATTTTTTTCAAATAAAAGTTAAATAAAATAAAAAAGAATATTAGTTTTGTGAAAATGGTGTTATTTATAAAATTATTTTAGTTTATATTAAATATAAGGTAAGCATGGTATAAATATTAAAAGTGTGTTATGTACCTAAAAAAAAGCGATTCAATTAAAAGACATAAAATGGCGTTTTCACGATATATTTTGTTTTTTTCCAATATGGTGGGGTTTTAATTTTATACACAAAGCACGGTACAAAGATTAATCGTTCATAATTTCCTAATAAAAATATAAATTTTAAATATTTATTTTTTAAATAGTATATATGGAATAAATGCGTCATATAATAAGATAATAGAAAATATAAAAAGTTGATTTTAAAATTTATTTTTTGATTAAGGTCAACGCGACATTTTTTTTTAACAGTAGCTACATAGAGCTACGATAATTTCACTTGCAATGGTAGCTGTAATATAATTCGATTGTAATAGTTTTAATTAAATTATGCGTCATTATTTTGTATTATGATTGGAATTGTTATTTTTATAAAATGCATGATTATGAATATAAATAAGTTATAATTTTTGTTTTTCTGGTTTAGTTTCAGATATATAGAGTTGGTGATTTCATCATCAAACCAAAATATTTAATTTAGTGTGATTAATACTAAACTAAAAATATTAATTAAAACTCAACCCCTTCAATATTACCAACACAAGCAAAGATGTCTAAAGAAATTGGAGAGGAATATCTTTCTAGTTTAACCGATTTAAATGTAAACAGCAAACCGTTGATCAATATGCTAACAATATTGGCAGAGGAGAATATACAACATGCCGCGGTTATTGTTCAGGCAATCGAACAGCATCTAGCTAAGGTTAAATTTATGTTGTTGTTTTATTTGATCAATAAAATATTGTGTCATGTGATTAGTTTATCAATATTTATGTGTTATATTAAGAAGATTACAAAGATTCCGGTTATAAACTATGATTACGGTTAAGAAATATTTTTTATTTCACAAGATTACAACATATATTTCGTTGGGGGATTTTCCCAAAAAAAATAAAAATCTACATCTTTTTCATGAACGCACATAAATATGTAAAACACAGTTGGTTTATCACATGAAATGTAAAATATTTATTTTTTTTTTCATACAAGAAAAGTTAACATACCATTTAGTTAGTTAAACAAAACAATATATAAAGTTCAGTAAAATGGCGATTAAATTAAGAAGTTGATTTTCTAATCGTTTTAAAATATGTACTTGTTATAATAACTAGCGGCAAAGCGGGTTTATTCAGATTCTGTATGACTTATTTTGCCTCAGTGGCAACCATATTTTCATAAAATTAACAATCAATCTTATCAACACACTTAAAATAACGGGGTTGCGATCGACACAAATAAGTAAACCAATTATTTAAGGTAACGTTAAACACCATATCAAATAAATTACATGGCATACATTGTAAATGTATCTGACAAAAAAATTAAGTTTGGCGGAAATATTGCAATTTCAGCTACGTACACACAGTCAAATAAAAAGTAGCATTATAAAAAGCTATTTCGAGCAATTTGATGAAGCATTAGAACAAAATCTAGTTACAAGTAGCCTTTTGCTCCGGTATATATGTCGGACTTCTTGAAGGAAATCCTTCATTTTTATTGAAGTTGAAGCAACTTCTTAATTTTCTGCCATCAAATATAAATGAAATAGTCAATTTAAATTTTGTTGATTATTGTTATTAATCGGTGGTGTACGCTTATGTAATTAATTATAAAAATAGTAAATCTTAATGTTATGAAGGATAAATGGGTCTATCCAGCAAGGTGAGGCCTATTTTTGAGATAGTCTAAAATGAAGGATAGCCTAACTTGTAGACTCTACATGTGCTAGATATACAACCTACATTTTAGTTGGGGTTTGTGTTACATAAAATTCTCATAATTTTTGGTTTCCATATTATTAAATATTTATTTTTCGCAAAGTAAATTAATACTCAAATATTATAATCTACTCAAAAGTAAGTAACAATTTTTGGTCTTACTAAAACAGTGAGGCTATTCTATCTACGTGACATATTTTGCAACCAGCACATTCAAACCACCAATGTTTAGATAATTTTCTTTAAAATTTCTTTCTTTTTGCTTGAAAAATGATCAAATCCCTTCTAAAATTTAGAGTTGATTTCAATCAAAATTTTTGTATCTTGTGTAGTTGCAATTTATGTAAATATACAAAATTATTTAAAACGAGTGATAAAACTTTAATTAAATACTAGTTTAATGTATTGTGTTGACATGTTGTACCTATCACTTTTTCGCTTCTATAAAATAACTTTAATTACATGGAGTACTATAATACCATTATTCTGTCGAAAACGCTTTCGAAACTAAATTAGGGTTAAATGTCATTTACAGAGTTAAAATCGAGGAAGTTTCGGCCTCTTACTAGTGATAAACTGTTTAGTTCAAAATACTACCCACCCTTGATTTCTAATGAAGGCTGAACGATAGTTACGTTTCGTCACGCACACATTAAATTTTTACTTTCGATTTTTTTTTTTGTAAAATAATATATTTTGGTAATTCATAAAGATGCATTACAGTGGTAGATCCAAATATACTAACTTACCAAAAATTGAAATAAAAATTTCTCTTAGATATAGATTGATTTGGTTTGTTTATTTAGAAAAATGATATAGTGAACCTGTTGACAAAATCAATTTTGGAATTTTCATAATCGTTATCACGTTGCTTTTGAATTAAATTGTTACTAAAGACGACACAAGATTTCGTGATTCATTATAAGAAAAAATATTTTGAATCGTTTAAGATATTAAACAGAATTATCGCTACTCAAAATACAGTCATATTCTAAGCATAATATCATTGATTAGTTCCAAGAACGCGACGACAGGCAAAACAATTCTGTAGGGCGCAAGTGATTTAGAATCAAGTTTTTAAGGCGGTGGCATGAAAATTGTGTGCGACGTCCAAGGATGTATTGGGAAAATAAAAGAAGTTTGTGTGAAATTTACAATATGGCCTATTTATTTCGCGAAACTGCTACGGCGAATAGTTCTTGTATTTCTCTTATCCGTTCGATCCACACGCTCCAAGTGAATATGATGGTTTCAACACTACAATCCATTTGTTAATAGTAAATAGTCTTTCAATATATAAATGTATGTATAAACAACAAATCAGGGTAATTGAAAATTTTGATAAATGTTCGAAACAGATAAGTTTGCCTTATCTAAATTTAATTTTAAAATTATTGTTTTTTAAAGCCAAAATATTTTAAAAACATTTACGTTTAGACCAAATATTTTTCATTATGTAGTAAATACTTCACCTTCAAATTGGAATTTACCTTCAAATTCAGCGCATTCTTCTTATCATGAAATTAACAGAAATATTTTTTTTTTTTTTTTTTATAATAAATTTGTCAGCATTTCTCAAACGTAGTTTAGAGTATTTTATGACGGCCAACACGTCTGTGTCTTTGATTATGAATAACACATGTTTTACTTGTAGGAGGAAAGGAATAATATACATATTAAAAAACGTCATACTTACATCATTCAATGCCAAATGATAAATTACGTAAAATATTGGTTTGTTTTAATATGCATCCAAATTATGCGCTAAAATGTTTGAAATAAATCTTACCATTCATCAGCCTTCATGTTAGTTAAATGTCAATTTATTAAAAAAAAAAACTCTATTCCATTGTATATATAAGAATAGCTTTATACACAAGTCGAAACTGAAAAACTTATAATTATCGATGGTCTATTTTATTAAGCATGCAATAATAATCGTCGTAATATTATGATCAGCTCGCACGATTATTGTTTTAAGTCACGTGTTTTAATTTCTACACTTTATCACAGACAGAAGGTTTAGTAACCTAGGTCCTAGGTAGGTTTAGTAACCTAGGTCCTAGTAGGCTTTGCTTTTTACAAGTTTTCCCGTCTACACATTATCTTATTTTTTCAGCACCCTGTAGCCTTATTCTATAAAAAATAAGATAATGTTTACACGTGATAAACAATGAACGAAAAGAGAATCGAAAAACAATTTAATGTAATTTTAGTAAAAAATCACCAAGTTTACCCGTTTTCACGTTTACATATTATCTTATTTTTTACAGAATAAGGGTGCTGGGTGCTGATTCTCTAAAAAATAAGATAATGTGTAAACGGGTTAACTTGTGAAAAGCAAAGCTTACTTTTATAAGTTTGGAATTTCTCGATTTGACTTAGTACTAAAATAATATTGAAAAATTTCAAACTCATAAAAGAAAAATTTCAAACTCATAAAAGTAAGCTTTGCTTTTCACAAGTTAACCCGTTTACACCTTATCTTATTTTTTAGAGAATCAGCACCAGTACCCTGATTCTATAAAAAATAAGATAATGTGTAAACGGGTAAACTAGTGAAAAGCAAAGCTTACTTTTATGAGTTTGGAATTTTTCGATATTATTTTAGTAATAAGCCAAACCGAGAAATTGCTAACACATAAAAGTAAGCTTTGCTTTTCACAAGTTTACCCATTTACACATTATCTTATTTTTTATAGAATCTGCACTCAGGGTGCTTATTCTCTAAAAAATTAGGTAATGTGTAGACGTGTAAACTTGTAAAAAGCAAAGCCTACTTTTATGAGTTTGAAATTTTTCAATATTATTTTAGTACTTATGCCCGGTTTCACAAAAACATATCCAACTCTTAGTTAAAAAATATTTCCTCCCTTTCATCTTTTATAAAATTACGTTTTGTTTCATAATACAAATTCTATGCAAGTTGATTATATTTGATTTTTACATAAAAATATTTAGCCTTCAGCTAAATATTTAGCTCGACGAAATTGGGCAGTTAAATATTTAGCTCTCCAGTTAAAATGTTCATGTAAAAAAGGAAATAAAATTAGCATGCGTTGTATTTGTGTTATGAAATAAATTGCAATTTAATAAAAGAAGAAAGGGAGGAAATATTATTTAACTAGAGATTACTTCTTTTTTTGTGAAATCGGGCATAAGTCAAATCGAGAAATTACTCTCTAATTTTAATCGGTTTTTCCATGACAACTGCACTAGGACTCGATAAAATTTAAATTCCTTTTATTCTATGTAAACCGAAAAAAATGGACGGGTAAATCGCGGATGTGTAGAATGTAATTAATTATTATATTGCTGTAACTAGCAATAAATAATTACAATTATAGCTTATTTTTTTCGTTACACTTGATAAACCCATGAATTTTTCGAGTGTAAAATATTCTTGGGTTTATCAAGTGTAACTAAAAAATAGGCTATAATTATTTCTGTAGTCTACACATTAGCGCTTTAAGCATTTTTGTTCTTTTTGCATGGAATAAAAGGAATTTAAAATTTATCGAGTTATAGTCCAGTTCTCATGGATAATACGACTTATAAAAGCCAAAATGCTACACCGAAAAAAACTTCGTGTTATGATTGGCTATGTGGGGAATGGTCACGTATTATCTGTTTTGTTTTTTCCATTTTGTGTGTATTTATTGTGCAGTAAAATAATATACTAATGTAAAAATTATAAAAAAATTACTGTAACATTTTCCCTCGACAACTTTTTTATCTGAAAAATTAACCAAAACATTTTATTTACTCAGTTTCATGTAGCACCTTTCAATATTCTTTTGGCTTGCACACAACAAATATTTTCTCTCTTCTTTTATGAAATTGTATTTTATTTCATAATACAAGTTCAATGCAAGTTGAATATATTTTTAGGCAATCAAATATTTAACTCTCCAGTTAAAAATGCTCACGTAAAAATGGAATTACATTGAATTTATTTTATGAAACCCGTATTTCCATAAAAGAAGAACGAGAAGAAATATTAACTTGCAAATTACCTCTTTTTTTGTGAAACCGAGCATAAAAATTCTTTTTCATGGGCCACAGACATTTAAATACTTATAGCTCAAGGTTGGCTGGGTGATCTTAAGCTATTTTCGATTTTTGACTGTTTTGGTCGTTTGTTTTGTCTTACATAGTATTTTCAATATGTTGCTTTACACTACAATATTTGGAATCTAATGGTTCTTATTTTCTTAATTAAGCAAGTCATTCGTATATATTTTAAAATGAATATTCGTGACTAATTAATAATTAATCAAACACAGGATCGCCATGTTACTGAACGAAATATATAAACAAAAAATTATAAATTAAAAAGGAAAGAAAAATTTTTGGATAATTTTATTTTTTTTCTTAAATAAAATTATAAAGAAATAATTTAAAAATGTTTAAGGAAAAAAAATCATTTAACAAATAATCGACACCGTTGAAAATAAAAGAAATTTTAGTTTTTTTTTTTTGTTTTTTTTTTTTTTTTTTTTTTAAATAAATAAGATTAACAATTTTTTTTATTTTTTATTGTACTTAAAAAAAATACATTTTAAATATTTTTTAACAATAATTTAAAAGAAAAAACAATTTTTATAAATTTTCTTTAAAAAAACTAAATAAGAAAAGTAATTTTTAGAAAAAAAGATAATAAAATTAAAAAAGTTAATAAAACATTTTTAATGAAAACATCTTTTAATTAAAAAAAAAAAAAATGCAAAGTATATAAATTCGTGCTGCTTCAAGATTATTTATCAAGGCTTTACAGTCAAATGGTGCGCATTTTACAAAATTCCATCTTAATCTTGTTAATGTTTCACGATTCTGGTTCATGTTCGAATGCTGTAAAGGCTCGATAAATTCTAATTCAGTTTTATCATTATTTTTTTTTTTTTATTTATTTAATTTACATTTATTTGATGAGTGTCGAAGTCGTTTAAGTTTTGTTTTTATTTATTATTTATTTTATTATTCGTACTTTATCATATCTTTGTGGTTTTTGCAAAATTTTCTTTAAAAAAGATAAATTTACTCCTCGATATAAATATTTTTATGTTTATGCGGTGGGTACAATTTAATACCGCCTCAATACTGTGTGAAATTGTGCTAAGTAGTTGTGAATTCACTAAATCATGAAAGAGATTGCAGATAATTATGGATACCAGCAGCGTATAAGCCGGAATGATTGATGTCAGCCACACATTGAAGTGAAGGGGAATTACTACTGTAAAGAAGTTTTTCGTTGGAGTGATCATCTAATTGTTGAGTATTACATTTAAGAGACATACACCCCATTTTACTGAATTCAAACATAAAGATTTTGTATTCGCTTTTATCCGTTTTTTTTTTTAAATTATTTATTTAGAGTTGACTATGAACTATTGCTGTATATTAAAATTAAAACAAGAAGCGGATTTTTTTAAAGTATCCGAAATATAGTTTATTGCTAATGGGGCGAAAATTGTCAAAGCCAAAATTTTTCGCTAGTTTTTGATAGGGCTCCATGAAATAAGGTCGCAGGAATTAAACTTGCAAAACAAATGGAATTAAACTCGCAAAATTTGTTTGAAGTTTTCGATTTTAATTTGCCAGAACAAGTAGAATTAAAGTCTTAAAATATTAAGAAAAGTAGAATTTAATTCGTAAAAAGAAGTTTCTGAGTTTAAGTCCATTTTTTTGCGTAATAAACTCTGAAAGATATAATATTCTGTGTATGATATATCTTCACGTTCGTGTGAAATTCTGGAAAAGGGAAATTTAATATTAAAAGAATAAATCGCGGAACCTCTGAATCGGAATTTCTGAGTTTCATTCAATTAGTCGTACTTCCATTTTTTACGATATTAATTCATACGACCGATATTTATTTCCTTGCGACGTATGGGCCTTTGTTTTATTCTCATCGGGCGTTGCAATGTAAAATATTTCCTTATTCCTCTTAGAAAACAAATAAAGCAAACAAGGAAAAATGTGTGTGAATTTTTATTCACCTTTTCAACTACTTAGTCTCATTATATTTCTAATTTTCAGTTGTAAAGAATATGGCTTATGTTGTAATTTATAAGGAAATATCTAACTAAAATTAAAATTTTTTAACTTACATATTTTAAAAATTGTACCATTATAAATCATTTTTATTACGGGTATCGTCCCTTTGCGGCACTTATTAAAATTGCAGTACCCGGCTTGTTAAAATTCAACGCTAATGAAGACTCGGAAAGTGAAAAGGGATCCTTGAAATTTAAAGAAGTTTCCATTTCGTATTTTACGCATTTGCAAAACGTCATTTCAATTTTGAATCTGCGTTGTTTCCGTGCTAAAAGCATTACATAATTTTTTTTAAATTTTAATTTTCTTCAATTTAACCTAAAATTAGGCAAAATATCCAATAAAGCGTTTGTTAATCTTAAAAAAGCGGCTGCGAAGCATACTAGGATCCCATGTTTTATTAAATGGCTTACTATTATCGGATTATGTCCTTTAGCATTTTAAAATGGCATATCAAACTTGATATTACTGGTTGGCATATTCTCGATCAGGTCACAAGAAAGGAATTTGCATATGAAAAATATAAGGTTTGCGACTAAAATCGGTACTAACTTCCTCATAATGTTTTTAGTATCCAGTCTCAAAAGAATTAAAACCCTGAACCAAATTAATTTCAAATTCAAAAACTCGTGCGGGTGCGGATGTTTTGGTGAAGTGAACAAAAAACAAGTGATTAATTTTACTTGAATTTTTCAAGATTTTGCTCGATTAATAATTAATGTCTCTTTCAAGTATTTACTTTTTAAATAAGAAAACATTTGAAAGTAATGGTTGTCTTACGTGTAAACAAATTCGTTTTAAGTCTTCTACTAAAAAGACATTTTTTCAAAAATTAGCAAGTATAAGCATCTACTGTTTTCTATTCATTTCTCCGATTAACCTAAGTATGTATTATTACATTGCTGAAATTATTATCAAAATAACCCATCTTATTATATTCAAAGAATATAAGATGACCAACTGCACACAAGGCAAAATCGCTTAAGTCGCCTTAAGACAACAATTATTTTCACTATTTTTCTATCTCCTTTAACTTCACTAAATTGTATTTAAGTGGAAATGCCTTATGGATAAAGCTGTGGTCACCGTAGTAGCTTTAGCCGGCGTAAGTGAAAAATTGAATTAAATATTCATATTTGTCTACCTCTCTAGAAAAATTATCAAATTTGACTTAAGCTGGTTTACCTTGTGGCCGAGTAGAGACTGATTTGTTTTGTTTCCCCAAGAAAGTTCCATGAAAACTGTCGATTAAAATTTTTTTTGGTATATTTTCAACAGAAAAACTTGACGGAGATAAAATTTTCTTGTCTCTTCTCTCTAACCATAAAAGTCAAAACGCTACACCGAAAAAAAACTTCATGATATGATTATGATTGGTTATGGAACGGTTACGTATTATCTGTCTTATTTCTTACATTTTATGTGTGTATAGTACATGTATGTAGTACAGTAAACCCATATCGATGGCAAAGGTGCATAACCATGTATCTACATTTTTGATAGTTTTACAGTAGGCGGAAAAAATCGGAACAACTTGCCATATAGCTACACTACAAGGAACTAACCAAATTGAATAATTGTTCATATTTGAACGTTCTCCGTGCACAAATTTAATTGAAAAGGTAAGCAAATACTAGTTTTCTTACCGATAAACCAATAAAACGATTTTGGGAAATTTTGTAGATACACATGCACTTTTGCCATCGATATGTAAACATTATAAAGATGTCTCAGTACAAAACCAACAAAAATGTTTATACAAGCCGTACTATTGCGATACAAACACAAAATAAAACTTTCTATGTATTTCTGCATGTAAGGTATGTAAAGATTGTACTGGGTCACGACACTACCCCATGACATGACGCAATAGTAGGCTTATATAAACATTTTTGTTGGTTTTGGTTTGTATCAAAAATAGTATAAAATCTCACTAACACTTATAGAAATAGTAGGATTTGGATTTAATAGTAAGAGTGTGTCATAGATACAATACGGCTTGTATAAACGTTTTTGTTGGTTTTGCTCAGTAGCATAAAAATGAGCGGGTTTCATATGTTTTTTATTTAATTTTTCTGTATTGAGACGTCTTTACAATATTTACAGTACAACAACGCTACAGCAACAAATTTTTATTTTTTTTTATGGAAATTGCATCCGTCAACGGAAAATAAATGTTTATAAATTAATCGGTGCCCTCTGGACTTTTGTAAAAAATTTATAGTAACTTTATTTGAAAAATTACCAAAACATTTTTTCTCCTCAGTTTCATGTAGTACCTTTCAATGTTCAATTTTTATTTTTATTTTTTTTAATTGATTATAAATATTTGTTGGAGAAATTTTAAAGTAATTTTTTTGTGTTGTTTGTTTTTACAAAATAATACCGATTACAAATAGAGTTTCAATGATCGAATTACTATTCTGAGATTCATTAATTGTTTAAACAGTTATTATATTTTTATAATCTGTATGTATTATATTACGTATCTTAGTGCGCTGTGCACATTTCTAAAATGTTCAGTAATTGTAATCTCTACTTTTATATAAGCTACAAGAAACTACAAGTGATAACTTTTAGATTCAACTATGATTATTAACTGTTATATAATGAAAGAGAAGTATATTAAAAAATTAAGTAAACGTGACTATTTTTATTAATTATTTATATAGCGTAATTTTTAGTATTCATTTCTAGAGTGGCGAATGGCACAATTCGAGTCCGGATGTGCATCATCACCGCAGAGGAGAGATCAATTCACAGTGTGTACGTGCATTTATATAAACCTATTATAATATTGGAGTTCCAGTTGATGCGTCTCGCTTGTGCAAATCATTCAGCATGGTGTGTGTTTGATGTACTCCCGGATCTCAAATGTGCTGTTGCTACTGGCTGATGATAACTTGTGTGTGATTTTATTTCGTGTTACCTCCTTTATAATAATGGCAATAAAAACAAAACTTTTTTACACTCATCAAATATACATTTATTTTATTCATTAAACACTAGAAATATACATATATTATGGTTCGATTACAAAATTGGAGTTTTATTTAGGTTTGTGCGCCACTTTACATGGACTACAAAGCAGTTTATTCTTTCCCCAAAATAATTCGTGCAGTGTTTTTTTTTTATTTGTAAATTTTCCTTTTAATTATTGAGTTTTTTATTAGAATTTGTAATAAATTTATAGAAATTATAAAAGTTATACCTGGAGTTTTTCTTTAATATAATTTATTTTTAATTTATATTTAAACCAACAATATAAAATAAATAAAAATATGAATTTCGTTACGACAACCGTCCTATTTTGTTTTTTTTTTCTAATTTCATTCAAACTATTTAGGTTAATTCTGATGTTAAATTACCTGTTCTATATTTGGTTGATTCGATTGTTAAAAATGTTGGAGGCGAATACAAACAACTATTTAGTCAATGTATTGTCAATATGTTTTGCGGTGTTTTTGAAAAGGTAACCCAAATTTAATTTACATACTGGAAAAAGTACTGTACTAAATTAGAGAATAATATTTCTTACAGGTGAACGAGAAAATACGTGAAAAACTATTTGCTTTGCGGCAAACGTGGGCTGATGTATTTCCAAATTCCAAGTTATGTGCGTTAGATATTAAAGTTCAAGGTCTTGATCCCGGCTGGCCAATTATAGCTAAAGTTCCTACTAAATCACCCTCGATACATGTTAATCCAAATTTTTTGAAAAAGGTATAAACTTTTATAAAGCAGTATTTTTTTGTATTTTTATTAATAATTTTGTATTTCAGGACACTGCTCCCCCGGTTATGGAGGAAGACGTTCAAGCACAGTTAAGGGAAAAACAGAGAAAACTATTAGAGCTGCAGAAGCGAAAATTAGAACTAGAGCTAGTGGCTACTAAAAAAAAGATCGAAGAACAGGAACGAGAAATCACAAATATTGTTGGGCAAAATTCTGTGGCGGTTATACCGTCAGATGTGCGAGTTAATCATAACGCTTCGTTAGCATCAACAACTTTGGGCCCATCTCGGACATTTATCAACACAGCGTTGCCACAATTAAATCAACCAATAGTAAGTTTACATGGATAAACTTGTGTTTTACTAGACACTAACAGTTTCGTTATAATTTTATTTTTTTAGACGGCTCCGTTAACTGTTACCACGGGAATTGGCCCAAAAATCCGAGTGGCGCCAGTTAATTCGGCAATGTTAACCGTATTTCGCAATCGGGACCCACGTTTAGCTCGCCAACAACATTTACAACAACAGCAGCAACAATTACCGTTACATCCAACAGCGGGTGGCATGAATAATAGTAGTAATTTTAATAATAATAACAGTAAGATGAATAATTCATTTTTAAATAGTGTTAGTAATAGTATTAATGATACAGATAATGTAAATCTTGGTAATAACTTAAATAAAAGTAGTTTACCTAAAATACCAAAATATTCAAAATCACAAACAAACAATGGAACTAATAGTAGTAATAGACCAAATAGTATGCATCAGCGTTCAAATATGCTGAAAAAGAGTAATAGTGGAAATAATAAATCCCCATCAAAATTATTATCATCTTCGTCGTCTTCAAAATCTAATAATAATAAAGGTCGTAGTCATTCGTCTGGTTCGTTAAAATCATCAAGTAGTAGTGGTAATAGTAATAAATTAAAAGATCGCAGTGATCGTGATTTAAAATCAGGCGGAGGTCGCGATGATAAGAAAAAAATTCGAAAGCGTAGTCCAACGCCGCCACCAACACGTTCATCATCGCACCATAATGATCGATCACCAAAAAGTTCCAGTGAATCGCATTCCAAGCGATCTGAATCAAAATCACCATTACATCGGTCGTCATCGTTTAGTTCAAAATTCAAGGATATTAAAATACCAAAACATCGTAACTACGCTGAGCGAAGACATCGATCGGAATCAAAGAGTCCATCTCCTACACCACCGCCACCATCGATGGGCTCGTTCTCTGGATCGCCGCCATCACCACCTAGCGTTAAACAAGACGTAGATTTGAGGCTTATGTCACCAAACGAGAAGAAGATTAAATTTGATAAGCTGGAGACTTTGAAGGAGGAAGGGTCATCAAGATCATCTCCAATTAAAATAACGATAAGAACAGATATTCTACCAGATCCTGCATCACAAAGTAAGGACGATAATATTGTTAAAATATGTATTCGAATTAGTGCACATTTTTGTAGTGTTAGAAAATGTTTTATTGCAATTCATAATTGTTAAAAAGAAAATTTGGCATTCTTCTCGAATTTTGAATTTATGTGCCAAGTGGAAGTGGGAAAGTTTTCTTTAGCGTTAATTATTGTCACAGAATGTGCTCTTTTTCTTAATGTATTTTTAGCCGATTGTATGATTTATTTTTAACAAATTTTTTGTTGTTTAGTGTTAGAACCTTTGGAAATAAAACAGGATGTCGATTTGAGACAATTACATCCAGCTTCTCCATTAGGACAATCGATGAATGTTGAGTTGAGTCCAGATTCGAAAAAGCGTCAATCAAATGTGGAAAATGCTGAGGAACCGTTATCAAAACGTTCAAAAACTGAAAAAATTGACGAGTAAGTGTTTTGTTTTTTAGTGATTTATGTTTGATTAATTTTAATCCTATGATTTAAAATTCCTTCAGGCTATTTGGTAGTGAGGATGTAGATCTGAGAAGGCTAGGAGGCAATATTGCTGGAGCAGAAATACAACGTCCAATAACTCCACCACCGCCGGTTATTTCAAGCGATTCATCTGAATCATCTAGTTGGGCTAAATTAAAGGTAATTCGTTTATAAACAGGCTTGCGTTAGATCATTTTTTAATTATTTGATTTGTTAAATCTTCTAGGGTGATGGTACCAAAAAACCAGTTACGCCTTCACCAAAATCTAATTTAGATGTAGTGCGGGCAAAATTTGCCGAAGCGACGAAGAAAGGCCGATCGCATCTCTCTAAATCACCAGAACCAAAAATACGTAAGCCCAAGTTGGTCGATATTGATTTGCGCATGAAGCAAAACGATGTTCTACTATCGGACGAGACATCACAAGAATGCAATGATGCCAACATAAAAATTATGGTAGCCCAGGCCGAAGAACAATTGAGCAACAAAAATATCGATGTCGAAGAGTATGGAAGCATGATCAAGCAAATTTTCGAAATTAACGAGAATAAAAAAATTCGGGAGGCTGAAAGACGTGAAAATATGCGTCGCAATCGTGGCATGAATGGGCCATGGCAACAAAACGATTTAACACCGATTAGTGAAGACGAAATCGGATTTAGCAGTCAAAGTAGTGATGACGATATTAAAGTAGTGAAAACCACGGAAAATCGTCGAGAGCGTTTACGGTTTCGAAAGAAGATTGGCGCCTCGAAATTATCAGCAATTAAGAATTCTAATTTACTTTTAACTAATAACGTTGATATGGAACAGAAATCAGTCATACCCGTTGAATCGTATGCACAATCAACAGTTGCTGAATTACGTAATATTTCAGCTGAACGAACGAATAAAGATCCTCGCAGGTCTAAAATAGAAAATAGTAATTCATCAAAATGGGTTTCCCCTTGGGAAAGTGCAGCACCCACAAACACCGGAACTTGGAATGTCCATCATGCAGCGATATTACCAAATCAACAAGGCACGGTGTCCGGTATAACCCCCTTTGTGAATAGTACGATAACAAATCAAGCAATACCGGGTATGTGGCAAAATGTTCCTTTTCAGCAACCAGCCATATTACCAACTGTGCCCGCTGCCACCACAGTTCCTGTTGCTGATTTAATAAATCCAAATATTAAAAAAGATGATGTAGTTAGAACAATAAATATTGATCAAATACCTCGTGAAATTCGATTTTATGACGATATTGCTATCGCTTTTATGAATTGGGATGAACCAAAAGAAATTGGGTTTCAATCGGGAAAAAGGCGTGTTATTGTTGATGACACGGACACGATTATACTCGGGTTTAATGAACCAAATAAAATATTTATAATCGACGGTAAAAGCTACGAGATTCGATTGGGATCGCCGACGCGTGAATTATATATTGATAATAATTGGTACGAATGTTTCTTTGGTGATCCACCAATTGGTATACCGCTCGATAATAAAGTGCGTATATTTAAAGTTGATGGACCACCTCCTCCTGTTAAAATTGGTAATTTACGACAAGATTTGGTTGTTGGTAAAATAAATTTGATAATCGATGCTCGTAACATGGTGCCAATATTTTTAGATTCTAAATTACAGTATTTTGAAATTGATGGACAATTAAATACATTGCAATTTGCTGATTATTTATTAACTGTTTTAATCAATGGTGAACCATTTAGTGTTGAATTCGGTGGCCTACCGAAAAGTTTATTTGTGCGTGGTAAAAAACATTTTGTTCGTTTTACGGCATTGCCACAAAGTATCGTACCGGGAAAAGTGTTTATTCGTAATATGATACGAACAAGTTTGCATCGCGATGTTGCATCACCACCGGCACCGGCGATTGTTTCGCTTAACGATGTGCCGCAGGCTGATAGCGCATTATCTCAAAATCCTGTTGAGTCCAGCGTTGGTATATTAAACACAACAACTGTGGCGACTACTAGTATTCCATCATCGATTTTATCATCAACTACCTTTTCCTCCCTGCCTGGATTAGATTTCTTGGCAAATCTTTTGCCAAAGACTGCGTCTGCATCATCATTGAATTCATCAGTGAATTATGATTGTTACAAAGTTGATACCGGTACCGGTGAGCCTATCAGTTCTATTCAGCACACTCAAACATCAACTCCAATTGCGGCCGTCGCAAATCCCCTTGGTAATGTTAACATTGATGATTTGTATCAAAAACTGTTATCTTCGGGCATATTAACCAAACCGGCTAACACTGATAAACCAAAGGAGGATAAAAGATCGAAAGAAAAAGTCAGCCCGATCGATTTAACCAATCCGGATACAATAAAGACGTAAGTTGTTTAATATAAATTAAAAATGTTAATATTTAAAAAAAAATTCTAAATATTTATAGTCGACAATCAGGCATCGTATTCCAACTCTTCTCTGGTATGCAGTGTAGTTCGTGTGGTGTTCGTTTCCCGCCCGAGCAAACAATGAAATATAGCCAACATTTGGATTGGCATTTTCGGCAAAATCGTCGAGATCGTGATTCAGCACGTCGCGCACATTCACGTCGATGGTATTATGATGTGTCAGATTGGATACAATACGAGGAGATTGAAGATTTAGAGGAACGCGAAAAAAATTGGTTTGAAACTCAACAGACAGAAATGGATTTGGGCGGAGACGAATCGAATCATAAGAGTGATTCACCACCGCCAAGTTGTCCGGCTGGTGCACTCGATGTAGATAAAACATGTGACATGTGCCACGATTCTTTCGAACAGTTTTATAATGAGGAGACAGAAGAATGGCATTTACGGTCTGCTATACGAGTCGATGGGAAAACATATCATCCACTTTGTTACGAAGATTATAAGGTTAGATTATTTAAATTAAAGTACATCCGATTTTTTATTAATCTGCTTAATATATATATATATATATCCACATACACAGGCATCATTAACAATGGAAGAGAGTCAAATAAATGTGACAACAGATGCGGCCGATGATTTGTCTTCAATCAAAATGGAAAAAACCGAAGATAATGACGGAGAAATCAAAATTATAGATGACCTTGATGATGATGATGTAATTGAAGTTACACCACAAGAGCCTGTGGTCACTGAAATTCTAGACGAGGATGAGGATATGACAGAAACTGAAAAAGAAGGTGATACAAATTTGGCTGAAAACCCAACAAGTGGCAACGAAGATGAAAATAAACAAAAGCCTAACGAGTCGCTAGAAGCTGAATCTGATGTTGAAATTCAGGAACCGCATATACCAGTAACGGATCTGGATGATTTTGAAGATCCACCTGAAGGTGGTATTGTCGATGAAGATGTTGCAACATCTGTCGGGTCTCCGTTTGGAAATGTTAAAATTAAAGAAGAACCGCGAGACGAAGATGATGTCGAAGATGATGGATTCGAGGATGTGGGCACTGTAGTGGGAAATTTGGATGGAACATTAGGTGAGTAATTCAAATTGATTTTATAATAATAATAGTTTATTTATGGTACTAGTGAACAAAACGAGATATTATCCATGAGGGATAAGTTTGTCCCACGAGGCGATAGCCGAGTGGGACATTATCCCGAGTGGATAATATCTCTTAGCTCACGAGTGGCATACAACGTTTTATCCACTTTTGTTGAAATAAATTTCGTAAATTAATAAGAAATAGTTCCATTTTGTGTTTTCACATTGGAGCATTGAATTTTGAAATACATTTTATCATAAGCTGTATTTCCATGAGATTATCCCGAGTGGATAATATCTCTTAGCTCACGAGTGGCATACAACGTTTTATCCACTTTTGTTGAAATAAATTTCGTAAATTAATAAGAAATAGTTCCATTTTGTGTTTTCACATTGGAGCATTGAATTTTGAAATACATTTTATCATAAGCTGTATTTCCATGAGAAAAATTTAATTCGAATTTTTTTTTCTCATGGAAACATGTCGCGAATTATTTTTTCGAATTGAAATAAAACAACAAAGAGATAGAACAATTTGGCATCTGGTGTAAGGTGGTATAACTAAAATTAGGAATGAATTAAATAATTCAAACTTTTGGTTTGAATTATTTAATTCGTCTGTCACGAGCAATTGTTGTTTTAAAATTCTCATGGAAATACGAATATTAGGACCGTTCTTTAAATTGTCATGGTGTACTTCAATTTAACTACTTTTTGAAATGTAGTTTTTCATTCAATTTGGCTACGAATGATTTTCCAATGATTACTCAACATTTTGTTACACAAAATATAACTCACGTTGCCCCTAGCAGTGTGGGTTATACAATAACAATGGGTTATTTTACATTTTCTTTCTATGAAATCAGCATAGTTATCGAGCTATTATATATCAAAAGTGGATAAAAAAAATTAAATATGTAGGTTTATCCGAGTCGTCATCAAGAGATTTAGGTAATTGTTATTAAACACAATACAATATCATATTTTCTTTTCGACTAGGTGGTGATGAATATATTCCTGAACCAGTTGTTGATTCGTCGAATGTCCCATTAGTAGCAACGATGGATGGAACCATTGAAAAACAAGAGACCGTTATACCAACATCTAATAAAATTAAAATCAATATAACCAAAACATTAAAAGTATCGCAACCTCATGCAACACTAATTAGTACAAACATTGCAACGCAATATATCCCAACAATTAATAATAGTGGCGCTGGCGACTATACTATTTCAAATTCACATGGTGATGATGCAACATTAAATTCTTTAGAAGCGGGTAAAGAAGAGGAAATAGAATTTGAGCGTAAAGATAGTATAAAAGATGTAGCATTCAAGAAAATGGAAAAAGTGAAAAATGGTTATGAAACGTCGGGATTATGTTCAATTATGTAAAAAAAAAAAAATGAAATGAAAATAATAATAATTAATTAACTTAAAACTATATTTATATATTTCTACCTTTAAATATTAGATATTTGGACCATATTGGTCTACCCAAAAACAAATATTTTTTTTTTGTTTTACTAATTATTATTATTTTTATTTCGAAATAATTCGAATATTTTGTGATAAAAAAAGATTAATTTTTTAATTAGTGTTAAGATTTTTTTTTTCTTTGGTTTTCCTTATTGTAAATATTGCTATTAGTTTAATTAATTTAATTTAAATAAAAACAAAATTTATATCCGACTCGTTTACACACAGGAGAAGGTCCTCATATTTAAATAAAACAAACATTTGTGTTATATTATATTGTTTTTAATTGAATTTTTTTTTTATATTATTAAATATTTTACTATTAAATTCAGTTGTATTTAAAGAATATAATAATAAAAGAAAACAATATTAGAAATTTAATTTCTAGAATCTTTTAGGCGCGTTGCATTTACTGTATACTTTGACTTATGTATATTAATTTACTATTACTATAAATTTATTGTTTTTGTGTGAATTTTATTATTATTATTAAACCTTTAAACATATATATTATTATCCTGGATTATTTTTATAAATACAAACAAATTTAAAATAAAAAGAATTAAAAAATATGTATATTTACTGATTAACTATTGAACATAATAAAAATGAAAATGAATTAACTTGTTTCGTTTTCTTTTGAAATCTTAATTTTTGTTTGTTTTAGTTTTTAACATTATTTTCATTTTTGTAACTTTTCTGGTCACAGTTTTACAGCTAATGCACCCGTCAAAAAAAGTAAAAGTAATGGTGTCCTTCAAAAACCCCATCAAACTTGCAATTGTCGTTAAAAAAAACAAATTAAGAAAGATCCTTTATAGCTAAAAACGAATAGCGATGACTGATGTCCTTCAATCATAAAATAAGATTTGAAACGGCCAGTCGTCGAATCGAATTTTTCGATAATCGAATCGATACATTTCTTAATAAAACACAACTCGAAAATCGTTTCTATACTTGGTTGATGCAAGCGCTAAAAATAGGTAACGAAAAAGTTGAGATTGTTGAACAATTTTGCAGGAAATCAATTCCAAGAAAATTTCCATTGAAACCAAGGAGTTGGCCAATATTCTAAAATGCGTATCAAATATCGAATAGAGAAGTTGGCCAACGAAGAAAATTGCATACGCCTGAAGAGGGGGGAATGTTTTAATAGCAAAGCTTGGGACATGGTGGAAGACGTTTCGCTAGACCCAAAAGCTGTGTCAGGCACCATCAAAATGTTGAAATAGTTGTTCTGTAGACCCTACATAATAACAAATGCAGCTCTGGTACGGATTAAACAAATACCACCATCAGTGTTGAATGAAATGAGGATGTGGCGGCGCCGCTATTGCTCACCACGCTAAACAATTTCAAGTCAAGAGTGGATCCATAGTATTCGTCAGCAAATAAATTATATATCACCTTTTCGGTTCACCGAAGTTTATTCAATCAAGAAGTCCGTAAACACGAAACTTTCAACTGAACGTAACCGAAGAAAAAACAAATAAACTCACTCCGTTTTCATTGGTTTCACACGTAAGACACCATAAAAATTAGAAATAAAGATTGATGTAAAACAAATATAATTTTCTTTTAACAGACATTGCTCCAACCGATTATCACCCTTTTCGGTCGCTTCAAAATTCGCTTAACGGAAAATGAAAAACGTTTACAAACAAAGAGCAGATACTTCATCACGTCCAATCCTTTTTCGTGGCGAAGCCTAGAACATTCTACGCAGATGGGATTGACAAGTTCCTAAATAGATGGCAATAAGTTATAAATAATAATGGTGATTATATTATAATTAGTTTTCGAATTTGTAATTTTTATGGTGAAAAAAAGTCCAAAATCGGTAATTATTTATGAATCAACCCAATGTAAATAACACATTTTATTCACGTCGAAATACACAGCGTTTATTATATTTTTTATCGAGTTCGAACTAATATTGGTACTGGAACATGTGTAGTCAATTTGAGGTTGTATGAATAAAGTGACAGTGTGGCCTCAAAAAGAAAACTTACGTCACCGCAACCGGATTGCTAGTAGCACCACAAATACGACTTTCGAGCTAGAAAACGTGTAAAGCCATGCTATTTCAACGAAACCAACGCAACCTCAACGAACCCGGGAAACCATTAGGCACCGCACTTCACGCGGCGTGACGGTATAACCAAATCTCAAACAGCCGCCTAGTTATACTCGATTCGTAAAATAAACTACAATTCCTAACCGACACAGGCGCCGTTGTTTCAGTAATACCACCAACAAATCCGGAAAAGTACAATCCGTCCACATTTAAATTGTTGATTGATTCATACGGTTGGAAAAACCTCACACTCAACATAGGTCTTCGTAGACCATTGACATGGAAGTTCGTCTTATCAAAAGTCGGCCGGTGCATTCTTGATATTCGATGTTAAAAATAAGAAGCTCATCGACCCTTACACAAAACTCGACGTCAAAGGAGAACCAATTCAAATTCCGTCATCCGGTATAGCAACAATCAAATCAGTGAAGCTCAACGTCACTCATTGTAACTAACTTTGCTACGCAACGGTACGTCATTTAAATGCCCACAAAATTGGCAATTGAAGCTTGGACACCACAGAGGGTGTGCCGACCCTCTAAAAGCATTTGGACGAGTCCACTATTTATTGCAAAAAAAAAAAGATGGGAAATGGCGATTATGCAGTAACTACAGGGCATTAAACTCGGTACTGAAGCACGTTTATTAGCCAAATCACGGTTAAAGTACCGGTGTGTCCTCAAAAAGAAGACTTACGCCACTCCTAAAAATCGATCTCCAAGGCGGATGCGCTTGCTATGGAAGTTATGGAAAAATGGGTCAACATTACTTGTTTGGCCTCTTGTGGAAGCATAATGAAATCAGACTTCCTGAAAGTTATTCGATGGCGTTATCCCGATTACAATATCTTGAGATAAACTTAGATCTAGACCCACGGTCGATTAAGCATCAAATGCAATACTATAAAGAGAAACGTTATACAATTTATCAAACGTCGTATGTAGCTAGAAGGATGTGAACTGTTGGTATCTACAAATGTTCGCAGTATAGAAAAACCGAATAAACCAAGAAAAATTCGAATCATTTCGGACGCAGCACTAAAGTGGTTGGTGTTTCATTAAATAATTTATTATTGAATGGACCAGATCTAGGATCGACTCTTCCAACGATTTCAAAGGCATAACAACAATTAAAATTGCAAACCAGATGGATGTGATGGCCTTTGGAGTCGCATGCTTGCCGTCGTTTGTGGCGCAGTTAATAAAGCCACTAGTAAAGTCTCAGCACAGGTTAACTGAGATTGGAGGTCATTCGGCGGGTATCCGACGGGCATATTATTGGACAGAGTCAAGCAAAAGTATCGATGAAGGTGGTTGAATTCGTCAGTCGTATGGTATAGACGAAATCCATTAAATTATACAGTGATAAAATATTGGAAAAGGGTTTTTTTCGGAGTTGAATGTGGCCAATTATGAAACAAAATGCCACGGTGACAGGGATAAATAAGGTAATTCGTTGTGGCTCGCAGGACCATTATTTTTAAAGCATAGTGAATCTAAATGGCCAAACTTAAAATTCAAGTTCTTAAAAGCGAATATAGAGGTGCTGCTGGTGCACAGTGATACGATAGTTGCTAACTATCTCGAGAAGAACCTTGAAGAGGTAAGAAAAATATTCCACATTTAAGAATACTAGGTAGCAGTTTACGAAAGTTTACGGTCGTTGTGTTGCGGGAAAATTTTGCTGCAGCATAACATTGCAGTGATTACATCGTATCAAACAGCAAAATATACAACTTTTGTCACCTCAAAAATGTATTCTGGGTTTCAGCGAAACGCAAAAGAACTATCAATTTTCTCAGAACTGCGGTTCGCGTTTCGGGTTAAAAGAACCACATCGTCAACGTATGCAAGAACGAGAGGCATTTGTATTGATTCTCGCTGCTCTAATTTGAGTCCTGGAAATTGATCGACTAAGGTTAGTAATTCTTCATTAAAGATAAAATTAAATATCCGTGGAGAGATTGGGCTTCCCTGTTTTACTCCTTTGCTCTTGTTAATCTTCTCTGTGTATATGTTGAACCACTTGACGGAGGTATGTTCCCGAAAAATGGCCTCACGGTTCACTAAATGCTACGAAATGTATTCGCATAAGCACTGAGACGCGGTTTACAGATTCCTCATCGAGAATGCGACAAATGATAGATAAATGATTGTTGGTTGATCGGTTGGCCAGAAACGCGGTGTGAAAAGTCGCTAGTTGGTTCAGATGAACGTTCAGTCGGCTGATTTTATATCGAACATTGCATAGCGTAATTATTCGCTAACAGACAATATTCCTAGCATTTTTCATCTTAGTCATAGGAACCTGAATGGTTTTGAGCCATTCAAATGGTGGGTCGTTATTCGTCCAGGCCTCTCTGTCACCTGGTTGAGTGCTTGGATAATATTTTCGGAAGCATGCTTGAATAGATAGCTCAATTAGTATTCCGTCAATGACGGGCGCGGTTTCGGTACCGATTTGGTTGATAATTGCCCTAATATCTTCTTCGGATGGAGGAGCTTCTAAGGGAAAGTGGCCATTCTCTTCCATTAGTAGCTAGGGCAGCCTAATTACCATTGGTTTTTTATAGTTATTGGAATCAGGTGCGGATGGGAATATAGTGGCTATGGTTGGCTGGATTTTTTCATTTATGTTGCCTTAGAAATGCGTGGTTTTTGTGTAATCAGTCCGAAGTAAGTTTGAATTGCAGGATCGTTCAGACAAGCGTTTCTGAGCCTTATGGCGCGCTTGAGGTAGCTCAATGCTTGCTTTCATTGAGTTATGAGCGGGAATCTCTTGACTGCAAAACGTTTGATAGCTTCTAAACGATCTAGCAATTAAAACACCTTTCTCGGATAAGAGGTGTCCCAACCAACACTGACTTGATGAACAAGAGATACGGATTTTAATTTATCGATAGTTATGCCTTCATCAATTAATCGTTTAAGAACAATATGAAGTAATTTATCATGTTTTTCTTTAGTGTGTCCACAAGAAGATCGTCAATATGTGACGTGGTGTTCTCAGCAGTAATTGAGCTTATTATGAAACGAAATACTTCGGTGCACAAGAAATTCCAACTGACTTTTTCTGTCAAGCTTAATTTGGTAGAAGCCTTTGTTAACATCGATTTTTGAAAAATATTTGGCTCCTGTAAGATTGGCTAATCTCGATTTTGGGTAGGCGATTATATGGCCTACCCAAAGACTCGTTCAACTTTATAAACAAGAACCCCACCTTAATACCAAGCTGAACATAGTGTGTTGATGTCACACTAAACAGCAAACAAACCTGAGATAACATTAAAAACCTCGAAAATTCTTTAAAATATTTAAAATCTCTGTATCACTATAATTCTGTAACATATCGCTTATTCAGCACTTTACAAATTTAGAGTAATACCGAGAAATTGGAATAGACTTGAATGAACTCGAAAGCTCGAAATACTCGAATAAGTTCGAATCATCTTAGAATACTAGAATAATCGCGATATTTTCAAAAAATTTTGAATATTCTAGAAAATCTTAAATAAGCTTAGAATCATATAATCTGATCCAAAAGCAAAAAAACATATTTCTCCTAAAAATAACTGAAAGTTGATAATTTTCAATAAAAGGCTAGGCTTAATTCAATCCAAAAAAACATCACAAGTCTTGAATAATGTTGCAAACATGTCTATACGTATAAAATAATATTCTACCACAAACAAAACTCGAATGAGGTTAGAAACCTCGAAAAATCACATAAAATATCGAAAATCCCGCGGTAGGTACCTGAAATTCGTAACATTTTTATATAAATGTTACGAATTTCAGGCACCAAGTGGTGCAAATCAGCGTCAAAATTCGAGAAACTAGAATAATCTGAACGATCAAATCCTAAAGGCAAGGGAAAACGTTATTATAAGCGACTTTATTAATTGCTCGACACTCGTAAATAGCAGCATAGCATGCAACATAGCAGGTGAAATTGAAATGTGGATCGTTTACAATAACATGCTGTAAAATCAAAGTACAGTAGGCTGGGAACTTATTTGTTGAAGAATTTGTTTTTCCGAAACCAATTTGTGTATAAAATTGTTAAAAATTAAGCCGATTTATCGCATGCATGCGCCGTTGATTATTACTAAGTAGTTATTTAAGTAAAAATAAATGTTACATTTTTCTAAATTTTTCTATTGTGTACCTAATTGCAATTGTAGAGGAAAATGGCGCTCTTAATTAAGATATTGTGAATTTATTTTAAATTGTTTAAATAAATGAAATGAATTGTATTTAACAACCCTAAATGTAGATTACAAGCTTATCGTTATGTTCTTTTACCAAAACAAGTTTGTTTTTGGTTTTATATAAGGGAAATACATCATGTTTATATATAATTTGCTGTAAGTCCCATGTTGTCTAGTGGCTAGGATATCTGGCTTTCACCCAGAAGGCCCGGGTTCGATTCCCGGCATGGGAAATTATATTTTTTGGTTTCATATTCTAAACAAAAAACACATAAACAAATGCAAAATATGTAAGCAAAACTATTGTCAAACATTTCATTCCTACTTATGTATATATTAAAATTTCCCGCGGTTTAAGTTTACATTTTCATTTTTTCATTTGACATAAATTTTATGTGTCTCACAAAAGGATGTCATTATGTTAAATTGTGAGCACATTATAAATATGTAATATATAAGCCAACATTGAATTTTCTTGGAAATATAATGCCTCATTTAATAAGTCTTGTATTTAAAACATGGCCATAAAGCGTTAAACAATTCTGCAGCTGACTACTAAACTAATACATACATAGTTTTATAGTATTTAACTATTTTGTATTATATACGTATTAAGGGAGGAAACGTTTCTTGCCGTATATATTTCTAATCTATATAGCATGTGTTTGAAAGAATGTAAAGTGTCACGATAAATAAACGTCAAACAACGTATCGTTTTTATCGTAGAAAAAATTCAGTGATATTGTAGAAAGAAAATAAATTCATTAATTAATTTTAGTTACATTAATACTAGTAATTATGAAACCAAAGTAACTATAAAATATCTTTTAAAACTAATAAAAACGTAATCAATAAACCGATTCAACCTTAATTTTTTAGAAATAAACAAACCAGAGGAAAAAGGGGTAGTCGGGAACAAAAGAGCTTCCTCATTTCTTTTATGGAAGAGAACATCGATTTCGCACAAGAAAGGTTTAGTACTATGTGAAAAGTGTAAGCTTAATATGAAATGGAATAAATATTTTTTTTTTTTTTATAACTCGCATAGGTTTGAAGGTGATTCGGGTGCAATTCTACATAACGATAAATGGACGGAGCTGGCAAACCAATTAAATGAAATGGGAGACTGCCGAAAGACTTCTGAAAAATGGAAGCAATACTGGCGAGATCTAAAGTATGTATTAAATGTATATGTATGTATATGCTCATACCCTTTCTGATGAAACCTTTTCTTTTCAAGACGGTCTTGTAGATTAAAAGCGGCCGAAGAAAAAAAAAGATTAGAAGACTCGGGTGGTAATGCGTCAATTTCTCACCAGATGAAGTTCGATGATCTAGAGAAGAGGATTATAAATATAACGATTCCGGACCTTGTTTTGGAAGATGAATGTGAATCACAGGGAGTGGAAGTAAAAATACCCGTAAATTTTCAAATATCACAAGTAATAAAACCGGAACCAAATATAATTATAAAGGAGCCACCAAAAAGGTCAGAAACTCCAATAAAGAAGAGAAAAACGCTTGAGGACAAAGACAACCTGTTGGTAAAAGCCACACGAACCATGGCAGAAATGTCTAAAATAGCAACATTACCAGATGCGGAAGAAGAAATTAACACTTTCGGTAAATTTATAATTTCTGAACTACGAGGTATTATTGCGGCCGGCGATCAAATAGTTTATCGTCAGGCGAAGCGCAAAATACAAGAAGTATTAATGAACACTTGGGACGTTATAGACAGTTTGCCCCGCTCAAATACTCGTACTGTATACTTTTCCGATACAAATACAAGTCAATGGGATGATCATATTGTTGATGAAAGTTCGACATAAAATTTAATATTTGAGGTTTACAATAATGGTGAGGAACGTGATAATTTAAATAAATAAACATAAAAATACTTCTTAATATTTTTAAAAAAATCAATTTTTTTTGTTTCTATCTTTGCAATCTTTTCTGGAGCTCAATGCAATTCTTTGCTGCATTTTAATGAAACTACTTAGTTTTTTATAGTAGTATTGTTATTGCACTTATTTCTTCTTAATAAACATATTGTCAATTTAATTACTAATATGTATATTGATATAAAGTACCTCTGCAGCTAACTTCGCCCATTTCCTTCGCACATTATAACAAAAATTTATTCAGCGCGCTGAACACTCCTATCCATATACAAAAATTTTCGAAATCGGTCATTTCTACATTAGTATTGGTAAATTTTTTGATACGAGCGAGAGAATTTTATTTACAAATACAATTGAAAACCAGAAATTTATATTGGAAAAACGTGAAGATTTTTTTTTTTAATTTAAAAAAGAAATTTTTAGTGTAAATATATTAATATAGAAAGAATAATACATTTTGAAGAAGTGAAAATATAAAAAAAATAAACTTAGAATAATTTATTTGTATGCACAATAAATAAATTAATAAAATTATTGTGTGTTGTTTGAAGTGTAGTATAAAACAAGAAAAAAAAAATTTTTGTCTGGAAATTTTTTTGAAATAGAAAAAATCGCAATAGAAAATATAAAAAATGGCGTCCACTGATCCCGCAGCAAAAAATCGTATGCAAGTTTTTAAGAACAAAGGGAAAGATCAAGATGTAAGTTTTTGTTGAAATATTGTTAATGAAGTGATTTGTGATGAAACTATATAAGTGGTTTTGGCGAATTGTATAAGACAATTCGGTTTAAAATGACTAATGTATCTTATAAGTTTTTGTGACGTCAGATAGAAAAAAATGGGCCGGATGATGCCTCACTAATTTTTTAATTTTTGTTCGGCTTTTAAATATTTTTTGAATATACAATATGTACTTTTCATCGTTTGATTACAAAATGTGTATACATATTTATATGTAATATTCGATTGATATGATACATATTTTATTTGTTCATTAAAAAAATTAAAATGTCGACTCAATTTTTTTCTGTGTGTTTTAAATGGAGGTTACCTTGAACCGCTTACGAAAATATCCATCCATATCAATATCAGACAGATGGACTAATTGTTATTTTATTTTATTTTTCCATTCTGTAGGAAATGCGAAGAAGACGAAACGAAGTGACAGTTGAATTAAGAAAAAATAAACGTGAAGAAACAATATTGAAAAGACGTAATGTACCAATCACTGATTCAACAGACGAGGATGATGTTTTGTCACAAATAAATCTAAATAGTTTAGTATTTAATGCGGCCAATGATGCCGACCCTGAAAAGCAATTGGCAGCCGTGCAAGCTGCTCGTAAACTATTATCGTCTGATCGTAATCCGCCAATTGATAATTTGATTAAAAGCGGAATTCTTCCAATTCTAGTGAATTGTTTGGAAAAAGAGGGACACACAATGTTACAATTTGAAGCAGCTTGGGCACTAACAAATATTGCATCGGGCACATCGGCACAAACAAATCAAGTTGTAAATGCTGGCGCAGTACCCAAATTTTTACAATTACTACATTCAAGAGCACCAAGTGTGTGCGAACAGGCTGTATGGGCACTAGGAAATATAATTGGTGATGGCCCTGTACTAAGAGATTATGTTATAAAACTAGGAGTTGTTCAACCGTTGTTGTCGTTTATTAAGCCGGAAATACCAATTCCATTTTTACGTAATGTAACATGGGTTATCGTAAATCTATGTCGAAATAAAGAGCCTGGCCCACCAATTGAAACTATACTCGAAATATTACCAGCACTAAATGTTTTAATTCATCATGCCGATGTTAATATTCTTGTAGATACAGTATGGGCGCTAAGCTATTTAACCGATGGTGGCAATGAACAAATTCAATTAGTTATTAATAGTGGTATAGTTCCAAAATTAATTCCACTTCTATCACATATTGAATCAAAAGTACAAACTGCGGCATTACGCGCAGTCGGTAATATTGTAACTGGATCTGATGAACAAACCCAGGTTGTGCTTAACTGCGATGCTCTATCACATTTCCCGGCCCTTCTATCACATAACAAAGAGAAAATACGAAAAGAGGCCGTATGGTTTTTATCTAATATAACAGCTGGTAATCAACAACAAGTTCAGGCCGTAATCGATGCCGGCCTATTACCAAAAATTATCAGTAATTTAAAGAACGGTGAATTTCAAACACAAAAAGAGGCTGCTTGGGCTATAAGTAATTTAACAATTAGTGGAAATCGGGCGCAAGTAGAACAACTGATAAAAGATGGTGCCATACCACCACTATGCGATTTACTAACATGTAAAGATCCACAAGTTATAAATGTAAGTTTCGGTGCTAAAGTTTATTTTTCAGATATTTTAATACAATTAATTTTTTTCAGGTAATTCTTGATGGTTTAAATAATATGCTTAAAATGGCAGGACCTGATGCCGCAACTGTTGCAAATCTAATTGAGGAATGTGATGGTACATCAAAAATTGATGATTTACAAAATCATGAGAATATTGATATTTATAAAATGGCTTACGATATAATTAGACTATACTTTTCAGACGAGGTAGTGAGTTTAAATAATTTTTAATTGAAATATTTTTTAAAAACACATATTTTATTTATTGATTTGTAGACAAGTCCAAGTATGGACCAACCAACCAGTGAAAATTGGCAAGACAATTATGAACAGCAAAATTTCCAATTTTAAATATTATTTAACAAATAATATATCCTAAAATATATTAATTTTTTTCTCTTAAAACAAAAAAAAACATATATTATTAAAATATATATATAATATTAATTAATAATATAAATTAAACAAAATTAATTAAAAAAATCCATCTCAAAATCAAAACAGAATTGTGAAATGACGTTTTTTATAAATATAATTTTTTTTTTTTTATTTTTTAAAACCAGTTACATAAAACAAAATATATATATTTTAATTATATTTATTTCTATTATAATTATTATTATTAAATAATAAATAAATTAAAAAACGAAAAAAGAAACAGAAAATTAATTTAAAAATGTTTTAAAATTATTTCAAGATTTAAAAATTTAGAATTTTTTTAAATACTCTAAATTTGTTTTTATTTTTTTTTTTTTTTTTATATCTATTCATTAATTTATATAAGACAATCTTGAGATAATTTTAAAAATTAATAATAAAATTGATTGCAAAAAATTAGCACACCAAAATCACACGTCCGAAAAAGCTGTAACCAGAATATTCATTTATAATTAATTTTATTATTTAAAAAAAATATTTTTTTATTATTTGAAAATAAATACTATAATTTAAATTACATACATTATAAAATACAATAAGAAAATTGTATCGAAGAAAATTTATTTTTCTATAGATTATGAAAAAAAAAAAAAAAGTATCGAAATACACACAATTCAACAGACAGAATACAAACTCAACACAATATTATTCATCTTGGAAAAATTCAACAAAACAATCCGAAATTATAATTTATAGCGCTTAAAAATGAAAAACACAAAAAAAAATGTTATTTATAAAAATGAAAAAAAAAAAACAAGAAAAAGTAATAATAAAGTTTAATTTTATTATTTAATTAAGAATCCTATTTAACTGTTAAACTATTTTTTTCTTGTTCAACTTACATTTTTTTTTAATCCATATACACGGATAAGAGAACATAATTTATGTTTATCAAGATTTGAATTGTTTAAATTGGAAGCAAAAAATCATGCTTTATTGAAGCAAATTATTTATTGGGACGAAGGCATAAATTGAAAATTCTCAAAAAGGAAATTAATCCATGCTATCCGTCCATTTGGTGGTCAGCCGTCATAGGTTTTTATACTGATTATGATGTTCGATTGATAAAGACTAATATGCGGTCTTATCTGCAGAATATTTAGAAGAGTTTGGTATGAAACTTCATTAGTGGCAATTTCGATTGCTTCAGACGTTTCTTGCAAGTAGGAAAATCTAATTGTGACACTGATGGTTTAAGCGATCTTCTAATTCTCTAGATATAAATACCGTTAAGCGAAAAAAAAGGAAGTTCTGGAATGTGGCCGTTTCAAATGTTCGACAAAATCTTGGATTAAATGGGAAAATGAAATAAATTATTGATATTGCTTTAAAAAGCCTTTATTTTAAATTTCAGTGACGCAATAGAATTCTGAGAACTACGACAAGTTCAAGATTTACTAATAATAAATTAAAATTTGTAGGCTACGCTTTCGCAGGTTTTTGGATTCTCCCTTTTCCAGAATTTATCACATAATATGTAGTTAATTACAAATTTTGGCCATTGCAGCAGTTTTTTTTATACCTTTTCCAGGGTTAAACAGGCGTTTTTGAAAGTGTGGCAAACCTGCGAAAGGTGCTCCAATTTGATCCCACGTTATGTAGTTGATAAATAATTAACGGAGGCCCTGACATGCCCTTCTTCGTTTCGTCCATTAAAATTGTGTCTCGACTTAACCAACCGATGATTATGTAAATTCTATAAAATTAATCAAAACTACATTTATTTTAATATTTTAAACTTTATTCATATTTAAATACATTTCTTTAGTTGTTTTTAAATAAATAACAATAAGCGAAAAATATTTTAAAAAAAATGCGAAATTCTTCCGAGTAATGAAAATACTACGGTAAAGTTTTGAGCTTTGATAGGATAATAAATAAATAAAAATATACTAAATTTGATAGAATAAAATTATTAATAAAAGCTTTGTTTTTAAAGTATTTTTAACAACAAAAATATATATAATAAAAGAGACGAAAATATATGGAACATAAAATCACTAACACAAAAAATGTAAAATATGGATTGGGTTTTTAATCATCATCGTCGTCATCATCGGATGGTACAAATAAATCGTTTTCTTCAAGAAAATTCGCAATATTTTTACTAATTGTTGCGCCAATGAATAAACCTAGGCACACCGTACCAAAAATGCCCATTAATCCAAATGGTATTATTTCAGGCATAGGTTTAAGGGCACCGCTTTTATAATATGGCTTGTGTCGGACCAACATAACACTTGGGCTTGTTTTCGGTTTTACTGCACTATTTATTAGAACATTTGTTAATCGTGTGATGACCATTTTCGTTGTGAAATTAATTAATTGTAAAGTTATTTAATTTTTTCTACCGTAATTGGTCCGATTTTTCACTTATTTTGCGAGATTCGTAATAAAATAAAAACTATCTATAAATAAGCAAATCGGTTCAATTCACAATCGTCACAATTTGACATTTCTCGAAAAAAAAAAAAAAAACGTCTACCGAAAAAAGAGGGTTACCATATTTGATTGAGCCTTGGAATTTTAAATATGGTCTGTACATGTGTAAATTTTGAATTTTCATTTGGATGTGCAAGATAAAAATCATTATTCGTAAATTGATGAAGATGTTCGATGGAATCAAGAATATCTGTTTATTTAAAGAACGAACCGCTCTGCAAGGGATCGGTGCAATCCGAAAGAAACGAAATGTGGTGTTTGGTGAAGGATATTAATCATAAGAAATATCAGCCGGGAGTACACAGTTACACAAGAGACACGGGCGTATTAGGGTATACAATATCAACCAACCTTTTTGCTCATTTCATACCTCTTTTTCTATAAACTAAACAGTTAACTGGTCAAGCCGTAAGTATGAACGCGCAAATAGCAAATACGCTAAAGCAGCATATCTACCTAGTTCGGATTTTTAAAAGTGTTTTCAACACTTTAATAGACAGAGGGCAGGTTATTTTTGACATTGGAAAGTAAAATCTTAGGATTTAAATAGAATCTCGAGAACCAACAACTTTCAGAAAATTTCCCATAAATTTCTTCGTCGGTTTTAAATATTTTTGAATTTGGGCAAATTCGCGGATGGCCAACTAACAGAAAAAAAAATTTACTGGTTATTTAAACTTTAAAGTTTAATTATAATTATTGCTTATTTATGAAATCTGACGTTTGTGTCAAAATTTTGTGAAAATAGTCTGTTGAAGTATTTATAGTTTTTATGTTTTGATTTTATAGTGAAAGTTTTAATATTTTGGTAGTTTATCAATTGAATACCATATTACTACCATAAGTAATAATTTATGAATAAAAATTAAGATATAATATTTGTTCTAAATTTATGTACAATTTAAGAAATGCATCGCGAAATTGATCGGAAAATAATGCAACAGGTGAGAAAAGAAGGAAGGGAATTGCTCTAACAAACGACACAACACAATTATAAAAATACTCCAATGAAAAGGGCAGTAAGGGCAGATATAGCGAAAAACGTTGGATTTTCCGCTGCAGACTGCTTGAGAAGATGGAAGATTATTTGAGCAAAGTATGTCCGTTTATTCAGAATTACAAAATATGAGATCGCCGGTACAACAAACAGTAAAGACGAATGGATGGCCCATGAAATGGACTTTTTGAAGGGCAAATTAAATTTAAATGAGTAAGTTAAATTAATATATGTATTTTGAAATATGTCGTTTCCTATCTATAAAATATGCTGCATGTTTCTTCAATTTAAAACGTTTGTACCTCGACTGTTTTTTGATGTTAAACTGACGTGTTAAAATATAATGCCACATATTATATTTTGTGTCACTGCTAGGCTCCCAGTGAAACCACTTGACACAAATATATGTCGGCTACTTCTAGAAAGACAACGATGTCGTAAATAATCGTAAGAGGAATTACTACAAAATTATTTCTATATTTCGTATAATTTAGTCACAATGTGTGATATCAGTTTTATTAGGGATAACTAACATGACTATAAACGTAATGTTAGTGATGAACGTGTTAAATTACCTATAATTTTAAACACAACCTCAGATAACTATGTAGGTAGGTAGTAAAATTAATTAAGTACAAAGAGGTTCTTCTACACATAAGTATATAATAGGCCTCTACCATCTCTTTGGATTGCGGAAAACAAGTCAGTTCGGAAAAGAATATAGGTGCACATGTTTGGTTTGGATTATTTAGCCACGGTGCTCTTTAAGCCGAGATGTACGAACGCGGTCATAAATTATCCGGCCAGTAATAAATCCGAATTTTTGAAATTACAAATCACTTAAAATAACATTCAAATTTGGGCAAATGCGCGGAATGACAACCAACAGAAAAAAATGCTCATTATTTAATTTTTTGCTTATTTCTAAATTTTGACACTTCTGTCAAATTTTGTGTTGTTTATGTTTTGAGTATGCATGAAATTTTTAATATTTTGGTAGTTTTTCAATTATTGAATATTCAAGTAAGTAGAAATTGGTTTATATTTGTTCTATATAAGTAGTTTTTATTGGTTGAAAATATACAACTATTATGTATTTACAATTTTAGGAATGAATCGCGAAATTGATGGGAAAATAATAGAACATGTGAGGAAGGAAGGAAGGGAACTGCTGTACCAAATCACACACCACAATTATAAAAACACTCTAATGAAAAGAGCAGTGTGGGCAGAGATAGCGAAAAGCATTGGATTGCCCGCTGCAGACTGCATGATAAGGTGGAAGGGCATTCGTGCAAAGTATGTCCGTTTACTCAGAATTTTTAGAGATAATATTTCCGATGTAAAAAACAGTAAAGACGCATGGATGATTCGTGACTTGGATTTTTTGCGGGACCAAATAAATTTAGATGAGTAAGTTAAATTGATTTAATTAATACAAATATATTTCAAATCGTATTTTAAAACAATCTGCCACTTGTTGAGAAAGAACTTTGAGTCGGTTTCTTAGTTTTAATAGAAAAGATGCGCTTTTAAAGTGTAGCAAACCTGCGAAAGATGCTCCAATTTAATTCCACGTTATGTAGCTAATAAATAATTAACAAGTTCTTGAGATTCCCTTCCTCCTTTCGTCCATTGAAATTGTGTCTCGACTTGACCAACCGATGATTATGTAAAGTAATTCTATAAAATTAATCAAAACTACATTTATTTTGATTTTTAAATACTATGTTATTATTATTCCTCATTTCATACCTCTTTTTCTGTAAACTAATCAGTTATCTGGTCTACTACAAAGAGGTTCTTCTACATATATTAGGTAGGTACCATGCCAAAATCAATTTAGGTGCACATATTTGGTTTGGATTATTTAGCCATGGTGCTCTTTAAGCCGGGATGTAAGAACACGGACATATATTATCCGGCCAGTAATAGATCCGAATTTTTGAAATCACTAAAAATAATATTCAAAATTGGGCAAATACGCGGATGAACAACCAACAGAAAAAAAAATTGCTCATTATTTAATTTTTTGCTTTTGTTTCTGAATTTTAACAATCCTGTCAAATTTTTATTGTTTATGTTTTGAGTATGCAGTTAAATTTTTAGTATTTTGATAGTTTTTAAATTATTAAATATCAAGTAAGTAAAAGTTGGTTTGTATTTTGTTCTAAATAAATATTTTTTATTGGCTGAAAATATACAACTATTATGTATTTACAATTTTAGGAATGAATCGCGAAATTGATGGCAAAATAATAGAACAGGTGAGGAAAGAAGGAAGAGAACTGCTGTACCAAATCACACACATCACAATAATAAAAACACTCTAATGAAAAGAGCAGTGTGGCCAGAGATAGCGAAAAGCTTTCGATTGTCCGCTGCAGAGTGCATGGTAAGGTGGAAGACCATTCGTTCAAAGTATGTCCGTTTACTCAGAATTATTAAAGTTAACATTTCCGATGTAAAAAACAGTAAAGACGCTTGGATGATTTGTGACTTGGACTTTTTGCGGGATCAAATAAACTTAGATGAGTAATTTAAATTGATATAATTAATACAAATATATTTCAAATCTTTTAAAACAATCTGCTGCTCGTTGAGAAAAGAATTTGAAATTTGAAGGAATTTCTTAATTTTAATGGATTAATAAGGATGGAGTTTGGCTAGCATTGGTTTTAGCTGTCTCAGTCAAAGTGGCGCCATTTATTTCTTGGTGTGGAAATATTAATAACTAAAAATCGCTGTTTATTTAATTAAAAAAACATTAAATCTTCCTTTTCCAAAATTTGCAAACATAATACACAATTGAATAAACATTAGTAAATTTTATTTCATTCCTATTTTAATTTAAAAACAAATTAAATCTTCCTTAAACGTCAAAAGAAAAACATTTGACACAATCTAACCCAATATGCAAGGTCGCGTGAATTCCGCATGTTTTTTGTGAGAAACATGTGGTTTCCCCTACTGCTTTCGCTGAGTAAAGGCTTTGCCACAGCTGTTTTCGTGCGATGCGATTCGCGTCAAATTTCGCACTGGATGCCACACTTAAGTGCGACGCGATTTTTTTCGTAACAACTGTCATAGTCATTGGTTGAAATTATTTTGTAGTTTTTTCCCGAAATTTTAATTATTTTTATTTATTTTATTTATTTAATAATTGTGTATTGCACAAACATCAAAATATTTAATTATTGCCAATTTTTCGATCATTTTCTATTGTACAGTTCCATGTCTTCTCAAAAAAGTGAGGTTAAAACATGCGATAAAATTCGTATGTATGTGGAAAGTCTCCAAACGCGAAAAAAGTTTTTTCTCCAATTGCGAAATTTCAAACTTCGCACGATAAAATATAAAATGAATTATATATGAATAAAAATTATTATATTTCAAAAGACAAATTTATAGGATTTAAAGATTATAATGATATTTGATAGTTTTTTCATATATTTAGTATCAAATCTATTCTAATTGCAGTAGAATTTGAAAAGAAAAAATAAATCGCATCGCACGAAAATTAGCTGTGGCAAAGCCTTTAAGTTGCGACCAGCGAAAAATTATAAGCTTATAAATTAAGAATTAACAAAACTTAAAAATGCTATAGACGCCCAGTGAAAAATTAACGTCACTTAAGAAATTTAACAAAGCTTTGTTAAATTAGATATCACTTTAAAGAAATTAAAAATGCGCGATTTTTCGTCCAAACTTAAGAAATAAATGTCAAACGCAATTAAATTTTTGATGTAGTTGTTAATTTAGATGTACATTTTTGTATTTCATGGCTTTTTATTTATATTTTTCATGAACATTTTGTGTTTGCGAATTATGTAACTCCATTTTGTGTTGCACGTAAACATAACCCCCCCCAGTCAAATAATTTATAATAATCAAGTTTAATTAATTAAAATGAAGAAAATTTTGTTGGAAATCAAATATCGAAAAATAATGGTTTTATAATTTTTCGCTGGTTGGAATGTCAAAAACATTAAGAAAAATTAATGTCGTTAAAATTCTTCTCAGGATAACAAATATCCGGATATTTGTTATCCCTTGTCATCAGCGAACACTAGTAGTACGGGTATATGTAGTTAAAAATATACCGGTGCTTTTGATGCGTTCGGTTTGTTGCTCAAAAAATATCCGGGTATTTTAGGTTATTTTATTAGGTTATGTTTTGCCATTTGGATTGCAATCTCAAGTTGAAACATCGCGATATAACAAAAAATCATAACCTAAACACTTTTTTTAAATTATTCATATTATTAACGATTAAAAAATGTCTTTTAATACCGAAAGTACAGTGCGATTAATCGACTTGTAATGCAAAAATGAAGTTTTATGGAAGATAACCTATAAAAATTACAGACGGGTCGAAATAAAAAATTCGGTTTTATAACAAATAGCGAACGAAATAACGTAAATGTTGAAGATGTAAAGAAAAAATAAAGAATCTACGAAATATACCGGGTGATTTTTTTAACCTTATATACATACTCAAATATCTCGAAAAATAAGCACTCTACGAAAAAAAAGGTAAAGATCAAAATTTAATTATTCCGTGGGAGAAATACATTAATGTTAAAATTAGTACCCCCTCTCCTCCTTGTAGGTGGGGCAGGCGGTAACTTTAAAACTAAAATATGAACCTGTATTTTTTATTGCAGATTCGGATTCTACGGCTAAAAATACGTAGGATTTGATTGAAACATTTTTTTCGATTCATGATAGATGGCGCTTCATTACCAAGTAACGAATTTAAATTAGGAATTCGTCGAATTCCTTCTGAGTTGATAGTATTCTAATTCCATTTTATAGTTACTGTGTTTGTCACCAGAGTTTTCATATTTATAAATCATAGTATAGTATTTCACATTTATAAATCATAGCAAGCAATGCTTAATATTTACTACAAAAAGTTATTAAATAAAATAATTATTTAATGCGCAAAAGCGTCTGTTTGATTTTCAGAAACAATGAAAGTATTATAAAGTATTATAAATGTCAAACAACACCAACTTTTAAAAATAAATCACGAGATTTGGTTGGTTATTTCTTTTGACGAAAAGTGAATTCTAATCTAATTGCTTGGTCAAATGAAGTGTCACTTATAGCATTGCAACAATTTTGTTTGACATTTGAAGATATTATTATGATAGCTATGATATTTTTTGGACAAATATTGTCAATCCATTGAAAAAAAAAACATATACAAACATAAAATTACTGATAGAAAATATCGGTGAAGTTGCAGTGTAGGCGGCGTGTTAACATTCGTGTATATGTATACCCCATTACCGTTATTTCGAAATATGTATGTATGGCTTTTTGGGTTTTTGTTAAAAAAAAGTACTGAATACAGAAGGTACCCATTAAACATATATATTTGACAGGTGCCCAAATTTTTGTTTGGCATAATATGTATGAGTTTTCGTTAATTACGTGCGATTTTTAGGCATGTTCAAATGAAAATTAATAATTAATATTTTGTATTTTCGTGGAGCGCAATACAAATGTTTATATTTAACAAAGAACAAGGAATAATGAATGTATCAAAAGTACACAAAGTGCTAAACTAAGCAAAAATAAAAAAATTTAGGATAATCGAATGAGAATATCAAAACGTATTTTGAGAATCAAGGTGGATTTACACAAATCTTCCATAGAATAAATACGATGCTGTTGTTGACGTTTCTCTAGCCTGTTTACACGAGTCAAAAATAGTCCGTAAGCCATTTGTTTTGCCTTTTGCTCAATATTTTTCTTCCTTTTGCATGTGATTTTGTTTTTTTTTGGAGTAACTTGGTTAATAATAATATGTACATACATAAGTAATATGTGTTGAAATTCTAAAGAAATATAAATGTTTTGGTCCTATTTTTATGTGGGAACACCTATCAATTTATCACTTTAAAATCTTTTCAGTTTAACTAAGCTAAAACTACTTGTGTCAATTTCACTGTTACAGGTAAGTTTAGATAACAAAAACATAAACATTTTATTTCCTTAAAATAATTAAATACAATTATAATATTTCCAGAATGAATATATCGGAAGTTCAATTAAAATTAATTCAGGAGATGAAGAAGGAGTGCCACGAAATATTGTGGCAGCTAGATCACCCGCTTTATAGACATAATGGCTTCCGACGATTACGATGGAAAGAAATTAGCGATGTTTTGGGTGTAAGTCCGATTGACTGCATGTCGATGTGGAAGAACCTGAAATCCAAACATGCACGTGCCAAGAATAATCTAAGTAGTTTAAATCATCTCAAAGATGGTGGGACTTATCAATTTTTAAAATATGCAAAAATTAAAGAATTCATAAACGAAATGAATTACTTTGATAATCAAAAGAATTTCAATGATCCTCGCCATCCGAGGAAATATAAGGTCTTACTCCCAACACCTGAAAAAACAGTAGTCCGTATTCCGAAAACCAAATTAACGGAGGAACCAGTGAGTACATTTTTAAGATTTTCATAACTTTTTGATAAGGAAAACATAAATTTCAGCACAATTAAAAATCGAAAGAATATTAATTTCCAAATGTATATCATTACCAATTGTTACCAATATAAAGTATCCAAAGTATAAGAACACCAATTCCCAATCGTCCGCTGTTTTAAATACTACACAAGGTTTAGGTAGCTTTTTAAAGATTTAGAATGACTGAGCTTATCTTAAATAACAGCTTAATTAATTTTAATCTTTAGCTCAAATACAAGCTCAGTTGCGGCCTTCGATTTTAAAAGATTTTAAATTCGTTGAAAAAGTTTCACCATAGCCATCATTACGGTGGTAAAATTTATCTAGGGAAAATGACTTGAATTTATCATTGATTTTGAAACGCTGTAATCAAAGTCAACAAAATTTTCAAAACAAATCTTTTTATCAGTATTTCTTGATTACAGTTTTAGAAATCAAAGATAATATTTAATTTGTGATGTATGTAACCCATCTCCCTAACTTAATATTTAAATGTAACCACTATTTTCAGGATTTGACCTTTTTCAGCCATGCAGAGAAACTTAATGAGGCAGGAGAAACACCTGCAGATGTAGTAAAAGAAACTAGAGAAGATGAAGAGAAACCTTATGATGAGTTCGGCGAGTATGTTGCCGCCGAGCTCCGTCATCTACCAGCACGTCATGCGATTTTATTACAGCAAGAATTACAAAATTGTATAACCCATGCCAAGCTGTCATGCTTAGAACATGAAGATTCATCCTATTCCCGTTCGCAAGATGTTAATTCATACACATCACCGAGCAGTTTTCCCAATCTTTCAAATGACGAAAGTAATGATTATGACTTTTTAGGCCAATAACCAGTTTTGGAGCGAATGACACATATAGTCTACCTAAGTAGTTTTTAATTCTATAATTAAGTGTTATAATTTTATGCAATTCATAAATAAATATTATTTTGTAATTTTAGAATTTTTATTTCAATAATTGAGAAATCGTTCCGAGAATCTGTTCAAACTTTCTAACCTTTCCCATCTTGTTATCTTTCACCATCTTGCATATCTTCTCAATTCTCATACTTTTGGGTTTATGATTATGTACAGTGGCGTTTCTACGTAGATTTCAAGTTGAGTACATAAAGAATTACTGCAGCAGTTGGGTAACCACAAGATAATTTAACTGAGTTACATTTTCCACCCATCTCGTTTTATTATTGCTCTATTTTATGGCAAAATGGATTGTTTTGGCTCTTTATAAAAAGTAGCTATAATTAATTGCTTGTCAAACTAGCTGTCAAATTTTCAAGTAAGAGATAAATGTTAATTCATTTTTTCAAATTTTCAATTGTATTCAAACTTTATAAATTACATACCATTATTTTAGCATGATAATCACGGAACTGGATTTTAAATTAATTAATGAATTAAAGAAGAATGGACATGAAATGTTGTGGCAACAACAGCACAGACTGTATAAAAATAATAGCCTTCGCCACCAAGTTTGGACTGAAATCGGTTATAAGTTGGATATATCTCCTCAAGAATGCCAGCGCTTATGGAAGCTACTCAAAGGCAAATATTCCCGTGCGAAAAGCCGTTTGACACTAACTCCACAAAATAGTGGTAGCCCTCATGAACTAAATGTAAAAATCAAGAAATTCATTAAGGAAATGTACTTTTTTGAAGCCAGTAGCAGCGATGAAGAGTATTTATTATATTTAAATAGTTATATTTCTTTCGTTTGTCCACTTTGTCAAATGACTAAATTTTATAAAGATAACATTTAAATATGATTTATTTAAATTTACATATTTTTATATTTATAGCTATAAGGAACTTAGTTTAAAAGCACCAACCGTTCCACCACAGCTTGCTCCGGCTACACCTACTATTATAAAACGAGAAGATGGTAAATGAAATAACAATATCAATAAAATGAACAAAAAAAATGTTATTAACAATTTTACATTTAATGCAGGTTTGGAAGTTAATCACACAAGATTACCAACGGTTCCACAGCTGGTCCCTTCCGCATCCAGGATTATAATACGAGAAGATGGTAAATGAAATGTCAATATCAATAATATAAAGGTGGAAAAAATGCTATTAATGGAATTTTATATTAATACAGGTTTGGAAGTTAACCACCCAAGAAAATATAGGGTCATACTTCCAAAGGCCCCATCACCTAAATTTCCTACAAAAACCGAAGTGTTGGAAGAACCGGTAAGTAAATTTTTAATAATTTATCTACATTATGTAATTGTAGACGAAACGACTAACCCATCTTCATAAAAGATACCTTGCAGTCCTGTACTGTTTAGTTGATCGCTTTTAAAATGAGAAGTTATTTTCAAATAGAAAGAAAATCATTTTTTTTAAGGTTTCACCAAATTTAAGTAAAATAAAAATGCTTAGCGAAGACGAAATATACCAAATTGAAGCACTTGAAGATGAAATTTCATATGGAGAACCTAAACGTAAAATTCCCTCCAATTCTCCAGAAAAAATGAAACCACCACAAAAATCTATGGACAATTTTAAACGGCAAACCCCAACAGAAACAATAGACGCAAATAATCCTCAAGAAAAACCATATGATCAGTTTGGGAAGTATATTGCTGCCGAGCTCCGTCATCTACCAAACCGGGACGCCATCTTATTGCAACAAGAATTACAAAATTGTATAACCCAAGCCAAGCTGTCTTCGTTGGATACATCTACGCAATCACCTTATTCCAATACCAGAGATATACTTCATGTTGATGTTACTACATCATCGACATATTCAAGTAACGATGAAAGTAACGATTATGATGTCCTAAGCGAATCACTTATAACCACATTTGGGGCGAATGACAAATAAACTATTATTTTAAAATATATTTTAATGTTGATTAATAAATTTCTAACAAATAAAAAATTTGGAATTTGTTTCTATTGGATTGGGATATTTGGATTTTTGCCCGAGCAATAGGTGAAAACCCATTTTTCAATTTAATTTTAGTTTTATGTGTTTCATATGAATGGGGATTTCTAGTGTTGATGTTCTTTACTGATGGGTAACTAAAAATTGTACCGACCAAATGGCGCAATGGTTAAAGCTGCGGCGGTTGGATCGGGAGGTACCGTGTTCGAATCGCTATAGGGGCGGGATGGATGCAAGAGGAGTTTTTCTTTTTCATCATCTGATTACGATCGGTGATGAATACAACTATGACCGCCTGTTGAGAGTACAGAATCCATGGGCCGGGCCCACCTTTCATGTCAGCACTATAGGTTGGCATGAAGCAATGCAAGTGCAGGTGGTTTATACAAAACGGGTCTAGCAGTACGTCCTCGATTTGACTACTATTGCGTAATTGCGTAAAGTAGGACGGTAAAAGTATATTGCGAAAGAGTTGGGAGTGTCTTGAGCCCCAGAACAGATTGCAAAGATTAAAACAAAAAAAACTAAAAATTGGCTTAAATTTAGCTAAATCCAATCTACAGAATTCCTGAATATAAACAATTAGCCACATTTGGTATGGTAATTTTTTTAAAACTATTTTAAACGTGTTTATAAAAGTAAGGAACATTTTAATTAAATTTGAATTTGATTTTGGAAAATTCGACAAGGAAAATGTTGGGGCTGACAAAGAAAATGCCAGAGACACGAAAACGAACGATTCGTTCGTTTTACATGCTTACCTTGGCAGTTGCCACATAAACAAAACAGAAACGAACGATGTTTACGTCATAAATAAAAAATAAAAAACAAACGGTTTGTTTACAAATTATAAACAAAATATGGTACATACTTTCCTTCCATACAAAACAAAACGACTACAACTGTCGAATTCTGTAGGGAGGGGGGGGGGGGGGGAGGGGGGAATCAATCCGAATTAAAAAATTGTTTATTTTGTTTGATCTGGATTGACAATTTGACATTACATATTCTTTCGAAAAGAATAAATTGTTTTTTGTTCATCCGGATCATTCGTAGCAATAGTGCGATTATATATCTCTCGCATTACGAGTTTCGAGAACTCGAAATATGTTACAAATTTTCTTTAAAAAGAATCTGTTTAATCATTACGAGTTGTATGTCATACTCAAAAAGTTGTGCGAGTAAAACAACAACAACAAGTCGCAATTACGAGAACTCGTAATGTATACACATAACAATTATGGGGTAGATGCTCGATACGTTCTAGCAAGCAAATTAGCAACTTGCGAGCTGAAAATGACATTTCGGTATGCTTGAAAGTTTTGAAGCAAAAAATTAATGTCGAATTCTTTGGGGAAAAATAAATTAATAAATTGATTTTTTTTTTGATCTTTTTGACATTACATATTCTTTTGAAAGAAACAAATTGATTTTTTTTTGATCCAGATCATTTGTCAGAAATCCGGATTTTTTGGTAGATTTCATAAAAATTTCACAAACACATAGAATTGTAAACGTCAAAATTAGATAAACAACATAAGACGCTATTTTCATAAATCATTTGTGGTTATATTTTGATGCGAATAGTTGCGTTTTAATCTAAATTAACATTTTTTATCTTTTTACGGCAAAGATTTCACAATACAATATGTAAAATGCTGTAAAATGAGTAAACATAACCTCGCTTTTTTATTTGTTATTTTTTCACCAATACAACTACAAATAAATCAATTAAGAATTTAATTTGTCTGTCTGTAATCAGTTGATTTTTCGGCATTTTTTATAGAAAAATATATTAATTGTTCATGGCAATCCCAATATTTTCGGTTTGGCAAATCAGAAAAATACAGAGGCCAATCGCTCATAATATATCTACTGAAAAAAAGTAGAAATGTCTTCCCCCTCCCCGTAATTTTGGCTGAAGGCGCAAAGAGTTATACCAATGTACCACTCTGCAAAAATGAGAACCCTCCATGAGTTCTTTATGTTGGTAGTTTGGTTTCGTAGTGAAAAGTTGGTCTACTCATCAGGCAGCTACGACCAAACTAATTTTTTTTCTGATTTGCCAAATCGAAAATATTGGGATTGCCATGAACAATTTATATATTTGTCTAAATACTGGACTGACGAAGTGGTATAATAACTACGTTGGGAACTGATTTGACAATTCAGTCACAGATTACAACTGTTAATCTTTCTTCTGTGATCCAGTCTACATTTTTACGTAAAATGACAGTTCTAACTCCAAAATTATAAAAATATGTTTGTATCACTTAAATACTGAGATGAAGATATTTATTTATTTCTATAAAAACATTTCGTTTAGTTTGACGAATTGGATATCTCTTAATGAGTCTTCTTGAAGGTGTACCCTTTGTGGTGCTAAAATAAACCTTAAAGCCGAAAATCCCCATTCCACACTGACAACTTTTGCAGCTTCGTATAAAAGTGGAATTTCAATTTTATGGTTTTCCCGTGAGAAGGATTCATAAACAGTAAACCCCTGTTATACGCTTAGTTAGTTAGCCCAGGTGTCTAAATTGTTGGATTATGATAAATAATATATATGACATGCGATTTTTATTTATCAACCCGGAACCCGGTTGAATCGAACCCGCGAAATGTTGGGTTCGGGTTCGAAAAAATTACTAAAAATCTTTGAACCGGAGCGGGTTTCGGTTCGGGCTCGGTTCGAAACCCTAGTGCAAAGCCGACGCCACCGGTATGAAAGGGTTTCAGCTTCGCATTTGTGGTAACTAAATATTTTGAGGCGAGGGGCTTGGTATGAAAAGTACTTTACTCTAATATCGTATTACCGAAAATGTAAAGTAAGAGCCGCACTGGAACAATTTTATTTCCAAAAATTATTCAAAATCCTTTTTTTCTTAATAAACTTAAGATATACAGAAAGATATTCAAAACCTTTAATTTTTAAAATAATAATTTAATAAATGAAATTACAAGCGCGGCGCGCCATATACCACACAATCCACGTGTGATTCATTTTCTTTTAATGGAATTTTTAGTATTAAAATTATGAAATATTTGAATATGTTTATAAAAATTTTTTAAATTCCTGCTCAAGCTACGATTTCCTACTAATACATAAGCAAATTGACGTATATTTAAATTTGCCGCCAACGCACCTCGCTTGGTGTGAACATTAGTTTATCGTTTGTCTGTAGGGCCTCCACGTAAAATTTTTTCGTTAAATTTACTTCTTTTCTCTTTACATTTTGTTTCGTTAAAATGATTTTTCCGCCATATTTGTTTGATTAGGAAAAAAAGCAACGCGATGATTTATTAATTCGTTTTAAGCTAGTTTTTCTGTTCTAAATCTAAATAAAATAGTGTATTTCAATAATATAGCTATGTTTAGATAAAATCCGATTTAAAGTGTTGAATTATTTTGTTTGTCTGATTAGAAATAGGGAAAAGTACGATTAAGAAAAATTTGTGGTAGTGATTACATTTACAAAACATTATTGAAGAAGCGCGATTACTAGTGATAACGAAAGCGCCCACAGTGGTACGAACAGTCGAAAGTGAAAATATTATTGCTAATGCTAATAGCATAATGTCAGGAATCGATGATTATCCCGACGATAATGAAGAATTAATACCGGCACTTACATTGCAATTAGAATGCTTTCCTGATGAGTTGAGTCCAGCCCAATTGGCAGCTTACGAAAAAGCGGAAAAAGAACACAATGAAATCCGCAGTAAGCTAAGTGATGTGGTTAAAGATAGTGAAAATATTTTTTCCGGTGAAATTTTTAAAGCTTATCAACTTTCGGGCATACCCTCCGGTTTAGAAAAAATTACAAAATCGGTAGCAGATTTAAAAAAAATGGCGGCAAGCGTAGAGTCCGCTTTGCCATCGCCACAATTGGCTAAAATTAAAATAGCAAGTAGTGATAAAACTTCGCCGAGAGCTGTAGCACTTAAAAAACGTTCATACCAGGAAACCGAAACGGATGATTACGATGAAGAAGATTGTATGCCACTTTTGAAGCGATCGGCTAAAACTAAGGAGAAGGAGAAAAAGGATAAAGACAAAGATAAGTCAGCCGAAGTTAAAATAACACCACCCTCTAAAGAAAAGGAGAAAACGAAAAAACGGAATACAGCGCTCAGTGAAGCACCAACTAAAATTCAACAAACATCCAGTGTTAAACCGTCAGAGAATACTGCTGTTGGTGGCCTGTCGGTAGGAAGTGAGGCCAAAAAAGGAACCCCCACCACGCCTACAGTCGGTGTTGTTGATCTAACCAATGATGAAAATGGAACAAGTAAAGTTGCGGCCGATTCACGGGAAATTTCATTTAATAAATTACAGGGTAAAACATTTCCATCTCTCGTGGTTGTTGCGCGGCCATGCCTCAAAATTAAAGAATCAGCTGCTTCCGATCGTGGATCACTAGATTCTCGAGTGAAAAACGTCTTAATGCATACTGCCACGAAATTCACAGAATGGCTTATTCAACAGGGTCTTGTACGTTCTGAACAGACATGTTTAAATCATCCAAGCGTAAATTTAAAATTAGGAATGTACTCAGATGCTAGCAAATTTCCTTATTCTGGCGGCTATGTATGGATATCCGATTGCTGTCAAGCGCGCTTTGTTTCCGTATTTAACGGATCATTATTCGAGGGTTCGTTACATCCACCTTCAGTTTTATTAAAATTAATTTATCACTGGGCTTGTCAAACAAATGTTCAAAATGTCGTGCAATGGGTTAAAGTGGATAATCTTTTTGTGAAAGGGTTGTATACATGGCTTCGGGCCGTATGCACCGTAGCACTTCATCAGCATATGACATTATTAGGTGGGGCAGGTAAAAGAATTGAAGTTGGTGTTATATCGCTCGGGACAACCACTCAAGATGGGCAACAGCGACAAGTAAAGGTGGAGGTTCTCGGAGTTTTAGATCCAGAAGCTAAATTAGTTCGATTAAGGGCGGTAGAGCCGTTAAATGAGGGAGAACGAAATTACAAAAAACGATTTTCAAAAATCTTAGAACCTCTATCGAGTTGGGTGCACAAAGATAGTATTATCTTAACAGATTTAACTGTGGATAAAGGAACACTCAATACCATGGGGTACAGAACTGTACATCAAGTAAGTTTCGAGTGTTACTTTTTAGAAATAAATTTGTTAATTTGAGTTTTCTAATTCTAGACATCTTCGTCGGGCGACGCTCAAAATCGAAACACGAATAGCCATATAATGGATTATCTAAGACGAATTGTTCCTCGAATGTTTCAAAATACACTATCATTGCTTTCGCGTCAAATAATTCAACAATTTTTGGATGAATTAGTTTGGCGCGAATGGTATGGCATATCGCCTGGCCAGGCATTCGATAATGTTGTGTCACACATAGCCGAACAAACCCGATTAGATAACAAAGATACCTTGGTAACAAGATTAAATCGTGTTGCTGCGAACCCATTTAAAAATTGGTCCCATCTCGGTGTTAGAGCATCGGCGACATCCTCATCGAAAGAGCTTCCGACCACATCAGCTGTGGGGTCTCCAAATTCAGCCACATCGTCGAAAAAAAATCGTGGTAGTAATAGTAGTAGTAATAAACGACCCGCAACAACTCCAAAGGAATCATGTTAGTAAAACTAAAATACAGAAATATGTTTTTTAATAAGTTTTTTTTTTTTTTTTAATTTTTAATTTAAATTAAGCAGAACTTGTTCATAAACTTAAATGCTCAATAAATTTACAAATATAATCTAATTTTTCACTTGCAAAAATTTCTTAAAAAAAAAAACAGAAATTTTGAGTGCGTATATCTAAATGGAAATTAATCTAAATTATAATTTTTGTTTAATTTAATTTTATGAAATTATTACGTTAAATTTTATAATTTAGAAGCGCGCCACTTACTAGTTTATAGTTTTCGTTAATTTTCGTTTAATAAGCATACCAAAAAAAATTATAATTTATTTTAATTTCCAGCGCCATCGCCATCTCCGTTGTCCGTAATGAAAAAGAAAAAAAATCTGACCACCGACGACTCTACTAGTGATGATAAAAAATTGACTACGAAAAAAGTCGATCGTAAATCGATAACAGCGGCTAAAAAAGAACCCGAAGAAGATTTAATATCGTTGGAGGAATTTTTTTATGGTATACTCGAAGATCCAGAATATAATAGCGCGCCATGTGATAATTTCCATGTCCAGTGCACCGAATGTGATGAAGAATTTGATAATAATATTGTGTTAATGGATCATCTGAGTGCGCACGCGAATCCGTCGAAAGACGATACAAATCGGCAGTGTCGTTACTGTTTGGAAAATTGGGTGAATGAGGATGCACTGCGCAAACACATGGCTTTGAGTCATCCGACTGAAACAAAAAATACTGTATCATCAACGTACAATTGTATTATATGCGAGGGCCGTTACAGCACAATCCCTATGCTCGCTGCTCATATGCAAAAAATTCATTTGCCATCGGAATTGCCATATAAATGTTGTGCATGCAATTTTATGGCATCATCTCAACATTTAACTGTTGATCATTTTTATGAGAAGCACAGTAATTTGAATATGTTACAGTGCCCGTTTTGCCTGAAAAGCAATACGATATTTTTAAACGGCAAAACTATTGTCGAGAATGTCAAAAGTTTTGTAATTCATTTGAGACAACATTTTAATACATCCCAATCGAAGAAATGTACACGCTGCTGTTTGCGTTTTATGCACAAGGGAGCTTTAAAGACACATCAAATCTATTCGCATATTAGTTTATCACACTTAGAGGCTCAGATTAAGCCACTGTGTTCGACATCAGCTAAATTTTTTAAACCGAAAATTGTTGCAAAAAATTTAAACCAGAAAGATATTCAATCGTATATAATACTGGAGAAATATCCAAATCTAACGATCGATTGCTCTGATGGACTTTTCTGTTTGGAATGCGGAACAAATTTCGATGATGATAAACATTTTATTGGATTAATAAAATGCCAGAAATGTGAATATAAGACATGCTGCCTACCTTCGATGCTAGATCATACATCGTCGTGCGCTGGCGTACAACCCGACAGTACGATTATCTGTAAATTAGAAATGGAAATGCATTGTTTGTGTGGATTTTCATCGTCGGAGGGAAATGCACTTGCACGCCATTTGGCCATGTGCGAACGGCGAAGTGCTTATCCTTCGGTTGAGGCGGCTCAAGAAAATACCGTAAAACGTAATATGCTCGATATGTTGGGCTTAGTACGTCGGGCAGATGAAAATGACTCAGCCGATCCGACAGAATCGGAACAAGCCCAAACAGCGTTTGATGATACTACCGATGTACAATCATTTAATACACAACTATCATTAGATGATTTAGGACCACCGTCTGTTTTAACATCATCGCAATCCTCAGAACCTGATCGTACGCCACAATTAAAAGAATATCAGGTAGTTAAGAAACGTTTAAAAATAAATTACCAAGTATAATATTAACGATTTTTCTAGTCGCTGGCTACACCACGTGTTCCTCATTTAGAACAGCAGGGAAATGATTACTGATAGTGTAAGAGATATAGCTTCATATTACATTAAATAAATATAGTTTTTATTAATTCTTCATTTTAAAGTTATTTACTACAATACATTATAATATCTACATAATAATGGTAATGAAAAGTCGATGTAATCAACATACGAAGAAAATTGTATCCAATATATTATATTTAGATAATGATTGAAATAAAAGAAAAGCAAACATTTTAAAGTTAAATTTATTATTGGTGAATCGTATTTTTATTATTTTGGCCAGTTAAAATTGGCATTGCCATCCGTGATTGACCAGGTGACATTGTTTGTTTGTTGGAATCGATAAATCATATACAAAATCAAGTGCCCTTACCTTTATATGGTGTTGGCGCGTTTTTTCTTCTTTCTAGTTTAGTGTTAAATGAAAATTAATCTTAAAATCTACAAATGAAACACAGCCAGACACACTCAAACTATATAATATGTATAAATCAAACTACATCTCGGCACTGCTACCAAAAATTATCATTTAAAACACCTTCAGGCGGTTGTATAATACCATCCTTAAAAATTTTCATTAAAAATCCCTCGAGTCGTGCCTTTGGACCACCCTCATCAATTTTATTTAGTTTTATAAAATACTTTTCGTGTATAAACTTCAGAAGCTTGATGAATTGTTTTCCATAATTTTTGATGAAATATGATCCAGTAATTTGTAAAAATTCCAATATAAGTGTGGCACAAATATCAGGTAACGGATCCAAATTTAGTAAATTGGTTATCCATTTCCATCCGTGGTCCAGGTTATGCGGATGTGGCACATTCATAAATTCTCTTCGTGGTTTTGTTATAAGAATTGCGGAATATAAGCGAATTATGCCCGATAGGCGTTTTAAGTACAAATCTTGATTTTCTAGTACGCCATCGACATAGTGATAACCTACTAATCTGAAATAAAGACGAATATAATTAATCGATGTTAACCTTTTGTCAACTAGGAATTTTATTTTACCTTAAGTATTCTTCAGTTGATTGTCCCTCAAATTGGGGTATAAAATATGGAACCATGTAAGGACATTCTTTATGCAGATGTCCTAAAAATAGTACTCCAAATTCTGGGAATTTTTGCCACAATGCGACTATAACGGCAGCTACTGGGAACGCTGCTTTCGGATTACTCGAAATTTGAGTATCAGCTTGTTGTACAAATTTTTTGGCCAGTAAAAACATACAAAATTGTTTACCAGTCGGATAACTATTCGCTGATACATTGTTGTCCCCTATTTTAACTGTATTCCCAGATAACAAAGTTGACAGTTTTTCATATTTATCAATTAAGTGTTGCGAATTAACCGCAGATATAGCATTTACTGGTATATTGATCGCCTTTTGGCAATCGAAACGATATTTCTTTAGATTATCATCGTTTAAGAGTGGTGCTATGATTTCCGAGTACTTTTGAAGTAACAATTGCAGGTTTGTATAGAATTCGAAACATTCTTTTGAAACAAACGATAGAAATCCTAAATTGGGATTTATCGATATCGTACTCAGTTGGTTATTATTATCCACTTCGTCTTTCGCCTTCTGTTCTTCCATTAGCTTTTCAGCCGCATGTTGTTCCTGCAATTGGAGTTGCTGCAGTTTTTCATTATCGTCGGCTATTTTTCTCACCAACTTATCATACTCCACATCGTAATTGCTATTTAAATTTTCAATATCGCAGTATAGTTGTTCGGCCGTGGTCACATCATTCGTAGTAACACCATGCGTTTTAATTGATTTTAACAGCTGGTCACGCGACTTACACAATTCATCGAGTTGAGAATTGAAATTCTTGGACAAAATTTTATTAAAATCTTTCGATTTAAATCGATTGATTAGATTCTCGTGTGCTTTATTAAAATTTGTTAGAAATTTTTGGATCTGATTCCAATTTTTAGCCACCTCAATCTGTTGATTTTTCTTCAGTTGCTTCTCCCGTTTTTCGCATTGTTCGCGTTTTTTCAATTCGTTTTCGTGCATATACCGCCGATCCACCTGTTCCAATTCATTTAGTATACAATTTTCGATGTCCTTAGTTTTATTGAAATGATTTAATTTTGATTTTATTAGGTTCTCTTTGCGTTCTTTCTCCAGTTGCTGGTCGAAATTATCGTAGTGTGACTGACGAGCGGACAGTTCCTTTTTGACACTAGCTCGACGTTTCTTTTCACATTCTTCTAATTCAATGTGGTATGGTATAGCTTTATAATCGTTTACTTCAACAAAACGCGGAGATTCTTGCCGCGTTTTATTACTTACGGTAACTACTAAATCTGGACCATATATAACTTTTCGACCCTCCGTACTATTTGGGGTATGATTTTCTTTTGCTTTATTACTATTATTGAGTTCGTGAACTTTTGATTGTGATTGAAATCGAACAACTTTTATATAACTATTTACTTCACTCATTTTATTTGTACGCGTGTAAATTAAATTAAGAATAAATTAAACATTCAATTATAGAAAATTGCTGCTTATCAATAAAAACATCAACACACCGTTTAAAATGTCACATTTAAATGTCATTTAATTTTGGTGCTGCATCACACAAATTTTGTGCTGAATATCGATAACGCAGATCACATTATTTTGAATATAGCTAGTTACGGTTACTAAGGATGCCAGCGTTTTGATTACACAAAACAAACAGCGTCGCGTTAACATCTGTCTAGCCAAATTTGAGGTGGCCCGATAACATGTTAACAAAACGCGATAAGTTGTTAATTCGACCGTGGATTGATCAACGCTTTCAAAACCACCGCAGAAAGGTAAAACCATGATAATATACATAAGTATTTATTCAGTGATAAAAATATGTTCGCACATTATCTAGGTGCAAAGTGCCGGGCCAGCAATTGATTTTCATCCACCAGCCAATCATCCTCACATCACGTTCAAATTGAAAAAAGTCCAAAAAGAGTTGGAAAGGCGTGAACAGATCGAGAAAGAGAATGTTAGATTGCTTCAAAAATTGGGGGCGATAATGCAAAAGAAGCGAATCGAAAATTTTTGGTCATCACCGCGTCCTAATTTTTTGCAACGCGAATATTTGTATGCGCTTCGGCCAAAAACTATGAAAGAATCATCGCTCGAGATTAGCACAACAATTACGGGCACGTTTACAACTAGTGATTCAAAGGAAACGCCAACATCATACTATCAAAACTTATCCGGCTCGTATGCTCGGTGTATGGCATGCAATGGGCAAGGGGCAGCGAAACGAAATCAGGTATGTCCGGATGTTCGAATACCGTATCCACCGGTTAAAAAAACAATCAATCAAAAGTTTCTAAAAGACACGAAGTTGCATTCGTGCTGCAAGTATTGTTGCTAAGGAGGTAGTTTATTTTGCGGAGTCACATTTCATCGTTTATTCAGCACTTTTGTACCAACATAATAAAGATTTTTTTACTCAATCAAGATATATTTTTTTCAATTGGATTGCGTCCGATCTGCTGCCTTCCAAATTTCTTCTAACCGTTTTCTACATTTTGAAAATCACCCAAATATGTTTTTCTGGTAAACTGCAAAAGATTTATAAAAGAAAACCTTCAATTTTATAAATTTTTCATTTTAGCAAATAAAATGATTTTCCTGTCTTGAACTAACTATTCATGAATAAAAATTACGGTACTAATCGCGTTATTAAGGCGCTCTAATTGTTTTACCTGACCAGTTTTTTTTCTTCAGTTCCTCCTGCACAAGTTATTCAACTTTAAAGAACCGTTTTTACAAAGGGTTCCTTAATATTTTTTTTTATGTTAAACGGCAACGCTTAGCAATTACTTGCTTAATGTCTTCGAGCATAAGTGGTGAGCGCACATCACTACCGAAAGAAAAATATAGGAAAGGAAAGGAGATTTCACTAAATGCGCGTTGGTATAACAATTACACGCAGGTCTCGAAACCAATCTTTAGACGTAGGAACCGCAATTTGAGCACAATTGCAGATGTTGGATTTTTGGGCTCAGAATTTCGTGATACAGTAAAGTAATTTTCAAAGTAATAGGGTAAAGTGTGAGGGCTGTGCTCTTCCTACAGGGGGTTAGCATTGGTTCAACTTTCCAACCTGTCAAATCTCATTATTACGAAACCTCAAAATTAAGTTCAGATATATTTGGATTCACAACAACGACCTTGGACACGATACAAGGACAACGATTTTGACATTGGAATATAGAACGTATTTAGCCTATATCCCTCGGAGCGTTCCCAACAATTCTTTGAACAAGCGTCTAATGCTGATCAATTACGATATCAGAAACGATCTAAAATTAGCAAAAACAGGTCTTGGAGTTGGCACCAACGAAAGTGGGACCTCGTTGTAGACCACCTACCCGATTTATGGATGACGTTGAAAACGACCTAAACACGCTTGGTCACCGTGTCTGTCTGATTTGGAAGAGCATCATTGAGGCGGCCAAATCTCTTCATGGGATGTAGCGCCAGCGAAAGGAACTAAGGAACAAGCAAGCTTCAACAGACAATTTCTAGACTCGATCTTGATCAGAAAATTTTATTTGAAATATTTTTGTTGTAATTTGCAAACATAACTCGAAAACAGAAAATTAGTAGATGTTAAATAATCAAAACACATTTTTTGCTCCACCGTTCTGAATTTAACAATATTTTGATCCTTTCTCTGGTTTGTCTGAATACCGTTAAACCGGTGACCGTTATATTGAAATATTACTGTATATTTTTTTCAAATAAATATTTTAGTTAAAATAATTTTAAAAATTTGCTGTTTTTCTTAGAAAATTCAATTTTATGGAAAATCACCTGAACTATAGACCACAAATTCGAAATAAAAAAAAGGAAATTCTGCAATTGTGCTCCGATTTCGATGATTGATGCCTCTATCAATAGGTGTTGAGACCTGTAATTATTATGCCAACGGGCATTTAGATCGCTCGAATATTTCTACACATTTCGTAGAAAGTTCAATTTTAGGGAAAATCACCTGAACTATAGACCACAAATTCGAAATAAAAAAAAGGAAATTCTGCAATTGTGCTCCGATTTCGATGATTGATGCCTCTATCAATAGGTGTTGGGACCTGTAATTATTATGCCAACGGGCATTTAGATCGCTCGAATATTTCTACACATTTCGTAGAAAATTCAATTTTAGGGAAAATCACCTGAACTATAGACCACAAATTCGAAATAAAAAAAAGGAAATTCTGCAATTGTGCTCCGATTTCGATGATTGATGCCTCTATCAATAGGTGTTGAGACCTATAATTATTATGCCAACGGGCATTTAGATCGCTCGAATATTTCTACACATTTCGTAGAAAATTCAATTTTAGGGAAAATCACCTGAACTATAGACCACAAATTCAAAATACAAAAACAAAAATCTGCAATTGTGCTCCGATTTCGAAGATTGATCTATTTATCAATGGAACTCTCTAATATTTCTCGAAATTTCGTAGAAAATTCAATTTTATGGAAAATCACCTGAACTATAGACCACAAATTCGAAATAAAAAAAAGGAAATTCTGCAATTGTGCTCCGATTTCGATGATTGATGCCTCTATCAATAGGTGTTGGGACCTGTAATTATTATGCCAACGGGCATTTAGATCGCTCGAATATTTCTACACATTTCGTAGAAAATTCAATTTTAGGGAAAATCACCTGAACTATAGACCACAAATTCGAAATAAAAAAAAGGAAATTCTGCAATTGTGCTCCGATTTCGATGATTGATGCCTCTATCAATAGGTGTTGAGACCTATAATTATTATGCCAACGGGCATTTAGATCGCTCGAATATTTCTACACATTTCGTAGAAAATTCAATTTTAGGGAAAATCACCTGAACTATAGACCACAAATTCAAAATACAAAAACAAAAATCTGCAATTGTGCTCCGATTTCGAAGATTGATCTATTTATCAATGGAACTCTCTAATATTTCTCGAAATTTCGTAGAAAATTCAATTTTATGGAAAATCACCTGAACTATAGACCACAAATTCGAAATAAAAAAAAGGAAATTCTGCAATTGTGCTCCGATTTCGATGATTGATGCCTCTATCAATAGGTGTTGAGACCTATAATTATTATGCCAACGGGCATTTAGATCGCTCGAATATTTCTACACATTTCGTAGAAAATTCAATTTTAGGGAAAATCACCTGAACTATAGACCACAAATTCAAAATACAAAAACAAAAATCTGCAATTGTGCTCCGATTTCGAAGATTGATCTATTTATCAATGGAACGCTCTAATATTTCTCCACATTTCGTAGAAAATTCAATTTTATGGAAAATCACCTGAACTATAGAACACAAATTCGAAATAAAAAAAAGGAAATTCTGCAATTGTGCTCCGATTTCGATGATTGATGCCTCTATCAATAGGTGTTGAGACCTATAATTATTATGCCAACGGGCATTTAGATCGCTCGAATATTTCTACACATTTCGTAGAAAATTCAATTTTAGGGGAAATCACCTGAACTATAGACCACAAATTCGAAATAAAAAAAAGGAAATTCTGCAATTGTGCTCCGATTTCGATGATTGATGCCTCTATCAATAGGTGTTGAGACCTGTAATTATTATGCCAACGGGCATTTAGATCGCTCGAATATTTCTACACATTTCGTAGAAAATTCAATTTTAGGGGAAATCACCTGAACTATAGACCACAAATTCGAAATAAAAAAAAGGAAATTCTGCAATTGTGCTCCGATTTCGATGATTGATGTCTCTATCAATAGGTGTTGAGACCTATAATTATTATGCCAACGGGCATTTAGATCGCTCGAATATTTCTACACATTTCGTAGAAAATTCAATTTTAGGGAAAATCACCTGAACTATAGACCACAAATTCAAAATACAAAAACAAAAATCTGCAATTGTGCTCCGATTTCGATGATTGATCTATTTATCAATGGAACGCTCTAATATTTCTCCACATTTCGTAGAAAATTCAATTTTAGGGAAAATCACCTGAACTATAGACCACAAATTCGAAATAAAAAAAAGGAAATTCTGCAATTGTGCTCCGATTTCGATGATTGATGCCTCTATCAATAGGTGTTGAGACCTGTAATTATTATGCCAACGGGCATTTAGATCGCTCGAATATTTCTACACATTTCGTAGAAAATTCAATTTTAGGGGAAATCACCTGAACTATAGACCACAAATTCGAAATAAAAAAAAGGAAATTCTGCAATTGTGCTCCGATTTCGATGATTGATGTCTCTATCAATAGGTGTTGAGACCTATAATTATTATGCCAACGGGCATTTAGATCGCTCGAATATTTCTACACATTTCGTAGAAAATTCAATTTTAGGGAAAATCACCTGACCACAAATTCAAAATACAAAAACAAAAATCTGCAATTGTGCTCCGATTTCGATGATTGATCTATTTATCAATGGAACGCTCTAATATTTCTCGACATTTCGTAGAAAATTCAATTTTATGGAAAATCACCTGAACTATAGACCACAAATTCGAAATAAAAAAAAGGAAATTCTGCAATTGTGCTCCGATTTCGATGATTGATGCCTCTATCAATAGGTGTTGAGACCTGTAATTATTATGCCAACGGGCATTTAGATCGCTCGAATATTTCTACACATTTCGTAGAAAATTCAATTTTAGGGAAAATCACCTGAACTATAGACCACAAGTTCAAAATACAAAAACAAAAATCTGCAATTGTGCTCCGATTTCGATGATTGATCTATTTATCAATGGAACGCTCTAATATTTCTCCACATTTCTTAGAAAATTCAATTTTATGGAAAATCACCTGAACTATAGACCACAAATTCGAAATAAAAAAAAGGAATTTCTGCAATTGTGCTCCGATTTCGATGATTGATGCCTCTATCAATAGGTGTTGAGACCTATAATTATTATGCCAACGGGCATTTAGATCGCTCGAATATTTCTACACATTTCGTAGAAAATTCAATTTTAGGGAAAATCACCTGAACTATAGACCACAAATTCAAAATACAAAAACAAAAATCTGCAATTGTGCTCCGATTTCGAAGATTGATCTATTTATCAATGGAACGCTCTAATATTTCTCCACATTTCGTAGAAAATTCAATTTCATGGAAAATCACCTGAACACTATAGACCACAAATTCGAAATAAAAAAAAGGAAATTCTGCAATTGTGCTCCGATTTCGATGATTGATGCCTCTATCAATAGGCGTTGAGACCTATAATTATTATGCCAACGGGCATTTAGATCGCTCGAATATTTCTACACATTTCGTAGAAAATTCAATTTTAGGGAAAATCACCTGAACTATAGACCACAAGTTCAAAATACAAAAACAAAAATCTGCAATTGTGCTCCGATTTCGATGATTGATCTATTTATCAATGGAACGCTCTAATATTTCTCCACATTTCTTAGAAAATTCAATTTTATGGAAAATCACCTGAACTATAGACCACAAATTCGAAATAAAAAAAAGGAATTTCTGCAATTGTGCTCCGATTTCGATGATTGATGCCTCTATCAATAGGTGTTGAGACCTATAATTATTATGCCAACGGGCATTTAGATCGCTCGAATATTTCTACACATTTCGTAGAAAATTCAATTTTAGGGAAAATCACCTGAACTATAGACCACAAATTCAAAATACAAAAACAAAAATCTGCAATTGTGCTCCGATTTCGAAGATTGATCTATTTATCAATGGAACGCTCTAATATTTCTCCACATTTCGTAGAAAATTCAATTTCATGGAAAATCACCTGAACTATAGACCACAAATTCGAAATAAAAAAAAGGAAATTTTGCAATTGTGCTCCGATTTCGATGATTGATGCCTCTATCAATAGGTGTTGAGACCTGTAATTATTATGCCAACGGGCATTTCGATCGCTCGAATATTTCTACACATTTCGTAGAAAATTCAATTTGAGGGAAAATCACCTGAACTATAGACCACAAATTCGAAATAAAAAAAAGGAAATTCTGCAATTGTGCTCCGATTTCGATGATTGATGCCTCTATCAATAGGTGTTGAGACCTATAATTATTATGCCAACGGGCATTTAGATCGCTCGAATATTTCTACACATTTCGTAGAAAATTCAATTTGAGGGAAAATCACCTGAACTATAGACCACAAATTCGAAATAAAAAAAAGGAAATTCTGCAATTGTGCTCCGATTTCGATGATTGATGCCTCTATCAATAGGTGTTGAGACCTATAATTATTATGCCAACGGGCATTTAGATCGCTCGAATATTTCTACACATTTCGTAGAAAATTCAATTTTAGGGAAAATCACCTGAACTATAGACCACAAATTCGAAATAAAAAAAAGGAAATTCTGCAATTGTGCTCCGATTTCGACGATTGATGCCTCTATCAATAGGTGTTGAGACCTATAATTATTATGCCAACGGGCATTTAGATCGCTCGAATATTTCTCCACATTTCGTAGAAAATTCAATTTTAGGGAAAATCACCTGAACTATAGACCACAAATTCGAAATAAAAAAAAGGAAATTCTGCAATTGTGCTCCGATTTCGATGATTGATGCCTCTATCAATAGGTGTTGAGACCTATAATTATTATGCCAACGGGCATTTAGATCGCTCGAATATTTCTACACATTTCGTAGAAAATTCAATTTTATGGAAAATCACCTGAACTATAGACCACAAATTCAAAATACAAAAACAAAAATCTGCAATTGTGCTCCGATTTCGATGATTGATCTATTTATCAATGGAACGCTCTAATATTTCTCCACATTTCTTAGAAAATTCAATTTTATGGAAAATCACCTGAACTATAGACCACAAATTCGAAATAAAAAAAAGGCCATTCTGCAATTGTGCTCCGATTTCGATGATTGATGCCTCTATCAATAGGTGTTGAGACCTGTAATTATTATGCCAACGGGCATTTAGATCGCTCGAATATTTCTACACATTTCGTAGAAAATTCAATTTTAGGGAAAATCACCTGAACTATAGACCACAAATTCAAAATACAAAAACAAAAATCTGCAATTGTGCTCCGATTTCGAAGATTGATCTATTTATCAATGGAACGCTCTAATATTTCTCCACATTTCGTAGAAAATTCAATTTTATGGAAAATCACCTGAACTATAGACCACAAATTCGAAATAAAAAAAAGGCCATTCTGCAATTGTGCTCCGATTTCGATGATTGATGCCTCTATCAATAGGTGTTGAGACCTGTAATTATTATGCCAACGGGCATTTAGATCGCTCGAATATTTCTACACATTTCGTAGAAAATTCAATTTTAGGGAAAATCACCTGAACTATAGACCACAAATTCAAAATACAAAAACAAAAATCTGCAATTGTGCTTCGATTTCGATGATTGATCTATTTATCAATGGAACGCTCTAATATTTCTCGACATTTCGTAGAAAATTCAATTTTATGGAAAATCACCTGAACTATAGACCACAAATTCGAAATAAAAAAAAGGAAATTCTGCAATTGTGCTCCGATTTCGATGATTGATGCCTCTATCAATAGGTGTTGAGACCTATAATTATTATGCCAACGGGCATTTAGATCGCTCGAATATTTCTACATATTTCGTAGAAAATTCAATTTTAGGGAAAATCACCTGAACTATAGACCACAAATTCGAAATAAAAAATAAGGAAATTCTGCAATTGTGCTCCGATTTCGATGATTGATGCCTCTATCAATAGGTGTTGAGACCTATAATTATTATGCCAACGGGAATTTAGATCGCTCGAATATTTCTACACATTTCGTAGAAAATTCAATTTTAGGGAAAATCACCTGAACTATAGACCACAAATTCAAAATACAAAAACAAAAATCTGCAATTGTGCTCCGATTTCGAAGATTGATCTATTTATCAATGGAACGCTCTAATATATCTCGACATTTCGTAGAAAATTCAATTTTATGGAAAATCACCTGAACTATAGACCACAAATTCGAAATAAAAAAAAGGAAATTCTGCAATTGTGCTCCGATTTCGATGATTGATGCCTCTATCAATAGGTGTTGAGACCTATAATTATTATGCCAACGGGCATTTAGATCGCTCGAATATTTCTACACATTTCGTAGAAAATTCAATTTGAGGGAAAATCACCTGAACTATAGACCACAAATTCGAAATAAAAAAAAGGAAATTCTGCAATTGTGCTCCGATTTCGATGATTGATGCCTCTATCAATAGGTGTTGAGACCTATAATTATTATGCCAACGGGCATTTAGATCGCTCGAATATTTCTACACATTTCGTAGAAAATTCAATTTTAGGGAAAATCACCTGAACTATAGACCACAAATTCGAAATAAAAAAAAGGAAATTCTGCAATTGTGCTCCGATTTCGACGATTGATGCCTCTATCAATAGGTGTTGAGACCTATAATTATTATGCCAACGGGCATTTAGATCGCTCGAATATTTCTCCACATTTCGTAGAAAATTCAATTTTAGGGAAAATCACCTGAACTATAGACCACAAATTCGAAATAAAAAAAAGGAAATTCTGCAATTGTGCTCCGATTTCGATGATTGATGCCTCTATCAATAGGTGTTGAGACCTATAATTATTATGCCAACGGGCATTTAGATCGCTCGAATATTTCTACACATTTCGTAGAAAATTCAATTTTATGGAAAATCACCTGAACTATAGACCACAAATTCAAAATACAAAAACATAAATCTGCAATTGTGCTCCGATTTCGATGATTGATCTATTTATCAATGGAACGCTCTAATATTTCTCCACATTTCTTAGAAAATTCAATTTTATGGAAAATCACCTGAACTATAGACCACAAATTCGAAATAAAAAAAAGGCCATTCTGCAATTGTGCTCCGATTTCGATGATTGATGCCTCTATCAATAGGTGTTGAGACCTGTAATTATTATGCCAACGGGCATTTAGATCGCTCGAATATTTCTACACATTTCGTAGAAAATTCAATTTTAGGGAAAATCACCTGAACTATAGACCACAAATTCAAAATACAAAAACAAAAATCTGCAATTGTGCTCCGATTTCGAAGATTGATCTATTTATCAATGGAACGCTCTAATATTTCTCCACATTTCGTAGAAAATTCAATTTTATGGAAAATCACCTGAACTATAGACCACAAATTCGAAATAAAAAAAAGGCCATTCTGCAATTGTGCTCCGATTTCGATGATTGATGCCTCTATCAATAGGTGTTGAGACCTGTAATTATTATGCCAACGGGCATTTAGATCGCTCGAATATTTCTACACATTTCGTAGAAAATTCAATTTTAGGGAAAATCACCTGAACTATAGACCACAAATTCGAAATAAAAAAAAGGCCATTCTGCAATTGTGCTCCGATTTCGATGATTGATGCCTCTATCAATAGGTGTTGAGACCTGTAATTATTATGCCAACGGGCATTTAGATCGCTCGAATATTTCTACACATTTCGTAGAAAATTCAATTTTAGGGAAAATCACCTGAACTATAGACCACAAATTCAAAATACAAAAACAAAAATCTGCAATTGTGCTTCGATTTCGATGATTGATCTATTTATCAATGGAACGCTCTAATATTTCTCGACATTTCGTAGAAAATTCAATTTTATGGAAAATCACCTGAACTATAGACCACAAATTCGAAATAAAAAAAAGGCCATTCTGCAATTGTGCTCCGATTTCGATGATTGATGCCTCTATCAATAGGTGTTGAGACCTGTAATTATTATGCCAACGGGCATTTAGATCGCTCGAATATTTCTACACATTTCGTAGAAAATTCAATTTTAGGGAAAATCACCTGAACTATAGACCACAAATTCAAAATACAAAAACAAAAATCTGCAATTGTGCTCCGATTTCGAAGATTGATCTATTTATCAATGGAACGCTCTAATATTTCTCCACATTTCGTAGAAAATTCAATTTTATGGAAAATCACCTGAACTATAGACCACAAATTCGAAATAAAAAAAAGGCCATTCTGCAATTGTGCTCCGATTTCGATGATTGATGCCTCTATCAATAGGTGTTGAGACCTGTAATTATTATGCCAACGGGCATTTAGATCGCTCGAATATTTCTACACATTTCGTAGAAAATTCAATTTTAGGGAAAATCACCTGAACTATAGACCACAAATTCGAAATAAAAAAAAGGCCATTCTGCAATTGTGCTCCGATTTCGATGATTGATGCCTCTATCAATAGGTGTTGAGACCTGTAATTATTATGCCAACGGGCATTTAGATCGCTCGAATATTTCTACACATTTCGTAGAAAATTCAATTTTAGGGAAAATCACCTGAACTATAGACCACAAATTCAAAATACAAAAACAAAAATCTGCAATTGTGCTTCGATTTCGATGATTGATCTATTTATCAATGGAACGCTCTAATATTTCTCCACATTTCTTAGAAAATTCAATTTTATGGAAAATCACCTGAACTATAGACCACAAATTCGAAATAAAAAAAAGGCCATTCTGCAATTGTGCTCCGATTTCGATGATTGATGCCTCTATCAATAGGTGTTGAGACCTGTAATTATTATGCCAACGGGCATTTAGATCGCTCGAATATTTCTACACATTTCGTAGAAAATTCAATTTTAGGGAAAATCACCTGAACTATAGACCACAAATTCAAAATACAAAAACAAAAATCTGCAATTGTGCTTCGATTTCGATGATTGATCTATTTATCAATGGAACGCTCTAATATTTCTCGACATTTCGTAGAAAATTCAATTTTATGGAAAATCACCTGAACTATAGACCACAAATTCGAAATAAAAAAAAGGAAATTCTGCAATTGTGCTCCGATTTCGATGATTGATGCCTCTATCAATAGGTGTTGAGACCTATAATTATTATGCCAACGGGCATTTAGATCGCTCGAATATTTCTACATATTTCGTAGAAAATTCAATTTTAGGGAAAATCACCTGAACTATAGACCACAAATTCGAAATAAAAAATAAGGAAATTCTGCAATTGTGCTCCGATTTCGATGATTGATGCCTCTATCAATAGGTGTTGAGACCTGTAATTATTATGCCAACGGGCATTTAGATCGCTCGAATATTTCTACACATTTCGTAGAAAATTCAATTTTAGGGAAAATCACCTGAACTATAGACCACAAATTCAAAATACAAAAACAAAAATCTGCAATTGTGCTTCGATTTCGATGATTGATCTATTTATCAATGGAACGCTCTAATATTTCTCGACATTTCGTAGAAAATTCAATTTTATGGAAAATCACCTGAACTATAGACCACAAATTCGAAATAAAAAAAAGGAAATTCTGCAATTGTGCTCCGATTTCGATGATTGATGCCTCTATCAATAGGTGTTGAGACCTATAATTATTATGCCAACGGGCATTTAGATCGCTCGAATATTTCTACATATTTCGTAGAAAATTCAATTTTAGGGAAAATCACCTGAACTATAGACCACAAATTCGAAATAAAAAATAAGGAAATTCTGCAATTGTGCTCCGATTTCGATGATTGATGCCTCTATCAATAGGTGTTGAGACCTATAATTATTATGCCAACGGGAATTTAGATCGCTCGAATATTTCTACACATTTCGTAGAAAATTCAATTTTAGGGAAAATCACCTGAACTATAGACCACAAATTCAAAATACAAAAACAAAAATCTGCAATTGTGCTCCGATTTCGAAGATTGATCTATTTATCAATGGAACGCTCTAATATTTCTCCACATTTCGTAGAAAATTCAATTTTATGGAAAATCACCTGAACTATAGACCACAAATTCGAAATAAAAAAAAGGCCATTCTGCAATTGTGCTCCGATTTCGATGATTGATGCCTCTATCAATAGGTGTTGAGACCTGTAATTATTATGCCAACGGGCATTTAGATCGCTCGAATATTTCTACATATTTCGTAGAAAATTCAATTTTAGGGAAAATCACCTGAACTATAGACCACAAATTCAAAATACAAAAACAAAAATCTGCAATTGTGCTTCGATTTCGATGATTGATCTATTTATCAATGGAACGCTCTAATATTTCTCGACATTTCGTAGAAAATTCAATTTTATGGAAAATCACCTGAACTATAGACCACAAATTCGAAATAAAAAAAAGGAAATTCTGCAATTGTGCTCCGATTTCGATGATTGATGCCTCTATCAATAGGTGTTGAGACCTATAATTATTATGCCAACGGGCATTTAGATCGCTCGAATATTTCTACATATTTCGTAGAAAATTCAATTTTAGGGAAAATCACCTGAACTATAGACCACAAATTCGAAATAAAAAATAAGGAAATTCTGCAATTGTGCTCCGATTTCGATGATTGATGCCTCTATCAATAGGTGTTGAGACCTGTAATTATTATGCCAACGGGCATTTAGATCGCTCGAATATTTCTACACATTTCGTAGAAAATTCAATTTTAGGGAAAATCACCTGAACTATAGACCACAAATTCAAAATACAAAAACAAAAATCTGCAATTGTGCTTCGATTTCGATGATTGATCTATTTATCAATGGAACGCTCTAATATTTCTCGACATTTCGTAGAAAATTCAATTTTATGGAAAATCACCTGAACTATAGACCACAAATTCGAAATAAAAAAAAGGAAATTCTGCAATTGTGCTCCGATTTCGATGATTGATGCCTCTATCAATAGGTGTTGAGACCTATAATTATTATGCCAACGGGCATTTAGATCGCTCGAATATTTCTACATATTTCGTAGAAAATTCAATTTTAGGGAAAATCACCTGAACTATAGACCACAAATTCGAAATAAAAAATAAGGAAATTCTGCAATTGTGCTCCGATTTCGATGATTGATGCCTCTATCAATAGGTGTTGAGACCTGTAATTATTATGCCAACGGGCATTTAGATCGCTCGAATATTTCTACACATTTCGTAGAAAATTCAATTTTAGGGAAAATCACCTGAACTATAGACCACAAATTCAAAATACAAAAACAAAAATCTGCAATTGTGCTTCGATTTCGATGATTGATCTATTTATCAATGGAACGCTCTAATATTTCTCGACATTTCGTAGAAAATTCAATTTTATGGAAAATCACCTGAACTATAGACCACAAATTCGAAATAAAAAAAAGGAAATTCTGCAATTGTGCTCCGATTTCGATGATTGATGCCTCTATCAATAGGTGTTGAGACCTATAATTATTATGCCAACGGGCATTTAGATCGCTCGAATATTTCTACATATTTCGTAGAAAATTCAATTTTAGGGAAAATCACCTGAACTATAGACCACAAATTCGAAATAAAAAATAAGGAAATTCTGCAATTGTGCTCCGATTTCGATGATTGATGCCTCTATCAATAGGTGTTGAGACCTATAATTATTATGCCAACGGGAATTTAGATCGCTCGAATATTTCTACACATTTCGTAGAAAATTCAATTTTAGGGAAAATCACCTGAACTATAGACCACAAATTCAAAATACAAAAACAAAAATCTGCAATTGTGCTCCGATTTCGAAGATTGATCTATTTATCAATGGAACGCTCTAATATTTCTCCACATTTCGTAGAAAATTCAATTTTATGGAAAATCACCTGAACTATAGACCACAAATTCGAAATAAAAAAAAGGCCATTCTGCAATTGTGCTCCGATTTCGATGATTGATGCCTCTATCAATAGGTGTTGAGACCTGTAATTATTATGCCAACGGGCATTTAGATCGCTCGAATATTTCTACATATTTCGTAGAAAATTCAATTTTAGGGAAAATCACCTGAACTATAGACCACAAATTCAAAATACAAAAACAAAAATTTGCAATTGTGCTTCGATTTCGATGATTGATCTATTTATCAATGGAACGCTCTAATATTTCTCGACATTTCGTAGAAAATTCAATTTTATGGAAAATCACCTGAACTATAGACCACAAATTCGAAATAAAAAAAAGGAAATTCTGCAATTGTGCTCCGATTTCGATGATTGATGCCTCTATCAATAGGTGTTGAGACCTATAATTATTATGCCAACGGGCATTTAGATCGCTCGAATATTTCTACATATTTCGTAGAAAATTCAATTTTAGGGAAAATCACCTGAACTATAGACCACAAATTCGAAATAAAAAATAAGGAAATTCTGCAATTGTGCTCCGATTTCGATGATTGATGCCTCTATCAATAGGTGTTGAGACCTGTAATTATTATGCCAACGGGCATTTAGATCGCTCGAATATTTCTACACATTTCGTAGAAAATTCAATTTTAGGGAAAATCACCTGAACTATAGACCACAAATTCAAAATACAAAAACAAAAATCTGCAATTGTGCTTCGATTTCGATGATTGATCTATTTATCAATGGAACGCTCTAATATTTCTCGACATTTCGTAGAAAATTCAATTTTATGGAAAATCACCTGAACTATAGACCACAAATTCGAAATAAAAAAAAGGAAATTCTGCAATTGTGCTCCGATTTCGATGATTGATGCCTCTATCAATAGGTGTTGAGACCTATAATTATTATGCCAACGGGCATTTAGATCGCTCGAATATTTCTACATATTTCGTAGAAAATTCAATTTTAGGGAAAATCACCTGAACTATAGACCACAAATTCGAAATAAAAAATAAGGAAATTCTGCAATTGTGCTCCGATTTCGATGATTGATGCCTCTATCAATAGGTGTTGAGACCTGTAATTATTATGCCAACGGGCATTTAGATCGCTCGAATATTTCTACACATTTCGTAGAAAATTCAATTTTAGGGAAAATCACCTGAACTATAGACCACAAATTCAAAATACAAAAACAAAAATCTGCAATTGTGCTTCGATTTCGATGATTGATCTATTTATCAATGGAACGCTCTAATATTTCTCGACATTTCGTAGAAAATTCAATTTTATGGAAAATCACCTGAACTATAGACCACAAATTCGAAATAAAAAAAAGGAAATTCTGCAATTGTGCTCCGATTTCGATGATTGATGCCTCTATCAATAGGTGTTGAGACCTATAATTATTATGCCAACGGGCATTTAGATCGCTCGAATATTTCTACATATTTCGTAGAAAATTCAATTTTAGGGAAAATCACCTGAACTATAGACCACAAATTCGAAATAAAAAATAAGGAAATTCTGCAATTGTGCTCCGATTTCGATGATTGATGCCTCTATCAATAGGTGTTGAGACCTGTAATTATTATGCCAACGGGCATTTAGATCGCTCGAATATTTCTACACATTTCGTAGAAAATTCAATTTTAGGGAAAATCACCTGAACTATAGACCACAAATTCAAAATACAAAAACAAAAATCTGCAATTGTGCTTCGATTTCGATGATTGATCTATTTATCAATGGAACGCTCTAATATTTCTCGACATTTCGTAGAAAATTCAATTTTATGGAAAATCACCTGAACTATAGACCACAAATTCGAAATAAAAAAAAGGAAATTCTGCAATTGTGCTCCGATTTCGATGATTGATGCCTCTATCAATAGGTGTTGAGACCTATAATTATTATGCCAACGGGCATTTAGATCGCTCGAATATTTCTACATATTTCGTAGAAAATTCAATTTTAGGGAAAATCACCTGAACTATAGACCACAAATTCGAAATAAAAAATAAGGAAATTCTGCAATTGTGCTCCGATTTCGATGATTGATGCCTCTATCAATAGGTGTTGAGACCTATAATTATTATGCCAACGGGAATTTAGATCGCTCGAATATTTCTACACATTTCGTAGAAAATTCAATTTTAGGGAAAATCACCTGAACTATAGACCACAAATTCAAAATACAAAAACAAAAATCTGCAATTGTGCTCCGATTTCGAAGATTGATCTATTTATCAATGGAACGCTCTAATATTTCTCCACATTTCGTAGAAAATTCAATTTTATGGAAAATCACCTGAACTATAGACCACAAATTCGAAATAAAAAAAAGGCCATTCTGCAATTGTGCTCCGATTTCGATGATTGATGCCTCTATCAATAGGTGTTGAGACCTGTAATTATTATGCCAACGGGCATTTAGATCGCTCGAATATTTCTACATATTTCGTAGAAAATTCAATTTTAGGGAAAATCACCTGAACTATAGACCACAAATTCAAAATACAAAAACAAAAATCTGCAATTGTGCTTCGATTTCGATGATTGATCTATTTATCAATGGAACGCTCTAATATTTCTCGACATTTCGTAGAAAATTCAATTTTATGGAAAATCACCTGAACTATAGACCACAAATTCGAAATAAAAAAAAGGAAATTCTGCAATTGTGCTCCGATTTCGATGATTGATGCCTCTATCAATAGGTGTTGAGACCTATAATTATTATGCCAACGGGCATTTAGATCGCTCGAATATTTCTACATATTTCGTAGAAAATTCAATTTTAGGGAAAATCACCTGAACTATAGACCACAAATTCGAAATAAAAAATAAGGAAATTCTGCAATTGTGCTCCGATTTCGATGATTGATGCCTCTATCAATAGGTGTTGAGACCTGTAATTATTATGCCAACGGGCATTTAGATCGCTCGAATATTTCTACACATTTCGTAGAAAATTCAATTTTAGGGAAAATCACCTGAACTATAGACCACAAATTCAAAATACAAAAACAAAAATCTGCAATTGTGCTTCGATTTCGATGATTGATCTATTTATCAATGGAACGCTCTAATATTTCTCGACATTTCGTAGAAAATTCAATTTTATGGAAAATCACCTGAACTATAGACCACAAATTCGAAATAAAAAAAAGGAAATTCTGCAATTGTGCTCCGATTTCGATGATTGATGCCTCTATCAATAGGTGTTGAGACCTATAATTATTATGCCAACGGGCATTTAGATCGCTCGAATATTTCTACATATTTCGTAGAAAATTCAATTTTAGGGAAAATCACCTGAACTATAGACCACAAATTCGAAATAAAAAATAAGGAAATTCTGCAATTGTGCTCCGATTTCGATGATTGATGCCTCTATCAATAGGTGTTGAGACCTATAATTATTATGCCAACGGGAATTTAGATCGCTCGAATATTTCTACACATTTCGTAGAAAATTCAATTTTAGGGAAAATCACCTGAACTATAGACCACAAATTCAAAATACAAAAACAAAAATCTGCAATTGTGCTCCGATTTCGAAGATTGATCTATTTATCAATGGAACGCTCTAATATTTCTCCACATTTCGTAGAAAATTCAATTTTATGGAAAATCACCTGAACTATAGACCACAAATTCGAAATAAAAAAAAGGCCATTCTGCAATTGTGCTCCGATTTCGATGATTGATGCCTCTATCAATAGGTGTTGAGACCTGTAATTATTATGCCAACGGGCATTTAGATCGCTCGAATATTTCTACATATTTCGTAGAAAATTCAATTTTAGGGAAAATCACCTGAACTATAGACCACAAATTCAAAATACAAAAACAAAAATCTGCAATTGTGCTTCGATTTCGATGATTGATCTATTTATCAATGGAACGCTCTAATATTTCTCGACATTTCGTAGAAAATTCAATTTTATGGAAAATCACCTGAACTATAGACCACAAATTCGAAATAAAAAAAAGGAAATTCTGCAATTGTGCTCCGATTTCGATGATTGATGCCTCTATCAATAGGTGTTGAGACCTATAATTATTATGCCAACGGGCATTTAGATCGCTCGAATATTTCTACATATTTCGTAGAAAATTCAATTTTAGGGAAAATCACCTGAACTATAGACCACAAATTCGAAATAAAAAATAAGGAAATTCTGCAATTGTGCTCCGATTTCGATGATTGATGCCTCTATCAATAGGTGTTGAGACCTGTAATTATTATGCCAACGGGCATTTAGATCGCTCGAATATTTCTACACATTTCGTAGAAAATTCAATTTTAGGGAAAATCACCTGAACTATAGACCACAAATTCAAAATACAAAAACAAAAATCTGCAATTGTGCTTCGATTTCGATGATTGATCTATTTATCAATGGAACGCTCTAATATTTCTCGACATTTCGTAGAAAATTCAATTTTATGGAAAATCACCTGAACTATAGACCACAAATTCGAAATAAAAAAAAGGAAATTCTGCAATTGTGCTCCGATTTCGATGATTGATGCCTCTATCAATAGGTGTTGAGACCTATAATTATTATGCCAACGGGCATTTAGATCGCTCGAATATTTCTACATATTTCGTAGAAAATTCAATTTTAGGGAAAATCACCTGAACTATAGACCACAAATTCGAAATAAAAAATAAGGAAATTCTGCAATTGTGCTCCGATTTCGATGATTGATGCCTCTATCAATAGGTGTTGAGACCTATAATTATTATGCCAACGGGAATTTAGATCGCTCGAATATTTCTACACATTTCGTAGAAAATTCAATTTTAGGGAAAATCACCTGAACTATAGACCACAAATTCAAAATACAAAAACAAAAATCTGCAATTGTGCTCCGATTTCGAAGATTGATCTATTTATCAATGGAACGCTCTAATATTTCTCCACATTTCGTAGAAAATTCAATTTTATGGAAAATCACCTGAACTATAGACCACAAATTCGAAATAAAAAAAAGGCCATTCTGCAATTGTGCTCCGATTTCGATGATTGATGCCTCTATCAATAGGTGTTGAGACCTGTAATTATTATGCCAACGGGCATTTAGATCGCTCGAATATTTCTACATATTTCGTAGAAAATTCAATTTTAGGGAAAATCACCTGAACTATAGACCACAAATTCAAAATACAAAAACAAAAATCTGCAATTGTGCTTCGATTTCGATGATTGATCTATTTATCAATGGAACGCTCTAATATTTCTCGACATTTCGTAGAAAATTCAATTTTATGGAAAATCACCTGAACTATAGACCACAAATTCGAAATAAAAAAAAGGAAATTCTGCAATTGTGCTCCGATTTCGATGATTGATGCCTCTATCAATAGGTGTTGAGACCTATAATTATTATGCCAACGGGCATTTAGATCGCTCGAATATTTCTACATATTTCGTAGAAAATTCAATTTTAGGGAAAATCACCTGAACTATAGACCACAAATTCGAAATAAAAAATAAGGAAATTCTGCAATTGTGCTCCGATTTCGATGATTGATGCCTCTATCAATAGGTGTTGAGACCTATAATTATTATGCCAACGGGCATTTAGATCGCTCGAATATTTCTACACATTTCGTAGAAAATTCAATTTTAGGGAAAATCACCTGAACTATAGACCACAAATTCGAAATAAAAAAAAGGAAATTCTGCAATTGTGCTCCGATTTCGATGATTGATGCCTCTGTCAATAGATGTTGAGACCTGTAATTATTATGCCAACGGGCATTTAGATCGCTCGAATATTTCTACACATTTCGTAGAAAATTCAATTTTAGGGAAAATCACCTGAACTATAGACCACAAATTCAAAATACAAAAACAAAAATCTGCAATTGTGCTCCGATTTCGATGATTGATCTATTTATCAATGGAACGCTCGAATATTTCTCCACATTTCGTAGAAAATTCAATTTTATGGAAAATCACCTGAACTATAGACCACAAATTCGAAATAAAAAAAAGGAAATTCTGCAATTGTGCTCCGATTTCGATGATTGATGCCTCTGTCAATAGGTGTTGAGACCTGTAATTATTATGCCAACGGGCATTTAGATCGCTCGAATATTTCTACACATTTCGTAGAAAATTCAATTTTAGGGAAAATCACCTGAACTATAGACCACAAATTCAAAATACAAAAACAAAAATCTGCAATTGTGCTTCGATTTCGATGATTGATCTATTTATCAATGGAACGCTCTAATATTTCTCGACATTTCGTAGAAAATTCAATTTTATGGAAAATCACCTGAACTATAGACCACAAATTCGAAATAAAAAAAAGGAAATTCTGCAATTGTGCTCCGATTTCGATGATTGATGCCTCTATCAATAGGTGTTGAGACCTATAATTATTATGCCAACGGGCATTTAGATCGCTCGAATATTTCTACATATTTCGTAGAAAATTCAATTTTAGGGAAAATCACCTGAACTATAGACCACAAATTCGAAATAAAAAATAAGGAAATTCTGCAATTGTGCTCCGATTTCGATGATTGATGCCTCTATCAATAGGTGTTGAGACCTGTAATTATTATGCCAACGGGCATTTAGATCGCTCGAATATTTCTACACATTTCGTAGAAAATTCAATTTTAGGGAAAATCACCTGAACTATAGACCACAAATTCAAAATACAAAAACAAAAATCTGCAATTGTGCTTCGATTTCGATGATTGATCTATTTATCAATGGAACGCTCTAATATTTCTCGACATTTCGTAGAAAATTCAATTTTATGGAAAATCACCTGAACTATAGACCACAAATTCGAAATAAAAAAAAGGAAATTCTGCAATTGTGCTCCGATTTCGATGATTGATGCCTCTATCAATAGGTGTTGAGACCTATAATTATTATGCCAACGGGCATTTAGATCGCTCGAATATTTCTACATATTTCGTAGAAAATTCAATTTTAGGGAAAATCACCTGAACTATAGACCACAAATTCGAAATAAAAAATAAGGAAATTCTGCAATTGTGCTCCGATTTCGATGATTGATGCCTCTATCAATAGGTGTTGAGACCTGTAATTATTATGCCAACGGGCATTTAGATCGCTCGAATATTTCTACACATTTCGTAGAAAATTCAATTTTAGGGAAAATCACCTGAACTATAGACCACAAATTCAAAATACAAAAACAAAAATCTGCAATTGTGCTTCGATTTCGATGATTGATCTATTTATCAATGGAACGCTCTAATATTTCTCGACATTTCGTAGAAAATTCAATTTTATGGAAAATCACCTGAACTATAGACCACAAATTCGAAATAAAAAAAAGGAAATTCTGCAATTGTGCTCCGATTTCGATGATTGATGCCTCTATCAATAGGTGTTGAGACCTATAATTATTATGCCAACGGGCATTTAGATCGCTCGAATATTTCTACATATTTCGTAGAAAATTCAATTTTAGGGAAAATCACCTGAACTATAGACCACAAATTCGAAATAAAAAATAAGGAAATTCTGCAATTGTGCTCCGATTTCGATGATTGATGCCTCTATCAATAGGTGTTGAGACCTATAATTATTATGCCAACGGGAATTTAGATCGCTCGAATATTTCTACACATTTCGTAGAAAATTCAATTTTAGGGAAAATCACCTGAACTATAGACCACAAATTCAAAATACAAAAACAAAAATCTGCAATTGTGCTCCGATTTCGAAGATTGATCTATTTATCAATGGAACGCTCTAATATTTCTCCACATTTCGTAGAAAATTCAATTTTATGGAAAATCACCTGAACTATAGACCACAAATTCGAAATAAAAAAAAGGCCATTCTGCAATTGTGCTCCGATTTCGATGATTGATGCCTCTATCAATAGGTGTTGAGACCTGTAATTATTATGCCAACGGGCATTTAGATCGCTCGAATATTTCTACATATTTCGTAGAAAATTCAATTTTAGGGAAAATCACCTGAACTATAGACCACAAATTCAAAATACAAAAACAAAAATCTGCAATTGTGCTTCGATTTCGATGATTGATCTATTTATCAATGGAACGCTCTAATATTTCTCGACATTTCGTAGAAAATTCAATTTTATGGAAAATCACCTGAACTATAGACCACAAATTCGAAATAAAAAAAAGGAAATTCTGCAATTGTGCTCCGATTTCGATGATTGATGCCTCTATCAATAGGTGTTGAGACCTGTAATTATTATGCCAACGGGCATTTAGATCGCTCGAATATTTCTACATATTTCGTAGAAAATTCAATTTTAGGGAAAATCACCTGAACTATAGACCACAAATTCGAAATAAAAAATAAGGAAATTCTGCAATTGTGCTCCGATTTCGATGATTGATGCCTCTATCAATAGGTGTTGAGACCTGTAATTATTATGCCAACGGGCATTTAGATCGCTCGAATATTTCTACACATTTCGTAGAAAATTCAATTTTAGGGAAAATCACCTGAACTATAGACCACAAATTCAAAATACAAAAACAAAAATCTGCAATTGTGCTTCGATTTCGATGATTGATCTATTTATCAATGGAACGCTCTAATATTTCTCGACATTTCGTAGAAAATTCAATTTTATGGAAAATCACCTGAACTATAGACCACAAATTCGAAATAAAAAAAAGGAAATTCTGCAATTGTGCTCCGATTTCGATGATTGATGCCTCTATCAATAGGTGTTGAGACCTATAATTATTATGCCAACGGGCATTTAGATCGCTCGAATATTTCTACATATTTCGTAGAAAATTCAATTTTAGGGAAAATCACCTGAACTATAGACCACAAATTCGAAATAAAAAATAAGGAAATTCTGCAATTGTGCTCCGATTTCGATGATTGATGCCTCTATCAATAGGTGTTGAGACCTATAATTATTATGCCAACGGGAATTTAGATCGCTCGAATATTTCTACACATTTCGTAGAAAATTCAATTTTAGGGAAAATCACCTGAACTATAGACCACAAATTCAAAATACAAAAACAAAAATCTGCAATTGTGCTCCGATTTCGAAGATTGATCTATTTATCAATGGAACGCTCTAATATTTCTCCACATTTCGTAGAAAATTCAATTTTATGGAAAATCACCTGAACTATAGACCACAAATTCGAAATAAAAAAAAGGCCATTCTGCAATTGTGCTCCGATTTCGATGATTGATGCCTCTATCAATAGGTGTTGAGACCTGTAATTATTATGCCAACGGGCATTTAGATCGCTCGAATATTTCTACATATTTCGTAGAAAATTCAATTTTAGGGAAAATCACCTGAACTATAGACCACAAATTCAAAATACAAAAACAAAAATCTGCAATTGTGCTTCGATTTCGATGATTGATCTATTTATCAATGGAACGCTCTAATATTTCTCGACATTTCGTAGAAAATTCAATTTTATGGAAAATCACCTGAACTATAGACCACAAATTCGAAATAAAAAAAAGGAAATTCTGCAATTGTGCTCCGATTTCGATGATTGATGCCTCTATCAATAGGTGTTGAGACCTATAATTATTATGCCAACGGGCATTTAGATCGCTCGAATATTTCTACATATTTCGTAGAAAATTCAATTTTAGGGAAAATCACCTGAACTATAGACCACAAATTCGAAATAAAAAATAAGGAAATTCTGCAATTGTGCTCCGATTTCGATGATTGATGCCTCTATCAATAGGTGTTGAGACCTGTAATTATTATGCCAACGGGCATTTAGATCGCTCGAATATTTCTACACATTTCGTAGAAAATTCAATTTTAGGGAAAATCACCTGAACTATAGACCACAAATTCAAAATACAAAAACAAAAATCTGCAATTGTGCTTCGATTTCGATGATTGATCTATTTATCAATGGAACGCTCTAATATTTCTCGACATTTCGTAGAAAATTCAATTTTATGGAAAATCACCTGAACTATAGACCACAAATTCGAAATAAAAAAAAGGAAATTCTGCAATTGTGCTCCGATTTCGATGATTGATGCCTCTATCAATAGGTGTTGAGACCTATAATTATTATGCCAACGGGCATTTAGATCGCTCGAATATTTCTACATATTTCGTAGAAAATTCAATTTTAGGGAAAATCACCTGAACTATAGACCACAAATTCGAAATAAAAAATAAGGAAATTCTGCAATTGTGCTCCGATTTCGATGATTGATGCCTCTATCAATAGGTGTTGAGACCTGTAATTATTATGCCAACGGGCATTTAGATCGCTCGAATATTTCTACACATTTCGTAGAAAATTCAATTTTAGGGAAAATCACCTGAACTATAGACCACAAATTCAAAATACAAAAACAAAAATCTGCAATTGTGCTTCGATTTCGATGATTGATCTATTTATCAATGGAACGCTCTAATATTTCTCGACATTTCGTAGAAAATTCAATTTTATGGAAAATCACCTGAACTATAGACCACAAATTCGAAATAAAAAAAAGGAAATTCTGCAATTGTGCTCCGATTTCGATGATTGATGCCTCTATCAATAGGTGTTGAGACCTATAATTATTATGCCAACGGGCATTTAGATCGCTCGAATATTTCTACATATTTCGTAGAAAATTCAATTTTAGGGAAAATCACCTGAACTATAGACCACAAATTCGAAATAAAAAATAAGGAAATTCTGCAATTGTGCTCCGATTTCGATGATTGATGCCTCTATCAATAGGTGTTGAGACCTATAATTATTATGCCAACGGGAATTTAGATCGCTCGAATATTTCTACACATTTCGTAGAAAATTCAATTTTAGGGAAAATCACCTGAACTATAGACCACAAATTCAAAATACAAAAACAAAAATCTGCAATTGTGCTCCGATTTCGAAGATTGATCTATTTATCAATGGAACGCTCTAATATTTCTCCACATTTCGTAGAAAATTCAATTTTATGGAAAATCACCTGAACTATAGACCACAAATTCGAAATAAAAAAAAGGCCATTCTGCAATTGTGCTCCGATTTCGATGATTGATGCCTCTATCAATAGGTGTTGAGACCTGTAATTATTATGCCAACGGGCATTTAGATCGCTCGAATATTTCTACATATTTCGTAGAAAATTCAATTTTAGGGAAAATCACCTGAACTATAGACCACAAATTCAAAATACAAAAACAAAAATCTGCAATTGTGCTTCGATTTCGATGATTGATCTATTTATCAATGGAACGCTCTAATATTTCTCGACATTTCGTAGAAAATTCAATTTTATGGAAAATCACCTGAACTATAGACCACAAATTCGAAATAAAAAAAAGGAAATTCTGCAATTGTGCTCCGATTTCGATGATTGATGCCTCTATCAATAGGTGTTGAGACCTATAATTATTATGCCAACGGGCATTTAGATCGCTCGAATATTTCTACATATTTCGTAGAAAATTCAATTTTAGGGAAAATCACCTGAACTATAGACCACAAATTCGAAATAAAAAATAAGGAAATTCTGCAATTGTGCTCCGATTTCGATGATTGATGCCTCTATCAATAGGTGTTGAGACCTATAATTATTATGCCAACGGGCATTTAGATCGCTCGAATATTTCTACACATTTCGTAGAAAATTCAATTTTAGGGAAAATCACCTGAACTATAGACCACAAATTCGAAATAAAAAAAAGGAAATTCTGCAATTGTGCTCCGATTTCGATGATTGATGCCTCTGTCAATAGATGTTGAGACCTGTAATTATTATGCCAACGGGCATTTAGATCGCTCGAATATTTCTACACATTTCGTAGAAAATTCAATTTTAGGGAAAATCACCTGAACTATAGACCACAAATTCAAAATACAAAAACAAAAATCTGCAATTGTGCTCCGATTTCGATGATTGATCTATTTATCAATGGAACGCTCGAATATTTCTCCACATTTCGTAGAAAATTCAATTTTATGGAAAATCACCTGAACTATAGACCACAAATTCGAAATAAAAAAAAGGAAATTCTGCAATTGTGCTCCGATTTCGATGATTGATGCCTCTGTCAATAGGTGTTGAGACCTGTAATTATTATGCCAACGGGCATTTAGATCGCTCGAATATTTCTACACATTTCGTAGAAAATTCAATTTTAGGGAAAATCACCTGAACTATAGACCACAAATTCAAAATACAAAAACAAAAATCTGCAATTGTGCTCCTATTTCGATGATTGATCCATTTATCAATGGAACGCTCTAATATTTCTCCACATTTCGTAGAAAATTCAATTTTATGGAAAATCACCTGAACTATAGACCACAAATTCGAAATAAAAAAAAGGAAATTCTGCAATTGTGCTCCGATTTCGATGATTGATGCCTCTATCAATAGGTGTTGAGACCTGTAATTATTATGCCAACGGGCATTTAGATCGCTCGAATATTTCTACACATTTCGTAGAAAATTCAATTTTAGGGAAAATCACCTGAACTATAGACCACAAATTCGAAATAAAAAAAAGGAAATTCTGCAATTGTGCTCCGATTTCGATGATTGATGCCTCTATCAATAGGTGTTGAGACCTATAATTATTATGCCAACGGGCATTTAGATCGCTCGAATATTTCTTTTACACATTTCGTAGAAAATTCAATTTTAGGGAAAATCACCTGAACTATAGACCACAAATTCGAAATAAAAAAAAGGAAATTCTGCAATTGTGCTCCGATTTCGATGATTGATGCCTCTATCAATAGGTGTTGAGACCTGTAATTATTATGCCAACGGGCATTTAGATCGCTCGAATATTTCTACACATTTCGTAGAAAATTCAATTTTAGGGAAAATCACCTGAACTATAGACCACAAATTCGAAATAAAAAAAAGGAAATTCTGCAATTGTGCTCCGATTTCGATGATTGATGCCTCTATCAATAGGCGTTGAGACCTATAATTATTATGCCAACGGGCATTTAGATCGCTCGAATATTTCTTCTACACATTTCGTAGAAAATTCAATTTTAGGGAAAATCACCTGAACTATAGACCACAAATTCAAAATACAAAAACAAAAATTTGCAATTGTGCTCCGGTTTCGATGATTGATCTATTTATCAATAAAACGCTTTAATATTTCTCCACATTTCGTAGAAAATTCAATTTTAGGGAAAATCACCTGAACTATAGACCACAAATTCGAAATAAAAAAAAGGAAATTCTGCAATTGTGCTCCGATTTCGATGATTGATGCCTCTGTCAATAGGTGTTGAGACCTGTAATTATTATGCCAACGGGCATTTAGATCGCTCGAATATTTCTACACATTTCGTAGAAAATTCAATTTTAGGGAAAATCACCTGAACTATAGACCACAAATTCAAAATTCAAAAACAAAAATCTGCAATTGTGCTCCGATTTCGAAGATTGATCTATTTATCAATGGAACGCTCTAATATTTCTCCACATTTCGTAGAAAATTCAATTTTATGGAAAATCACCTGAACTATAGACCACAAATTCGAAATAAAAAAAAGGAAATTCTGCAATTGTGCTCCGATTTCGATGATTGATGCCTCTATCAATAGGTGTTGAGACCTATAATTATTATGCCAACGGGCATTTAGATCGCTCGAATATTTCTACACATTTCGTAGAAAATTCAATTTTAGGGAAAATCACCTGAACTATAGACCACAAATTCAAAATACAAAAACAAAAATCTGCAATTGTGCTCCGATTTCGAAGATTGATCTATTTATCAATGGAACGCTCTAATATATCTCGACATTTCGTAGAAAATTCAATTTTATGGAAAATCACCTGAACTATAGACCACAAATTCGAAATAAAAAAAAGGAAATTCTGCAATTGTGCTCCGATTTCGATGATTGATGCCTCTATCAATAGGTGTTGATACCTGTAATTATTATGCCAACGGGCATTTAGATCGCTCGAATATTTCTACACATTTCGTAGAAAATTCAATTTTAGGGAAAATCACCTGAACTATAGACCACAAATTCGAAATAAAAAAAAGGAAATTCTGCAATTGTGCTCCGATTTCGATGATTGATGCCTCTGTCAATAGGTGTTGAGACCTGTAATTATTATGCCAACGGGCATTTAGATCGCTCGAATATTTCTCCACATTTCGTAGAAAATTCAATTTTAGGGAAAATCACCTGAACTATAGACCACAAATTCGAAATAAAAAAAAGGAAATTCTTCAATTGTGCTCCGATTTCGATGATTGATGCCTCTATCAATAGGTGTTGAGACCTGTAATTATTATGCCAACGGGCATTTAGATCGCTCGAATATTTCTACACATTTCGTAGAAAATTCAATTTTAGGGAAAATCACCTGAACTATAAACCACAAATTCAAAATACAAAAACAAAAATCTGCAATTGTGCTCCGATTTCGATGATTGATCTATTTATCAATGGAACGCTCTAATATTTCTCCACATTTCGTAGAAAATTCAATTTTATGGAAAATCACCTGAACTATAGACCACAAATTCGAAATAAAAAAAAGGAAATTCTGCAATTGTGCTCCGATTTCGATGATTGATGCCTCTATCAATAGGTGTTGATACCTGTAATTATTATGCCAACGGGCATTTAGATCGCTCGAATATTTCTACACATTTCGTAGAAAATTCAATTTTAGGGAAAATCACCTGAACTATAGACCACAAATTCGAAATAAAAAAAAGGAAATTCTGCAATTGTGCTCCGATTTCGATGATTGATGCCTCTATCAATAGGTGTTGATACCTGTAATTATTATGCCAACGGGCATTTAGATCGCTCGAATATTTCTACACATTTCGTAGAAAATTCAATTTTAGGGAAAATCACCTGAACTATAGACCACAAATTCGAAATAAAAAAAAGGAAATTCTGCAATTGTGCTCCGATTTCGATGATTGATGCCTCTATCAATAGGTGTTGAGACCTGTAATTATTATGCCAACGGGCATTTAGATCGCTCGAATATTTCTACACATTTCGTAGAAAATTCAATTTTAGGGAAAATCACCTGAACTATAGACCACAAATTCGAAATAAAAAAAAGGAAATTCTGCAATTGTGCTCCGATTTCGATGATTGATGCCTCTATCAATAGGTGTTGATACCTGTAATTATTATGCCAACGGGCATTTAGATCGCTCGAATATTTCTACACATTTCGTAGAAAATTCAATTTTAGGGAAAATCACCTGAACTATAGACCACAAATTCGAAATAAAAAAAAGGAAATTCTGCAATTGTGCTCCGATTTCGATGATTGATGCCTCTGTCAATAGGTGTTGAGACCTGTAATTATTATGCCAACGGGCATTTAGATCGCTTGAATATTTCTCCACATTTCGTAGAAAATTCAATTTTAGGGAAAATCACCTGAACTATAGACCACAAATTCGAAATAAAAAAAAGGAAATTCTGCAATTGTGCTCCGATTTCGATGATTGATGCCTCTATCAATAGGTGTTGAGACCTGTAATTATTATGCCAACGGGCATTTAGATCGCTCGAATATTTCTACACATTTCGTAGAAAATTCAATTTTAGGGAAAATCACCTGAACTATAGACCACAAATTCGAAATAAAAAAAAGGAAATTCTGCAATTGTGCTCCGATTTCGATGATTGATCTATTTATCAATGGAACGCTCTAATATTTCTCGACATTTCGTAGAAAATTCAATTTTATGGAAAATCACCTGAACTATAGACCACAAATTCGAAATAAAAAAAAAGAAATTCTGCAATTGTGCTCCGATTTCGATGATTGATGCCTCTATCAATAGGTGTTGAGACCTATAATTATTATGCCAACGGGCATTTAGATCGCTCGAATATTTCTACACATTTCGTAGAAAATTCAATTTTAGGGAAAATCACCTGAACTATAGACCACAAATTCAAAATACAAAAACAAAAATCTGCAATTGTGCTCCGATTTCGATGATTGATCTATTTATCAATGGAACGCTCTAATATTTCTCGACATTTCGTAGAAAATTCAATTTTATGGAAAATCACCTGAACTATAGACCACAAATTCGAAATAAAAAAAAGGAAATTCTGCAATTGTGCTCCGATTTCGATGATTGATGCCTCTATCAATAGGTGTTGAGACCTATAATTATTATGCCAACGGGCATTTAGATCGCTCGAATATTTCTACACATTTCGTAGAAAATTCAATTTTAGGGAAAATCACCTGAACTATAGACCACAAATTCAAAATACAAAAACAAAAATCTGCAATTGTGCTCCGATTTCGATGATTGATCTATTTATCAATGGAACGCTCTAATATTTCTCGACATTTCGTAGAAAATTCAATTTTATGGAAAATCACCTGAACTATAGACCACAAATTCGAAATAAAAAAAAGGAAATTCTGCAATTGTGCTCCGATTTCGATGATTGATGCCTCTGTCAATAGGTGTTAAGACCTGTAATTATTATGCCAACGGGCATTTAGATCGCTCGAATATTTCTACACATTTCGTAGAAAATTCAATTTTAGGGAAAATCACCTGAACTATAGACCACAAATTCGAAATAAAAAAAAGGAAATTCTGCAATTGTGCTCCGATTTCGATGATTGATGCCTCTATCAATAGGTGTTGAGACCTATAATTATTATGCCAACGGGCATTTAGATCGCTCGAATATTTCTACACATTTCGTAGAAAATTCAATTTTAGGGAAAATCACCTGAACTATAGACCACAAATTCAAAATACAAAAACAAAAATCTGCAATTGTGCTCCGATTTCGATGATTGATCTATTTATCAATAGAACGCTCTAATATTTCTCGACATTTCGTAGAAAATTCAATTTTATGGAAAATCACCTGAACTATAGACCACAAATTCGAAATAAAAAAAAGGAAATTCTGCAATTGTGCTCCGATTTCGATGATTGATGCCTCTATCAATAGGTGTTGATACCTGTAATTATTATGCCAACGGGCATTTAGATCGCTCGAATATTTCTACACATTTCGTAGAAAATTCAATTTTAGGGAAAATCACCTGAACTATAGACCACAAATTCGAAATAAAAAAAAGGAAATTCTGCAATTGTGCTCCGATTTCGATGATTGATGCCTCTATCAATAGGTGTTGAGACCTATAATTATTATGCCAACGGGCATTTAGATCGCTCGAATATTTCTACACATTTCGTAGAAAATTCAATTTTAGGGAAAATCACCTGAACTATAGACCACAAATTCAAAATACAAAAACAAAAATCTGCAATTGTGCTCCGATTTCGATGATTGATCTATTTATCAATGGAACGCTCTAATATTTCTCGACATTTCGTAGAAAATTCAATTTTATGGAAAATCACCTGAACTATAGACCACAAATTCGAAATAAAAAAAAGGAAATTCTGCAATTGTGCTCCGATTTCGATGATTGATGCCTCTATCAATAGGTGTTGAGACCTATAATTATTATGCCAACGGGCATTTAGATCGCTCGAATATTTCTACACATTTCGTAGAAAATTCAATTTTAGGGAAAATCACCTGAACTATAGACCACAAATTCGAAATAAAAAAAAGGAAATTCTGCAATTGTGCTCCGATTTCGATGATTGATGCCTCTATCAATAGGTGTTGAGACCTATAATTATTATGCCAACGGGCATTTAGATCGCTCGAATATTTCTACACATTTCGTAGAAAATTCAATTTTAGGGAAAATCACCTGAACTATAGACCACAAATTCAAAATACAAAAACAAAAATCTGCAATTGTGCTCCGATTTCGATGATTGATCTATTTATCAATGGAACGCTCTAATATTTCTCGACATTTCGTAGAAAATTCAATTTTATGGAAAATCACCTGAACTATAGACCACAAATTCGAAATAAAAAAAAGGAAATTCTGCAATTGTGCTCCGATTTCGATGATTGATGCCTCTGTCAATAGGTGTTAAGACCTGTAATTATTATGCCAACGGGCATTTAGATCGCTCGAATATTTCTACACATTTCGTAGAAAATTCAATTTTAGGGAAAATCACCTGAACTATAGACCACAAATTCGAAATAAAAAAAAGGAAATTCTGCAATTGTGCTCCGATTTCGATGATTGATGCCTCTATCAATAGGTGTTGAGACCTATAATTATTATGCCAACGGGCATTTAGATCGCTCGAATATTTCTCGACATTTCGTAGAAAATTCAATTTTATGGAAAATCACCTGAACTATAGACCACAAATTCGAAATAAAAAAAAGGAAATTCTGCAATTGTGCTCCGATTTCGATGATTGATGCCTCTATCAATAGGTGTTGATACCTGTAATTATTATGCCAACGGGCATTTAGATCGCTCGAATATTTCTACACATTTCGTAGAAAATTCAATTTTAGGGAAAATCACCTGAACTATAGACCACAAATTCAAAATAAAAAAAAGGAAATTCTGCAATTGTGCTCCGATTTCGATGATTGATGCCTCTATCAATAGGTGTTGAGACCTGTAATTATTATGCCAACGGGCATTTAGATCGCTCGAATATTTCTCCACATTTCGTAGAAAATTCAATTTTAGGGAAAATCACCTGAACTATAGACCACAAATTCGAAATAAAAAAAAGGAAATTCTGCAATTGTGCTCCGATTTCGATGATTGATGCCTCTGTCAATAGGTGTTGAGACCTGTAATTATTATGCCAACGGGCATTTAGATCGCTCGAATATTTCTCCACATTTCGTAGAAAATTCAATTTTAGGGAAAATCACCTGAACTATAGACCACAAATTCGAAATAAAAAAAAGGAAATTCTGCAATTGTGCTCCGATTTCGATGATTGATGCCTCTATCAATAGGTGTTGAGACCTGTAATTATTATGCCAACGGGCATTTAGATCGCTCGAATATTTCTACACATTTCGTAGAAAATTCAATTTTAGGGAAAATCACCTGAACTATAGACCACAAATTCGAAATAAAAAAAAGGAAATTCTGCAATTGTGCTCCGATTTCGATGATTGATGCCTCTATCAATAGGTGTTGATACCTGTAATTATTATGCCAACGGGCATTTAGATCGCTCGAATATTTCTCCACATTTCGTAGAAAATTCAATTTTAGGGAAAATCACCTGAACTATAGACCACAAATTCGAAATAAAAAAAAGGAAATTCTGCAATTGTGCTCCGATTTCGATGATTGATGCCTCTATCAATAGGTGTTGAGACCTGTAATTATTATGCCAACGGGCATTTAGATCGCTCGAATATTTCTACACATTTCGTAGAAAATTCAATTTTAGGGAAAATCACCTGAACTATAGACCACAAATTCGAAATAAAAAAAAGGAAATTCTGCAATTGTGCTCCGATTTCGATGATTGATCTATTTATCAATGGAACGCTCTAATATTTCTCGACATTTCGTAGAAAATTCAATTTTATGGAAAATCACCTGAACTATAGACCACAAATTCGAAATAAAAAAAAGGAAATTCTGCAATTGTGCTCCGATTTCGATGATTGATGCCTCTATCAATAGGTGTTGAGACCTATAATTATTATGCCAACGGGCATTTAGATCGCTCGAATATTTCTACACATTTCGTAGAAAATTCAATTTTAGGGAAAATCACCTGAACTATAGACCACAAATTCAAAATACAAAAACAAAAATCTGCAATTGTGCTCCGATTTCGATGATTGATCTATTTATCAATGGAACGCTCTAATATTTCTCGACATTTCGTAGAAAATTCAATTTTATGGAAAATCACCTGAACTATAGACCACAAATTCGAAATAAAAAAAAGGAAATTCTGCAATTGTGCTCCGATTTCGATGATTGATGCCTCTATCAATAGGTGTTGAGACCTATAATTATTATGCCAACGGGCATTTAGATCGCTCGAATATTTCTACACATTTCGTAGAAAATTCAATTTTAGGGAAAATCACCTGAACTATAGACCACAAATTCAAAATACAAAAACAAAAATCTGCAATTGTGCTCCGATTTCGATGATTGATCTATTTATCAATGGAACGCTCTAATATTTCTCGACATTTCGTAGAAAATTCAATTTTATGGAAAATCACCTGAACTATAGACCACAAATTCGAAATAAAAAAAAGGAAATTCTGCAATTGTGCTCCGATTTCGATGATTGATGCCTCTGTCAATAGGTGTTGATACCTGTAATTATTATGCCAACGGGCATTTAGATCGCTCGAATATTTCTCCACATTTCGTAGAAAATTCAATTTTAGGGAAAATCACCTGAACTATAGACCACAAATTCGAAATAAAAAAAAGGAAATTCTGCAATTGTGCTCCGATTTCGATGATTGATGCCTCTATCAATAGGTGTTGAGACCTATAATTATTATGCCAACGGGCATTTAGATCGCTCGAATATTTCTACACATTTCGTAGAAAATTCAATTTTAGGGAAAATCACCTGAACTATAGACCACAAATTCAAAATACAAAAACAAAAATCTGCAATTGTGCTCCGATTTCGATGATTGATCTATTTATCAATGGAACGCTCTAATATTTCTCGACATTTCGTAGAAAATTCAATTTTATGGAAAATCACCTGAACTATAGACCACAAATTCGAAATAAAAAAAAGGAAATTCTGCAATTGTGCTCCGATTTCGATGATTGATGCCTCTATCAATAGGTGTTGATACCTGTAATTATTATGCCAACGGGCATTTAGATCGCTCGAATATTTCTACACATTTCGTAGAAAATTCAATTTTAGGGAAAATCACCTGAACTATAGACCACAAATTCGAAATAAAAAAAAGGAAATTCTGCAATTGTGCTCCGATTTCGATGATTGATGCCTCTATCAATAGGTGTTGAGACCTGTAATTATTATGCCAACGGGCATTTAGATCGCTCGAATATTTCTCCACATTTCGTAGAAAATTCAATTTTAGGGAAAATCACCTGAACTATAGACCACAAATTCGAAATAAAAAAAAGGAAATTCTGCAATTGTGCTCCGATTTCGATGATTGATGCCTCTGTCAATAGGTGTTGAGACCTGTAATTATTATGCCAACGGGCATTTAGATCGCTCGAATATTTCTCCACATTTCGTAGAAAATTCAATTTTAGGGAAAATCACCTGAACTATAGACCACAAATTCGAAATAAAAAAAAGGAAATTCTGCAATTGTGCTCCGATTTCGATGATTGATGCCTCTATCAATAGGTGTTGATACCTGTAATTATTATGCCAACGGGCATTTAGATCGCTCGAATATTTCTACACATTTCGTAGAAAATTCAATTTTAGGGAAAATCACCTGAACTATAGACCACAAATTCGAAATAAAAAAAAGGAAATTCTGCAATTGTGCTCCGATTTCGATGATTGATGCCTCTGTCAATAGGTGTTGAGACCTGTAATTATTATGCCAACGGGCATTTAGATCGCTCGAATATTTCTACACATTTCGTAGAAAATTCAATTTTAGGGAAAATCACCTGAACTATAGACCACAAATTCGAAATAAAAAAAAGGAAATTCTGCAATTGTGCTCCGATTTCGATGATTGATGCCTCTGTCAATAGGTGTTGAGACCTGTAATTATTATGCCAACGGGCATTTAGATCGCTCGAATATTTCTCCACATTTCGTAGAAAATTCAATTTTAGGGAAAATCACCTGAACTATAGACCACAAATTCGAAATAAAAAAAAGGAAATTCTGCAATTGTGCTCCGATTTCGATGATTGATGCCTCTATCAATAGGTGTTGAGACCTGTAATTATTATGCCAACGGGCATTTAGATCGCTCGAATATTTCTACACATTTCGTAGAAAATTCAATTTTAGGGAAAATCACCTGAACTATAGACCACAAATTCAAAATACAAAAACAAAAGTCTGCAATTGTGCTCCGATTTCGATGATTGATCTATTTATCAATGGAACGCTCTAATATATCTCGACATTTCGTAGAAAATTCAATTTTATGGAAAATCACCTGAACTATAGACCACAAATTCGAAATAAAAAAAAGGAAATTCTGCAATTGTGCTCCGATTTCGATGATTGATGCCTCTATCAATAGGTGTTGATACCTGTAATTATTATGCCAACGGGCATTTAGATCGCTCGAATATTTCTACACATTTCGTAGAAAATTCAATTTTAGGGAAAATCACCTGAACTATAGACCACAAATTCGAAATAAAAAAAAGGAAATTCTGCAATTGTGCTCCGATTTCGATGATTGATGCCTCTGTCAATAGGTGTTGAGACCTGTAATTATTATGCCAACGGGCATTTAGATCGCTCGAATATTTCTCCACATTTCGTAGAAAATTCAATTTTAGGGAAAATCACCTGAACTATAGACCACAAATTCGAAATAAAAAAAAGGAAATTCTGCAATTGTGCTCCGATTTCGATGATTGATGCCTCTATCAATAGGTGTTGAGACCTGTAATTATTATGCCAACGGGCATTTAGATCGCTCGAATATTTCTCCACATTTCGTAGAAAATTCAATTTTAGGGAAAATCACCTGAACTATAGACCACAAATTCGAAATAAAAAAAAGGAAATTCTGCAATTGTGCTCCGATTTCGATGATTAATGCCTCTGTCAATAGGTGTTGAGACCTGTAATTATTATGCCAACGGGCATTTAGATCGCTCGAATATTTCTCCACATTTCGTAGAAAATTCAATTTTAGGGAAAATCACCTGAACTATAGACCACAAATTCGAAATAAAAAAAAGGAAATTCTGCAATTGTGCTCCGATTTCGATGATTGATGCCTCTATCAATAGGTGTTGAGACCTATAATTATTATGCCAACGGGCATTTAGATCGCTCGAATATTTCTACACATTTCGTAGAAAATTCAATTTTAGGGAAAATCACCTGAACTATAGACCACAAATTCAAAATACAAAAACAAAAATCTGCAATTGTGCTCCGATTTCGATGATTGATCTATTTATCAATGGAACGCTCTAATATTTCTCGACATTTCGTAGAAAATTCAATTTTATGGAAAATCACCTGAACTATAGACCACAAATTCGAAATAAAAAAAAGGAAATTCTGCAATTGTGCTCCGATTTCGATGATTGATGCCTCTATCAATAGGTGTTGAGACCTATAATTATTATGCCAACGGGCATTTAGATCGCTCGAATATTTCTACACATTTCGTAGAAAATTCAATTTTAGGGAAAATCACCTGAACTATAGACCACAAATTCAAAATACAAAAACAAAAATCTGCAATTGTGCTCCGATTTCGAAGATTGATCTATTTATCAATGGAACGCTCTAATATATCTCGACATTTCGTAGAAAATTCAATTTTATGGAAAATCACCTGAACTATAGACCACAAATTCGAAATAAAAAAAAGGAAATTCTGCAATTGTGCTCCGATTTCGATGATTGATGCCTCTATCAATAGGTGTTGATACCTGTAATTATTATGCCAACGGGCATTTAGATCGCTCGAATATTTCTACACATTTCGTAGAAAATTCAATTTTAGGGAAAATCACCTGAACTATAGACCACAAATTCGAAATAAAAAAAAGGAAATTCTGCAATTGTGCTCCGATTTCGATGATTGATGCCTCTATCAATAGGTGTTGAGACCTGTAATTATTATGCCAACGGGCATTTAGATCGCTCGAATATTTCTACACATTTCGTAGAAAATTCAATTTTAGGGAAAATCACCTGAACTATAGACCACAAATTCAAAATATAAAAACAAAAATCTGCAATTGTGCTCCGATTTCGATGATTGATCTATTTATCAATGGAACGCTCTAATATTTCTCGACATTTCGTAGAAAATTCAATTTTATGGAAAATCACCTGAACTATAGACCACAAATTCGAAATAAAAAAAAGGAAATTCTGCAATTGTGCTCCGATTTCGATGATTGATGCCTCTATCAATAGGTGTTGAGACCTATAATTATTATGCCAACGGGCATTTAGATCGCTCGAATATTTCTACACATTTCGTAGAAAATTCAATTTTAGGGAAAATCACCTGAACTATAGACCACAAATTCAAAATACAAAAACAAAAATCTGCAATTGTGCTCATATTTCGAAGATTAATCTATTTATCAATGGAACGTTCTAATATTTCTCCACATTTCGTAGAAAATTCAATTTTAGGGAAAATCACCTGAACTATAGACCACAAATTCGAAATAAAAAAAAGGAAATTCTGCAATTGTGCTCCGATTTCGATGATTGATGCCTCTATCAATAGGTGTTGAGACCTATAATTATTATGCCAAATGGCATTTAGATCGCTCGAATATTTCTACACATTTCGTAGAAAATTCAATTTTAGGGAAAATCACCTGAACTATAGACCACAAATTCAAAATACAAAAACAAAAATCTGCAATTGTGCTCCGATTTCGATGATTGATCTATTTATCAATGGAACGCTCTAATATATCTCGACATTTCGTAGAAAATTCAATTTTATGGAAAATCACCTGAACTATAGACCACAAATTCGAAATAAAAAAAAGGAAATTCTGCAATTGTGCTCCGATTTCGATGATTGATGCCTCTATCAATAGGTGTTGATACCTGTAATTATTATGCGAACGGGCATTTAGATCGCTCGAATATTTCTACACATTTCGTAGAAAATTCAATTTTAGGGAAAATCACCTGAACTATAGACCACAAATTCGAAATAAAAAAAAGGAAATTCTGCAATTGTGCTCCGATTTCGATGATTGATGCCTCTGTCAATAGGTGTTGAGACCTATAATTATTATGCCAACGGGCATTTAGATCGCTCGAATATTTCTACACATTTCGTAGAAAATTCAATTTTAGGGAAAATCACCTGAACTATAGACCACAAATTCAAAATACAAAAACAAAAATCTGCAATTGTGCTCCGATTTCGATGATTGATCTATTTATCAATGGAACGCTCTAATATTTCTCGACATTTCGTAGAAAATTCAATTTTATGGAAAATCACCTGAACTATAGACCACAAATTCGAAATAAAAAAAAGGAAATTCTGCAATTGTGCTCCGATTTCGATGATTGATGCCTCTATCAATAGGTGTTGATACCTGTAATTATTATGCCAACGGGCATTTAGATCGCTCGAATATTTCTGCACATTTCGTAGAAAATTCAATTTTAGGGAAAATCACCTGAACTATAGACCACAAATTCGAAATAAAAAAAAGGAAATTCTGCAATTGTGCTCCGATTTCGATGATTGATGCCTCTGTCAATAGGTGTTGAGACCTGTAATTATTATGCCAACGGGCATTTAGATCGCTCGAATATTTCTACACATTTCGTAGAAAATTCAATTTTAGGGAAAATCACCTGAACTATAGACCACAAATTCGAAATAAAAAAAAGGAAATTCTGCAATTGTGCTCCGATTTCGATGATTGATGCCTCTGTCAATAGGTGTTGAGACCTGTAATTATTATGCCAACGGGCATTTAGATCGCTCGAATATTTCTCCACATTTCGTAGAAAATTCAATTTTAGGGAAAATCACCTGAACTATATATAGACCACAAATTCGAAATAAAAAAAAGGAAATTCTGCAATTGTGCTCCGATTTCGATGATTGATGCCTCTATCAATAGGTGTTGAGACCTGTAATTATTATGCCAACGGGCATTTAGATCGCTCGAATATTTCTACACATTTCGTAGAAAATTCAATTTAATGGAAAATCACCTGAACTATAGACCACAAATTCGAAATAAAAAAAAGGAAATTCTGCAATTGTGCTCCGATTTCGATGATTGATGCCTCTGTCAATAGGTGTTGAGACCTGTAATTATTATGCCAACGGGCATTTAGATCGCTCGAATATTTCTCCACATTTCGTAGAAAATTCAATTTTAGGGAAAATCACCTGAACTATAGACCACAAATTCGAAATAAAAAAAAGGAAATTCTGCAATTGTGCTCCGATTTCGATGATTGATGCCTCTATCAATAGGTGTTGAGACCTGTAATTATTATGCCAACGGGCATTTAGATCGCTCGAATATTTCTACACATTTCGTAGAAAATTCAATTTTAGGGAAAATCACCTGAACTATAGACCACAAATTCAAAATACAAAAACAAAAATCTGCAATTGTGCTCCGATTTCGATGATTGATCTATTTATCAATGGAACGCTCTAATATATCTCGACATTTCGTAGAAAATTCAATTTTATGGAAAATCACCTGAACTATAGACCACAAATTCGAAATAAAAAAAAGGAAATTCTGCAATTGTGCTCCGATTTCGATGATTGATGCCTCTATCAATAGGTGTTGAGACCTGTAATTATTATGCCAACGGGCATTTAGATCGCTCGAATATTTCTCCACATTTCGTAGAAAATTCAATTTTAGGGAAAATCACCTGAACTATAGACCACAAATTCGAAATAAAAAAAAGGAAATTCTGCAATTGTGCTCCGATTTCGATGATTGATGCCTCTGTCAATAGGTGTTGAGACCTGTAATTATTATGCCAACGGGCATTTAGATCGCTCGAATATTTCTCCACATTTCGTAGAAAATTCAATTTTAGGGAAAATCACCTGAACTATAGACCACAAATTCGAAATAAAAAAAAGGAAATTCTGCAATTGTGCTCCGATTTCGATGATTGATGCCTCTATCAATAGGTGTTGAGACCTGTAATTATTATGCCAACGGGCATTTAGATCGCTCGAATATTTCTCCACATTTCGTAGAAAATTCAATTTTAGGGAAAATCACCTGAACTATAGACCACAAATTCAAAATACAAAAACAAAAATCTGCAATTGTGCTCCGATTTCGATGATTGATCTATTTATCAATGGAACGCTCTAATATTTCTCGACATTTCGTAGAAAATTCAATTTTATGGAAAATCACCTGAACTATAGACCACAAATTCGAAATAAAAAAAAGGAAATTCTGCAATTGTGCTCCGATTTCGATGATTGATGCCTCTATCAATAGGTGTTGAGACCTATAATTATTATGCCAACGGGCATTTAGATCGCTCGAATATTTCTACACATTTCGTAGAAAATTCAATTTTAGGGAAAATCACCTGAACTATAGACCACAAATTCAAAATACAAAAACAAAAATCTGCAATTGTGCTCCGATTTCGAAGATTGATCTATTTATCAATGGAACGCTCTAATATATCTCGACATTTCGTAGAAAATTCAATTTTATGGAAAATCACCTGAACTATAGACCACAAATTCGAAATAAAAAAAAGGAAATTCTGCAATTGTGCTCCGATTTCGATGATTGATGCCTCTATCAATAGGTGTTGATACCTGTAATTATTATGCCAACGGGCATTTAGATCGCTCGAATATTTCTACACATTTCGTAGAAAATTCAATTTTAGGGAAAATCACCTGAACTATAGACCACAAATTCGAAATAAAAAAAAGGAAATTCTGCAATTGTGCTCCGATTTCGATGATTGATGCCTCTGTCAATAGGTGTTGAGACCTGTAATTATTATGCCAACGGGCATTTAGATCGCTCGAATATTTCTCCACATTTCGTAGAAAATTCAATTTTAGGGAAAATCACCTGAACTATAGACCACAAATTCGAAATAAAAAAAAGGAAATTCTGCAATTGTGCTCCGATTTCGATGATTGATGCCTCTGTCAATAGGTGTTGAGACCTGTAATTATTATGCCAACGGGCATTTAGATCGCTCGAATATTTCTCCACATTTCGTAGAAAATTCAATTTTAGGGAAAATCACCTGAACTATAGACCACAAATTCAAAATACAAAAACAAAAATCTGCAATTGTGCTCCGATTTCGATGATTGATCTATTTATCAATGGAACGCTCTAATATTTCTCGACATTTCGTAGAAAATTCAATTTTATGGAAAATCACCTGAACTATAGACCACAAATTCGAAATAAAAAAAAGGAAATTCTGCAATTGTGCTCCGATTTCGATGATTGATGCCTCTATCAATAGGTGTTGAGACCTATAATTATTATGCCAACGGGCATTTAGATCGCTCGAATATTTCTACACATTTCGTAGAAAATTCAATTTTAGGGAAAATCACCTGAACTATAGACCACAAATTCAAAATACAAAAACAAAAATCTGCAATTGTGCTCCGATTTCGATGATTGATCTATTTATCAATGGAACGCTCTAATATTTCTCTACATTTCGTAGAAAATTCAATTTTATGGAAAATCACCTGAACTATAGACCACAAATTCGAAATAAAAAAAAGGAAATTCTGCAATTGTGCTCCGATTTCGATGATTGATGCCTCTATCAATAGGTGTTGATACCTGTAATTATTATGCCAACGGGCATTTAGATCGCTCGAATATTTCTACACATTTCGTAGAAAATTCAATTTTAGGGAAAATCACCTGAACTATAGACCACAAATTCGAAATAAAAAAAAGGAAATTCTGCAATTGTGCTCCGATTTCGATGATTGATGCCTCTATCAATAGGTGTTGAGACCTGTAATTATTATGCCAACGGGCATTTAGATCGCTCGAATATTTCTCCACATTTCGTAGAAAATTCAATTTTAGGGAAAATCACCTGAACTATAGACCACAAATTCGAAATAAAAAAAAGGAAATTCTGCAATTGTGCTCCGATTTCGATGATTGATGCCTCTATCAATAGGTGTTGAGACCTGTAATTATTATGCCAACGGGCATTTAGATCGCTCGAATATTTCTCCACATTTCGTAGAAAATTCAATTTTAGGGAAAATCACCTGAACTATAGACCACAAATTCGAAATAAAAAAAAGGAAATTCTGCAATTGTGCTCCGATTTCGATGATTGATGCCTCTATCAATAGGTGTTGAGACCTGTAATTATTATGCCAACGGGCATTTAGATCGCTCGAATATTTCTCCACATTTCGTAGAAAATTCAATTTTAGGGAAAATCACCTGAACTATAGACCACAAATTCGAAATAAAAAAAAGGAAATTCTGCAATTGTGCTCCGATTTCGATGATTGATGCCTCTGTCAATAGGTGTTGAGACCTGTAATTATTATGCCAACGGGCATTTAGATCGCTCGAATATTTCTCCACATTTCGTAGAAAATTCAATTTTAGGGAAAATCACCTGAACTATAGACCACAAATTCGAAATAAAAAAAAGGAAATTCTGCAATTGTGCTCCGATTTCGATGATTGATGCCTCTATCAATAGGTGTTGAGACCTGTAATTATTATGCCAACGGGCATTTAGATCGCTCGAATATTTCTCCACATTTCGTAGAAAATTCAATTTTAGGGAAAATCACCTGAACTATAGACCACAAATTCGAAATAAAAAAAAGGAAATTCTGCAATTGTGCTCCGATTTCGATGATTGATGCCTCTGTCAATAGGTGTTGAGACCTGTAATTATTATGCCAACGGGCATTTAGATCGCTCGAATATTTCTACACATTTCGTAGAAAATTCAATTTTAGGGAAAATCACCTGAACTATAGACCACAAATTCGAAATAAAAAAAAGGAAATTCTGCAATTGTGCTCCGATTTCGATGATTGATGCCTCTGTCAATAGGTGTTGAGACCTGTAATTATTATGCCAACGGGCATTTAGATCGCTCGAATATTTCTACACATTTCGTAGAAAATTCAATTTTAGGGAAAATCACCTGAACTATAGACCACAAATTCGAAATAAAAAAAAGGAAATTCTGCAATTGTGCTCCGATTTCGATGATTGATGCCTCTGTCAATAGGTGTTGAGACCTGTAATTATTATGCCAACGGGCATTTAGATCGCTCGAATATTTCTACACATTTCGTAGAAAATTCAATTTTAGGGAAAATCACCTGAACTATAGACCACAAATTCGAAATAAAAAAAAGGAAATTCTGCAATTGTGCTCCGATTTCGATGATTGATGCCTCTGTCAATAGGTGTTGAGACCTGTAATTATTATGCCAACGGGCATTTAGATCGCTCGAATATTTCTCCACATTTCGTAGAAAATTCAATTTTAGGGAAAATCACCTGAACTATAGACCACAAATTCGAAATAAAAAAAAGGAAATTCTGCAATTGTGCTCCGATTTCGATGATTGATGCCTCTATCAATAGGTGTTGAGACCTGTAATTATTATGCCAACGGGCATTTAGATCGCTCGAATATTTCTCCACATTTCGTAGAAAATTCAATTTTAGGGAAAATCACCTGAACTATAGACCACAAATTCGAAATAAAAAAAAGGAAATTCTGCAATTGTGCTCCGATTTCGATGATTGATGCCTCTGTCAATAGGTGTTGAGACCTGTAATTATTATGCCAACGGGCATTTAGATCGCTCGAATATTTCTCCACATTTCGTAGAAAATTCAATTTTAGGGAAAATCACCTGAACTATAGACCACAAATTCAAAATACAAAAACAAAAATCTGCAATTGTGCTCCGATTTCGATGATTGATCTATTTATCAATGGAACGCTCTAATATTTCTCGACATTTCGTAGAAAATTCAATTTTAGGGAAAATCACCTGAACTATAGACCACAAATTCGAAATAAAAAAAAGGAAATTCTGCAATTGTGCTCCGATTTCGATGATTGATGCCTCTGTCAATAGGTGTTGAGACCTGTAATTATTATGCCAACGGGCATTTAGATCGCTCGAATATTTCTACACATTTCGTAGAAAATTCAATTTTAGGGAAAATCACCTGAACTATAGACCACAAATTCGAAATAAAAAAAAGGAAATTCTGCAATTGTGCTCCGATTTCGATGATTGATGCCTCTGTCAATAGGTGTTGAGACCTGTAATTATTATGCCAACGGGCATTTAGATCGCTCGAATATTTCTCCACATTTCGTAGAAAATTCAATTTTAGGGAAAATCACCTGAACTATAGACCACAAATTCGAAATAAAAAAAAGGAAATTCTGCAATTGTGCTCCGATTTCGATGATTGATGCCTCTATCAATAGGTGTTGAGACCTGTAATTATTATGCCAACGGGCATTTAGATCGCTCGAATATTTCTCCACATTTCGTAGAAAATTCAATTTTAGGGAAAATCACCTGAACTATAGACCACAAATTCGAAATAAAAAAAAGGAAATTCTGCAATTGTGCTCCGATTTCGATGATTGATGCCTCTGTCAATAGGTGTTGAGACCTGTAATTATTATGCCAACGGGCATTTAGATCGCTCGAATATTTCTCCACATTTCGTAGAAAATTCAATTTTAGGGAAAATCACCTGAACTATAGACCACAAATTCAAAATACAAAAACAAAAATCTGCAATTGTGCTCCGATTTCGATGATTGATCTATTTATCAATGGAACGCTCTAATATTTCTCGACATTTCGTAGAAAATTCAATTTTAGGGAAAATCACCTGAACTATAGACCACAAATTCGAAATAAAAAAAAGGAAATTCTGCAATTGTGCTCCGATTTCGATGATTGATGCCTCTATCAATAGGTGTTGAGACCTGTAATTATTATGCCAACGGGCATTTAGATCGCTCGAATATTTCTACACATTTCGTAGAAAATTCAATTTTATGGAAAATCACCTGAACTATAGACCACAAATTCGAAATAAAAAAAAGGAAATTCTGCAATTGTGCTCCGATTTCGATGATTGATGCCTCTGTCAATAGGTGTTGAGACCTGTAATTATTATGCCAACGGGCATTTAGATCGCTAATATATTTCTCCACATTTTGTAGAAAATTCAATTTTAGGGAAAATCACCTGAACTATAGACCACAAATTCGAAATAAAAAAAAGGAAATTCTGCAATTGTGCTCCGATTTCGATGATTGATGCCTCTATCAATAGGTGTTGAGACCTATAATTATTATGCCAACGGGCATTTAGATCGCTCGAATATTTCTACACATTTCGTAGAAAATTCAATTTTAGGGAAAATCACCTGAACTATAGACCACAAATTCAAAATACAAAAACAAAAATCTGCAATTGTGCTCCGATTTCGATGATTGATCTATTTATCAATGGAACGCTCTAATATATCTCGACATTTCGTAGAAAATTCAATTTTATGGAAAATCACCTGAACTATAGACCACAAATTCGAAATAAAAAAAAGGAAATTCTGCAATTGTGCTCCGATTTCGATGATTGATGCCTCTATCAATAGGTGTTGATACCTGTAATTATTATGCCAACGGGCATTTAGATCGCTCGAATATTTCTACACATTTCGTAGAAAATTCAATTTTAGGGAAAATCACCTGAACTATAGACCACAAATTCGAAATAAAAAAAAGGAAATTCTGCAATTGTGCTCCGATTTCGATGATTGATGCCTCTGTCAATAGGTGTTGAGACCTGTAATTATTATGCCAACGGGCATTTAGATCGCTCGAATATTTCTCCACATTTCGTAGAAAATTCAATTTTAGGGAAAATCACCTGAACTATAGACCACAAATTCGAAATAAAAAAAAGGAAATTCTGCAATTGTGCTCCGATTTCGATGATTGATGCCTCTATCAATAGGTGTTGAGAGCTGTAATTATTATGCCAACGGGCATTTAGATCGCTCGAATATTTCTCCACATTTCGTAGAAAATTCAATTTTAGGGAAAATCACCTGAACTATAGACCACAAATTCGAAATAAAAAAAAGGAAATTCTGCAATTGTGCTCCGATTTCGATGATTGATGCCTCTGTCAATAGGTGTTGAGACCTGTAATTATTATGCCAACGGGCATTTAGATCGCTCGAATATTTCTCCACATTTCGTAGAAAATTCAATTTTAGGGAAAATCACCTGAACTATAGACCACAAATTCGAAATAAAAAAAAGGAAATTCTGCAATTGTGCTCCGATTTCGATGATTGATGCCTCTATCAATAGGTGTTGAGACCTATAATTATTATGCCAACGGGCATTTAGATCGCTCGAATATTTCTACACATTTCGTAGAAAATTCAATTTTAGGGAAAATCACCTGAACTATAGACCACAAATTCAAAATACAAAAACAAAAATCTGCAATTGTGCTCCGATTTCGATGATTGATCTATTTATCAATGGAACGCTCTAATATTTCTCGACATTTCGTAGAAAATTCAATTTTATGGAAAATCACCTGAACTATAGACCACAAATTCGAAATAAAAAAAAGGAAATTCTGCAATTGTGCTCCGATTTCGATGATTGATGCCTCTATCAATAGGTGTTGAGACCTATAATTATTATGCCAACGGGCATTTAGATCGCTCGAATATTTCTACACATTTCGTAGAAAATTCAATTTTAGGGAAAATCACCTGAACTATAGACCACAAATTCAAAATACAAAAACAAAAATCTGCAATTGTGCTCCGATTTCGAAGATTGATCTATTTATCAATGGAACGCTCTAATATATCTCGACATTTCGTAGAAAATTCAATTTTATGGAAAATCACCTGAACTATAGACCACAAATTCGAAATAAAAAAAAGGAAATTCTGCAATTGTGCTCCGATTTCGATGATTGATGCCTCTATCAATAGGTGTTGATACCTGTAATTATTATGCCAACGGGCATTTAGATCGCTCGAATATTTCTACACATTTCGTAGAAAATTCAATTTTAGGGAAAATCACCTGAACTATAGACCACAAATTCGAAATAAAAAAAAGGAAATTCTGCAATTGTGCTCCGATTTCGATGATTGATGCCTCTGTCAATAGGTGTTGAGACCTGTAATTATTATGCCAACGGGCATTTAGATCGCTCGAATATTTCTCCACATTTCGTAGAAAATTCAATTTTAGGGAAAATCACCTGAACTATAGACCACAAATTCGAAATAAAAAAAAGGAAATTCTGCAATTGTGCTCCGATTTCGATGATTGATGCCTCTATCAATAGGTGTTGAGACCTGTAATTATTATGCCAACGGGCATTTAGATCGCTCGAATATTTCTACACATTTCGTAGAAAATTCAATTTTAGGGAAAATCACCTGAACTATAGACCACAAATTCAAAATACAAAAACAAAAATCTGCAATTGTGCTCCGATTTCGATGATTGATCTATTTATCAATGGAACGCTCTAATATTTCTCGACATTTCGTAGAAAATTCAATTTTATGGAAAATCACCTGAACTATAGACCACAAATTCGAAATAAAAAAAAGGAAATTCTGCAATTGTGCTCCGATTTCGATGATTGATGCCTCTATCAATAGGTGTTGATACCTGTAATTATTATGCCAACGGGCATTTAGATCGCTCGAATATTTCTACACATTTCGTAGAAAATTCAATTTTAGGGAAAATCACCTGAACTATAGACCACAAATTCGAAATAAAAAAAAGGAAATTCTGCAATTGTGCTCCGATTTCGATGATTGATGCCTCTATCAATAGGTGTTGAGACCTGTAATTATTATGCCAACGGGCATTTAGATCGCTCGAATATTTCTCCACATTTCGTAGAAAATTCAATTTTAGGGAAAATCACCTGAACTATAGACCACAAATTCGAAATAAAAAAAAGGAAATTCTGCAATTGTGCTCCGATTTCGATGATTGATGCCTCTATCAATAGGTGTTGAGACCTGTAATTATTATGCCAACGGGCATTTAGATCGCTCGAATATTTCTCCACATTTCGTAGAAAATTCAATTTTAGGGAAAATCACCTGAACTATAGACCACAAATTCGAAATAAAAAAAAGGAAATTCTGCAATTGTGCTCCGATTTCGATGATTGATGCCTCTATCAATAGGTGTTGAGACCTGTAATTATTATGCCAACGGGCATTTAGATCGCTCGAATATTTCTCCACATTTCGTAGAAAATTCAATTTTAGGGAAAATCACCTGAACTATAGACCACAAATTCGAAATAAAAAAAAGGAAATTCTGCAATTGTGCTCCGATTTCGATGATTGATGCCTCTATCAATAGGTGTTGAGACCTGTAATTATTATGCCAACGGGCATTTAGATCGCTCGAATATTTCTCCACATTTCGTAGAAAATTCAATTTTAGGGAAAATCACCTGAACTATAGACCACAAATTCGAAATAAAAAAAAGGAAATTCTGCAATTGTGCTCCGATTTCGATGATTGATGCCTCTGTCAATAGGTGTTGAGACCTGTAATTATTATGCCAACGGGCATTTAGATCGCTCGAATATTTCTACACATTTCGTAGAAAATTCAATTTTAGGGAAAATCACCTGAACTATAGACCACAAATTCGAAATAAAAAAAAGGAAATTCTGCAATTGTGCTCCGATTTCGATGATTGATGCCTCTGTCAATAGGTGTTGAGACCTGTAATTATTATGCCAACGGGCATTTAGATCGCTCGAATATTTCTACACATTTCGTAGAAAATTCAATTTTAGGGAAAATCACCTGAACTATAGACCACAAATTCGAAATAAAAAAAAGGAAATTCTGCAATTGTGCTCCGATTTCGATGATTGATGCCTCTGTCAATAGGTGTTGAGACCTGTAATTATTATGCCAACGGGCATTTAGATCGCTCGAATATTTCTACACATTTCGTAGAAAATTCAATTTTAGGGAAAATCACCTGAACTATAGACCACAAATTCGAAATAAAAAAAAGGAAATTCTGCAATTGTGCTCCGATTTCGATGATTGATGCCTCTGTCAATAGGTGTTGAGACCTGTAATTATTATGCCAACGGGCATTTAGATCGCTCGAATATTTCTCCACATTTCGTAGAAAATTCAATTTTAGGGAAAATCACCTGAACTATAGACCACAAATTCGAAATAAAAAAAAGGAAATTCTGCAATTGTGCTCCGATTTCGATGATTGATGCCTCTATCAATAGGTGTTGAGACCTGTAATTATTATGCCAACGGGCATTTAGATCGCTCGAATATTTCTCCACATTTCGTAGAAAATTCAATTTTAGGGAAATCACCTGAACTATAGACCACAAATTCGAAATAAAAAAAAGGAAATTCTGCAATTGTGCTCCGATTTCGATGATTGATGCCTCTGTCAATAGGTGTTGAGACCTGTAATTATTATGCCAACGGGCATTTAGATCGCTCGAATATTTCTCCACATTTCGTAGAAAATTCAATTTTAGGGAAAATCACCTGAACTATAGACCACAAATTCGAAATAAAAAAAAGGAAATTCTGCAATTGTGCTCCGATTTCGATGATTGATGCCTCTATCAATAGGTGTTGAGACCTGTAATTATTATGCCAACGGGCATTTAGATCGCTCGAATATTTCTCCACATTTCGTAGAAAATTCAATTTTAGGGAAAATCACCTGAACTATAGACCACAAATTCGAAATAAAAAAAAGGAAATTCTGCAATTGTGCTCCGATTTCGATGATTGATGCCTCTGTCAATAGGTGTTGAGACCTGTAATTATTATGCCAACGGGCATTTAGATCGCTCGAATATTTCTACACATTTCGTAGAAAATTCAATTTTAGGGAAAATCACCTGAACTATAGACCACAAATTCGAAATAAAAAAAAGGAAATTCTGCAATTGTGCTCCGATTTCGATGATTGATGCCTCTGTCAATAGGTGTTGAGACCTGTAATTATTATGCCAACGGGCATTTAGATCGCTCGAATATTTCTACACATTTCGTAGAAAATTCAATTTTAGGGAAAATCACCTGAACTATAGACCACAAATTCGAAATAAAAAAAAGGAAATTCTGCAATTGTGCTCCGATTTCGATGATTGATGCCTCTGTCAATAGGTGTTGAGACCTGTAATTATTATGCCAACGGGCATTTAGATCGCTCGAATATTTCTACACATTTCGTAGAAAATTCAATTTTAGGGAAAATCACCTGAACTATAGACCACAAATTCGAAATAAAAAAAAGGAAATTCTGCAATTGTGCTCCGATTTCGATGATTGATGCCTCTGTCAATAGGTGTTGAGACCTGTAATTATTATGCCAACGGGCATTTAGATCGCTCGAATATTTCTCCACATTTCGTAGAAAATTCAATTTTAGGGAAAATCACCTGAACTATAGACCACAAATTCGAAATAAAAAAAAGGAAATTCTGCAATTGTGCTCCGATTTCGATGATTGATGCCTCTATCAATAGGTGTTGAGACCTGTAATTATTATGCCAACGGGCATTTAGATCGCTCGAATATTTCTCCACATTTCGTAGAAAATTCAATTTTAGGGAAATCACCTGAACTATAGACCACAAATTCGAAATAAAAAAAAGGAAATTCTGCAATTGTGCTCCGATTTCGATGATTGATGCCTCTGTCAATAGGTGTTGAGACCTGTAATTATTATGCCAACGGGCATTTAGATCGCTCGAATATTTCTCCACATTTCGTAGAAAATTCAATTTTAGGGAAAATCACCTGAACTATAGACCACAAATTCGAAATAAAAAAAAGGAAATTCTGCAATTGTGCTCCGATTTCGATGATTGATGCCTCTATCAATAGGTGTTGAGACCTGTAATTATTATGCCAACGGGCATTTAGATCGCTCGAATATTTCTCCACATTTCGTAGAAAATTCAATTTTAGGGAAAATCACCTGAACTATAGACCACAAATTCGAAATAAAAAAAAGGAAATTCTGCAATTGTGCTCCGATTTCGATGATTGATGCCTCTGTCAATAGGTGTTGAGACCTGTAATTATTATGCCAACGGGCATTTAGATCGCTCGAATATTTCTACACATTTCGTAGAAAATTCAATTTTAGGGAAAATCACCTGAACTATAGACCACAAATTCGAAATAAAAAAAAGGAAATTCTGCAATTGTGCTCCGATTTCGATGATTGATGCCTCTGTCAATAGGTGTTGAGACCTGTAATTATTATGCCAACGGGCATTTAGATCGCTCGAATATTTCTACACATTTCGTAGAAAATTCAATTTTAGGGAAAATCACCTGAACTATAGACCACAAATTCGAAATAAAAAAAAGGAAATTCTGCAATTGTGCTCCGATTTCGATGATTGATGCCTCTATCAATAGGTGTTGAGACCTGTAATTATTGTGCCAACGGGCATTTAGATCGCTCGAATATTTCTCCACATTTCGTAGAAAATTCAATTTTAGGGAAAATCACCTGAACTATAGACCACAAATTCGAAATAAAAAAAGGAAATTCTGCAATTGTGCTCCGATTTCGATGATTGATGCCTCTGTCAATAGGTGTTGAGACCTGTAATTATTATGCCAACGGGCATTTAGATCGCTCGAATATTTCTACACATTTCGTAGAAAATTCAATTTTAGGGAAAATCACCTGAACTATAGACCACAAATTCGAAATAAAAAAAAGGAAATTCTGCAATTGTGCTTCGATTTCGATGATTGATGCCTCTGTCAATAGGTGTTGAGACCTGTAATTATTATGCCAACGGGCATTTAGATCGCTCGAATATTTCTACACATTTCGTAGAAAATTCAATTTTAGGGAAAATCACCTGAACTATAGACCACAAATTCGAAATAAAAAAAAGGAAATTCTGCAATTGTGCTCCGATTTCGATGATTGATGCCTCTGTCAATAGGTGTTGAGACCTGTAATTATTATGCCAACGGGCATTTAGATCGCTCGAATATTTCTACACATTTCGTAGAAAATTCAATTTTAGGGAAAATCACCTGAACTATAGACCACAAATTCGAAATAAAAAAAAGGAAATTCTGCAATTGTGCTCCGATTTCGATGATTGATGCCTCTGTCAATAGGTGTTGAGACCTGTAATTATTACGCCAACTGGCATTTAGATCGCTCGAATATTTCTCCACATTTCGTAGAAAATTCAATTTTAGGGAAAATCACCTGAACTATAGACCACAAATTCGAAATAAAAAAAAGGAAATTCTGCAATTGTGCTCCGATTTCGATGATTGATGCCTCTATCAATAGGTGTTGAGACCTGTAATTATTATGCCAACGGGCATTTAGATCGCTCGAATATTTCTCCACATTTCGTAGAAAATTCAATTTTAGGGAAAATCACCTGAACTATAGACCACAAATTCGAAATAAAAAAAAGGAAATTCTGCAATTGTGCTCCGATTTCGATGATTGATGCCTCTGTCAATAGGTGTTGAGACCTGTAATTATTATGCCAACGGGCATTTAGATCGCTCGAATATTTCTCCACATTTCGTAGAAAATTCAATTTTAGGGAAAATCACCTGAACTATAGACCACAAATTCGAAATAAAAAAAAGGAAATTCTGCAATTGTGCTCCGATTTCGATGATTGATGCCTCTATCAATAGGTGTTGAGACCTGTAATTATTATGCCAACGGGCATTTAGATCGCTCGAATATTTCTCCACATTTCGTAGAAAATTCAATTTTAGGGAAAATCACCTGAACTATAGACCACAAATTCGAAATAAAAAAAAGGAAATTCTGCAATTGTGCTCCGATTTCGATGATTGATGCCTCTGTCAATAGGTGTTGAGACCTGTAATTATTATGCCAACGGGCATTTAGATCGCTCGAATATTTCTACACATTTCGTAGAAAATTCAATTTTAGGGAAAATCACCTGAACTATAGACCACAAATTCGAAATAAAAAAAAGGAAATTCTGCAATTGTGCTCCGATTTCGATGATTGATGCCTCTGTCAATAGGTGTTGAGACCTGTAATTATTATGCCAACGGGCATTTAGATCGCTCGAATATTTCTCCACATTTCGTAGAAAATTCAATTTTAGGGAAAATCACCTGAACTATAGACCACAAATTCGAAATAAAAAAAAGGAAATTCTGCAATTGTGCTCCGATTTCGATGATTGATGCCTCTATCAATAGGTGTTGAGACCTGTAATTATTATGCCAACGGGCATTTAGATCGCTCGAATATTTCTCCACATTTCGTAGAAAATTCAATTTTAGGGAAAATCACCTGAACTATAGACCACAAATTCGAAATAAAAAAAAGGAAATTCTGCAATTGTGCTCCGATTTCGATGATTGATGCCTCTATCAATAGGTGTTGAGACCTGTAATTATTATGCCAACGGGCATTTAGATCGCTCGAATATTTCTCCACATTTCGTAGAAAATTCAATTTTAGGGAAAATCACCTGAACTATAGACCACAAATTCGAAATAAAAAAAAGGAAATTCTGCAATTGTGCTCCGATTTCGATGATTGATGCCTCTATCAATAGGTGTTGATACCTGTAATTATTATGCCAACGGGCATTTAGATCGCTCGAATATTTCTACACATTTCGTAGAAAATTCAATTTTAGGGAAAATCACCTGAACTATAGACCACAAATTCGAAATAAAAAAAAGGAAATTCTGCAATTGTGCTCCGATTTCGATGATTGATGCCTCTGTCAATAGGTGTTGAGACCTGTAATTATTATGCCAACGGGCATTTAGATCGCTCGAATATTTCTCCACATTTCGTAGAAAATTCAATTTTAGGGAAAATCACCTGAACTATAGACCACAAATTCGAAATAAAAAAAAGGAAATTCTGCAATTGTGCTCCGATTTCGATGATTGATGCCTCTGTCAATAGGTGTTGAGACCTGTAATTATTATGCCAACGGGCATTTAGATCGCTCGAATATTTCTACACATTTCGTAGAAAATTCAATTTTAGGGAAAATCACCTGAACTATAGACCACAAATTCGAAATAAAAAAAAGGAAATTCTGCAATTGTGCTCCGATTTCGATGATTGATGCCTCTATCAATAAGTGTTGAGACCTATAATTATTATGCCAACGGGCATTTAGATCGCTCGAATATTTCTACACATTTCGTAGAAAATTCAATTTTAGGGAAAATCACCTGAACTATAGACCACAAATTCGAAATAAAAAAAAGGAAATTCTGCAATTGTGCTCCGATTTCGATGATTGATGCCTCTGTCAATAGGTGTTGAGACCTGTAATTATTATGCCAACGGGCATTTAGATCGCTCGAATATTTCTCCACATTTCGTAGAAAATTCAATTTTAGGGAAAATCACCTGAACTATAGACCACAAATTCGAAATAAAAAAAAGGAAATTCTGCAATTGTGCTCCGATTTCGATGATTGATGCCTCTATCAATATGTGTTGATACCTGTAATTATTATGCCAACGGGCATTTAGATCGCTCGAATATTTCTACACATTTCGTAGAAAATTCAATTTTAGGGAAAATCACCTGAACTATAGACCACAAATTCGAAATAAAAAAAAGGAAATTCTGCAATTGTGCTCCGATTTCGATGATTGATGCCTCTATCAATAGGTGTTGAGACCTGTAATTATTATGCCAACGGGCATTTAGATCGCTCGAATATTTCTACACATTTCGTAGAAAATTCAATTTTAGGGAAAATCACCTGAACTATAGACCACAAATTCGAAATAAAAAAAAGGAAATTCTGCAATTGTGCTCCGATTTCGATGATTGATGCCTCTGTCAATAGGTGTTGAGACCTGTAATTATTATGCCAACGGGCATTTAGATCGCTCGAATATTTCTCCACATTTCGTAGAAAATTCAATTTTAGGGAAAATCACCTGAAATATAGACCACAAATTCGAAATAAAAAAAAGGAAATTCTGCAATTGTGCTCCGATTTCGATGATTGATGCCTCTGTCAATAGGTGTTGAGACCTGTAATTATTATGCTAACGGGCATTTAGATCGCTCGAATATTTCTCCACATTTCGTAGAAAATTCAATTTTAGGGAAAATCACCTGAACTATAGACCACAAATTCGAAATAAAAAAAAGGAAATTCTGCAATTGTGCTCCGATTTCGATGATTGATGCCTCTATCAATAGGTGTTGATACCTGTAATTATTATGCCAACGGGCATTTAGATCGCTCGAATATTTCTACACATTTCGTAGAAAATTCAATTTTAGGGAAAATCACCTGAACTATAGACCACAAATTCGAAATAAAAAAAAGGAAATTCTGCAATTGTGCTCCGATTTCGATGATTGATGCCTCTATCAATAGGTGTTGAGACCTGTAATTATTATGCCAACGGGCATTTAGATCGCTCGAATATTTCTACACATTTCGTAGAAAATTCAATTTTAGGGAAAATCACCTGAACTATAGACCACAAATTCAAAATACAAAAACAAAAATCTGCAATTGTGCTCCGATTTCGATGATTGATCTATTTATCAATGGAACGCTCTATTATTTCTCCACATTTCGTAGAAAATTCAATTTTAGGGAAAATCACCTGAACTATAGACCACAAATTCGAAATAAAAAAAAGGAAATTTTGCAATTGTGCTCCGATTTCGATGATTGATGCCTCTGTCAATAGGTGTTGAGACCTGTAATTATTATGCCAACGGGCATTTAGATCGCTCGAATATTTCTACACATTTCGTAGAAAATTCAATTTTAGGGAAAATCACCTGAACTATAGACCACAAATTCAAAATACAACAACAAAAATCTGCAATTGTGCTCCGATTTCGAAGATTGATCTATTTATCAATGGAACGCTCTAATATTTCTCCACATTTCGTAGAAAATTCAATTTTAGGGAAAATCACCTGAACTATAGACCACAAATTCGAAATAAAAAAAAGGAAATTTTGCAATTGTGCTCCGATTTCGATGATTGATGCCTCTGTCAATAGGTGTTGAGACCTGTAATTATTATGCCAACGGGCATTTAGATCGCTCGAATATTTCTACACATTTCGTAGAAAATTCAATTTTAGGGAAAATCACCTGAACTATAGACCACAAATTCAAAATACAAAAACAAAAATCTGCAATTGTGCTCCGATTTCGAAGATTGATCTATTTATCAATGGAACGCTCTAATATTTCTAGACATTTCGTAGAAAATTCAATTTTATGGAAAATCACCTGAACTATAGACCACAAATTCGAAATAAAAAAAAGGAAATTCTGCAATTGTGCTCCGATTTCGATGATTGATGCCTCTATCAATAGGTGTTGAGACCTATAATTATTATGCCAACGGGCATTTAGATCGCTCGAATATTTCTACACATTTCGTAGAAAATTCAATTTTAGGGAAAATCACCTGAACTATAGACCACAAATTCAAAATACAAAAACAAAAATCTGCAATTGTGCTCCGATTTCGAAGATTGATCTATTTATCAATGGAACGTTCTAATATTTCTCCACATTTCGTAGAAAATTCAATTTTATGGAAAATCACCTGAACTATAGACCACAAATTCGAAATAAAAAAAAGGAAATTCTGCAATTGTGCTCCGATTTCGATGATTGATGCCTCTATCAATAGGTGTTGAGACCTATAATTATTATGCCAACGGGCATTTAGATCGCTCGAATATTTCTACACATTTCGTAGAAAATTCAATTTTAGGGAAAATCACCTGAACTATAGACCACAAATTCAAAATACAAAAACAAAAATCTGCAATTGTGCTCCGATTTCGAAGATTGATCTATTTATCAATGGAACGTTCTAATATTTCTCCACATTTCGTAGAAAATTCAATTTTATGGAAAATCACCTGAACTATAGACCACAAATTCGAAATAAAAAAAAGGAAATTCTGCAATTGTGCTCCGATTTCGATGATTGATGCCTCTATCAATAGGTGTTGAGACCTATAATTATTATGCCAACGGGCATTTAGATCGCTCTAATATTTCTCCACATTTCGTAGAAAATTCAATTTTATGGAAAATCACCTGAACTATAGACCACAAATTCGAAATAAAAAAAAGGAAATTCTGCAATTGTGCTCCGATTTCGATGATTGATGCCTCTATCAATAGGTGTTGAGACCTATAATTATTATGCCAACGGGCATTTAGATCGCTCGAATATTTCTACACATTTCGTAGAAAATTCAATTTTAGAGAAAATCACCTGAACTATAGACCACAAATTCAAAATACAAAAACAAAAATCTGCAATTGTGCTCCGATTTCGAAGATTGATCTATTTATCAATGGAACGTTCTAATATTTCTCCACATTTCGTAGAAAATTCAATTTTATGGAAAATCACCTGAACTATAGACCACAAATTCGAAATAAAAAAAAGGAAATTCTGCAATTGTGCTCCGATTTCGATGATTGATGCCTCTATCAATAGGTGTTGAGACCTATAATTATTATGCCAACGGGCATTTAGATCGCTCGAATATTTCTACACATTTCGTAGAAAATTCAATTTTAGGGAAAATCACCTGAACTATAGACCACAAATTCAAAATACAAAAACAAAAATCTGCAATTGTGCTCCGATTTCGAAGATTGATCTATTTATCAATGGAACGTTCTAATATTTCTCCACATTTCGTAGAAAATTCAATTTTATGGAAAATCACCTGAACTATAGACCACAAATTCGAAATAAAAAAAAGGAAATTCTGCAATTGTGCTCCGATTTCGATGATTGATGCCTCTATCAATAGGTGTTGAGACCTATAATTATTATGCCAACGGGCATTTAGATCGCTCGAATATTTCTACACATTTCGTAGAAAATTCAATTTTAGGGAAAATCACCTGAACTATAGACCACAAATTCGAAATAAAAAAATGGAAATTCTGCAATTGTGCTCCGATTTCGATGATTGATGCCTCTGTCAATAGGTGTTGAGACCTGTAATTATTATGCCAACGGGCATTTAGATCGCTCGAATATTTCTCCACATTTCGTAGAAAATTCAATTTTATGGAAAATCACCTGAACTATAGACCACAAATTCAAAATACAAAAACAAAAATCTGCAATTGTGCTCCGATTTCGATGATTGATCTATTTATCAATGGAACGCTCTAATATTTCTACACATTTCGTAGAAAATTCATTTTTATGGAAAATTACCTGAAATATAGACCACAAATTCGAAATAAAATAAAGGAAATTCTGCAATTGTGCTCCGATTTCGATGATTGATGCCTCTGTCAATAGGTGTTGAGACCTGTAATTATTATGCCAACGGGCATTTAGATCGCTCGAATATTTCTACACATTTCGTAGAAAATTCAATTTTAGGGAAAATCACCTGAACTATAGACCACAAATTCGAAATAAAAAAAAGGAAATTCTGCAATTGTGCTACGATTTCGATGATTGATGCCTCTATCAATAGGTGTTGAGACCTATAATTATTATGCCAACGGGCATTTAGATCGCTCGAATATTTCTACACATTTCGTAGAAAATTCAATTTTATGGAAAATCACCTGAACTATAGACCACAAATTCAAAATACAAAAACAAAAATCTGCAATTGTGCTCCGATTTCGATGATTGATCTATTTATCAATGGAACGCTCTAATATTTCTCGACATTTCGTAGAAAATTCAATTTTATGGAAAATCACCTGAATTATAGACCACAAATTCGAAATACAAAAACAAAAATCTGCAATTGTACTCCGATTTCGATGATTGATGCCTCTATCAATAGGTGTTGAGACCTGTAATTATTATGCCAACGGGCATTTAGATCGCTCAAATATTTCTACACATTTCGTAGAAAATTCAATTTTAGGGAAAATCACCTGAACTATAGACCACAAATTCGAAATAAAAAAAAGGAAATTCTGCAATTGTGCTCCGATTTCGATGATTGATGCCTCTATCAATAGGTGTTAAGACCTGTAATTATTATGCCAACGGGCATTTAGATCGCTCGAATATTTCTACACATTTCGTAGAAAATACAATTTTAGGGAAAATCACCTGAACTATAGACCACAAATTCGAAATAAAAAAAAGGAAATTCTGCAATTGTGCTCCGATTTCGATGATTGATGCCTCTGTCAATAGGTGTTGAGACCTGTAATTATTATGCCAACGGGCATTTAGATCGCTCAAATATTTCTAAACATTTCGTAGAAAATTCAATTTTAGGGAAAATCACCTGAACTATAGACCACAAATTCAAAATACAAAAACAAAAATCTGCAATTGTGCTCCGATTTCGAAGATTGATCTATTTATCAATGGAACGCTCTAATATTTCTCCACATTTCGTAGAAAATTCAATTTTAGGGAAAATCACCTGAACTATAGACCACAAATTCGAAATAAAAAAATGGAAATTCTGCAATTGTGCTCCGATTTCGATGATTGATGCCTCTGTCAATAGGTGTTGAGACCTGTAATTATTATGCCAACGGGCATTTAGATCGCTCGAATATTTCTACACATTTCGTAGAAAATTACATTTTAGGGAAAATCACCTGAACTATAGACCACAAATTCAAAATACAAAAACAAAAATCTGCAATTGTGCTCCGATTTCGAAGATTGATCTATTTATCAATGGAACTCTCTAATATTTCTCGACATTTCGTAGAAAATTCAATTTTATGGAAAATCACCTGAACTATAGACCACAAATTCGAAATAAAAAAAAGGAAATTCTGCAATTGTGCTCCGATTTCGATGATTGATGCCTCTATCAATAGGTGTTGAGACCTGTAATTATTATGCCAACGGGCATTTAGATCGCTCGAATATTTCTACACATTTCGTAGAAAATTCAATTTTAGGGAAAATCACCTGAACTATAGACCACAAATTCGAAATAAAAAAAAGGAAATTCTGCAATTGTGCTCCGATTTCGATGATTGATGCCTCTATCAATAGGTGTTGAGACCTGTAATTATTATGCCAACGGGCATTTAGATCGCTCGAATATTTCTACACATTTCGTAGAAAATTCAATTTTAGGGAAAATCACCTGAACTATAGACCACAAATTCAAAATACAAAAACAAAAATCTGCAATTGTGCTCCGATTTCGATGATTGATCTATTTATCAATGGAACGCTCTAATATTTCTCCACATTTTGTAGAAAATTCAATTTTATGGAAAATCACCTGAACTATAGACCACAAATTCGAAATAAAAAAAAGGAAATTCTGCAATTGTGCTCCGATTTCGATGATTGATGCCTCTATCAATAGGTGTTGATACCTGTAATTATTATGCCAACGGGCATTTAGATCGCTCGAATATTTCTACACATTTCGTAGAAAATTCAATTTTAGGGAAAATCACCTGAACTATAGACCACAAATTCGAAATAAAAAAAAGGAAATTCTGCAATTGTGCTCCGATTTCGATGATTGATGCCTCTATCAATAGGTGTTGATACCTGTAATTATTATGCCAACGGGCATTTAGATCGCTCGAATATTTCTACACATTTCGTAGAAAATTCAATTTTAGGGAAAATCACCTGAACTATAGACCACAAATTCGAAATAAAAAAAAGGAAATTCTGCAATTGTGCTCCGATTTCGATGATTGATGCCTCTATCAATAGGTGTTGAGACCTGTAATTATTATGCCAACGGGCATTTAGATCGCTCGAATATTTCTACACATTTCGTAGAAAATTCAATTTTAGGGAAAATCACCTGAACTATAGACCACAAATTCGAAATAAAAAAAAGGAAATTCTGCAATTGTGCTCCGATTTCGATGATTGATGCCTCTGTCAATAGGTGTTGAGACCTGTAATTATTATGCCAACGGGCATTTAGATCGCTCGAATATTTCTACACATTTCGTAGAAAATTCAATTTTAGGGAAAATCACCTGAACTATAGACCACAAATTCGAAATAATAAAAGGAAATTCTGCAATTGTGCTCCGATTTCGATGATTGATCTATTTATCAATGGAACGCTCTAATATTTCTCGACATTTCGTAGAAAATTCAATTTTATGGAAAATCACCTGAACTATAGACCACAAATTCGAAATAAAAAAAAAGAAATTCTGCAATTGTGCTCCGATTTCGATGATTGATGCCTCTATCAATAGGTGTTGAGACCTATAATTATTATGCCAACGGGCATTTAGATCGCTCGAATATTTCTACACATTTCGTAGAAAATTCAATTTTAGGGAAAATCACCTGAACTATAGACCACAAATTCAAAATACAAAAACAAAAATCTGCAATTGTGCTCCGATTTCGATGATTGATCTATTTATCAATGGAACGCTCTAATATATCTCGACATTTCGTAGAAAATTCAATTTTATGGAAAATCACCTGAACTATAGACCACAAATTCGAAATAAAAAAAAGGAAATTCTGCAATTGTGCTCCGATTTCGATGATTGATGCCTCTATCAATAGGTGTTGAGACCTATAATTATTATGCCAGCGGGCATTTAGATCGCTCGAATATTTCTACACATTTCGTAGAAAATTCAATTTTAGGGAAAATCACCTGAACTATAGACCACAAATTCAAAATACAAAAACAAAAATCTGCAATTGTGCTCCGATTTCGATGATTGATCTATTTATCAATGGAACGCTCTAATATTTCTCCACATTTCGTAGAAAATTCAATTTTATGGAAAATCACCTGAACTATAGACCACAAATTCGAAATAAAAAAAAGGAAATTCTGCAATTGTGCTCCGATTTCGATGATTGATGCCTCTATCAATAGGTGTTGATACCAGTAATTATTATGCCAACGGGCATTTAGATCGCTCGAATATTTCTACACATTTCGTAGAAAATTCAATTTTAGGGAAAATCACCTGAACTATAGACCACAAATTCGAAATAAAAAAAAGGAAATTCTGCAATTGTGCTCCGATTTCGATGATTGATGCCTCTATCAATAGGTGTTGAGACCTGTAATTATTATGCCAACGGGCATTTAGATCGCTCGAATATTTCTCCACATTTCGTAGAAAATTCAATTTTAGGGAAAATCACCTGAACTATAGACCACAAATTCGAAATAATAAAAGGAAATTCTGCAATTGTGCTCCGATTTCGATGATTGTTCTATTTATCAATGGAACGCTCTAATATTTCTCGACATTTCGTAGAAAATTCAATTTTATGGAAAATCACCTGAACTATAGACCACAAATTCGAAATAAAAAAAAAGAAATTCTGCAATTGTGCTCCGATTTCGATGATTGATGCCTCTATCAATAGGTGTTGAGACCTATAATTATTATGCCAACGGGCATTTAGATCGCTCGAATATTTCTACACATTTCGTAGAAAATTCAATTTTAGGGAAAATCACCTGAACTATAGACCACAAATTCGAAATAAAAAAAAAGAAATTCTGCAATTGTGCTCCGATTTCGATGATTGATGCCTCTATCAATAGGTGTTGAGACCTATAATTATTATGCCAACGGGCATTTAGATCGCTCGAATATTTCTACACATTTCGTAGAAAATTCAATTTTAGGGAAAATCACCTGAACTATAGACCACAAATTCAAAATACAAAAACAAAAATCTGCAATTGTGCTCCGATTTCGATGATTGATCTATTTATCAATGGAACGCTCTAATATTTCTCCACATTTCGTAGAAAATTCAATTTTATGGAAAATCACCTGAACTATAGACCACAAATTCGAAATAAAAAAAAGGAAATTCTGCAATTGTGCTCCGATTTCGATGATTGATGCCTCTATCAATAGGTGTTGATACCAGTAATTATTATGCCAACGGGCATTTAGATCGCTCGAATATTTCTACACATTTCGTAGAAAATTCAATTTTAGGGAAAATCACCTGAACTATAGACCACAAATTCGAAATAAAAAAAAGGAAATTCTGCAATTGTGCTCCGATTTCGATGATTGATGCCTCTATCAATAGGTGTTGAGACCTGTAATTATTATGCCAACGGGCATTTAGATCGCTCGAATATTTCTCCACATTTCGTAGAAAATTCAATTTTAGGGAAAATCACCTGAACTATAGACCACAAATTCGAAATAATAAAAGGAAATTCTGCAATTGTGCTCCGATTTCGATGATTGATCTATTTATCAATGGAACGCTCTAATATTTCTCAACATTTCGTAGAAAATTCAATTTTATGGAAAATCACCTGAACTATAGACCACAAATTCGAAATAAAAAAAAAGAAATTCTGCAATTGTGCTCCGATTTCGATGATTGATGCCTCTATCAATAGGTGTTGAGACCTATAATTATTATGCCAACGGGCATTTAGATCGCTCGAATATTTCTACACATTTCGTAGAAAATTCAATTTTAGGGAAAATCACCTGAACTATAGACCACAAATTCAAAATACAAAAACAAAAATCTGCAATTGTGCTCCGATTTCGATGATTGATCTATTTATCAATGGAACGCTCTAATATATCTCGACATTTCGTAGAAAATTCAATTTTATGGAAAATCACCTGAACTATAGACCACAAATTCGAAATAAAAAAAAGGAAATTCTGCAATTGTGCTCCGATTTCGATGATTGATGCCTCTATCAATAGGTGTTGAGACCTATAATTATTATGCCAGCGGGCATTTAGATCGCTCGAATATTTCTACACATTTCGTAGAAAATTCAATTTTAGGGAAAATCACCTGAACTATAGACCACAAATTCAAAATACAAAAACAAAAATCTGCAATTGTGCTCCGATTTCGATGATTGATCTATTTATCAATGGAACGCTCTAATATTTCTCCACATTTCGTAGAAAATTCAATTTTATGGAAAATCACCTGAACTATAGACCACAAATTCGAAATAAAAAAAAGGAAATTCTGCAATTGTGCTCCGATTTCGATGATTGATGCCTCTATCAATAGGTGTTGATACCAGTAATTATTATGCCAACGGGCATTTAGATCGCTCGAATATTTCTACACATTTCGTAGAAAATTCAATTTTAGGGAAAATCACCTGAACTATAGACCACAAATTCGAAATAAAAAAAAGGAAATTCTGCAATTGTGCTCCGATTTCGATGATTGATGCCTCTATCAATAGGTGTTGAGACCTGTAATTATTATGCCAACGGGCATTTAGATCGCTCGAATATTTCTCCACATTTCGTAGAAAATTCAATTTTAGGGAAAATCACCTGAACTATAGACCACAAATTCGAAATAAAAAAAAGGAAATTCTGCAATTGTGCTCCGATTTCGATGATTGATGCCTCTGTCAATAGGTGTTGAGACCTGTAATTATTATGCCAACGGGCATTTAGATCGCTCGAATATTTCTCCACATTTCGTAGAAAATTCAATTTTAGGGAAAATCACCTGAACTATAGACCACAAATTCGAAATAAAAAAAAGGAAATTCTGCAATTGTGCTCCGATTTCGATGATTGATGCCTCTATCAATAGGTGTTGAGACCTGTAATTATTATGCCAACGGGCATTTAGATCGCTCGAATATTTCTACACATTTCGTAGAAAATTCAATTTTAGGGAAAATCACCTGAACTATAGACCACAAATTCGAAATAAAAAAAAGGAAATTCTGCAATTGTGCTCCGATTTCGATGATTGATGCCTCTATCAATAGGTGTTGAGACCTGTAATTATTATGCCAACGGGCATTTAGATCGCTCGAATATTTCTACACATTTCGTAGAAAATTCAATTTTAGGGAAAATCACCTGAACTATAGACCACAAATTCAAAATACAAAAACAAAAATCTGCAATTGTGCTCCGATTTCGATGATTGATCTATTTATTAATGGAACGCTCTAATATATCTCGACATTTCGTAGAAAATTCAATTTTATGGAAAATCACCTGAACTATAGACCACAAATTCGAAATAAAAAAAAGGAAATTCTGCAATTGTGCTCCGATTTCGATGATTGATGCCTCTATCAATAGGTGTTGATACCTGTAATTATTATGCCAACGGGCATTTAGATCGCTCGAATATTTCTACACATTTCGTAGAAAATTCAATTTTAGGGAAAATCACCTGAACTATAGACCACAAATTCGAAATAAAAAAAAGGAAATTCTGCAATTGTGCTCCGATTTCGATGATTGATGCCTCTATCAATAGGTGTTGAGACCTGTAATTATTATGCCAACGGGCATTTAGATCGCTCGAATATTTCTCCACATTTCGTAGAAAATTCAATTTTAGGGAAAATCACCTGAACTATAGACCACAAATTCGAAATAAAAAAAAGGAAATTCTGCAATTGTGCTCCGATTTCGATGATTGATGCCTCTGTCAATAGGTGTTGAGACCTGTAATTATTATGCCAACGGGCATTTAGATCGCTCGAATATTTCTCCACATTTCGTAGAAAATTTAATTTTAGGGAAAATCACCTGAACTATAGACCACAAATTCGAAATAAAAAAAAGGAAATTCTGCAATTGTGCTCCGATTTCGATGATTGATGCCTCTATCAATAGGTGTTGAGACCTATAATTATTATGCCAACGGGCATTTAGATCGCTCGAATATTTCTACACATTTCGTAGAAAATTCAATTTTAGGGAAAATCACCTGAACTATAGACCACAAATTCAAAATACAAAAACAAAAATCTGCAATTGTGCTCCGATTTCGAAGATTGATCTATTTATCAATGGAACGCTCTAATATATCTCGACATTTCGTAGAAAATTCAATTTTATGGAAAATCACCTGAACTATAGACCACAAATTCGAAATAAAAAAAAGGAAATTCTGCAATTGTGCTCCGATTTCGATGATTGATGCCTCTATCAATAGGTGTTGATACCTGCAATTATTATGCCAACGGGCATTTAGATCGCTCGAATATTTCTACACATTTCGTAGAAAATTCAATTTTAGGGAAAATCACCTGAACTATAGACCACAAATTCGAAATAAAAAAAAGGAAATTCTGCAATTGTGCTCCGATTTCGATGATTGATGCCTCTGTCAATAGGTGTTGAGACCTGTAATTATTATGCCAACGGGCATTTAGATCGCTCGAATATTTCTCCACATTTCGTAGAAAATTCAATTTTAGGGAAAATCACCTGAACTATAGACCACAAATTCGAAATAAAAAAAAGGAAATTCTGCAATTGTGCTCCGATTTCGATGATTGATGCCTCTATCAATAGGTGTTGAGACCTGTAATTATTATGCCAACGGGCATTTAGATCGCTCGAATATTTCTACACATTTCGTAGAAAATTCAATTTTAGGGAAAATCACCTGAACTATAGACCACAAATTCAAAATACAAAAACAAAAATCTGCAATTGTGCTCCGATTTCGATGATTGATCTATTTATCAATGGAACGCTCTAATATTTCTCCACATTTCGTAGAAAATTCAATTTTATGGAAAATCACCTGAACTATAGACCACAAATTCGAAATAAAAAAAAGGAAATTCTGCAATTGTGCTCCGATTTCGATGATTGATGCCTCTATCAATAGGTGTTGAGACCTATAATTATTATGCCAACGGGCATTTAGATCGCTCGAATATTTCTACACATTTCGTAGAAAATTCAATTTTAGGGAAAATCACCTGAACTATAGACCACAAATTCAAAATACAAAAACAAAAATCTGCAATTGTGCTCCGATTTCGATGATTGATCTATTTATCAATGGAACGCTCTAATATATCTCGACATTTCGTAGAAAATTCAATTTTATGGAAAATCACCTGAACTATAGACCACAAATTCGAAATAAAAAAAAGGAAATTCTGCAATTGTGCTCCGATTTCGATGATTGATGCCTCTATCAATAGGTGTTGATACCTGTAATTATTATGCCAACGGGCATTTAGATCGCTCGAATATTTCTACACATTTCGTAGAAAATTCAATTTTAGGGAAAATCACCTGAACTATAGACCACAAATTCTAAATAAAAAAAAGGAAATTCTGCAATTGTGCTCCGATTTCGATGATTGATGCCTCTATCAATAGGTGTTGAGACCTGTAATTATTATGCCAACGGGCATTTAGATCGCTCGAATATTTCTACACATTTCGTAGAAAATTCAATTTTAGGGAAAATCATTTGAACTATAGACCACAAATTCGAAATAAAAAAAAGGAAATTCTGCAATTGTGCTCCGATTTCGATGATTGATGCCTCTATCAATAGGTGTTGAGACCTGTAATTATTATGCCAACGGGCATTTAGATCGCTCGAATATTTCTACACATTTCGTAGAAAATTCAATTTTAGGGAAAATCACCTGAACTATAGACCACAAATTCAAAATACAAAAACAAAAATCTGCAATTGTGCTCCGATTTCGATGATTGATCTATTTATCAATGGAACGCTCTAATATTTCTCCACATTTCGTAGAAAATTCAATTTTAGGGAAAATCACCTGAACTATAGACCACAAATTCGAAATAAAAAAAAGGAAATTCTGCAATTGTGCTCCGATTTCGATGATTGATGCCTCTATCAATAGGTGTTGAGACCTATAATTATTATGCCAACGGGCATTTAGATCGCTCGAATATTTCTACACATTTCGTAGAAAATTCAATTTTAGGGAAAATCACCTGAACTATAGACCACAAATTCAAAATACAAAAACAAAAATCTGCAATTGTGCTCCGATTTCGAAGATTGATCTATTTATCAATGGAACGCTCTAATATTTCTCCACATTTCGTAGAAAATTCAATTTTATGGAAAATCACCTGAACTATAGACCACAAATTCGAAATAAAAAAAAGGCCATTCTGCAATTGTGCTCCGATTTCGATGATTGATGCCTCTATCAATAGGTGTTGAGACCTGTAATTATTATGCCAACGGGCATTTAGATCGCTCGAATATTTCTACACATTTCGTAGAAAATTCAATTTTAGGGAAAATCACCTGAACGATAGACCACAGATAGACCACAAATTCAAAATACAACAACAAAAATCTGCAATTGTGCTCCGATTTCGAAGATTGATCTATTTATCAATGGAACGCTCTAATATTTCTCCACATTTCGTAGAAAATTCAATTTTAGGGAAAATCACCTGAACTATAGACCACAAATTCGAAATAAAAAAAAGGAAATTTTGCAATTGTGCTCCGATTTCGATGATTGATGCCTCTGTCAATAGGTGTTGATACCTGTAATTATTATGCCAACGGGCATTTAGATCGCTCGAATATTTCTACACATTTCGTAGAAAATTCAATTTTAGGGAAAATCACCTGAACTATAGACCACAAATTCAAAATACAAAAACAAAAATCTGCAATTGTGCTCCGATTTCGAAGATTGATCTATTTATCAATGGAACGCTCTAATATTTCTCCACATTTCGTAGAAAATTCAATTTTATGGAAAATCACCTGAACTATAGACCACAAATTCGAAATAAAAAAAAGGAAATTCTGCAATTGTGCTCCGATTTCGATGATTGATGCCTCTATCAATAGGTGTTGAGACCTATAATTATTATGCCAACGGGCATTTAGATCGCTCGAATATTTCTACACATTTCGTAGAAAATTCAATTTTAGGGAAAATCACCTGAACTATAGACCACAAATTCAAAATACAAAAACAAAAATCTGCAATTGTGCTCCGATTTCGAAGATTGATCTATTTATCAATGGAACGTTCTAATATTTCTCCACGTTTCGTAGAAAATTCATTTTTATGGAAAATCACCTGAACTATAGACCACAAATTCGAAATAAAAAAAAGGAAATTCTGCAATTGTGCTCCGATTTCGATGATTGATGCCTCTATCAATAGGTGTTGAGACCTATAATTATTATGCCAACGGGCATTTAGATCGCTCGAAAATTTCTACACATTTCGTAGAAAATTCAATTTTAGGGAAAATCACCTGAACTATAGACCACAAATTCAAAATACAAAAACAAAAATCTGCAATTGTGCTCCGATTTCGAAGATTGATCTATTTATCAATGAAACGTTCTAATATTTCTACACATTTCGTAGAAAATTCAATTTTAGGGTAAATCACCTGAACTATAGACCACAAATTCGAAATAAAAAAAAGGAAATTCTGCAATTGTGCTCCGATTTCGATGATTGATGCCTCTGTCAATAGGTGTTGAGACCTGTAATTATTATGCCAACGGGCATTTAGATCGCTCGAATATTTCTACACATTTCGTAGAAAATTCAATTTTAGGGTAAATCACCTGAACTATAGACCACAAATACAAAATACAAAAACAAAAATCTGCAATTGTGCTCCGATTTCGATGATTGATCTATTTATCAATGGAACGCTCTAATATTTCTCCACATTTTGTAGAAAATTCAATTTTATGGAAATCACCTGAACTATAGACCACAAATTCGAAATAAAAAAAAAGAAATTCTGCAATTGTGCTCCGATTTCGATGATTGATGCCTCTATCAATAGGTGTTGAGACCTGTAATTATTATGCCAACGGGCATTTAGATCGCTCGAATATTTCTACACATTTCGTAGAAAATTCAATTTTAGGGAAAATCACCTGAACCATAGACCACAAATACAAAATAAAAAAAGGAAATTCTGCAATTGTGCTCCGATTTCGATGATTGATGCCTCTGTCAATAGGTGTTGAGACCTGTAATTATTATGCCAACGGGCATTTAGATCGCTCGAATATTTCTCCACATTTCGTAGAAAATTCAATTTTAGGGAAAATCACCTGAACTATAGACCACAAATTCAAAATAAAAAAACAAAAATCTGCAATTGTGCTCCAATTTTGATGATTGATCTATTTATCAATAGAACACTCTAATATTTCTCCACATTTCGTAGAAAATTCAATTTTATGGAAAATCACCTGAACTATAGACCACAAATTCGAAATAAAAAAATGGAAATTCTGCAATTGTGCTCCGATTCCGATGATTGATGCCTCTGTCAATAGGTGTTGAGACCTGTAATTATTATGCCAACGGGCATTTAGATCGCTCGAATATTTCTACACATTTCGTAGAAAATTCAATTTTAGGGAAAATCACCTGAACTATAGACCACAAATTCGAAATAAAAAAATGGAAATTCTGCAATTGTGCTCCGATTTCGATGATTGATGCCTCTGTCAATAGGTGTTGAGACCTGTAATTATTATGCCAACGGGCATTTAGATCGCTCGAATATTTCTACACATTTCGTAGAAAATTCAATTTTAGGGTAAATCACCTGAACTATAGACCACAAATTCAAAATACAAAAACAAAAATCTGCAATTGTGCTCCGATTTCGATGATTGATCTATTTATCAATGGAACGCTCTAATATTTCTCCACATTTCGTAGAAAATTCAATTTTATGGAAATCACCTGAACTATAGACCACAAATTCGAAATAAAAAAAAGGAAATTCTGCAATTGTGCTCCGATTTCGATGATTGATGCCTCTGTCAATAGGTGTTGAGACCTGTAATTATTATGCCAACGGGCATTTAGATCGCTCGAATATTTCTACACATTTCGTAGAAAATTCCACCACAAATTCGAAATACAAAAACAAAAATCTGCAATTGTGCTCCGATTTCGAAGATTGATCTGTTTATCAATGGAACGCTCTAATATTTCTCCACATTTCGTAGAAAATTCAATTTTATGGAAAATCACCTGAACTATAGACCACAAATTCGAAATAAAAAAAAGGAAATTCTGCAATTGTGCTCCGATTTCGATGATTGATGCCTCTGTCAATAGGTGTTGAGACCTGTAATTATTATGCCAACGGGCATTTAGATCGCTCGAATATTTCTACACATTTCGTAGAAAATTCAATTTTAGGGAAAATCACCTGAACTATAGACCACAAATTCGAAATAAAAAAAAGGAAATTCTGCAATTGTGCTCCGATTTCGATGATTGATGCTTCTGTCAATAGGTGTTGAGACCTGTAATTATTATGCCAACGGGCATTTAGATCGCTCGAATATTTCTACACATTTCGTAGAAAATTCAATTTTAGGGAAAATCACCTGACTATAGACCACAAATTCAAAATACAAAAACAAAAATCTGCAATTGTGCTCCGATTTCGAAGATTGATCTATTTATCAATGGAACGCTCTAATATTTCTCCACATTTCGTAGAAAATTCAATTTTATGAAAATCACCTGAACTATAGACCACAAATTCGAAATAAAAAAAAGGAAATTCTGCAATTGTGCTCCGATTTCGATGATTGATGCCTCTGTCAATAGGTGTTGAGACCTGTAATTATTATGCCAACGGGCATTTAGATCGCTCGAATATTTCTACACATTTCGTAGAAAATTCAATTTTAGGGAAAATCACCTGAACTATAGACCACAAATTCGAAATAAAAAAAAGGAAATTCTGCAATTGTGCTCCGATTTCGATGATTGATGCCTCTGTCAATAGGTGTTGAGACCTGTAATTATTATGCCAACGGGCATTTAGATCGCTCGAATATTTCTACACATTTCGTAGAAAATTCAATTTTATGGAAAATCACCTGAACTATAGACCACAAATTCGAAATAAAAAAAAGGAAATTCTGCAATTGTGCTCCGATTTCGATGATTGATGCCTCTGTCAATAGGTGTTGAGACCTGTAATTATTATGCCAACGGGCATTTAGATCGCTCGAATATTTCTACACATTTCGTAGAAAATTCAATTTTAGGGAAAATCACCTGAACTATAGACCACAAATTCGAAATAAAAAAAAGGAAATTCTGCAATTGTGCTCCGATTTCGATGATTGATGCTTCTGTCAATAGGTGTTGAGACCTGTAATTATTATGCCAACGGGCATTTAGATCGCTCGAATATTTCTACACATTTCGTAGAAAATTCAATTTTATGGAAAATCACCTGAACTATAGACCACAAATTCGAAATAAAAAAAAGGAAATTCTGCAATTGTGCTCCGATTTCGATGATTGATGCCTCTATCAATAGGTGTTGAGACCTGTAATTATTATGCCAACGGGCATTTAGATCGCTCGAATATTTCTACACATTTCGTAGAAAATTCAATTTTATGGAAAATCACCTGAACTATAGACCACAAATTCGAAATAAAAAAAAGGAAATTCTGCAATTGTGCTCCGATTTCGATGATTGATGCCTCTGTCAATAGGTGTTGAGACCTGTAATTATTATGCCAACGGGCATTTAGATCGCTCGAATATTTCTACACATTTCGTAGAAAATTCAATTTTATGGAAAATCACCTGAACTATAGACCACAAATTCGAAATAAAAAAAAGGAAATTCTGCAATTGTGCTCCGATTTCGATGATTGATGCCTCTGTCAATAGGTGTTGAGACCTGTAATTATTATGCCAACGGGCATTTAGATCGCTCGAATATTTCTACACATTTCGTAGAAAATTCAATTTTAGGGAAAATCACCTGAACTATAGACCACAAATTCGAAATAAAAAAAAGGAAATTCTGCAATTGTGCTCCGATTTCGATGATTGATGCCTCTGTCAATAGGTGTTGAGACCTGTAATTATTATGCCAACGGGCATTTAGATCGCTCGAATATTTCTACACATTTCGTAGAAAATTCAATTTTATGGAAAATCACCTGAACTATAGACCACAAATTCGAAATAAAAAAAAGGAAATTCTGCAATTGTGCTCCGATTTCGATGATTGATGCCTCTGTCAATAGGTGTTGAGACCTGTAATTATTATGCCAACGGGCATTTAGATCGCTCGAATATTTCTCCACATTTCGTAGAAAATTCAATTTTAGGGAAAATCACCTGAACTATAGACCACAAATTCGAAATAAAAAAAAGGAAATTCTGCAATTGTGCTCCGATTTCGATGATTGATGCTTCTGTCAATAGGTGTTGAGACCTGTAATTATTATGCCAACGGGCATTTAGATCGCTCGAATATTTCTACACATTTCGTAGAAAATTCAATTTTAGGGAAAATCACCTGAACTATAGACCACAAATTCGAAATAAAAAAAAGGAAATTCTGCAATTGTGCTCCGATTTCGATGATTGATGCCTCTGTCAATAGGTGTTGAGACCTGTAATTATTATGCCAACGGGCATTTAGATCGCTCGAATATTTCTACACATTTCGTAGAAAATTCAATTTTATGGAAAATCACCTGAACTATAGACCACAAATTCGAAATAAAAAAAAGGAAATTCTGCAATTGTGCTCCGATTTCGATGATTGATGCCTCTATCAATAGGTGTTGAGACCTGTAATTATTATGCCAACGGGCATTTAGATCGCTCGAATATTTCTACACATTTCGTAGAAAATTCAATTTTAGGGAAAATCACCTGAACTATAGACCACAAATTCGAAATAAAAAAAAGGAAATTCTGCAATTGTGCTCCGATTTCGATGATTGATGCCTCTGTCAATAGGTGTTGAGACCTGTAATTATTATGCCAACGGGCATTTAGATCGCTCGAATATTTCTACACATTTCGTAGAAAATTCAATTTTATGGAAAATCACCTGAACTATAGACCACAAATTCGAAATAAAAAAAAGGAAATTCTGCAATTGTGCTCCGATTTCGATGATTGATGCCTCTGTCAATAGGTGTTGAGACCTGTAATTATTATGCCAACGGGCATTTAGATCGCTCGAATATTTCTACACATTTCGTAGAAAATTCAATTTTAGGGAAAATCACCTGAACTATAGACCACAAATTCGAAATAAAAAAAAGGAAATTCTGCAATTGTGCTCCGATTTCGATGATTGATGCTTCTGTCAATAGGTGTTGAGACCTGTAATTATTATGCCAACGGGCATTTAGATCGCTCGAATATTTCTACACATTTCGTAGAAAATTCAATTTTATGGAAAATCACCTGAACTATAGACCACAAATTCGAAATAAAAAAAAGGAAATTCTGCAATTGTGCTCCGATTTCGATGATTGATGCCTCTGTCAATAGGTGTTGAGACCTGTAATTATTATGCCAACGGGCATTTAGATCGCTCGAATATTTCTACACATTTCGTAGAAAATTCAATTTTATGGAAAATCACCTGAACTATAGACCACAAATTCGAAATAAAAAAAAGGAAATTCTGCAATTGTGCTCCGATTTCGATGATTGATGCCTCTGTCAATAGGTGTTGAGACCTGTAATTATTATGCCAACGGGCATTTAGATCGCTCGAATATTTCTACACATTTCGTAGAAAATTCAATTTTATGGAAAATCACCTGAACTATAGACCACAAATTCGAAATAAAAAAAAGGAAATTCTGCAATTGTGCTCCGATTTCGATGATTGATGCCTCTGTCAATAGGTGTTGAGACCTGTAATTATTATGCCAACGGGCATTTAGATCGCTCGAATATTTCTACACATTTCGTAGAAAATTCAATTTTAGGGAAAATCACCTGAACTATAGACCACAAATTCGAAATAAAAAAAAGGAAATTCTGCAATTGTGCTCCGATTTCGATGATTGATGCTTCTGTCAATAGGTGTTGAGACCTGTAATTATTATGCCAACGGGCATTTAGATCGCTCGAATATTTCTACACATTTCGTAGAAAATTCAATTTTATGGAAAATCACCTGAACTATAGACCACAAATTCGAAATAAAAAAAAGGAAATTCTGCAATTGTGCTCCGATTTCGATGATTGATGCCTCTGTCAATAGGTGTTGAGACCTGTAATTATTATGCCAACGGGCATTTAGATCGCTCGAATATTTCTACACATTTCGTAGAAAATTCAATTTTATGGAAAATCACCTGAACTATAGACCACAAATTCGAAATAAAAAAAAGGAAATTCTGCAATTGTGCTCCGATTTCGATGATTGATGCCTCTGTCAATAGGTGTTGAGACCTGTAATTATTATGCCAACGGGCATTTAGATCGCTCGAATATTTCTACACATTTCGTAGAAAATTCAATTTTATGGAAAATCACCTGAACTATAGACCACAAATTCGAAATAAAAAAATGGAAATTCTGCAATTGTGCTCCGATTTCGATGATTGATGCCTCTATCAATAGGTGTTGAGACCTGTAATTATTATGCCAACGGGCATTTAGATCGCTCGAATATTTCTACACATTTCGTAGAAAATTCAATTTTATGGAAAATCACCTGAACTATAGACCACAAATTCGAAATAAAAAAAAGGAAATTCTGCAATTGTGCTCCGATTTCGATGATTGATGCCTCTATCAATAGGTGTTGAGACCTGTAATTATTATGCCAACGGGCATTTAGATCGCTCGAATATTTCTACACATTTCGTAGAAAATTCAATTTTAGGGAAAATCACCTGAACTATAGACCACAAATTCGAAATAAAAAAAAGGAAATTCTGCAATTGTGCTCCGATTTCGATGATTGATGCCTCTATCAATAGGTGTTGAGACCTGTAATTATTATGCCAACGGGCATTTAGATCGCTCGAATATTTCTACACATTTCGTAGAAAATTCAATTTTATGGAAAATCACCTGAACTATAGACCACAAATTCGAAATAAAAAAAAGGAAATTCTGCAATTGTGCTCCGATTTCGATGATTGATGCATCTATCAATAGGTGTTAAGCCCTGTAATTATTATGCCAACGGGCATTTAGATCGCTCGAATATATCTACACATTTCGTAGAAAATTCAATTTTATGGAAAATCACCTAAACTATAGACCACAAATTCGAAATAAAAAAAAGGAAATTCTGCAATTGTGCTCCGATTTCGATGACTGATGCCTCTGTCAATAGGTGTTGAGACCTGTAATTATTATGCCAACGGGCATTTAGATCGCTCGAATATTTCTACACATTTCGTAGAAAATTCAATTTTAGGGAAAATCACCTGAACTATAGACCACAAATTCGAAATAAAAAAAAGGAAATTCTGCAATTGTGCTCCGATTTCGATGATTGATGCCTCTATCAATAGGTGTTGAGACCTGTAATTATTATGCCAACGGGCATTTAGATCGCTCGAATATTTCTACACATTTCGTAGAAAATTCAATTTTAGGGAAAATCACCTGAACTATAGACCACAAATTCGAAATAAAAAAAAGGAAATTCTGCAATTGTGCTCCGATTTCGATGATTGATGCCTCTATCAATAGGTGTTGAGACCTGTAATTATTATGCCAACGGGCATTTAGATCGCTCGAATATTTCTACACATTTCGTAGAAAATTCAATTTTATGGAAAATCACCTGAACTATAGACCACAAATTCGAAATAAAAAAATGGAAATTCTGCAATTGTGCTCCGATTTCGATGATTGATGCCTCTATCAATAGGTGTTGAGACCTGTAATTATTATGCCAACGGGCATTTAGATCGCTCGAATATTTCTACACATTTCGTAGAAAATTCAATTTTAGGGAAAATCACCTGAACTATAGACCACAAATTCGAAATAAAAAAAAGGAAATTCTGCAATTGTGCTCCGATTTCGATGATTGATGCCTCTATCAATAGGTGTTGAGACCTGTAATTATTATGCCAACGGGCATTTAGATCGAAAGAATATTTCTACACATTTCGTAGAAAATTCAATTTTATGGAAAATCACCTGAACTATAGACCACAAATTCGAAATAAAAAAAAGGAAATTCTGCAATTATGCTCCGATTTCGATGATTGATGCCTCTATCAATAGGTGTTGAGACTTGTAATTATTATGCCAACGGGCATTTAGATCGCTCGAATATTTCTACACATTTCGTAGAAAATTCAATTTTATGGAAAATCACCTGAACTATAGACCACAAATTCGAAATAAAAAAAAGGAAATTCTGCAATTGTGCTCCGATTTCGATGATTGATGCATCTGTCAATAGGTGTTAAGACCTGTAATTATTATGCCAACGGGCATTTAGATCGCTCGAATATTTCTACACATTTCGTAGAAAATTCAATTTTAGGGAAAATCACCTGAACTATAGACCACAAATTCGAAATAAAAAAAAGGAAATTCTGCAATTGTGCTCCGATTTCGATGATTGATGCCTCTATCAATAGGTGTTGAGACCTGTAATTATTATGCCAACGGGCATTTAGATCGCTCGAATATTTCTACACATTTCGTAGAAAATTCATTTTTATGGAAAATCACCTGAACTATAGACCACAAATTCGAAATAAAAAAATGGAAATTCTGCAATTGTGCTCCGATTTCGATGATTGATGCCTCTGTCAATAGGTGTTGAGACCTGTAATTATTATGCCAACGGGCATTTAGATCGCTCGAATATTTCTACACATTTCGTAGAAAATTCAATTTTAGGGTAAATCACCTGAACTATAGACCACAAATTCGAAATAAAAAAAAGGAAATTCTGCAATTGTGCTCCGATTTCGATGATTGATGCCTCTGTCAATAGGTGTTGAGACCTGTAATTATTATGCCAACGGGCATTTAGATCGCTCGAATATTTCTACACATTTCGTAGAAAATTCAATTTTAGGGAAAATCACCTGAACTATAGACCACAAATTCGAAATAAAAAAAAGGAAATTCTGCAATTGTGCTCCGATTTCGATGATTGATGCTTCTGTCAATAGGTGTTGAGACCTGTAATTATTATGCCAACGGGCATTTAGATCGCTCGAATATTTCTACACATTTCGTAGAAAATTCAATTTTATGGAAAATCACCTGAACTATAGACCACAAATTCGAAATAAAAAAAAGGAAATTCTGCAATTGTGCTCCGATTTCGATGATTGATGCCTCTATCAATAGGTGTTGAGACCTGTAATTATTATGCCAACGGGCATTTAGATCGCTCGAATATTTCTACACATTTCGTAGAAAATTCAATTTTAGGGAAAATCACCTGAACTATAGACCACAAATTCGAAATAAAAAAAAGGAAATTCTGCAATTGTGCTCCGATTTCGATGATTGATGCTTCTGTCAATAGGTGTTGAGACCTGTAATTATTATGCCAACGGGCATTTAGATCGCTCGAATATTTCTACACATTTCGTAGAAAATTCAATTTTAGGGAAAATCACCTGAACTATAGACCACAAATTCGAAATAAAAAAAAGGAAATTCTGCAATTGTGCTCCGATTTCGATGATTGATGCCTCTGTCAATAGGTGTTGAGACCTGTAATTATTATGCCAACGGGCATTTAGATCGCTCGAATATTTCTACACATTTCGTAGAAAATTCAATTTTATGGAAAATCACCTGAACTATAGACCACAAATTCGAAATAAAAAAAAGGAAATTCTGCAATTGTGCTCCGATTTCGATGATTGATGCCTCTGTCAATAGGTGTTGAGACCTGTAATTATTATGCCAACGGGCATTTAGATCGCTCGAATATTTCTACACATTTCGTAGAAAATTCAATTTTAGGGAAAATCACCTGAACTATAGACCACAAATTCGAAATAAAAAAAAGGAAATTCTGCAATTGTGCTCCGATTTCGATGATTGATGCCTCTGTCAATAGGTGTTGAGACCTGTAATTATTATGCCAACGGGCATTTAGATCGCTCGAATATTTCTACACATTTCGTAGAAAATTCAATTTTATGGAAAATCACCTGAACTATAGACCACAAATTCGAAATAAAAAAAAGGAAATTCTGCAATTGTGCTCCGATTTCGATGATTGATGCCTCTGTCAATAGGTGTTGAGACCTGTAATTATTATGCCAACGGGCATTTAGATCGCTCGAATATTTCTACACATTTCGTAGAAAATTCAATTTTAGGGAAAATCACCTGAACTATAGACCACAAATTCGAAATAAAAAAAAGGAAATTCTGCAATTGTGCTCCGATTTCGATGATTGATGCTTCTGTCAATAGGTGTTGAGACCTGTAATTATTATGCCAACGGGCATTTAGATCGCTCGAATATTTCTACACATTTCGTAGAAAATTCAATTTTAGGGAAAATCACCTGAACTATAGACCACAAATTCGAAATAAAAAAAAGGAAATTCTGCAATTGTGCTCCGATTTCGATGATTGATGCCTCTGTCAATAGGTGTTGAGACCTGTAATTATTATGCCAACGGGCATTTAGATCGCTCGAATATTTCTACACATTTCGTAGAAAATTCAATTTTATGGAAAATCACCTGAACTATAGACCACAAATTCGAAATAAAAAAAAGGAAATTCTGCAATTGTGCTCCGATTTCGATGATTGATGCCTCTGTCAATAGGTGTTGAGACCTGTAATTATTATGCCAACGGGCATTTAGATCGCTCGAATATTTCTACACATTTCGTAGAAAATTCAATTTTAGGGAAAATCACCTGAACTATAGACCACAAATTCGAAATAAAAAAAAGGAAATTCTGCAATTGTGCTCCGATTTCGATGATTGATGCTTCTGTCAATAGGTGTTGAGACCTGTAATTATTATGCCAACGGGCATTTAGATCGCTCGAATATTTCTACACATTTCGTAGAAAATTCAATTTTATGGAAAATCACCTGAACTATAGACCACAAATTCGAAATAAAAAAAAGGAAATTCTGCAATTGTGCTCCGATTTCGATGATTGATGCCTCTGTCAATAGGTGTTGAGACCTGTAATTATTATGCCAACGGGCATTTAGATCGCTCGAATATTTCTACACATTTCGTAGAAAATTCAATTTTATGGAAAATCACCTGAACTATAGACCACAAATTCGAAATAAAAAAAAGGAAATTCTGCAATTGTGCTCCGATTTCGATGATTGATGCCTCTGTCAATAGGTGTTGAGACCTGTAATTATTATGCCAACGGGCATTTAGATCGCTCGAATATTTCTACACATTTCGTAGAAAATTCAATTTTATGGAAAATCACCTGAACTATAGACCACAAATTCGAAATAAAAAAATGGAAATTCTGCAATTGTGCTCCGATTTCGATGATTGATGCCTCTGTCAATAGGTGTTGAGACCTGTAATTATTATGCCAACGGGCATTTAGATCGCTCGAATATTTCTACACATTTCGTAGAAAATTCAATTTTAGGGAAAATCACCTGAACTATAGACCACAAATTCGAAATAAAAAAAAGGAAATTCTGCAATTGTGCTCCGATTTCGATGATTGATGCTTCTGTCAATAGGTGTTGAGACCTGTAATTATTATGCCAACGGGCATTTAGATCGCTCGAATATTTCTACACATTTCGTAGAAAATTCAATTTTATGGAAAATCACCTGAACTATAGACCACAAATTCGAAATAAAAAAAAGGAAATTCTGCAATTGTGCTCCGATTTCGATGATTGATGCCTCTGTCAATAGGTGTTGAGACCTGTAATTATTATGCCAACGGGCATTTAGATCGCTCGAATATTTCTACACATTTCGTAGAAAATTCAATTTTATGGAAAATCACCTGAACTATAGACCACAAATTCGAAATAAAAAAAAGGAAATTCTGCAATTGTGCTCCGATTTCGATGATTGATGCCTCTGTCAATAGGTGTTGAGACCTGTAATTATTATGCCAACGGGCATTTAGATCGCTCGAATATTTCTACACATTTCGTAGAAAATTCAATTTTATGGAAAATCACCTGAACTATAGACCACAAATTCGAAATAAAAAAATGGAAATTCTGCAATTGTGCTCCGATTTCGATGATTGATGCCTCTATCAATAGGTGTTGAGACCTGTAATTATTATGCCAACGGGCATTTAGATCGCTCGAATATTTCTACACATTTCGTAGAAAATTCAATTTTATGGAAAATCACCTGAACTATAGACCACAAATTCGAAATAAAAAAAAGGAAATTCTGCAATTGTGCTCCGATTTCGATGATTGATGCCTCTATCAATAGGTGTTGAGACCTGTAATTATTATGCCAACGGGCATTTAGATCGCTCGAATATTTCTACACATTTCGTAGAAAATTCAATTTTAGGGAAAATCACCTGAACTATAGACCACAAATTCGAAATAAAAAAAAGGAAATTCTGCAATTGTGCTCCGATTTCGATGATTGATGCCTCTATCAATAGGTGTTGAGACCTGTAATTATTATGCCAACGGGCATTTAGATCGCTCGAATATTTCTACACATTTCGTAGAAAATTCAATTTTATGGAAAATCACCTGAACTATAGACCACAAATTCGAAATAAAAAAAAGGAAATTCTGCAATTGTGCTCCGATTTCGATGATTGATGCATCTATCAATAGGTGTTAAGACCTGTAATTATTATGCCAACGGGCATTTAGATCGCTCGAATATATCTACACATTTCGTAGAAAATTCAATTTTATGGAAAATCACCTGAACTATAGACCACAAATTCGAAATAAAAAAAAGGAAATTCTGCAATTGTGCTCCGATTTCGATGACTGATGCCTCTGTCAATAGGTGTTGAGACCTGTAATTATTATGCCAACGGGCATTTAGATCGCTCGAATATTTCTACACATTTCGTAGAAAATTCAATTTTAGGGAAAATCACCTGAACTATAGACCACAAATTCGAAATAAAAAAAAGGAAATTCTGCAATTGTGCTCCGATTTCGATGATTGATGCCTCTATCAATAGGTGTTGAGACCTGTAATTATTATGCCAACGGGCATTTAGATCGCTCGAATATTTCTACACATTTCGTAGAAAATTCAATTTTAGGGAAAATCACCTGAACTATAGACCACAAATTCGAAATAAAAAAAAGGAAATTCTGCAATTGTGCTCCGATTTCGATGATTGATGCCTCTATCAATAGGTGTTGAGACCTGTAATTATTATGCCAACGGGCATTTAGATCGCTCGAATATTTCTACACATTTCGTAGAAAATTCAATTTTATGGAAAATCACCTGAACTATAGACCACAAATTCGAAATAAAAAAATGGAAATTCTGCAATTGTGCTCCGATTTCGATGATTGATGCCTCTATCAATAGGTGTTGAGACCTGTAATTATTATGCCAACGGGCATTTAGATCGCTCGAATATTTCTACACATTTCGTAGAAAATTCAATTTTAGGGAAAATCACCTGAACTATAGACCACAAATTCGAAATAAAAAAAAGGAAATTCTGCAATTGTGCTCCGATTTCGATGATTGATGCCTCTATCAATAGGTGTTGAGACCTGTAATTATTATGCCAACGGGCATTTAGATCGCTCGAATATTTCTACACATTTCGTAGAAAATTCAATTTTATGGAAAATCACCTGAACTATAGACCACAAATTCGAAATAAAAAAAAGGAAATTCTGCAATTGTGCTCCGATTTCGATGATTGATGCCTCTATCAATAGGTGTTGAGACCTGCAATTATTATGCCAACGGGCATTTAGATCGCTCGAATATTTCTACACATTTCGTAGAAAATTCAATTTTATGGAAAATCACCTGAACTATAGACCACAAATTCGAAATAAAAAAAAGGAAATTCTGCAATTATGCTCCGATTTCGATGATTGATGCCTCTATCAATAGGTGTTGAGACTTGTAATTATTATGCCAACGGGCATTTAGATCGCTCGAATATTTCTACACATTTCGTAGAAAATTCAATTTTATGGAAAATCACCTGAACTATAGACCACAAATTCGAAATAAAAAAAAGGAAATTCTGCAATTGTGCTCCGATTTCGATGATTGATGCATCTGTCAATAGGTGTTAAGACCTGTAATTATTATGCCAACGGGCATTTAGATCGCTCGAATATTTCTACACATTTCGTAGAAAATTCAATTTTAGGGAAAATCACCTGAACTATAGACCACAAATTCGAAATAAAAAAAAGGAAATTCTGCAATTGTGCTCCGATTTCGATGATTGATGCCTCTATCAATAGGTGTTGAGACCTGTAATTATTATGCCAACGGGCATTTAGATCGCTCGAATATTTCTACACATTTCGTAGAAAATTCATTTTTATGGAAAATCACCTGAACTATAGACCACAAATTCGAAATAAAAAAATGGAAATTCTGCAATTGTGCTCCGATTTCGATGATTGATGCCTCTGTCAATAGGTGTTGAGACCTGTAATTATTATGCCAACGAGCATTTAGATCGATCGAATATTTCTACACATTTCGTAGAAAATTCAATTTTAGGGAAAATCACCTGAACTATCAATACCTGTAATTATTATGCCAATGGCATTTAGATCGCTCGAATATTTCTACACATTACGTAGAAAATTCAATTTTAGGGAAAATCACCTGAACTATAGACCACAAATTCGAAATAAAAAAAAGGAAATTCTGCAATTGTACTCTGATTTCGATGATTGATGCCTCTATCAATAGGTGTTGAGACCTGTAATTATTATGCCAACGGGCATTTAGATCGCTCGAATATTTCTACACATTTAGTAGAAAATTCAATTTTAAGGAAAATCACCTGAACTATAGACCACAAATTCGAAATAAAAAAAAAGGAAATTCTGCAATTGTGCTCCGATTTCGATGATTGATGCATCTATCAATAGGTGTTAAGACCTGTAATTATTATGCCAACGGGCGTTTAGATCGCTCGAATATTTCTACACATTTCGTAGAAAATTCAATTTTAGGGAAAATCACCTGAACTATAGACCACAAATTCGAAATAAAAAAAAGGAAATTCTGCAATTGTGCTCCGATTTCGATGATTGATGCCTCTATCAATAGGTGTTGAGACCTGTAATTATTATGCCAACGGGCATTTAGATCGCTCGAATATTTCTACACATTTCGTAGAAAATTCAATTTTATGGAAAATCACCTGAACTATAGACCACAAATTCGAAATAAAAAAAAGGAAATTCTGCAATTGTGCTCCGATTTCGATGATTGATGCCTCTGTCAATAGGTGTTGAGACCTGTAATTATTATGCCAACGAGCATTTAGATCGATCGAATATTTCTACACATTTCGTAGAAAATTCAATTTTAGGGAAAATCACCTGAACTATCAATACCTGTAATTATTATGCCAACGGGCATTTAGATCGCTCGAATATTTCTACACATTACGTAGAAAATTCAATTTTATGGAAAATCACCTGAACTATAGACCACAAATTCGAAATAAAAAAAAGGAAATTCTGCAATTGTGCTCCGATTTCGATGGTATTTTTACATGTATAAGTGAGAGTTGACAATCCTTTAAAATAAATTCTCATATAACAACAGAACCCTTTCAAAGAGAAACTCCAAGCCAGCATTGAAAACAGAAGTATTGTATTACATAGTATTACATACCACCACACGATAAATATTCGAGTTAAATTTTCTTTATCATGGAAAATTCGATTTTAGTACAGTGAAACTTTGAGCTATTAATTTAACTTATTCTATTACACCCTAGGTGTCACCGTAACACTACCCCTCACCTAATCCTGTTTGTCTCGAACAGGACCCAAATCACCTCCTCTGTAGAGGGCCAACCTTTCCAAATGCACCACTTACGGTTTACCCACAGATGTCCTTTCTGAATCCGATGAACCACGTCATTCATCCTGCTGATGATACAGTAAAGTCCTTCCCATGCTGGTTATGTAGCTTCGATGATAATCCTTTCTATCGCTACGGGTTGTGAAGCCATACCAATTGTTCTTCCTGGAAGCTTTAGTTATTTACTCGTATTTCATATCGAGCTTTCACCCGGTCACTTGACATCCGTATTTTCTCCCATACAAATTGATGAATCTCATTAAGTTCTTTTTCATCCGGTCTACGTAATCCTGTCCACATAAAGCTGCTGATGGTAATCGCTAGGATCCCAGTTGCGTTGGTTTTTCTCCGCGACCTTTGCAAGCTATTCCTCTAAGGTGCCATTGAGTCTTTCCACCATACCGTCAGACTGTGGATGTAAAGGCGTTGTTCTCGTTTTATTTATATCGAGCATTTGGCATATTTCTTGAAATGCCACCGAAAAAAAATTAGACCAAAATTTGGCTAATTTTTGCTGTTGCTTTGACTAGGGTTAGCCAAAAAAAAGGAAAAACCGATACCTACGATTGGACTGTCATGATTTTACATGCAGACCGTAGGGTTTAATTTAATTCCGATAGGTATCGCATTTTGCAGTTTTCCAATCGTCACATGCTTGCGGATGTCAATTCGAGAAATTACAAACTCATAAAAGTAAGCTGCTTTGTTTTTCACAAGTTTACCCATTTAAAGCCATGTGCGTGATGAATAACGCATTGTATAGTCTTGAAATGAAAAGGGAAAAATCGAGGGAGGATTTTAAGTTTATCCGAATTCAAAAATTATACGAGTTATTAATAATTTTGGATTAATCGATATTGCGAATTTGAACGGCCTTTAGGTGCTTGTGGTTTCAAGATTTTTCGATATTTTCAGGATTATTGCTGATTGGGTACTCGTTCATGTTAAATAGTGAAATTAACTTTTTACTATGGGTAGTGTGATGTATGAAAATGCAACGGAAAATTTGGGTCGCCTGAAACTTGGTATATAGAACACGTAAAGAAAGAGATGAGAATATTGAGTTACGAGTACGGAAGAATAACACAACGCGATTCTTCGATTGGTCATGGTTCGCTGAAAAAGTTGATCACATTTGAACAAAAATATTTTGCTCGTTTTATTTTCTGTTGAAAAATTAGAATTTCTTATTAATGGATAAGCCTCCTCTGATTTTAACCATACATTTGTAATCAGTAACTCCAAAAGCTGTGAAAATATGGCCGCTGTGATGGAAATATGCCTGTTGGCAAAATCAATTTAACAAATATCCATTTCGCCTAATGCTACTTATCAAAATATCATATTTTGCAAACAATCTGTTCACTTAGATATGCTAGTAATTAGAGCAAAAAGTAAATCCAGAAGTCATATTACCGAGTCAGATAATTTATTTTTCGAATTAAATTCAATATATAAAGGGCAAGTGAATGAACACTTTGTGGTTAAAGATTGTATATTCGATAATCATCGAATTATTATGATAACGACATTACAATTCATTAAAATATTGAGTCGAGGACACTGCTGGATGATGGATGGTACATTTCAAGTAGTGCCATCAATTTTTAAACAATTGTACACAATTCACTCAAACATAAGTAATGACTCAAAAGCATTCCCACTTGTGTTTGCCCTATGTTCAGGAAAAAGTCAAGAAATTTATGAAAAATTGTTCCAGATGCTGTTTGATTATGCAGCAGAAGTAAATATAAGACTACATCCATCAATTTCAATTACATATTTTGAGAAAGCTGCAATAAATAGTGTTAAAAGTTTTTTTCCTGACATTGTGTGCAAAGGTTGCCACTTTTATTTAGGACAAATCATTTATAGAAAACTACGAAAGTTTGGACTACAGTCAAAATACGGCCGAAATGAAGAGTTTTCTTTGCAAATGCGAGCAGTTTTGTCTCTGAGTTTTTTGCCGCCCGATGATATTCCCGAATATTTTGAAGGGTTGTTTGAAAAACTAGATGAGGACGGGAAGAAAGTTGCTACTTGGTTTAAAGAAGTTTATATATGCGGAAAAATCCAATCGTCCAGCTTTATTTCCGCCAAATTTTTGGAGCTGCTTTGAACTTGATTTGAAAAATATTCCACGTACACAAAACTATGCGGAATCGTGGCACCATAGAATCCACAAACTGATTGATGCTGAACACATTGGGGTCTACAGACTGATAGAAGAGTTGCAGCAAGAAATTTCTTTCGTAAAGGCTGAAATTGAAAAATTTCAAATTGGCGGACCACCTACGAGTATTATAAAGAAAAAAAAAAATATTTCCAAGAGGATTTACGAATTAAAAGAATTTTACAAAAAAAAGATACATATGCAAAACATGAACTATTGTTTGCTATAGCAGAAAATTTAAATTTAAAATAATTTAATGTATTATTAGTAGTTATTGTTATTAGTTAAAAGTTATTTATTCAAATTACAGTTCACAAATAGATTCTTGGCAAATGGAGCTTTAACAAAAAAATATTTGTTAGATATGAATTGATGCGCTTAGATTAATTTTTGCGCAAAAATTAATCTAAGCGCATCAATTCATATCTACCAAATATTTTTTTTGTTACAGCTCCATTTGCCAAGAATCTATTTGTGAACTGTATTTTTTGTTAAATGTCTTTTTCTATTTTTATTTTTTTGTGAAATGACTTTCGGCTAACTGTGCCATACCCGCTGTGATATACATGAAAATGATGGTTATATGAAGCATTTCAAAATTTTGTTCCAAATTTTGTAAATATTGGTTTATTGAGACATAGTGAATTACATTTTTCAATTCTCAATGGCGGATCCAAAATGTCGGATATAAAATACAACAAAAAAAAAAAGGAATTCGACTTTTTTTAAACTTTTTCTAAATGCCTATTTGAATAAAGCTAACCTCAATATTTCAAAAAATTATCTATTTTACACTTTAAGGCGGCCATTTTGGATCGCCATTAGAATTTAATTTTTTTGAAGCCAGATTTATAGTCAGCGACCCCAAAGCAACTTTTCTATATGGTTTTATACATTTTTTTGAATAATTATGAAAGTTATTGTTGTATATGTAAACATAACATAAAGAAATACATGTAAACACATCCCGCTTATGGATGCGACAACACCACATTGAAGTGACAGAAAAACGCACATAAGCTGGCTATGTAAAGAACAACCATTATAGATGGAACATCATGGAGATGTACAAATAGTTTATTAAATATTAAATATAAAATAACATTTATAATAACATACTGTTTTATTAAGAAGTATAAAACATAACATGGCGCAGTTGATAAAACAATAATTTTAAATAATAAGAATTTACTAAAAGAAAAAAAAAAATAAAGTGAAACTAAAATTTTAAGCGTGGGTGACCATTTTGAAAGGTGGGAAATAAGTCAAAAAAATAATGGATGCTTTTAATAAACCACCACAGTTAATAATTGAAAGCAATTTAGCGGAATCATGGAAAAGTTTCAAGCAAAGACTTGAAATTTTCATGAAAGCCACAGAAGCAAAGAACAAACCGGAGGATGTACAAGTGGCCATTTTGTTATACATTGGTGGGGAAGAATTAATAAAAATATTTAACAATTTAGTCTTCGAGAAATAGAAAAAGTAAATGAGGATGGAAAAGTGGAAATTCAAGACGAGAGAAATAAATATGACACGGTAATACAGAAAATAGAAAAGTTTTGTACACCAAGAAAAAATATCGTATACGAACGTTTTGTATTCTATGATTTTAATACGAGTGTATGTTCCGAAGATTGTAAGAGAATTCAATCCAGTTTCGAACTGATGAGCTTATGATTATGAAAAAATTAATCTTCTCATCAGGCCGCGGCGACTGGACTGATTATACCACAATTTACATTCTATATTATACAGAATGTGCTGTGCATTTAAGTATTAGCGAATCATAACTAATACAGATGAATTCTTTTATAATTTTTCTTCTTCACAATATTCACACAGCTCTATTTCTGTGTACGCTAGTTTTTACTTTATTAATTTTTTGTTGAATATTAATTAATTCAATAAATATTTCACTCGGAAACAAACGTCAGAGGTCCAGGGGAGTAGCACCAGCAATATAGACGCGTTGAAGAATAATCGGTCAGAACAAGGTATGAGGGAAAATTCAATTATTACAAATAGTAAAAATAATGATCAGAATTTTAAGTCAAATAAAAATATAAGTCAAAATTATAATCAGAATCATAATGTACAATTTGAATGTCAAATGTGTAAAAGGAAGCACGCTGTAAATGGTTGTCCCGCATCTAAGTCTAGATGCTATAATTGCGGTAAAATATAGGGCATTTTAAATCAGCTTGTTTTCTTAAAAATGTACATGTTTTAAATTTGTCGGATGACGATTTCCAGGTGAATAGTGTAATAGCAATAAATACAGTGACGAAGAATAATGAATGGTTAGAGGATATTGTAGTTGAGGGTAGAAATGTAAATTTTAAGATCGATACGGGTGCTGTCCTTAACATATTGCCGTGGAGTGTCTATAGATTATAAAGAATTAAGGGAAAATTGGGGAAAACGAGCTTGGTATTGGAAGCCTTTGGGGGGCACGTTATTAAACCATTAGGGGAATTAGAATTGTTTATATCGTACAAAAATATTGATGCGATGCAAAAATTTATTATAGTTGAAGATTATAAGACTAGGCCTATTTTGGGGTTAAAAACTAGCAAGTTATTAGGGTTAATTACAATTCCAAAATTAAGAGTGCATGAACTTAAAAGTAAAGAGGATGTAATTTCTAGTAATAGTGATTTATTTGAGGGACTGGGTTGTATGCCAACAAAATGTTATATCAAAATAAAATCAAATGCACAACCAGTAATTAAGGGTGCACGAAAATTCCTATCGCATTAAAAGGAAGTATATCGAAAGTAAATTATGCCGTAGAATGGATTAATAATCTCGTGATAGTGGAAAAGCCTAATAAAGATTTGCGAATATGCCTAGATCCAAAAGAGTTGAATGAAGGGATCATACCAGAATTTTATCATATACCTTCAATTGATAACCTAACAGAAAATCTAGTAGGAATGTAGTATTTCACTGTTTTAGATTTGAAAGATGGGTTCTTTCAGATTGAGTTAGATAAGAAATCCAGTGAATTGTGTTGTTTTAGCACTATTTATGGCACTTATAAATTTAATAGGTTACCTTTTGGAATATCAATGGCTCCACAATATTTCCAGAAAAGAAATGAAGAGAATTTTGGTGATATCAAAGGAGTTTTTATTTACATTGACGATATTTTAATAACGGCAAGAACAGAAGAGGAACACGATAAAATATTGAAAACCGTTTTAGACCGAGCTAGAAAATTGAATATTCGTTTCAACAAAAATAAGGTACAATTTAAGGTCAAGGAAGTAAAGAATCTGGGTCACATATTTTCAAAAGAGGGAATACTGCCCGATCCTAAACGCGTTGTAGCAATAGAAAATAGAAAAGATCCTAAGAATGTTAAAGAGCTTCAAAGTATACTAGGTACGGCAAATTACTTGAGAGCTTTTGTACCAAACATGTCTAATTTAACCGCAAACCTAAGAGAATTAATTAAAAAAGGTAACGAGTTTAAATGGGAGCAAACACAATCCGAAGCATTAAGTAAATTAAAAAATGTCATAAAAGAAGCCCCGGCACTAGGAATTTTTAATAAAGACAAAGATCTAGTTATTCAGACGGACGCATCTAAAGATGGTATTGGATCGGTACTCCTACAGGAAGGAAAACCTTTGGCTTATGCCTCGCACTGGTTATCAGATTGTGAGAAAAAATATGCTCAAATAGAAAAAGAGCTTCTGGCAATAGTTTTCGCGTGCAGGAAATTCCATAATTTCATATACGGAAGAAAGTTAGAAATTCATACCGATCATCAACCGCTAAGTAAATTTAATGAAAAAAGATATTGTTTGCTCACACGGTTCAAGAATACAACGAATGCGACTTAAGATAATAATATACAAGTTTAAATTATCATATTTACCAGGGAAAATGATGTTAATAGCAGATTTATTATCAAGAACAAATATAGAGGGAGACAATGAAGAAGAAGACCTTTTAGAAATAGTACATACAATAAGTGTAGGGAAACAGAAAGAAGACATATTTAGAAGTGAAACCAAAAAAGACGAGACGTTGAATAAACTGATGCAGTTAATTGTGGAGGGATGGCCAAAGAGCACTAAAAATTTAGACGACGGTGTCAAACGATTTATTAAGTATAAAAACAAGTTAATTTTAGAGAATGGGTTGATATTTTTTAATAATAGATTAGTGGTGCCACGGAAAATGAGAAAGGAAGTGTTAACAAGGTTACACGAGGGTCATCAGGGCATTTTTAAAACCAAACTTAGGGCAAAAAGTCTTTTGTTCTGGCCGAATATCAATGCAGAAATAGAGAATTTAATTCTAGCATGTCCATTGTGTAAACAGTATCGAACAGCAAATATTAAAGAGCCTCTAAAACAGCACGAGATTCCAGCAAGACCATTTATGAAAGTAGCTTGCGATATAGGTGAATTGAGAAACAGAAGTTTTTTAATCTTGGTAGACTATTTCAGTAAATGGTTGGAAATTACTGAAATAAGAAATAAAACAGCTCAAGAGGTGATAGAGACGTTAAAGAAAATTTTTTCCACTCATGGCATACCAAATCAGTTGGTGAGCGATAGTGTACCATTTAATAGCTATGCGTTTATAGAATTCGCAAATGATTGGAGTATAGAATTGACCACAAGTTCCCCGAGATATCCTCAATCTAACGGGACTGCCGAAAGAGGAATACAAACGGCGAAAAATATCATCCGGAAAAATAATGATTTTCATTTAGCTCTGTTGGAATATAGGAATACCGTAATACCAGAATTGGATCTATCACCATCTCAAATATTAATGGGCCGGATTACTAGAACTAAACTACCGATAAAAGAAAATATTTTGAATGTAAGAAATCAAAACATAGTTAAAAATAAGCTAGAAAATAAAAATAGGAACATTAAGAATTATTATGATAGAAATGCTAGGCAAAAACAAAAATTTGAAAACGGGGATAACATAGTTTATAGAAACAATAATAATAATAATTGGTATAAAGGGACTATTATAGACAGACATTCAGCACCAAGATCGTATATTGTGAGCACGGAGAGCGGTGGTATGTTGAGGAGGACATCAAGGCATTTGCGGAAATCATATTCCGGAAGTAGTTCGGGTTACGTCAATAATAAAGAAAGTTTTAGAGGGGGCCAAAATGAGCATAAAAGTGATGATCATTTTAAATTTCAAGAATTAAAGAAAAAAGAAGGTGAACAGGCTAGTACTCATAATAGTGCGAATCAAAACGAGACTTCGCATAAGAGTGAGTTTAAGGATGTTAGAAGCAATAATCCTGAATCTAGGGTGACACAAAGAGATTTGGAAGATAATAATATTGTTAGGAGGTCTAATAGAGACATTAGAGAGCCAGTTAGATTTAAAGATTATGTTAAGTATTGATAGTAAAAAAAAAAAAAAAAAAAAAAAAAAATGTATAATAATGAATTTAAGTTGTTTAGAAAAAAAGGAAGATGTTGTATATGTAAACATAACATAAAGAAATACATGTAAACACACCCCGCTTATGGATGCGACAACACCACATTGAAGTGACAGAAAAACGCACATAAGCTGGGTATGTAAAGAACAACCATTATAGATGGAACATCATGGAGATGTACAAATAGTTTATTAACTAATAAATATAAAATAACATTTATAATAACATACTGTTTTATTAAGAAGTATAAAACATAACACTTATATCTTGAATTATAAATGTTGGAATTGAATTATTGTAAATTTGGTCATTTTATTTTGCAAACATTTTCAGGTGGTAAGAAGCTTCTGAGTCTGAGGTAAAACGATATAAAAACTCAATTAATACATATTCGAAAAATTATTTAAATTAAATAAATAAACAAATATTTCTCTAATTTTATTATTTAATTAATTATAAAGCCACTATATATACACATTTTGTATTTTATATTTATCTTAATTTTTCTTAGCACCAAAAGTAAGTTTTTATTTGTATTTTTTTGATTTAAAAATATCTATTCTCCACAAATTTGTCTGATAAAGAAACATAGGCCGTCTTACTTTGGTTGGTGGAAAATAATTTTCTTTTTTACTTTTATCAATTGACAATAAAAATTAAATAAAAGAACAAAAAAAAAATTCAAAATTATTACTACTAGATTAATTCTATACCAACAAAAACTTGGTTTGAAACTATTCATTCCGGAATGAAAATACACGGCATTGTTGTTTTAAAATTCCCAAAGTAAGACGGCAATAATTATGTTGGGAAGCAAAACCATTTTTGAAATATGTACTTGTTGTTTTATTTTAATAGTAAATTAGAAAATTTTACATTAAGATACATATTGTTTATAATTACAATCTACTAAAACGGAAGTTCTAAGGAAAGGATTCATTAATTCGACCAATCGTTTAATTTATCCGCACACTATTTTTTTGTATACCAGTCGATAGATGGCACATTAATTATTTTTATTCTGTATGAAATAGCCTTAAATCTAATGAAACACGCGTTCGCAACGTCGCTACAATTACGAACTAGATGAGTGTTTCTTAAAATTAATTATTAAAAAACAATTTTTAAACTTGGTTCAGGTTTTCAAAGACTAAGTAGGGCTTCACTGACTGCAAATTATACTGTATTATGTTTAATATTATATTTAGCGGAAGAAACCCAAAAGTAAAAAAAAAAAAACATAATAAAAATTCAATATCACAATTTCATTTACAATACATAATTTATGTAATCGATTTAATTTATTTTAAAAATAATAAATAATCATAAATATATATATATTATATTATTTATTAGGTAACTAAATATTTTGTATTTAATAAATTAATTTTAATTTAAAAACTAAAGGCAAACTTTCTTTCTTCTTTATAAATTTATATGTTCTCTTAATTGATCAAAGCGCCATTTTTAACTTAATGAAAAAAAAACAAACCAATATTTTTATTAATATTATTAATTTATTTTTTATATAATAATTTATAATCACATAAACTTTAATTTTAATTATTTATTTTTCTGATTTTGCTTTATAATTTTTTACATTTGTTTTATCCGTTTTTCGTGTTCGTGGTAATGTGGAATAGCTAGCAGACATTTTATCCTATAAATAAAAATTAATTTGATTAGAAATGTTTTAATTTATTATTATGCTTGTACATATTTTAAACATAAATAAACAAAGCAATAAATAAGGTTTTTATTAATATTTGTGCATATTTTATTTATACAATTTAATAGAAAAAAAATGAAAACGCAAAATGTGTAGAAACATTTTACAAAATGGAAGAGTTTCCACCATTTTGTAGACGTCTATTTGTGCAACAAATATGTCAAATGTTGTTATTGCTTTGGGGCTATATACATATTTGTAATAGGATTCTGTGTTCTGTTTTAATTTCATTTCCAGTCTTTGTAAACTGGAGAAGTAGGTACTAACTGTTAATTTCTTTGATGATGATTTGGAGAATTGAAATAAGAACCAGATTTGATTAGATTTATGGTTATAATATTTAATTGAAAAATGAATTAAACAATGTGCTCGGTTATTGGCGAAATTGATATAATTAATGTGACAAATGTCAATTTTTACCCTAAAGCACTAAAACTTATAATCTACTACAGCAAATAATACCCAACCGACATATATGCGGATTTCTAAACGGATTTCTATGTAACTTTAATTAAATAAACACAAATAGTTCTTTTAAACTTCAACACTTTCCCTTGTTATTTAATTTTTACTTGAAAGTCCCATTTTATGGCAAAGCTCCTGAAAACGTGGTTTTGTTAACGGTTTGGTCATAATATCTGCAACTTGGTCCTCTGTTGAAATATGTTGAACTGCTAGTTCCCCTTCCATGACTCTTTCTCGAATAAAGAAATACTTTATTTTTATATGCTTAGTACGATGGTGGAACTCTGGATTCTCGGTGAGTCTTACTGTAGCCTGATTGTCTATTTGAAGAACTGGTCTTTGTTTCAGATTTCCTATTCCTTGAAACAATCTGTTCAACCAAATAATCTCTTTGACTGCTTCATTAGCTGCTACTAATTCTGCTTCAGTCGTGGATGTAGAAGTCATTGCTTGTCTTTGACTTAACCACGATATAGCTCCTCCTGCATGTGTAACAACCACTCCTGATGTTGATCTACCAGTTACATTGCATCCCCCGAAGTCTGCATCACTGAAGCAATCCAATATTCTGCCGCTGATATTGGGATGATAAACTATGCCTAAATCGCATGTACTTGCTATGTATCGAAATACTCGCTTCAGTCTTATTACATCTTCCGTAGATGCGGAATCAAGCGATCTTGATAGGAAACTTACACTGTAGGCCAGATCTGGTCTTGTACCGATCATTAAATACATGAGTGCTCCAACTGCTTGACGATAAGGAAAATCGCTTAACTTAACATTTTCCTTTGTATCCTCCTTTGATACTACTGGCTCCTTCAACATAGGTGTAGAGACTGGTTTGCACTCTTTAAAATTGAAACGTTCTAATATTTTCTTAGCGTAGGCTTGCTGACTTATTTTAATAGCACCATCTTCTAAACGTTCGATTTCTAATCCTAGGAAATACGATGCTGGTTTCACTGTGGCCTTGAACTCTGTCTTTAACTCTTTAATGAAGATATTAGCATCCTGCTGATCAGTCGCTATGACTAACCCATCGTCTACATAAAGTGCAACTAAAAGTTTCTTCTCACCTTTTTCTCTGATGTGTAAACATGGATCCGCTTCACTTGCCTTAAATCCTGCTAATACTAGAAAAGTGCTGAAACGTTTACTCCAACATCTTGGGGCCTGTTTAAACCCATACAAACTTCGCTTGAGTCTGCACACTCTATCACTTTTGTCACTGTAACCCTCTGGTTGTTGCATTTATATGGTCTCTTCTAATTCACCATACAAGAACGCTGTAGATACATCAAACTGTGTCAAATGCATCCTTTCTGTTGCAGCAATACTTAACATTGAACGAACTGTACTTAACTTGGCTACCGGACTGAACGTTTGGCTGTAGTCAATACCCTGTCGTTGACTAAATCCCTTCACAACAAGTCTCGCCTTATACTTGTCGATACTTCCATCTGGATGAGTTTTTATTCTGTAAACCCACTTGCATGGTATGGCCTTTGCTCCTTTTGGTAAATCTTTTAATTCCCAAGTTTGATTCTCCTTGAGCGAATCAATTTCACTGTCCATAGCTCGTTTCCAATTCACACTGACTTTACTGTTGAGTGCCTCCACGTAAGTTTCTGGAATTTCTGTCCCATTAATGATCTCTTCTGTGATCATAATACAATCGCTGAAACGAAACGGTTTTTTCAGAGTTGTACGATCTCTCAACTGTTTATTATAGGTGGTGCTGAAAATTGTTCCTCCTCGGTGTCACTTTCTTCAGACTCCGATTCTTTCTCTGATTGTTCTTCGCCTGTATTTTCACTTTCTTCATCTTCTTGAATTATTGCTTGCTTTCCCTGATTGCTGTGATCATCATCTTTTAATGGTAATTCCACAACTTCTTCACACTGTACTGTTTTTTCTTGAAAAATAACATCTCTGCAAAGGATGACTTTATTCTGTTCTTTCATCCAAATTCTGTAGCGCTCATCTCCATCATATCCTACTAGATAACCCTTGATGGCTTTTCTATCCATTTTCCGTCTTCTCTGATCAGGAATGTGAGCATAACAGGAAGACCATATAATACGTAAGTGCTTTATTCTTGGCTTCTTACCTATCCAAAGCTCACATGGACTCTTGCCTTCTACAGATGATTTTGCAGTTCTATTTAAGATGTAAATTGAAGTTGACACCAACTCTGCCCACAATGTCGCTGGAAAATTTGCTTCTTCATTCGAGTACTTGAAAGTTCTTGCCATTTCAACTATAGTGCGCATTTCACGTTCACTGCCGCCGTTCTGCTGAGGTGTGTAGGGCGCTGTCAGTCTCTGAGTGATACCTTCTGCACATAGAATCTCCTGAACGTCTTTATTATCAAATTCCCCGCCATTGTCGCAGAGCATTTATTTAATTCGATGTCCCAATGTTTTTGAATTTTCAATAACCCTCTTTAGTACTTCTTTAACTTCGGATTTTTCTCTCATGAGATAGCCATATCTAAACTTTGTATAGTTGTCCTTGAATACAACTAAGTATTTCTTCTTTTGGAAAGAATCATCGAACGGTCCACATACATCAACCGACATTAATTCACCTGGCTTGGATGCTCTCTCTCTGTGTCCAAATGGTAACCTGTGGGCTTTACCATAAATACACGACTCACACAGTTCATTCCCTAACGGAACTTTTACACCCAACTCTCTTTCCAACATACTCTGGACATGACGTTTATCTTGATGTCCCCATCTCTTATGATACAATTGTAGTAATTCTGTATCATCCATGGCATTTATCTCAATTACCTGACTTGGCGAAATTGGCTTAACATCTGCTTTGTACAATGTTCCATTTCTTTCGCGTCTTCCATGCAGAACTCTCCTGCCTTCTATATGAAGCCAACATTCTGTTGCTGTGGATTTGAACTCACTCTTTAGATTACGGTCTTGAGTAGCAAGCACTGAAAATAAGTTTCTATATAATTTTGGAACATACCAAACTTCAGTTAATATTATATCTCGATCACCGATAGTTGATGTTAATTTTACAGTGCCTTTTCCTACTGCCGATAGGGTCTCTTTCCCAGCTGCTCTTATACCGCAAGGACTTTCAAACTTCTGAAAGTCTGTAAAATATTCTGAACTGTTGGTAACATGCCTTGTTGCCCCATTATCAATCCACCATATTGCTGAATCCATGTCAATCATATGTGCCTCTTCCAGACTAGACATAAGTTCCACACTCTGTGCTGTCAAAGTCTCTTGAGCTCCACTTTTGACTGTACTCTTGTTTGGTTTTCCATCCGCGATCCACTTTCGGCAAGTATTGACCCAGTGACCCTTTTTCTTACAGTAATTGCAGATATCTTCTTTCTTTGATCTGCCTTTAAAAAATTGGCTGCCCTGGCTGTCTTTTCTCTGTGCAGCTGATTTTACCATTAGTGCTTCCTGTACTATTTGGTCACTATTTGAGCCCTTCGTGAAGTTTCTCTCAAACATACACAATTGTGTTGTCAACTCATCAAACGACTTCTTATCGTCCTTCGTCAACAACATCCAACTCGATTTAAAAGTCTCAAACTTACTTGGTAAAATATGCAAAATCTTACAAACCAACATAAGATCCGGTAAAGGGTCCTCTAATTTGGCTTCCAGACCACCATTCAACTCATTCCATAGACTCTTGAGTCTTGCTATATGGGTTGAAACATCCTCTCGCGATATCCAACTGAACGCAAAAAAATCGATACATATCTTAAACAACTGGTCCCTTGAAGTGGCCTCAAACTGTTGCTTTAATGCCTCCCATGTCTCTGAAGCTGACCCCTTGTCCATAATTTTCTGATAAACTGAATCAGTCACTGCACTCGCAATCATTGACTTTGCGTAGCTATTTGCCTTACGATAAAAATCAAACTTCCCCTTGTACTCTAGGGTCTGTTCTTTCGAAGCTTCCTCACCTAACTTCTCCGGTGGTAACAATTTCTTATCGATGACGTTCAATGCTCCATCATGATAATCTAAAAGATCTCTAATCTTTCTTTTCCATACTGGCCAATCCGATTCTCCAGTCAATGGTTTGATATGCTTCGCCAAATCCATTTTTAAATCTCACTTTGACTATTGTGATATGCAACGTGCTTAATTCCTTATAACCTCACAAAACTATTCTCGCTGAACTTTACTCATTAAATTCTTTTTAATCAAAAATGCGTTACTGGGCCCATAACCTGTTAATTTATTTGATGATGATTTGGAGAATTGAAATAAGAACCAGGTTTGATTAGATTTATGGTTATAATATTTAATTGAACAATGAATTAAACAATGTGCTCGGTTATTGGCGAAATTGATATAATTAATGTGACAATGTCAATTTTTACCCTAGAACACTAAAACTTATAATCTACTACAGCAAATAATACCCAGCCGACATATATGCGGATTTCTAAACGGATTTCTATGTAACTTTAATTAAATAAACACAAATAGTTCTTTTAAACTTCAACACTAACGAAAGATAACGAATTCGACACTCGAAAGTCGTACGGTTCGACTTTGCCAATTGTCTCCCAAAAAAGTTTTTTGAGCTAGTCTTAAATGGCCTGAAAATTTTGTTTAATGCTTCTTCAGCCTCAACTCACTCATAAAGAAGTTTTTATATCGTTAAATTCTTTATTTGTAAGTAAATTAGTTTTATTCAATTCAAATTCAATTTGTTAAAAAATAATTTATTTTTATGTAATAACTTAAAATAACTCAAAATATAATAATACACACGACTGCAACATTTCAAAGTACATATGTAGTACAAAACCCAAATCTTTTGTCAACATAACTGTTGTGTCTCTTTTATGATGTGTAGATATTATTATCAATGGATGATCATAAATACGGTTCGATATTATTAGATTTCTTTATTACTGATTTCGTATAGGACCATCTTATTATACATATGACATAACAATCCTGTCATAAGATTTACTATCCCTATCTCATCAGTTGATGGGCAACCCGTCAACTGATCGAAACATAAAACTAGTCGAAAATTGAATTCAATACATAATAATTCTCCCCTACGTATTTAAACACAATATGTTAACAAATTCAACTTACTTACTACTGGAAAAACTATTACTTGTTTTATCTAAATTTAAATTTGAATTGAATTTAAAATTTTTAATTTGATTAATTCATTTTATAATAATTCTCCCCTACGTAAAAAAAAAATCGCAATGCTTGAAATTATGTAAAAACTTTTTAGTCATACTGTAGATACTATAGAGTCTCGCAGATACGTTGGTGGTCGCCTTACACGTTCTGGCCTATTTTCTACCGTCTCGGTCCCCCTGGACTTTTTAACAATTCTTCGATGTTCTCCTCCAGTTCGTGTTCTGGTACTGGCTCATTCCCCTGCGTTTGTGATTGATCAGGTTCTCGCATTCTCACCTGCAACGGAACGAATTCTTCTTCTTGTTGCCTGCTTGTTATCATTTATGGATTAATGGTTGATTCATTAAAACGTAACGATTGTTTTTCTTACGTCCGTTGCAATAAGTTGGTTTATGTAGCGTTTTAGAGATCTGCCTTCATCTAATTTCACGATGTAATGAAGTTGGCCCAATTTCCGGGTGATCATCCCGAATTTCCACATAGACTTATTGTTTATAACAAATTTTGCTTGAACTCTCTGCCCCTCTTCTGTTCTGAATCTGTCGATTTAAATACATTTCTGCCGGTGATTTCCCATTTGCTAAGGGTATGTAAGCTCTGTATCGCAACCGAATTTTTAGTAATTTTTGATTCATTGGAATATTTTCATTCGCCATGGTCTTCAGTCGATGCTTTAAAGTTTGAACGTTCCTTTCCGCCAATCCATTGGTTGCTGGATGTCCTGGTGCAATAAATTTTTGTCGAATACCGTTCTTACGGCAATATTTTTGAAACACTTCACTGGTAAATGTTGTGGCATTGTCCGAAACCAATACGACTGGATATCTGTGATTTGCAAAAAATTCACTTAAAAGTTGAATAGTGTTATATGAATTCGGCGCTTCACGTAACCCCTTGATTTCTGCCCATCGAGATTTTGCGTCTATTACAACCAAAAAATAGAATCCTTGGAACGGCCCTGCGTAGTCAATATGGATACGTTCCCAATTGTTTGATGGAGTATTCCAATGGTGCGATTCTTCTTGATCTTTGCACATTCTTCACATGATCTAACTACCCTTTCGATATCTTTATCTATTTCTTTCCATATACAGTATCGTCGCGCTAGCTGTTTCATTTTAACAATGCCTAGATGCGTGGAATGTAACATTGTAACTCCTTTAAGACTTCTGGTTGGAGAACTTTTGGTATTACCACTCGATTATTTTTGAATAAAATCCCCGCGTTTAAGGGATCATCCTTTTCTGTTTCATTAATAATTGTATCCGGAGTTAGATTTTCAGTTGATATTTCGAATACTGATGCTGGTAAGACTTGATGAACCTCTTCATTGATTTCCATGTCGGAGGAAATATTTTCTTGGTGTATTGGTGCTCTTGATAAGCAATCGACGTTTTGATTGTCGATGCCCTTCTTAAATGAGACATTATAGTCGAAACCCACCAAGAATGATGCGTAGCGTAGTAATCTAGCGGAAGTTATTTTTGGTAATTTTGACTTTTGGTGGAAAATCCTTGTTAACGGTTGATTATCCGTGATTAATGTAAATCGAAGAAATGATCTACTCCAAAAATTATTGCCAGAGCCTCACGATTCAGCTGTGAATAGTTCTGCTCCGCGCTCGAGAGCGAACGTGGGGCAAAAGCAATCGGGCGTTCTCCCCCGTCGGTTGCGTATGACAACACCGCCGCGATTCCAGTAGGACTTGCGTCCGTTGCTAATGTTACCGGTAATTCTATGATGAACGGTACAAGTATTCGATCACTCGCAATTTCCTTTTTTATTTTTATGAATGCTGCCTTGACACTCCTTTGACCATATAAATTTTTCATTTTTTTGTAATAATTTTCGAATCGGGTAAGTAACAGAAGAGACGTCAGGCAAGAATCTTGAATAATAAGTTATCATCCCTAACAATTGTCTAACTTCTTTTACATTCATTGGATGTGGCATTTCGATGATTGCTTTTACTTTTGAAGGGGACTTTGAAATTTTTCCGTCTTCCACGACGTGTTCCAGATATTCGATTTTTCGTTGATAATACGAGCACTTGTTTTTATTTAAATGCAAATCATATTTACTTAGCCTGGTTAAACATGCCCTTAGATTTTACTGACACTTTTGTTTTCCCGTGCACGAGTATGTCATCGAAATATGCAATCGTCTTGTTTAGCCCTTGAAGCTCTTGATCGATTATCCGGTTAAATTCTGGTGGCGCTGTTTCTATACCGAAACTTAACCTGTTCATTCGGTAAGTTCCTCTGTGTGTCGCTATTGTTTGAATAATATTGCCCTCCTCGTCAGTTTTTAAATGAAGATATGCTTTAAACAGATCCCTCCTTATAAGTTATTCAATATGTTCTCGATCTTTTTGATTGGATAATTGACGTTTAACTGTTCCATCTCCTTTCGGAATCACTACCAAAGGTGATCCCCAATCGCTCGTGGTTGATGATGCATTTCCCGATTTATTTTTGAAATTTCTTGATCAATGTCTTCCAATTTGATTTTTAAATGCCTGATCCATGTTCTCCCTAATAGTGGGTCGAACCCGTCTGGAATGACGTACATCATTAGATCCATTCCTTTTATATTCTACTTTTACATTGACTATCCCCAGTGATGGTAAGAACACATTTGCTGTGTATGATCTGAATGCGATATTGGTTGTTTTTAGCTGCTTTTTGATTCCTAGACTTCTATATTGAATCTTAGGAATAAGTGTGAATCCAGCACCGGTGTCGACTTTAAATTTTTTGCTCAACCCCTTCGATTTTAACACTATAGTGTAAAACTTCTTTGTGTCCTGGCCCATTTTCGGTGTGGACTGGTCGTAAATATCGATAATTTTGTTTACTCCCATATAATCATAATTGTTTATCCTATTTGTTATGACAGCATTTTTTGAATTTGATCGATTCCTTTTATTTAAGAAAGCTTTTATGCATACTTTTGCAAGATGTCCTCTCTTACGGCGTATTAAACACTCCATTGTTGCTCGTTCGATTCGACAGTTCTTTGATTTATGATTATTCCGACCGTATCGTATTCTTGTAGTCGATCCATCCTTTTGATTTTGATCATGATTTCCCCTTGGTGTTAACTGACTTTTACTTTGATTTCTTGAGGAATAACTGTCCTTCCGTGATTGATGATTGATTATTTTGTTAATATCACTAGCAGCTGTTGTAATTTCTGGTCTTTTTGACAGTTCTTGACAATTTACTTTGATGCTTCCATTGCTATTGCTTTCGTGACAATTTCGCTAAAGTCAGTTTGCTCTAATTGAAGGATTTTCTCCTTTATACCGTTATCCTTTATACTTCGAATAAATTGAGCTCGAAGAAATAAGTCTGCTGCTGATGTACTGTTTCCACATTGACACTTTACTTTAAAATTACATTCAGCAATGTATGACGTTTCGACGGAACAGAACTATTCCCTCCCATCCGTGTTTACTTCTGTTAAAATTTATGTGCTATTATGCCCGTAATTATTTTAAATCCGTGTTTCTTGTAATACACACGTTGATAAGTTCGTATGAAATGCGGACGGAAGAATTAATTAACTAAGTATACCAATTATATTCTATCCATCTCTATGAATTATTTTTCCGAATATCCATTTGCATTCTTTATTTTGATAATATCGTATCTGTACTTTCTCTCCAATCTGGAATTCTCTGATCAATCTATTATTGTCGTACTCATTGTAGTATTTTTGTTGTTCTGGTGTATTTGTTATGTTGACTAAATCAATATGAGTCTTCAAGTTGAATTTAAGTATCATTTCAGCTGGGCTTTTCCCAGTCGATGTATTTATAAGTAATCTATGCAATTTAACCTGTAGATCGCCTCCATCGTTTAAAGCTGATCGTAATCCATCTTTCACCGTTCGTACGTATCTTTCTGCCTGACCATTTGTTGATGGATGTGCTGGTGCACTTAATTTGTGATATATATTATTTGAACGTAAGAAATTTCGGAATTCTATCGACGTAAAATTTGTTCCGTTATCACAAACTAATGTTCATGATTACTAATTCGAGCCATTTTGTTTTTGCATCAGAACACTATCAGAAAATAATTATCCATAAATGATCCCGCAAAATCAATGTGAATGCGTTGCCATGCATATAAAGGTGATTCCCACGTATGAATAGGAACTTTTGACGGCTCTTCAAGCACTTTTGCACAATTTCGGCAGCTGTTGGCCATATCCTCAATATCCCTGTCTAATTTCTAGCTAATGATTTCATTTTCACTGTACCGATGTGAGCCGTATGTAATTAATCGAGTATTTGCTTTTGAAGTTTTCTAGGAATAATCACTCGAATTCCTCTAAATAAACATCCATCTTGAATCATCAATTGGTCTTCCATGCCTTTGTAAATTGTATGGTTTAAACTTCTGCCATTTTGTAGAGCATTGTATACTGGAGCTAGATCTGTATCAATCTTAGTCTCTTTGGCTATTAATTTAGCGGTAACTGGAAGTACATCTGCAGCTAATTGAAATATTTGATAAGGTTCCCCGGTATCGGTGTGTGTAGTATGAAGTGGATGCCTCGACAAATAGTCTATATTTATATGCTCCTTGGTATTTCGGTACTGAATTGTATAATCAAATCCAGATAAGAATTGTGCGTAATGTAATCATCGTTGTGCTGTCAACACTGGTAAACTCTTATCAGGGTTAAAAATCGATGTTAACGGCTTCCGCCCATAACAATAATTGAAAAATTTATGAAATGCCCAAAATATAGCTGTAGCTTCCTTATCAATTCTTTATCAACAAAAGCTATTGGCCTTTCTCCTCGAGGGGTTTGGTGCGATAAAATGGCTGATATTCCAAATGGTGAAGTATCTGTTGCTATGATCAAAGGAAGGTTTTCATCAAATGGTATTAAAACATTATCACTCATGATCTCTTCTTTGATATTTTTAAATGCATGTTTGCAATCTGAATTCCACTGATACTTCGTATCTTTTTGCAACAGTTGATATAATGGATGTAGTTTTGTTGACACATCCGGAGTGAATTTGTTGTAATAGTTGACCATACCAAGAAATTGACGTAATTGTGAAACATCGGTAGGTCTTTGAATACCTGTAATCGCAGCAATTTTCTCTGTAGTTTTATGTAACCCTTAATTTTATTCTCTGATAAAGTTCATGCAATGTACGATCCATTACTATGATATCGTCGAAAAAACATGACGTACCATCCAAATTATTTACGATGTGATCATCCATAAATCGTTGCTATATATTTGGTGCAGTTTTTACTCCGAACATAAGTTCTCGAACTTTATGCAGGCCGTTATGAGTGCTGACGGTTTGTAGAAGTGCACTCTCCTCGGACATTGTCATATGTAAATAAGCCTTATGTATATCAAATGTGCAATAATATTCGCCGTATTTAAGTTTCTGGTATAGATCCTCAATTTTTGGAATTGGGTATTTATCGTTTATGAGACATTTATTTAACGTAACTTTGTAGTCTCCGCACAATCTAATTAAATTATCAGCTTTTATGACAGGTACGATTGGTGTTCCCCAATCTGAATGAGATACTTTTTCAAAATATCCATTTGCTTCTAATCGGTCGATTTCCTCTTCAATTAACCCTCGTATGGTGTAAGGGACGTCTCACGGTTTAATATATATCGGTGTAATATTTTCTCGTAATTTAAGTATACCTTTAATTTCAGGTATCTCACCCACTTTTTCTTTGAAGATGTCATCATAGTCATCAAAAATTTGAGGTTTAAGTTTCTCAATTTCCTCAGGTGACGCAGTCTTCACAAAAATCGATTTAACCTCACTTAATTCGATATCATTGTTTGTCTTAACCAGGTGAAGCGCGTTTATCCATTCTCGACCTAGAATTGAGTCAACATTTTGGTTAATTATATATAAATCACCTGTAATTTCCTTGTTTTTGTATTGCACTTGTACAGTGCTGATGCCTTCAATCGGTAATTTTTGCTGGTGATATGCTTTTAATGAAGCATTTGCAGGTCGTATTTCAACTGTATGCCACAATTTCTTAAATGTATTGTAGCTGATGGCACTTATTGAAGCTCCTGAATCAAACTCCATTTCAATTGGTGTATTATTGATTCTGACTTGAATAAAATATTTCCCTCTGGTGTCAAAAGTTTTGGTGTATAAATCCAAAATTTTTATTTCAGCAATATGTACTGTCGAAGAACTGTGTATTTGATGATTTTTGTTACTGTCATCCTGTATAGCGGTATTTAAACCGATATCAATTTGTAAAGTATTGATTTCATGGGGTGAAGATGAAGTTTGTAATTTTTTTTTCTTCGTAAGGCAAGTTTTCTCCACATGCCCTCGCTTTTTGCAGTCATTACATATTAAACGATTGATACTTCCGCATTCTGTAGCGCGGTGATTAGGTACTCCGCATCGATAACAAACAAAAGTATTTCTTTTGTCCCCGCCGTTCAATTTTGTTTTATGCTTATCGTTGTTCCCTACTCCCAATCGTACTTGATGAACTTGCTGCATTGTTCGACCTTCAGATTTTGATATTTCGATCGATAAAGCGATTTGAACTGCCTTATCGAAATCCAATTTGTCTTCACGTAGTAGTCGTTCTCGCACATCGGAATCTCGTATACCACGAATAAATTGTGATCGTAAATGTGTTTGTAATGTTGAAGAATTACAATTGGCACATTTGTAATTACAGTAGCTACTTAATTTGTTCCGTAATTTCATTTGAAACTGGACTAAGATGAGTTTTTAAAATTTTTACTAATTCCTCGTATTTTTTTGTATTTGGGGCATCAGCATTCATTAAATATAGATAACGTTTTATATGCTACCATGTATTACAATGCACAACTCTGCAGTGACGTTTTTACAAGTAATCCTAGGGTTGCCCATACAATATGAACATAATACATATGTATGGCAATACTAATAATATGAATATCTAACGTGTGCCGAATCAGAAGATCAAAGCACTTCTTTCATCTTCTATTACCTTGATTCCTTGAATGGGATTCGAATTAGGTTGAGTTGAAATTAGATTTTCGTTAATTTCAAAATGGCGGCCACCGTTTCCATGAAATATTGTTAGCAAGGGTTTACGAGCTTTAATTTCTTTCTAAATAATTTTCTGCGTTTTAAATTGATAAATTGATGAATTGCGTTTTGAACCACTCGATTCAATCCTACTAGTTTCGTCGAGGTCAAATTAACTTAACGAAATCTAACATCAATCCATGTTTTTACCAACACCAACTCCAACAAAAGCCGGTTTGAACAGTGTTAGAACTGCCACAAACAAGTACAATAGTAAGCCGAAAAACATACTCACAGATTGTACAACAGCGGGAAACTGTAAGTAACAAGGAAGATGGTCAAAGCCTATTCTAAAAATTCAAAAGAATACAGAAGTCTTAAACTTAAGACTACTAAAACAATAAAGAAGCTCGGACGCTCTAAATAAAAGGTTAAAAAAGCAAGAAACAGTGAATGAAATCACTTCCATGATGTAATAATCTGTGAAGATGAATAACACATTCAGAATCGCCAATTGGAATGCAAATGGGCTATTGTAACTAATTCCAGAGTTAGAAATTTTCCTAAATATAGAAAAGATAGATATATGCCTAATTTCAGAATGTCATTTGACAAAAGATTCATTAGTTAGAATTTAAGGATACCAGTGCTACAACGCCATCCACCCATTAGGAAAAGCGAGAGCAGGCTCAACCATATTTGTTACTGAGATCGCTCGGTTTGTTTTAACTTCATAATCGGAAATGATTTTAATGCTACAAATACATATTGGGGATCAAGAATAACAACCCTTAAGGGTAAAGAGCTGTTTGCAGCTGGTCGGGCTTTAAACTGCGAGTTCCTGACTGGAGATAAACTAACATATTGGCCAGCGTTTACAAATAAGATAACAGATTTGATAGATTTCTTTGTAACAAAAAGGGATATCTGAAAACTGTGCTACCATTATCAAAAAAGAAAATTTGCCTAGATTAACAAATAGTAAAACAAACTGGGATCTCTTCGTGAAATTACAAGTACCAATTAAAACTCCGGCACAACCTGATGTTCAATTAGAGCCTTACTTGTAGCCAAACGGAAATTTTTTTTTTTTAAAATTATTTTTAAGCAGCAAAAAAGGAACCTACTCATAAATTATTTTTATGGCTCTGTAAATTTGATTTGTAATGTAACATGGGTAAACTGTATGAGGAAAACAAAAAGGCAGGGGTCTCTTGAATCGATGATCGTAGGTTTGAAACAACTAAAAGAGGGTACTGCAGTAAATGCTACGGCTCCTTTGAGTACGTAAGTATTATTGGAATACTAATTTAACCAAAGTATGAACGCAGTCTTTTTTAGTTGAGTTGGTTTTGACAGCGCGCGTTACATATATGTAGACACACATTTTTGTGTTACAAAACGTTTTTTTTTTGGTTTTGTTTAACTCTCTTCTTCTGTGACAGCGAACCATTAAGCATCTCAATAAAGTTTTTGGTTTTACCACATTATAAAATAAAATCTTTTAATTAGTTTTATTTCAATCATTATAAATTGTAATTTACGTAGCAATCCAATCATAAATCTCTGAGGTTATGGGCCCAGCGCCGTAAAGGAAAGTAGTTTTGGTGAATTTTTTTTTTTTGTGTCAATTGAAGTTTTTTTATTGTCGCCGAAACGTGTGTACTGCATAAATAAAAAATAAAAAAAATAGCGGAGAGTACAACCAACAGCATCAGCAAAATAACACAGTTTGATGGGACAAATTTTAGTAATTGGAAATATCGAGTTGGAATTTTACTTGATGAAAGAGATTTGAGAAAATACATCAATGAGGGACTGGATGAAATTTTGGCTGGTGTGGAAGCAACGGAACGTGATAAAATTAGATTGGAAGAAAAAAATGCGTGTCAATGCTGGTACAAAAAATTCATGACAACCAACTGGAATATGTAGCAAGTCAAGTTTTATTGCGAAAACAACGTTTGATGATGAAATATCATGAAAGTGAAAGCATCGTGGAGCATCTGTTGCTCTTTGACAAGAAGATTCGTGAGCTAATTTCAGCGGGTGGTAAGATGGAAAAGATTGACATTGTTGTTCATTTGTTACTCACATTACCAAAGAGCTATGATACCTTGGTGACGGCATTGGAGACAATCGACACAGACAAGTTAACTTTGGATTTTGTCAAAACGCGTTTAATGGATGAGTACAATAAGCGAACAGGTGTTAACAAAGCAAATGAAGAAAAAGAAGAAGTATCGACAATGTGTGCGTTTGTAGATTTGGAATCGTGTGTTGGTGAGTCAGCAGCATTTAACGCACAAACAAAGCGGCATAACGTCAACGTAAATGACACATCGAAAATTGAATTCACAATGGATTCTGGTGCAACGCAACATATGTGTGACGAACAAAAGCATTTTAGTAAGCTAGAAGAAATCGATGAGTTGAAAATTGCCGTTGCAAAGAAAAATCAAAGTATTTATGCGAATAAACGTGGCGATATTCCAGTGAAAACATTTTATAATGGTAACACATTGACTATTGTGATGAAGGATGTTTTATTGGTGAAAGAATTGAAATGCAACTTGATGTCGATACGTGCTTTGACTAGAAAGGGCTACAAAGTACTGTTTGAGGGTGACCAAGCATTTGTGTCATTCAATGAAATAATTAAATTCGTTGGACAAATCGAAGAAAATCTGTATAAAGTCACATTCCATGTGGACAACAATGTGTTTGCTGGTTATACAGGTGACATGAATTTACATGAAATTTCTCAAAGTTTGTGGCTGGATTAAATCAAGTAAATGTTAACAACAATACGAAGCTGTGTGAATCATGTCTGCTTGGGAAACAAACACGTTCATCATTTCCGAAAAATAAAAATGTTCGATCATCACGCGTTTTGCAGTTGATTCACAGTGACGTATGTGGTCCGATGCAAACGACTGCATATGATGGTTTCAGATATTTTGTAACATTTACGGACGATTTTTCGAGAGCATCCAGTGTTTATTGCATTCAACGGAAAAGTGAAGTGTTGGAAAAGTTAAAACTTTTTGTGGCAATGGCTGAAGCACTTCATGGTAAAAAGGTGGCCAAACTAAGAGCTGAAAATGGTGGCGAATACACGTCAAATGAATTTACGAGCTACTTCAATGAAAAAGGTATTCAAATGTCATTAACTGTTCCGTATAATCCAGAAATGAATTCTATTTTCGAGCGATTGAATCGAACACTTGAAGAAAAGTCAAGAACAATGCTTTTGGCAAGTGAACTGGGTGAAAAGTTTTGGAATGAGGCTATCATCAATGCAAATTATTTAAAGAATCGATCAAATTTGGTTTGGTCAAAAACCGAATTTGTCAGTCACATCTTCGTATTTTTGGTGGTGAATGTTACAATCATATTCCATCGAATAATCGTACAAAATTACAGCCAAAATCATCGAAATGTATTATGCTTGGATTTGGTTCATCATATGGTACATATCGTCTATGGGATATAGTACAACAACAGCAAATAGTGGGCCGAAGTGTAACTTTTAACGAGTCATCGGTTTTAAATCGAAAAGAATTGATTGAGATAATCGATTCAGAGGCGGTTAATGATGATAGTTCGGGTGATCAAGGTATGAATGATACAATGAACGATTCATTTGGTGATGCAATTGACCAGTCATTCGATAAACGTAATGATATGCAGTCAGATGGCAACGAAAATCGAGAAATCCACAGCACTAATATGAATTGTGTTGGTAACGGAACGAAGTCGACGAGCACCTAATCGATATGGTGAATGGGCAACTATGAGTGAATGTTTTCACACTGCATTGGCCATCAATCTTGCTTTATCGACTGAACAGTTTGTTGAACATGATTCATCATCGATATCTGAAGTAAAACGTCGAATTGATTGGCCAAAATGGAAAAAGGCGATCGATAATGAATATCAGTCTTTAATCGACAACAAAACTTGGACCGTTTGCGATTTACCAAAAGGTAGAAGTGCCATAACAAACAAATGGGTCTTTAAGTTGAAAAGAAAAGCTGATGGTTCAACTGATAAGTACAAAGCAAGATTGGTAGCACGTGGTTTTACTTAAACGCCAGGATTCGATTATGATGAAACATATGCACCAGTGGCAAAATTAGTTGGATTGAAAATTTTGCTGTCAACATTTCAGTCAATTTTCAGTTCAGTGCGCATTTCTGAACGGTGATTTGAACGAAGACATTTATATGCGACTTCCAGAGGGTTTTTGGTCAAGGTGATAAAGTGTGTAAATTAAACAAGGCACTTTATGGACTGAAACAAGCTTCGCGTGCATGGAACGAGAAGTTCAATAATTTTATGATTCGAATTGGATTCAAGCGCTGCCAATCAGATCAATGTTTTTATGTGAAGGACCAAAATGGAATCATATTTTATGTGCTACTGTACGTCGATGAAACATTGATATTTTGCCGAGATATCAAAATGATTGGAGTTGGTAAAGCGAGCTCATTTTTGGGAATGCAGATTGACCAAAACATTGAAAAGGGCATCATTACGGTGAGTCAATCAAGATATTTGGAGAAAGTTTTGCAAAAGTTTGGAATGCAAAATTGTAAACCTAAATCGACACCAATGGAAAAGGGTTTACATGTTGATGTGGGTCAAAATGGAAAATGTTCGAATCATCCATATCGTGAATTGATTGGGTGCTTAATTTATGCACATCTGACTACCAGACCAGATTTGTGTGCATTAACGGGATATTTCAGCCGTATTCAAAATTGTTTGGGCGAAACTCATTTCAATTACGCGAAACGGATTTTGAGTTACATTCGTGGCACCATTGTCGAAGCAAAGACATTGGTTGGTCACAGTGATTCAGATTGGGCAGGTGACAAAAATGATTCGAAATCCACATCTGGATATGTGTTCAAGTTATTTGGAAACACAGTCAGTTGCGGTCATCACGCAAGCAGCCAACTATTAGTAAATCGTCGACTGAAGCTAAGTACATTGCACTATCTGAAGCTGTTAGTGAGGGCGAATGGATAAAGAAATTATTGGTTGAACTGAAGATCAATTGCAATGAACCGATTCCAATATATGAAGACAATACATCGTGCATAACAATTGCTGAAGAGGCACGTGAATAGAAACGAATGAAGCATTTGGATGTAAAATACATGTTTACACGAGATTATGTTCAAGCAAAGAAGTATGAAATGGTTCAAACATCGTCCGAAGACCAAGTGGCAGACATAATGACAAAGGCACTTGCAAAGGCACTTGGAAAAACCTTGTTTATCAAGCATCGCAAAGATTTAAATTTAGTTTAATTTCATGATGATTTGAATTAGTTTTTTTTTATACTTCTATTAAATTAAGAGGCGGTATTAGAATACTAATTTAACCAAAGTATGAACGCAGTCTTTTGTAGTTGAATTGGTTTTGACAGGGCGCGTTACATACAGTGAAATCCCGCTATAACAAACTCCCAAGAGAAAACAAAAAAGTTTTTTATAAACGGAGGTTTGTTATAAACATGACTTCGTTTATAACAAACGCAGTTTGTTAAATCCGAAGTTTCTTTAGAAAAATAAATTTTGAAAGATTTTTATAGTAAACTCCAATGCGAAAATTGTCGGCAATTATTCTTGTCATTTTATATAAACCAAAACTTAACATGTATACATATTTATATATTTCATTTCAATTATGTACTTTGCAATATTGTTATAACCGAAGTTTGTTATATCCGAAGAATTTTCAAAAAGTTTGTAATAACCGGATGTTTTTTATAATCGGGGTTTGTTATAGCCGGATTTCACTGTATATGTAGACACATATTTTTGTGTTACAAAACGTTTTTTTTAGTTTTGTTTAACTCTCTTCTTCTGTGACAGCGAACCATTAACCATCTCAATAAAGTTTTTGGTTTTACCACATTATAAAATAAAATCTTTTAATTAGTTTTATTTCAATCATTATAAATTGTAATTTACGAGTACGTAGCAATCCAATCATAAATCTCTGAAGTATGATATGCTGGGATTTTCTTCCCTTCCAATGCCAACCTTGAAAATAACTGATTTACAAAAGTGGTTTGATTTTCAGGCTTTACCGACCAGTGCTGAACGAACAAAATCAACGTTCACTGAATGACAGCCAATGAGGCTCAAACATTATTTTCACGAGTTGGATAAAAGCCTTTTCGGTGTAACAAGCAAACGAGAAAAGCGTTTGATTCAAAAAGTAAAGGCTTCATTTAAATTTAAATTTGTCTTTGAAAAATTTTCTGATTTTTTGTCTATTTCTTTACGACGATAACGACGATCATTTATAATAACACTTATCACTATAAAATGATTTAGACATCTTATTACTTTTATACTAAACTATCTTATTGCTGTTAAACTATCAGTCAGAATCCTGGTTATACCACCACGTCTTACTTCTCAGTCTTCTCTTCATCATTGACTCTCCTCGGTGTCCTTCATGTGCCAATTCGAGAATTCTCAATTGCAAACTTTTTGGAATTACTATCCTTCTAAAACGCAACAGCATACCGTTTATCTCCGATAAATCTTCTGAATATCTTTTATAATTTGCCATTTGTTGCGGCCATTTCCCAAACTTCAAACAATACTTTAAGTCTGTCATCTCCTCGTCTTTCATAACTTCGCTTATGATTTCTTCCAATGTTATGGCTTTTGGTGTCGCAATTCGGATAACTTCATTAAGATAATTTTTACCTCTTTTGTCGTATGTTCTATCATTTGATTCTGGTTGACACAACCTTGACAATGGATCGGCTATATTAGTTTTACCTGGTCGATATAAAACATTCATATTAAACGATTGAAGACGCAAGACCTATCTCTCAATTCTAGGACATGTCTTCGATGAAGGTTTAAATAGAATCTCCAGTGGCTTGTGGTCGGTTATGAGATCAAACTCCTTCCCCATCACGTACATCTTAAACCTCTTCACTGCCCACACCAATGCCAAAGCTTCCTTCTCCGTCTGTAAGTAACGTCTCTCTACGTCTGATAAACCTTTAGAAGCAAAAGCCACTATTATAGCTTCCTTTTTATTCTTTTCTTGCATTAATACTCCTCCTAGCCCATATGGACTAGCATCGGCTACTACTATTGTTCGGTCTTTTGTATCGTAATACCCTAAAGTCGTTTCGTTAATTATTAACTCTTTAAGCTTTTGAAATGAACTTTCCTGCTCCGACTTCCATTCGAATTTATTTCCTTTTCTAGTAAGAATCTTGAATGGTTCACTAATTGTTGCCAAATCTGGAACAAACCTACCTACATAATTCAATATTCCCAAAAAACTACGTACTTCTTCTTTGGTATTCGGTTGCCTGAAGTTCCCTATGTCTTGAACTCTATCTACTGTCGGTCTGATACCCTTAGAGTTCAAAATATGTCCCATAAAAACAATTTCGTTTTTTTTATACTGACATTTTTCCTTATTTAAAATTATCCCGTTTTCCTCTAACTTAGTTAGTACCCTATCTAAAATACAATTATGTTCCTGCATGCTCTCCGTAAAAATTAGTATATCGTCTATGTATACTACTATACACTTGGGATTCCTACTAATAAATTCTCCATCGTCTTTTGGAATATCTCGCGCTCAATTGCCACCTTACCACTTAACAGAGAAGTTCCATTACCTCCCACTATATACAGATCAGACTCTACTTTCTTTCCTTTGCATTCAATTCTAACCCGCACTACTTTAAATATCTTTATATTATTGCCACCATAATCTTTTAGCTTACTCTCGATTGAATTACATTCCTTGATTATTTCCATATTTTTCTTTACTGCTTTAAGATATGTGTCCGTGCTAATTATGTTAACTCCTGCCCCGGTATCTACAACCATTCTAATTTTAACGTTTCCGACTAAGCAAATTACTGTCATATCCCTATTTTTGCTACACTCACTGCTAACAATATTCAACACCTCACTACTTTCCGAAGAGCTGTTCCCATCTGTCACAAATTTAACCCGATTGTTGCCTACTCTAGTTCTACACATCTTTTCTAAATGGTTTAACATCTTACATTTGTTACACTTTTTTCCTAATGCTGGGCAAATTTTGTCCCTACTAAAATGACCTACACGTCCGCATATGAAACAAACCAGTTCATTTCGCTTACCTGTACTTCTATTTTTGTCCGGGTTTTCAGTAGATTTGTTTCGCTGATAATTGCTCTGACCTTGATGTTGGTTATGTTTTGGTTGGTTTGGTCGTCCATTTTGATTTATTTCAGTCGACACGTTGACTTTTCTCACTTCTTTATCAGCCATATGCATATCCACGATCTCTATACCTTGCACAATTTTTATTAACTCATCCAGTTCAACACTTCCTTTCTCGATCACTTTTTTTTTCTAATTCGGCATGTTTTGAATTATATACAATTTGATCAAGCACGTGTTCTTTCGCGTTGTCAAATCCGCAGCTTGTTGTCGTAATCTCACTACAAATTGATTAATGGTTTCCTCCCTATCTTTCTTCATGACTCGAAAATACCTCCTTTCTAGTGCTGAGCTCGTTTTGGGCAAAAAGTACGCATCTAGTGCTTTTACCATAGAATTGAACTCATCTTCTTCCTTTTCCGCTTCGACTTCTGCGTCTTGCGATAAATTATAATAAATGTCTTGTAATTCAAGACCACCGCTATGCAACATCTTGAATTTTTTTATTTCGTTGTTTGTTATTTGGTTAGCTTTAATCATTATCTCAAATGATCGTTTCCATTTGATCCAGTTTACCGCGATGTTCCCATCTAGATCCAATTTCTGTATTTCATTTTTATCGGTCGCCATTACGTACACGTTTTTACGTACAATTCTTTTTTTAACCTCAATTTCTTCTTGTTTATTTCTTTTATTTTATCTGGATTTAACCATTCAATTATTTTGAATTATTATCAGTTAATAATACTTTTTTTTTAATCCTCGTCGCCAATATAATAATTATCTCTTTACTTAAAATGACCTTTATTGTTTTTACTGCACACACTTTGTTTTATCTTATCTTACTTTACATGTCATCTGTAATGCTGTTCTACTACGACTAATTTTATATATCATTTTACATATATAATATGAATGGCATATAAACCGCATCGCTTGGAATGCATTACTGATATATAATGGACGGTCATTACAGTTTTGTTTTGAACTTTTTGGTTTATTTCACTGCTACCAACCACTTAATAACAAAATTATTGTTCACCTACGTTTTAATGTTGTTGTTGGTCTGATTCGGATCACTATCGATTGAGAAATGCATCTAATAATAATACCAATACGTCCAAATGTCTTCGTCCAAAAAAACATTTTCTTATAACAGACAACCGGATATAATGGATTAAAAAAAAATATTTGCATATGGCAGAAATCGTCTGCTACAGAAGTTTCACTTCAACTGGGTACTTTTTTGGGTCAGGCACACACCAATTTTTAGGTACAGTTTAATACCCCTTATTTACACATCTAGAGTCCATTGAACTCGACCATTGACATTACTGTTCAAATACTTATGTCCACTGTCTTTTTCGGTCTTCCGTTCCGTTTCCGATTTGAATTAGTTAAGCTTAGAACGCTACACTTCAATATTTATCTTTCATAACCAAACCAATTTTATCAGCTACACTTACCTTAAATTAAAAGTATTCTTTAATAATCGATCGCGTTACTTAAAATTACTAATAAATCAGCATTATACTCATATTTTATTAAAAATAAAATTCTCCTAAATAGTTATCCAGCGTAACACAAACTCGGCTCAAAATGCAAATCCGCCAAAAATCAACATTCACAAAAATTTAGGAATTAAAATATTTTCGAACGAAAATATGGAACTTGGGACACTTGTCCCTTTGACGTCATTTTAGTACATGTACAAAGCACATAGGTAAGAAGCACCCAAATTTATGACATGAATTTACAAAATTTGAAATGATTTCAAAATGAGACAATCTAGGGTTAGACATGATTTATAAAAGAAAAACCTTTTTGTTAAAGAAAAAGCTTACGAACGAAAACCACGACAAAAATTTGGTCTAATATCTATATACAATTACAGTTTCGATATATTGTAGATTGTCACCTAAATCGCTGTTTCTTTGAGTAGCTCACTTGATGCTTTCACCATTGGTGATGGTGGTGGTGGTGGCGGAGGTGGTGCTCGTCCTTTTTTATGAATCACCGGACGTTTTATGTGGGACACATCTTTATCACATTTCTCACCGTCATTGCACGATGTTTGGAAATTTTTCAAAAGATTTTCAGCACTAACGTCAATTTTCGATTGTGTCGTTATATCCGAAAATATTCTATCAGTCACTTTCATTAGATTTTCGGCTATATTCGAGATTTTTTCTGAAACATCATTGATTTTAGTACTAGTTTTTACATCATCGTCAACATCCAAGAATACATCATCATCATCATCATCTTCGTCTTCTGTTTCATCACTAATCGCCGATAATGTTATTGAATCTTGGGCGACGAGGCGACGATGTGCATGCAAATTTGCAAAAAATTTCTCATTCTCAAAGCGCTCATCATTTTTTATATCCTCAATGAAATTATTGAAAATATTGTGGGCTGGTATAGTAGTTGGTGTTTCACTATCACTATTATTGTTACTATTATTCAAATAGTATTCTAACTCGTCTTGTTCAGAAAAAATTGGATAGTAAAGTGAATGTCTTTTTATAAAATATGGATATTTTGAATTATCCTTTGCGAAGAAGGAAAAAATTAAAGAGATTTCAATTAACAAAACAACTAATGAAATCTAGATGTTTAATCCGATAGCTGTACAACTGCTTGAATATGGCAACAAAAAAAAAATCAAAATAAAAAATCAACGTGCGTCACGATGCCGAACATGTTTCACAGTTTTACAGCTACGGATTAAATATTACACTCACTGCGCAACGCAATGCTAGTCAATCTTACCTCAGACTTTTTTATTCTAATCCTACTTCGTGTCGCATTCGTTAATGATGCGGTACGACTAAGTCCAGTCGAAATTGGTTCAGCACTCGAATAACCTGAACTAATATCTTCCGATGACCTAATGTTACTATAACTGAAATGATATAAATAACAAAAAAAAAACAAAAAAATTATTATCTAAGTAAAGTTTAACCGTTATTATTATATAAATTTCCGATTTTACTTGTAGTTAACAGCCATTTCTCTAGGTTTGGTCACATCAACTTCAGGAAAATACATTTCAACTTGCCTGCCACCTGACGCTGAACGTGTACTCTGTGTCCGTGATCGTAGCAAACGAGTAGTGTTTGTGCTTAAATTATGTGGCCTTACAATGTCATCGACTTCATCCGGGGTCCGATGTTGATCGGGTTCAGATAAATCACTTAAACTATAACTTCTACGTAGTGTTTGAACAAGATTGCCGCCTCCCTGTAAACAAAATAAAAATTGTTGAAAGTTTTCGTTAGATTATTGTAATACCGTTTGTCCTATATAGAAATAATTTATTAGAAAGCACTTTGTTAATATTACCCTTCTCTTGCCAAACTTTATTCATTTCAAAATTTCGTTGTTCTATATGAGTCGGATGATGCCAATTTCATTCTAAACGAGCACCATTTAAAATTGCGGTTAGTCCAATCGCTCTACTGGACTGTTTTTACCGAACGATATATTCGATTGAGATTTAATTTAAGGTTAATGTAACACTGACAGGATGACTCATTTCTCTCTATTTCGCTGGGGATTTTTTCTTCTCGTTATAATAAGGCGGGTTTTTTCGATATAGTAAAAATCCGACGAACAATTTCATAATAGGCCTCTTGCTAGCCTGTTCCAAATTAAAATTACAATTATTTAGAATTTTCAAAAAAGTTTGAGGTTGTTGCAAATCATAAAATTAAATTTCAGTGGTTTAAATGAAATGTCCCTGTGTACCGAGAGGAAATTTGTTTAGTTCATTGGTTAAAAATAAGTTCAGGACTCTTTAATGAACCAAAACTTTGTTCAATAATTTGAATACTACTCTACTAAACTATCACTCAGAAATACAGCCGAAAGAGCTCACAGCAAAAGCCGTAACAGCGTGGGTCTTTGGTATGCAAAAATCATTTACAAAGAATAAACCTCTTCAATAACCGCTGCAATAAATCCTGAAAGAAAAAGGACGACCAAACAACGAAACAGTAATCCAAGAAGGAGAAGAGCTGCAAAACTGGAAAGAACAACAAACTCTTGGCTCAACAATCCAAGGGATCCAGTGGATATTGTAGGAAGTTAAGGTATGGACGAATGATGACTATGAAAATGTTCCATCCTCTTTATGTAATATTAGGACCAAAATTATTGTTTACCACTCCAGTAAACTCAATTCTACTGCGTCATTTGATAGAAACGCAAAATGATGAAGAGAAAAAGAATTTATAGAAGATTTTCCAAAATGAAAACCAACCAAAGTTATTTGTGGCTTTAGGTGGCCTTAGAGAATCGAAAGTTGTCCTAGAAAACGTCATAATTATTCTGAGTGGCATAAGTAATTAAGGACAAACTCTTATGTACAAATTCCAAGCAAATTTTAAAATACAATCGATGTATTGTTGAATTTCGTCCTTCTACTAGGCTTGACCATCGAACCGTATGTTTTCGCTTCGGCTAGCTTTGATATTTTCATGGTCATACTGTCCTGTCCACTTTCCTTGCGGATACCATTTTAACGACATTCTGGTTATTTCGTTAAATAACTGTGTGTGTATATAATTCATATCCTTTCTTAATTTGTCTTAAAACTCTCGTTTGATCAGAAGAGTGTGACGGCATTTAGCCAGAAACACTTTATTTAATCTGCCTTATGCATTTGTTCACAAATATCTGAATTTGAAGTCCTTTTACATCTTTCGCATATGCCTCCCAGTTTCACATCCATACTGATTTGCCACATACTTTGAATATTTGTAGCTTTGTATTTCTTGAGAGGATCTATTCACATTTCTGATTTACTGATCTATAATTTCTTGTTTGATATTATTTGCTGTGCTGATCGTTGTATGATCTCCTTTGTCTTTTTATGTTTATTTTTTTAGACCGACTTCTTGGATAAGGTCTGAAAAGGTACATTTTTCGTTGATTTGTATCCTTAGATTCGCAATCCTGAGCCCTGTTACGGATCAAGCCGATTTCGCATTTTCGGTGTTAAAAAAAGACATTTTCGCACTTGGTCGAATGATGCACTTTATTATAAAATGAGATAGAGATGCTCAAAGCTGGTATTGGTATCGCGGTACAAGGCTTACATTTGCCCAAAAATTCACACCAAACAGTGACTCTTGTGAGTGTGTTTTATTACTAACTAAAAATTTTTCTATGGATATTTTTCGAACAACACCAATTTTCATAATAAGTTGTAAAAGAAAATGGCGTATGCCGTGTATGGAAACATTATACCGTGATGACATTCAAATAAATGAGTCGAATGCGCGTTCGAAGCAAACGAGTATCTAGGGGGTTATTATATACAATCGTAGGATTGTTCGATGATGCTACGGAATGTGCTGTATTATCTTAGATGATGATTCATTTTTGATGAAATTAGTTTAAGAATGATCATTGTTGTTAATTCCACTGCACTGTTGAGGAGATAGATGATTCACCAGTTCTTAGATCACACGTTTCTTTGGGCATGTTGTAGTTAGGACTTTCTTTTCTGTTCTTTCAGAATAAAGGTTCTTTGGTTATAGATGTACATTGATTTAGTGTGGGCTTGTTTACTTCTGAAGCAATCTCAAGAATGTCCTCTGGGATCACTTCTTGCTATTTTATTCACGTCGATTATACAACTCGCCGGATCAATTGCGGAGGGAGTTTCATTCGCTTTTGACGTTTTACGTATTATCGAATACGCCGTATAGAAAATGAACGAATGTCAGTAATGAAGTTTCAAAAAGAGCTATTACGGAATTCGCGGGTGAAACGCACTCTGTAGGAAAAGTGTCATTTTAAATTCGCATCAAATTCATTGCGGATTGAAAACTGTTTTGTAGTGTTTAGGTTTTAAGATTTGCATTATAAATAAACAAATTAAGTTAATTTTAAATTAAATTATTAAATAAATAAAACTGGGGCCCTTTTATGAAATTTTCGATTTCGTTTTGTTTCGATAATATTGAAAATTTTCGACTGCTCTTGAGGTGACGACCATTTTATTTCATCAACGTAATTTAATAGAATTAAATTGCAATATTTAATAAATAAAAATATTTTTGCAGAAATGTGAGTTGCAAATAAACTTTTATTTTATATTAATACATATTAGATTTGTGTTATATTAATATTAACAGAGAAACCTCACTACAACGGACATCGACGGGACCAAAAAGCTAGTCCGTTGTAGTGGGTTGTCCCTTGAACTGAGGATTTATGATTTTTTTTATAAAAATTTCCTTGGGGTTCTATTTCTTATCCGATTTTGATAAAATTCAGCATTTCCAATGGAAATGGGATTGTCAAATAATTTTTAGACGAAGTTCTGGAATATGGCCTATAAGAAGAAACTTGGTCATTTCTTATCCTATATTGATGAAATTCATCATGCACGATGAAAATGGGATTCTAAAATGATTTTTAGATAAAGTTCTGGAATATGGCCAGTTAGGAAGGAACTTGGCCATTTCCTATCCGACTTTGATGAAACTCAGTATTTCCAATGGAAATGGGATTCTTAAATGATTTTTAGAGGTAGTTCTGATATATGGCCAATTAGGAAGGAACTTGGCCATTTCTTATCCGATATTGATGAAATTCAGAATGGACGATGGAAATGGGAATTCTAAAATGATTTTTGGATAAAGTTCTGGAATAAGGCCAAGTAGGAAGAAACTTCGTCATTTCTTATCCGATTTTGTCGAAATTCAGCATGCACGATGGAAATGGAATTCTTAAATGACTTTTAGATGAAGTTCTGGAATAAGGCCAATTTGCATGGAACTTGGCTATTCCTTAATCGGTTTTAGTGAAATTTGACACTTGCGATTGAAATGGGATTCTAACATAACTTTAGGATGAAGTTCTGGAATACAGTGAAGTACGGTGGAACTTGCCTATTCCTTAAACGATTAGATGAAATTCGACATGTACGTTGGAAATGGGATATTAAAATGGTTATTTGTTAATGACTTTTCTATAAATCAATTTAGACTCCCATTTCCAAAGCATTTGTCGAATTTCATCATAATCGGTTGAAAAATAGTAAATTTTCGTCATATTTGGCAATATTAGAGAACTTCATCCAAAAATCATTTGAGAATCCTCTTTATAACGCACATGTTAAATTTCATCACAATCGGTTGAGAACTAGGCAAGTTCCATCATAATTGGCTATATTCCAGAACTTCATCCAAAAATCGTTTTAGAATCCCATTTGCAACGCACAAGTCAAATTTCATCATATTTGGATAAGAATTAGGCAAGTTCCATCATACTTGACCATATTCCAGAACTTCACCCAAAAATAATTTTAGAATCCCATTTCCAACGCACATGTCGAATTTCATCATAATCGGTTGAGAAAAGGCAAGTTCCGTCACACTTGGCCATATTCTAGAACTTCATCCAAACATCATATGAAAATCCCATTTCAAACCCACATGTCAAACATGAGAAATAGGCCAGTTCCATCATATTTGGCCATGTTCCAGAACTTCATCTAAAAATCGTTTTAGAATCACATTTGCAACGCACATGTTAAATTTCATCATGATTGATTGGTTGAGAAATAGGCCAGTTCCATCATACTTGGCCATGTTCCAGAACTACATCTAAAATCGTTTTAGAATCCCATTTGCAACGCACATGTTAAATTTCACCAAAATCGGATAAAAAATGGCCAAGTTCCTTCCTAATTGGCCATATTCCAGAAATGTATCTAGAAATCATTTTAGAATCCCATTCCCGCCGTGCATGCTGAATTTCATCAAAATCGGATAAGACAATGCCAAGTTCCAAATCAATGTCTTATATTTACATATCTGCCAAGTATGTGCCAAGTAAATGTCTATTGTACACATATGAATACATATATACCAAGTAAATTTCTTATACATATATAGATATCTCTATGATGTCACATTTAAATTGAAGTGATTTTCAATATCGATTATTTCATAATAGGTATTTTCGGGCCCCTGATTCTTTATAGAAAACGTACGACAAACCGGGCACAGTTTGAAAAGATGGTGAGCCTCATGACTGAGCACCCGGATATAGCGAAGAATCTAACCAAAACTGATACGTATACAGTTGTACAGTTTTGGCCAAAATTACAGAATGTCATCGCACATATTTCTTATCGCTTTTCAGGTTTGCTTTCTATTATGCGGTGGCATCCCATCGTATAAATTTAGATAGAGGCTTACTGTATTCATAATTAAAACACTTCTTTTAAATTTTGGACTCTAAATATTTAATTTTGTGTTATACAATAAAAATTTAATAGAATAAAAGCACTAAGTTCAATTATCAATATTTTGACAGCTGGTGGGATTGCAGCTTCTTTGCGGATCGATAACACAGTTTTCCGGCGGATTCTATAATGCAATTAATTTTAAATGCGAAACGAATGCGGATCGAATGAACTCCCGCCGCAGTAAATCCGGCGAGTTGTATAATCGACATGATTTACTTGTCGAACTGTACTTTCATATTTCCGTCGTATTTTGGTGACACAATTGCTACTTGAGTTAAGGTCGTTCTTGTAGCCAAGCACACTTAATGTAGTATTATCTATCGGGTTTCATTGTTTGGGAGGTTGAATTGGAATTTTTCTTTGTTTCCTTCGATTTAATTTTGTTTGTTTCACAGCTGGTTTGATTCTGAAAATTGTTAATACCAACTAATTACCCCGGCTAAATTTAAAAAAATTTGTTTTAATTGCCCCTTCTTATATCAGATCCTCTCATTGCTCGGACGTCTTGAAAGCAAGATTACATGATATGAAAAACTCTATACACAAGTACAAGTACAACTACAATTGACATTAGTTTAATATTAATCTACTAGATGTCAACACCTTCAACATTTTTCTTTTTTTTTTTCTTTTATATTAACACTTCCTTCAAAAAGATAAACAGGAAAAAACTAAAGATGCTTTTGATGATTACACGATTTCATTTTTCCGTACACAGATCCTTTCATAAAGAAAAACAAATCGAACACGTTCAAGCGGCTTCGTCAATAAATCAGCTAACTGATTCTTTCCAGCGATGTGCTCCAATTTAATTTCACCATTCAAGAATCTCTCCCGTACATACAGATATCGAATTTCAATATGTTTTGACCTTCGATGAAATTCTGGATTCTTCGCTAATTTTACAGCACTAGCATTGTCAATATAAAGCGTCGGAGATGACTCTGGCATTTCAATCAATTCGGATAATAAATGTCGTAACCAAATCAATTCCTTCGCTCCTTCACTAGCTGATATAATTTCTGCTTCAGTTGTGGATGTTGCTATCATCCTCTGCAGCTGACTAGTCCACGATATGGCTCCACCGGAAAACATTGCTACTATCCCGGTCGTAGAAAGTCTTGTCTTCTTGTCACCAGCGAAATCAGTATCGCTAAAAACTTGTAGTCCTTCTTCTTTGTCGTATATTATACCGTGCTTTACAGTACCTTTCAGATACCGAAATATACATTTAACTTGATTCCAATCTTGAACAGTTGGTTTCTCCATAGCTCGTGCAGTTTTATTTACTGCAAAAGCGATGTCTGGACGAGACTCTGTTGTAAGATACATCAAACAACTCACTGCTTCACGATAAGATACATCAGGTGACACTGCTTCGTTGTGATCACTTTCTTCACGGCCTATTGGAGTTGAGACAGCGTTTGATTCTGTCATTCAAAATCTCTCCAGTATTTTCCTTGTGTACTTTTCTTGGCTAACAACAATTGATCCATTTTCCCGATGCTCTATTTTCATACCAAGAAAATTATCGAGAGAACCAGTCGTAGTATTAAATTATTGTCGTAAAATTCTTAAAAACTCAGCAATTTCTTTCTCTTCACTACCGACAACTAGACCATCATCGACATAAATTGCTACATACAATTGAACTTTATTGCGCTTTCGATAAAAGAGACAAGGATCTGCAACACTGTTTTTAAAATCTGCTTTCTTCATGAATTCCATGAACCGTTTGTTCCAACATCGTGGCGCTTGCTTTAGCCCGTACAAACTTCTTTTCAACAGATATACTCTACCAGTACCGTCACCAAAACCTTCTGGTTGTTCTAAATACACATCTTCTTCCAGATAACCATTCAGGAAGGCAGTTTTCATGTCGAAATATTCCAGTTTCATTTTATTAGCAGCCGCTACAGCTAACAAAGTTCGTATAGTGTTATATCGCGCCACAGGACTGAATGTTTCTTCGTAGTCGATTCCCTGCTTTTGTACATAGCCCTTCGCTACTAATCGAGCTTTGAAACGAGTACTTCCGTCACTCGCGATCTTCTGGCGCAAAACCCAGTGATTTTTCAAAACTTGTGTTTCCTTTGGTCGTTCAACTAACATCCAAGTTTCATTTTGTTTTAGAGATTTAATCTCTTTATGAATCGCCTGCATCCAATACTCCCTCTCATTCGACTTTAGAACTTCAGAGAATGAGTTTGGATCTTGATATTCAACAGCAACTCCTGCCATCATTGAAAATACATCATCTTCCATCTAAGCTGGTTTTCTTCGTTGCCATTCGCTTTTTCGATTTTCTATAGAAAACGCCTTACTATTTTGTGTTGATTCACTCGTTTGCTCCATTCCAGTTGAATTTTCCGTCTCGCCATATTCGTCGTAATCCCGACTTCCTTCAGAAGTGGACGACGTAAAAAACTCCCTCTGAGTTTGATTTCCCTTGTCTTGGTATCTGACCTTTTTTGGCTCTTCTCTTATTTCAGATGACAATTTTGACCGATTTTGGTCCAGTACTTCTTCTTGACAAACATCAAATACCGCAGTATCGCTGCGCAAATTGCAAACGACTTCTGGCTTGAATTTCATGCCATGGCTCATGACTACTTTCCTTTTAGAAGGGATCCAGACTCGAAAACCATTTTTGTCATTGACATATCCAACAAGATGTTCGAATACTGCTTCGTCATCAAGCTTCGAGCGGAAACTCTTGTTTATATGAAAGTAGCATCCAGTGCCGACAATTTTTAGATGATCCAGTCTTCCTACTGTTCGATTATACCACAATTCATAAGGGGCTTTATTCTGAACTGACGATTTCCCAGTGCGATTTAATAAATATGCTGCGGTGTTACAGGCTTCTGCCCACAATCCTTTCGGTAATTTGCTTGGATTCAACATAGACCGTGCTGCTTCAACAATAGTTCTATTTTCGCGTTCCGCTGCACCGTTTTGCTCAGGTGTAGAAGGCGGTGGAATCCATTGTTCTATGCGCCCATGACATGTGAAGTAAATACAGCGTCAATACCTTGCTGTTTGTTGTGCTGCTTAATTGTGCTTCCACCTGCATTCTTTTGTGGACACTCTGCTGCCCAATGGCCCAATTGCTTGCATTTATTGCAAGGGAATTTTTGTTTTGCCCGTTCCGTTGACATTTTTGTTTTATTCGTGTTTCGTTTCTTTTTATATTCACCAGATGCGACGAATGCAGTTGTTAATGATTCTATTTTGCTTTGATCACGTAGTTCAATCGTACAAAGTTTCTCGATGAGTAGATTCAAACTTTGTTTTTCTGATGAAATCGTGTCCCAAAGATCTTTAAAATTATCATATTCCTTTCCCAATGTCGATAAAATCCGGCCATTCAATATTCGCTCAGACAGGATATTTTCGTTATGTTTTGTTAATTCGTCATTTAAATTTACGAACAACTTTTGCAATTTAGCGACATGTGTGCATATCTTCTTTCTCGTCTCGTTTTACTCGGGAAAAGGCTTCAATTAGCATATTCAGACGTTGCGTACTACTACGTTCAAATCGCGCACGTAATTTGTCCCAGATTTCTTTCGCTTTGTTACAAGTCAACACGAGCTCAGCAACTGGTTTGCTTAACGCACTTGCAATCACACTTGCAACTTTCGCATCGTCCTTCTGCCACTCCGCGTATACAGCTATTTCTTCATTTGTTGAGTCCGCCTTTAATTTGACACATTCGCGTTTGCCATTAATAATCTCTTCAAGTGCATATGAACGCAACACCATAGAAATATGCCATTTCCATTTTTCCCAGTCATCAGGCCCTTCTAATTTATCGACATTTATTTAGTATTCACCACTGGTAGCCATTTTCTTCTAGTTTTAATTTTATTTCTATCAATTGTATGCACACGCAAACTTTATACTTCTATTAATAAATTTATTTATTATTGCTGCATGTTCTGGGCCCATAACCTGTTGTTAAATTAATATTCTAGAGCACAAATATGAAAAAACACATGTACCTTGGAGGTACCCTGAGGTGGTAAAAATCACAAGAGTTTTGAATGCAATGACATCAAAGAGAAGCAGAAGTCATCGTCGAATGGTGAGAATAATAAAAATCAACTGACTGGTTTTTAGGCAGTGATGCGTCGGGTCACATGACGCCTGATGCAAATTTATTGAAAAATCAAAGACCAACTGAAGCTCTTGAAATATTAGCAGCAAATGATATGAAGAAGCCAGTGAAATGTGTTGGTGAAACTGTTCTATTAATGCAAAATGAAACAATACCAGTAGAAGAAGTCTTACATGTTCCTGATCTGTCTACTAAATGGTCTCGCAGAGAGAATGAACCGAACAATTGTGGAACGTTCAAGGTGTATGATTTTTGATGCTGATTTAGACAAAAATTGTTGGGCCGAAGCGGTTGCCATGACAGCTTACATTATCAACAGAACAATTTAATCAATTTTAGTGAACAAAACTCCCGAAGGGGTAAGGACGGGCTTAGCGCTGCCCGTCACGGGCATCAAAGTTCCAAAAACGAAACAACTGATAATAAGTAGAGATGTTGTTTTTCATGAGAAAAATTGTGATTCGATGATGAAGTTATCAACTGATGACAATGTGAGTCCAACTGAAGTGAAAGATCTAGGTACTGCCACGGAATGTGTGTTTGATACATCAAAATGAAAACAGCATTGAGTTGGACCAATCCTCGTACTTCAAAGAAATATTAACTCGTTTCGGAATGAAAGATTGTAAGCAGATTGATACACCTAGTGACTTGAATAAAAAATTTCAATAAGTATGACGTCAGATGGCATAGAAGAAAAATTATACAACGTACCGTATCAACAAGCTATGGGCTGCTTACAATACCTTACACAATGCATGAGACCAGACATAAACTTTGCAGTAAATGATGTAAGTTGTTTCAATTCAAATTTCGGTCGGGCGCATTGGAAGGCCGTGAAAAGAATCCTGCTATATCTACATGGTACAATTAATTATAAACTTCGGTATGAAAAGACTGATGACTATTCAATTAATGGATTTAGTGACGTAGATTGGGCATCGGACGTGGACAACAAGCGAAATGGTTGCGGACAGTTTGATAAAAGCAGTCACTAAGGACAAACATAATTTTTGTGTCAAAGCTATGGGATTATGTTGAAAAATCTTAAAGAATTGAAAATTAACTTTTAATTGTTTTTATTGAATTAATTTTTTACTAATTTTTTGTACTGTTAACTTTTAAATTTGTTATTAAATTATTCAACCAATGAGAGTGTTGTTAAATTATGAACGCACTCCAAATTCTCATCTGTCAACACTATTTTATTGAAATAAACACCCCATTATTTTTGAATCACTCGTCTCATCGAAAAAGCTGGCCAAAAGTCAAAACTCAAGTAAATTATCCCAAAATCTGCACTGAGGGTTTTTATGACTTGCTGATTAAAAATCTGATACCAGAGTTGCAAAATTTAACCTCTTCATCCCCTATTGACAACTCCTATTCATGAAATAGCCTTTTTGATCATATTACAGTCAAGATGCATATCATTTTCATGGTTGTTTGGGTCGCTGATTACGAATCTGAAGTACAATAACCATGTTTCCTGGACATCAACAATTCCACAAAAAATCTCTTTATTATAATCATAGCAGTATGTAGATATCAACGAAAAGGGGAAAATAAGTCAAAACTAAATTTGTTTACAACAAAATGCGTGGGCGTTTGAAATTGGGAAAATTCTGTAAATTTCGATCGATTGGTCGACCAATCACTGAAAAAGTCGATGAAATCGTACAAAAAAATCGAAGACCGACACATAAGCAGCCTAGACATTGCTAAGGAATTAAATATGGATCACAAAACAGTTTTAAACCATTTGCTTAAGGCTGGATACACAAAGAAACTTGGTTTGGGTGCCACAGGAATTTTCGATGAAAAATTTAACTGACCGAATTTCCATCAGTGAATTGCAACTGAAACGCAACGAAATCGACCCATTTTTGGGGTAATCATTACCGACGATGGAAAATGGGTAAAATACGAGAATTTTGTTCGAAAAAGATCATGGTCAAAGAAAGGTGAACCACCACAAACGAAGGTTATGCCGTATTTATTTTGGGATTAGAAGGGAATCATACATTATGAGGTTCTAGACCCAGGTCAAACGATTGATTCTAATCTCTACTATCATCAATTAACCATATCGCAACAAGCAATTCAAAAAATCCGGCCGGCATTTGTTTAATTTTTTTTAATGCAGATTCAAAGTCTATTTCAATACATATCCAGTGGTACCTTTTTTGTACTTGTACCATGCCAACAAAGTGATTTTTTGTCAAATGCATACAACAGGCTTTCGAATTAAATTCTAAAAATAATTCAACAAGATCAATACAATAGCATGCCATGAAATATCTCGCTCGGAATTGTCATCATTCGCATATCGACGCTTAGTCTGAACGGTCCTCTATTAATTACGTCTTCAACCGGAGCAAAGAAACGGATACCGCACCAGAGATAGCCGCACAAGTGGTTGCACTAATTGATGAGGGGCAGAACCAAAGCGAAGTGGCTCGACAGCTAAATTTGAGCCGATTCTCCGTTCGTCGAGTATGGCAGAGATATCAGGAAACTGGTGGCTTCAGACGGCGACAAGGATCTCACCAACCTCGTGCTACAGCATAGCGTGATGACCGCTTTCTTGTAACAACTTCGTTGCGAAATCGTCCTATGAATGCGGTTCAACTGGGGGCCTATTATGAAATTTTTCGATTTCAAATTTCGGCCGAAATTGACCGCATCCCACCGACGAGCCCGTCGTGAGTTCGCTCGAGAGCATTTGAATTGAACAGAAGAAGAATGGAGTAGAGTCCTGTTTTCTGACGAGTGCAGGATGTGTTTATATAGCACCGATGGACGCGGAAGAGTATACAGAAGACAAGGAGAGCGATATGCACAATGTTGCATCCATGAACGTGTCTCGTATGGCGGTGGATCGTGCATGTTCTGGGGAGGCATATCACTAGATGCGAAGACCGATCTTGTATTCATCACCCGAGCCAATACTGGCGGTCGGTCAAGAGGAATGACTTCTCAACGGTACATTGAGGAAGTACTCGAGGAGTATGTCGTACCTTTTGCCAGGTTTATTGGTGAAAATTTTCTGTTCATGCAAGATAATGCGAGCCCGCTGGTGTAGTATACCAGTGCCTTCAAGAGGTGGATGTGCCTGTTATGGAGTGGCCAGCTCGAAGCCCGGACCTCAATCCCATCGAACATATATGGGACGAGTTGAAAAGAAGGGTTCGATCCAGAGATGTTGCTCCAACGAGTCCCCAGGAGCTGCAACAGACGATCGTAGAGGAATGGGAGGCGATATCTGAAGATTTTGTGAAAACTTTGGTGAAATCAATGCTACATCGAACGGAAGCTGTCATTCGGGCCAGAGGAGGGAATACTCGTTATTAATAAAAATATTTTTTCTGATTTCCATGTTTTAATTCGATGTTTACTACTAATTTTCATGCTGACAAATTCACAAAAACGTATACCCCAGATGTTAACCCCCAAAAATCAGTTTGATGGCACGTATAAATACAAAAAAGGTACCACTGGATAGGTATTGAAATAGACTTTAAATCTACATTAAAAAAATTAAACAAATATTGGATTTACGAGTATATGATATTTTTGCACTTTTGTGGAAAATTGAGCAATGTGCGATTTTTTTGCACCCAAGTGTAGTTTCGATCTTGTAAAGATCATCTACAGGTAATTTTTGCAACTGACGTCACTCCGCTTCAAAAAAATGTTTATACTGCTTTCTTGATATTTGATACTTTAAAAATTAGTACATTACAATTTATTTTCATGTTTTACTTATTTTCAGAAGTTAATTCGATTCTGTCCGATAAGAATTGGTTGTTGTTGTTGTTTGTTCTTGATTTATTTTTTACTGTCCTACTTACGCCTGGAGTAGCCAAATCGAGGACGGGCGGCTATAGATCCGTCTTTGAAAAACCACCTGCACATTGCATTGCTTCATGCCAACCTGTAGTGTATGATTTGGCCGCACTGTGCCGCCCGTTGTAAACTGACAAATATTCAATTTTGGAAGTTAATTGAACTGTTTGTTTATATAATATCGAGCAATCAAATTTTTTCATAATCGATCTTGTTTCCGAGATGGTCAACATTTGTTTGAAGCTTTCGACCGTGTGGAAGGCTAGGTAGGGTTCCCTGTACAACTGAAACTCAGCATAATTTTGAAAATTCAGACACTAAAAACGAGTAAAATGAATTTGAACATTTTCCGCCGCTTAATATTAACTTTTTATTTTTTTGATTCTAGGTGTTGTTCTAAGTCAAGTTTTTCCTTGTTAGCTTCGTTCATTTACCGTTCAACGGTTACAAGTCTGACAAAAGAAAATGATACCTGAACCTTACCAATTAGGGGTTATCATCGTTTTCGTTGTGACTGAATAAAGTGAAATAGGCTAATAATTTGTACATGCCAAAAAACGAAAGACGAAAATTGGAAGCTATCTTTACATTCGAAATATTGAATAATAATAAGATTCCTTGGAATACTACAGTATTGAAGAGAAAAAACTTGAGCAAGAAAAGGGTGATACAATTTTATAGTCACTTACCTGCAACTTGTGAAGAAATTATTAAAGCGTATGTGGGTGGTCACCAAATTGAATGGAAAATAATCTGGCAAACAATTTTTATTTTCCATACAATTTCGACGCAAGAACGTACCTAGTTTAGTTTTGGTTTTGTATTTTATTTAGTACACCAACACAAATAATATTAAGATTTTAATTTTCATGCAATATAAGATTAAGTGTTGATTATAAGCTAAAAAAAAAATGAAATTAAAAACAAAAATCATAAGGTGCTTGGCTTGCATATCATTGCAAATGTAATTGGAGGTAATTTAACAAAAAGTTTTTGGTGTTATTGAGAGATAGTATATAACAATTTTTTTTAAAAAAACATTTAGGGTACTACACTAAGAGTGCACAATACTTACCTTAATAAGTAAATTTATCGTGTCTAATTGAAACAATGTATAAATTACAACACTTATATACACTTTCAATAACACCAATCTACCGTAAAGAAATAAATTCAATTACCGGATTACATTACCTCCGCATTTTCAATAACACACACAAGTCAGTACACACAAAATAAATTAAAACAAAAAAAAATTGTATTTATTATATTTTCTTAAAACTCATTGTTTTATTAATATTTATATAATACTAACATAATAAAAAAAAATTGGTACAAAAAAACTTAAATTAATGAAATGAATCGTAAATCTAATAAAAACTTAAAAAATATAAAACATAAAACGAGATTGGGGTATACATAGTTAATCATATCATATAAAATCGAATTAACACAAAGCATTTTATTTTAATTAATTAACTTTATTTAAATAATAACCGCTTTTTCGTGTGTAGGATGTCCAATGAATTTTGGCCCTTTAAAATTTATAATTTTAAAAATTGACTCTGCCGTCGTAAGGTAAGTAAGGTTATGGAAAATTTTCGCTGTGCACAAAAAGACGCCTCAGCAGATTGAGACAAATGATAAAGGCTAGCGTAAAAATAAGGATCATCAGCTTTAAAGATCAGTTATAAAAATACAGGACATTCCAAAAAAAACAAGTTTTTTCTTGGTTTTGGCCGTCAAAATACATACATATTTGGAAACAAAATATTTCCTTGTGGGCTATATGTGATGTTTATGTTATCACATAAAATACAATGGAGCGAACTTACACAAATTTTAAGGGCTCAGCTCGAAAATTTAGGATATAAAATTTAGAAACTTCAGGCTAAGTTTTAGTTTTTCTTATGTTGGTAAAAAATTATCCAAGTTATCCATTACATACAAGAAGTTAAGAATAAATTTTGATATGAAAGTCGAAAATGAATTTTGAGAGATAGTTCAAAGAGATAGAAAATAATTTGTCTAAAACACATTGATCCTAATTGGCGATTGGGAAACTGCAAAATGCGATACCTATAGGAAATAATGCAAATCCTACGCTCTGCATGAAATGACATTTCCCTCCATATAAAACATATGGAGAATGAAACTACCGGAATTAAAATGAACCCTACGCTCTGCATGCAAAATCATGACAGTCCAAACGCCAATAATGTATTTGGTTTTATGTTTATTTGTAGATATAGCTAATTATAAAAAAAAAAAATTAAAACCACAACATCTAAATTAGCCTGAAGTTATTTTTTTTGTTCGTAAATAGGGTGGATAAGTTTAATAATCGAAAGTTAGCCTGAAGTTATTCAGCAACTATTCCCGAAAACGCCTACTGTAAATAAATGATTTGTGTTAGTAACACTAAAAGATGGCGCCAATTCACGGCTTACAACGCCATCTCTTGTCGAAACCAAAAAGCATTAATAAATCAGCAATAAATGGCGCATTAAATTCCTTTATTAGTTTTGAACACCCTTACACATCTTAAATTATTTTAATTAAACAAAAAACAAATATCCTTTTGCCAAATAAAGCATAATTATTTTAAGTTAATTTATACAAAATATAGAGATATGGATAACGACTAATTTGGCATATTTTCCTATATTTTCATTTTGGTTAACGATATTCCGAGTGATTAAAACTAAATTAGATGGAAATTAATTTTCACTGTACAAAAAAAGAAAATTTTTCAACTTGATTATGGAGTGGCCCGAATGAATTTATATGATTTGTGCAAAAAAATGTGCAAAATTTACATGCTTTAATATTTTATTTAAAAATTCTAAATGCTAGTAGAATTATTATAAAATTGTAAAAAAAAAAAAATCTTTTTTCCACTTCTGTAAGGCTTTAGCTTATGTCTGTAAAGTCTGTGAAGTCTTTCGAACCGCGACAATAAATTTTCTCTTTTGTAAAATGCAATTTAATTTCTCATCCGGTCTGACTTAAATTTCTAAAAAGTCTTTTATTATTTTTGAGTTCTAAATTTACCTAAAAATGCTTAATCATTTAGTTTTTTGTTAAGTAGCCCTAATTAGTTACATCACAAATTGATTCAAAAAAAAATAAAAAATAAAAAAATTATTCAACTATAATATCTTGATCCATTTCTGTAACGCGTGCTTCTTCTTTAATTTTCCTACGGCCCTTTATCGTGCTATTCGATCTAGTTGGTCGTGCCGGTATTGCTGCACTACTGCTACCGCGTTTACTGTTCCCTCGCGTACTCGTAGACGTTTTTCGTAATGGGGCTTCACGCGATCGTGCCGAACCAGTAGTTATCGCCGAAAAATCTGGTGCAGGTGCATCATCATATATAATCATTTCATCTTCGGACGAACCTTCATATATAATATCCGGTGTATTACGTAAATTATACCGTGACGTTGTTGCACGATTCAAATTCAGTGCAGAATCAGCTGATTGTGACCGACGCATACGACTTTCTGTTTCAATAATCATTTGCTCTTCACCGTCGGTTAGATCTTCACCATCCATGACGATATTGTTGTTTCGTTGTTGTTGATAATGATCGCGACGCATGTAATCTGCGATTGCATTATCAGACTGACTAGTTTGTACACCATTCGATAGAGTCTAGTTTTTTAAGGGATTTTAATTTTGATTAATTTTTTTTTTGGTCTACCCGAATAGAGAGGATTTTTTTATAGTGTTTGTGTTTATGTAAATAGATTTTTGGTATTTTGACTTTGGTATTACATAATGTTTAGGAAAAATTAGAAAAAATATAAAGCGCCCGGCCAAAGCTGATCATTTTATTTATTAAGTGCATGTGTAAAAGCAAACAAAATTAAGCGACTTGTTGTATAAAGCAAATTTTTTTTTATAGTTTTTCTAATTTTTTCTATAAGTCTTTGGTAACAATTAGATATTAAAAAAAAAAAAAAATTATTTACATGCATAATTAACAATTAAAAGTAAACTGAATTAGATCAAATAAGAAAAAAAAATAATTTGTTTATTAAGAAGAACTATTAGAGCTATTATTGATATTACTATTATTATGTTCATTGATAACTAGTCTCTGTAATGGCACACTAACCTTAATTGCAGTTTGCATAATAACGTTTGTGGCATAATTAACACCTTTTGAACCTAATTGGAGTACAGCTGTGTATCCTTTTTCTTTTGCTTGTGTGATGTATTCATCAATTTCCTGTAAGAAATAATAATTAAAATGGTGAGAAATTAATTTCAATTACTGGCTGCTTAATTTAAAATGAATGAATATAACACTAATTGCATACTTCTTTGATCTTTAGGGTTACATTCTCGTATATCTAGCAAAACAAACTGTTGCTATTATTTCTAGGGGTATATCCTAAAATTTCCGCAGATTTGACGGAATTTTGGGTAACATGTATCGTAAAATTTATCTTAAATTTCTTTTTCAATTTTAAATGTATTCTAAATGACTAGCAACAATTATCGAGAATGTGAAAACACGCTTTCAGATAGCAAAGTTGCTAATTTGTTTGTAATGTTTTGAATGAAGTCCAACGCTTCCAATTTCTTATACTATTGCATAAAAACATTTAGCACTTTGAGCATTTGCGATTTATTCGGCATTTCATTCCAAATTTGTTAGTAAAAATTTTGCTTTTTTCATATAAGATTTGCTTGCTTGCTAGATGATCGAGTATTTGCTCGTAAAATTCCTTAATTCTGTTAAAGTTTTGGTATACTTGCAGTAAAATCAGGTTTTCACAATTTAGTTTTATCAGAACGCTTATTTGAATTCTAGAATTTTTAAAAGTCTTGAAACTTTTAAGAATTTGGAGATTCTAAACTTCGAACCGCAAAATATTAGAATTTGAATTGACAAACATTTGGATCATCAATCTAAGTTTTTACATTTTTCCTAACAATCAGTGCCTAAAAATCAGTATCGGTTGAAGAATTCCGGAGAATTCGCAAAGCTATGTAGGAAATACCAAACTTAAATTTTGAATTTGTATAAGTATTCCTATGCCTCAATTAAACATCGTAACTTTATTATTCTTGCTAAGTCAAAATATTTGAGTGATGGAGGTTTATCCATATTGAGATTGTTAAAAAAACAAAAAAAAAACGTGATTGATGCGATAAATTGTAGAATCTAGTGCGGCAGATTAGGCACTTCACGGGGTAGATATTGTCGAAAATTTCCAAAATAAATAACAATCGAGGTGGCTAAATACAATTTCTGAATTAAAACTTAAGTTAAAAAAACAACAACAAAGGTTAAAACAAAAGCTTTTGGAGTGCGAGGAACTTCTGATCGAACCCAGACTTTGATTTGGTCAGCGAGAAAATATAAGGCAATAGATAAACTTGATTTAACGGATGTTACCGTATTGCTCTGGTGTTAAAAATATTAGGTAGTTCCGAAATAAATGTCCGATTTTCCAAGTGTAATGTTTTGTCTATCATTACACCTGTCAATTTTGCGATAACCAGTTATTGTTATATACCGTTTTTTTTTTCAGCAAACCTTTCTCTATGTAAGCCACTTAGTTGCGTATTTATTTTTAGCCTAACGTTCCTGTAGATGACTAATCGAACGATGGAGAAACGCAGGTTTCATCCAATTTGTTTTACAAGTTCAAACTTGTAACTAATGCTGCCGAAATGGCGAATAAAATCAACACTGCGCTCGGCCAAGGATTGGTCACGGATCGCAACGTTCGACGCTGGTTCAAAAAGTTTCGTAATAGAGATCAGACTCTCTAAGAACAGGAAGATAGTGGTCGGAGTCTCTGATAACACGACATTGGAAAGGCGAAGATGGACAAATGGGTTCCGTACCACACTGGTTCTACGGAACACAAATGACCCTTTTCTCGACCGTATTGTGACATGCGACAAAAAATGGCTCCTATACAACAATCGTAAATGATCGGCGCAGTGGCTAGACTGTTTTCACTGTATGGTGGACTTCAACAGGAGTTCAACACTTTCTGAAACCTGGTGAAACGATCACAGCGGAGAAGTACTGTGGCGAACTAGACACGTTGCACGAGAAACTTTTCGCAAACTTCAGTAAAAATTGGTCAACCAAAGGAGGCCGATTCTGTTGCACGTACTCGTCGTATGCAAACTGAATCAGCTGGTCTACGAAGCTCTGCCTCATTCACCATACTCTGGATTGTATCGCCTCCAGAACCCAGAATTTCTACTCGACTGGGATCAACAAGATTGTATCTCGTTGGTAGAAGTGTGTTGAAGCAGATTGTGCTTACGATTAAAACTGTTCATTATTTGCCGAGTTATAACCCTTCAAAGTTGCGATAGAATTCGGAATTTTATTTTGCAACAGCCTAATATTTCAGAACTTGGTTGTTTTAACACAAATAATAGTATTGACGATGACAATTGCCACATGGTGTTCCACATAGTCGCATAGGTAATTTTGGATAGAGTTTTTGAAAAATTCGGTACCCGCTTTGATACTACTTAGATAATATTTTCATGAGGAACGTAATCCAGAATTGTGCACCGCGACCATTGAGGTCTATTGTGCATCCCCAGAAAGTTTCACGTAAAGTGGAGGTTCAAGTCCTTAATAAACGCCACCAGCTCATGCATATTTAAAGGGCCGATGTTAGGCCACTGTATTGTGTATGCATGGAGGAATTTAAGTCTTTTATGGATTATAGCATTACACGTGAATAGTAGATGTTCGGATGTTTCCCTTTCCAGGTTGCAAAATCTACAACGGTCTGTAGGGGACATCATAGCTTAATAGTTTTTTGGTCTGTCTCATCCTAATGGAGGACTCCCAGAATATTTTCTTATGTTTTTGTTCCCAATTCCTTATGCCATTTGCTAGATGGCTCTTGGAGTAACCAATACTAGGATCGGGGCCAAGGAAAGGGCACTCCGCTGTCTCTTTTGCACAGCGGTCTGCCGCCTCGTTTCCCTGTATATCGGAATGGCCGGAGGACCATAAAAGGATTACTTTGTTCTCCCTGCTGAGTAGAAGGTTGCAATAGCAGCTCCAGATTATTTTGGAATAGAAGACAGATGCTCCTAAGGCAAGCAATGCCGCCTGGCTGTCCGAGATTACGTAAATCTCGGTTTTTCTATATTTTTTTGTGAGACATCGAAGCACACATACCTCGATCGCACAAATCTCTGCTTGGAAAGCTGTGGGGTTAAACCCAATGGAATACAGAGTTCGAGACCCGGCCCGATTATACCCGCACCAGTGCCCACCTCTGATTTTGAACCGTCAGTGTACCATATGGAGGCGTGACGGGGTAAGGAGGAGATGATACTCCCCGCTTGTCCCCTGTCGGGTATTTCAATCGTGAAATTCCTCCGGCAGTCAATAGTTTTAACCATCACGTCTGATAGTTGGATTATTTCCTCGTCCAGATTCAATTTGTCCAGGATGCTATTATGTCCTGGTCTAATAGTTTTAATTTGAGATGTTATTTTTAGATTGACTGCCCTTGAACCAGCTACTCTTTCAAGGTGCAAGTGTAGTGGTGAGAGCCCGAATAGCTTCTCAAGAGCAACTGTAGGGCAGGTTTTCATTGCTCCCGTTACACTCAAACAAGCTAGCCTTTGGATCCTATCCAATATTGAGCAGGCACCACTTTGCTCTGTCTTAGGCCACCACACAAACGCTGCATAAGAGATTATTGGTCTTACGATGGTTGAGTATAACCAAAGTGCCATTTGGGGATTTAGACCCCACGTTTTGCCAATCATATTTGCCTTGTTTGTGATATATTTTAAAAACGGGTTCCATATCAGTTTCTGATCAAGTATCACTCCCAGGTACTTAGCCTCCGTCGCCATTTGGAGAATTTCCCCATTTAGAGATAAAGGTGGGAGAATTGTTTTCCTCAGATTTGTAAAGAAACTACAAATAATTTTGTTGGGGTTTATTCTAAAGCCCGTCTCAATACACCAGTCGCTTACCAACTCGACGGCATATTGCATACGCTCCGCTATTGTACTCTCGAATTTCCCCCTGACCATTAAGACTAGATCGTCCGTGTAGGTGATATTCGAGAAGTGAGAGTTTTTTAATCTTATAAGTAGTCCATCCATCACGAGTAGCCACAAAAGGGGTGAGAGAACTCCCCCTGGGGACAACCCCTGGTAGCCGCAATCATGATGGTTTTATCACCAAAGGAGGCCGTTATCCTCCTGTTTCTAAGCATATTGATTATCCACCCTATGCTGGAGGAGTCTATTCCCCTTGCATGTGCTTGTTCTTGAATCATTTCGAACTTGGTATTGTCAAAATCTCTTTGAATATCGATGAAGGAGCATAACAAAACCTCTTTATTGCGAAGTGTATCTTCGATAGTTGTTGTCAGATCGTGGAGCGCTGTTTCTGTCAATCTCCCAGCCTGATATACATGTTGCCTGGAGTCTAGAGGATGCCTTAGGAGGGCATTGGATCTAATATGTAGGCCCAGTATCTTCTCCATGGTTTTCAGAATAAAAGATGTGAGGCTAATGGGTCTATAAGACCTGACGTCCTCTGCGGATCTTCTTCCCATTTTCGGGATAAAAATCACCCGCACCTTCCTCCAGCTTCTTGGAACATATTGTTAGCTGTAGTTGGCTCTAAAGAGTCTAATCAAATAAGGCAACAGTATTTGTATGCCTTGCTGTAAAAATGCAGGATATATAGAATCCCCTCCCGGCGATTTAAAGGGACCAAAGGAATTGACGGCCCATCTTATTTTTCCGGGAGTGAGGATATCCGTTGAGAACCTGTAAGCTTCCCTTGCAATCAGGTAGGGATGCTCGCTATCTACATCGAGGTCTTCCTGGCCTCCAAGGACAGTACACTCTGGGAAATGGCCTTTCACCAGGCATTCGAGAGTTTCCTCTCTGGATGTAGTTATCTCTCCATTCGGTTTCCTTACAGATCCCAACGGATTTCTGTGGTCCAAGGAGAGTGCCTTCTGGAGTCGACAAGCCGCAGGCAGCCTATCTATTTTTTTACAGAAGTCTCTCCAGCTCAACCTCTTGCTTTTCCTAAGAGCGACGTTATACTGGGTAAGAGTCATTCGATAGGTTGTCCAATCGTTTGTTCTCTTAGCCCTGTTGAAAAGTTTACGAACCTCTCGTCTTTTGGTTTTCAGGGTGTGGTTCCACCAAGGAACGTCCCTTGTCCCCCTAATACGAACCATGGGTGAGCTTCGCTTGAGTGGTAGGCATCAATAATTGCCTCGGTAACATTGCTTGAAACTCTATCGAGATCCTCAATAGAGTTGATGTTGGTCTGTAGACCAGTTACTTTATCATAAAGTCTTTCATTATAGACTGGCCAATTAGTACGTTTTGGTATTCTTACTACCGCAAATTTATGATGCACTCAATCAGTTAATGACACTGAGCTGGGATTGAAGTGACCATTATTCTTCAATATGAAGTTCCAGTTTATCAAAAACATCGACGCTAATTGAATAATGGTTGGTAGACAAAATTATCCAACCTAGCAATTCGTGTTATGCAGTTAGTAAATAAGGTTGTGCGTCGATTGTAGACTTATACAAAAAATTGTGAAGAATATGTATCCATCACTTTTTATAAGTCGTCAGGTTACAACAAGCAGTCAGAATTTTTACAATCCTACATCTTTCCAATGCATTTTCCATGTTCCTGTGTCGCTTTTTCAATTAAATTTTACTTCACCTATAGTATCATTTAGCTTTAGACAATTCGAATTTCTACGTACGATTCACTAGCCATATTTCAAAGATACAAAAATCAAACTTTTCAGACGCTTTATCGAGAAAAGATGGCTCGTCTATTTAGATGATTCCGGCCGTCACTGAAGAAGAGGCACTGATTAGATTTCAGGCCATTTTTGTAATCTAAAATTGACTATTTGGGGTTATGAAATTGAATCATACCATCGTCAAAAAAAAAAAAGTTGCGATTGAAATATTTAGCGAGCCAAAATAATAAAATATAAGACGTTCAAACTTCAAAGGTTTCATGAGCCAAGTTACTTTCCTAAGTCTGTAGGAAACTATGCCTTATAGCAAGACCGCTATCTAACCTTTTACGAAAATAAGTCTGAATTTCTGAAATAGAAAGAAGTTCTTATCAAGAAGCCTAAACTGGAGATACACATATTCTATAATTGTAGAAACCGACCTTCGTCGGATGCGAGCAAGTTTGGATTAGGTGCCCATACTCATGCAGACAAATTCGGAACACTTACAATTTTATCCGGTTTACTGCTTCAGTAAAAATTTTCACCTGAAGAAAAAACGTACTGCAGATATGAAATAGAGATTCTAGCTATAGTTACGGCGCTAAATAGTTCAGGCCACATTTTACATTGTAACGTATTGTTCTGCTTTTAAGGCCAATATGGAACGCAAAGAACAGGTTGCTTGAATTTAATTTCGTTTTACAATATAGACCATCACAAAATGGTCACTTTGTTTCACTTTGCGCAACGTAAGATGGTAATCGAAGTGCAAAAATATATCAGCTGCGTAAAAAACTTTAAAGGTCCTTAAGTAAAAAAGAAAGCTTGATGGGCTGCTGAATGTCATTCTCAAAGGTAACATCCCTAAACACTTATCACTTGGATGATTTGGGACGTTAGATTGCAATGAAGAAAAGCTATCGTTATATTTTACGTATATCGACCGTTTTTCAAATTCGTATTGGTCTATCTCTCTCAGAATAGAGCATATACATAAGTTGACCCACTGTGAATTTTTTTTTCTACTAAAATCTTAAGAACTGCATCAATCGAATCTTTATCGTTATATAGATGGGTTATCCTCTTCATAGATTTTACGAGAAAGCCAACTCAAACGTTTTCCATAATGTTTAAATCCGGAGAATTCGATATTCTGCTTAAAAATCCAAGCTTTAACAATCCGTGCCGCACGGATAATGACGTTATCTTATTGGTAAACGTATTTCAGTGGTCCGAACAGCTGTTGAAACTTGGAGAAAGCGGATTCTAAAATTGAAATGTACGATTACGCAATGTACTCGGCACTGTCTCATAGGCAGGCAAGCGAGAAGAATTGATTTCTTTTCACATGACTACTGTCGCAGTTTTGAAGACGAAGAGGAGGAGTCCGTGTGGCTACGGACCAGTCTGTGTTTATGGCCGTCTTCTTTGAACCGCCACCTTAACCTAACCTAACCTAATCATCCTATGCTATTCAGAGGCATTAACACCGGGTTTTCCTGGATACAATGAGGAGATAGAGCAGAATTAAAGGCAACATGAATAATTTTACGCTAATCTGTTCGGTTTAATACGGAAACAGAGCATTTCATATTTTTTTCTAAATTTTCTGAATTTCTCAAACAATTAAGCAAAACAGTACGTAAAGCAGTTCGGAGTTTGCCCCTGGGCCTATGTACGTTCATCGCAAAGCAGATCTTAATGGGACTGAATCCTTTAGAACTTAAACGGGTACTTGGATGGAGTTAATGGTATTCGTCTTATGAATACCGACTCACCTCGAGGACAGCCAAATAACACAGTGGTCTGAATTAAATTTCTTTGAAGGACATTCACTTGGTCAGTCGGGTACCTTTGCAAAGCTTAGGATGGTTTTCACTGGAGTTCCCACTTTCAGAACAAGTTTATGGTCAGGGAAGCCAGATGGATTTAAAGAATTCAACAACTTTTCGCGATAGTGTACTGCGTCATCACTTTGAATTATCGATTCCACCGATCTGTATTCCATTTATGTCAGAATTATTTTATTAATTAAGGCCATCATGTTGTTCTTCGGTATTATTATTATTATTATTGAAGGGCCATGTGGGCGATAAACCACCTCGTACTGCGACCTAAAAGATCTATTGTGCTGGACCCTGCTTAATTATCCGTCCAGTCAATATTCAGGTTCTTAATGAACTTGATATACTGCCGGCCGGTACGTGATACATACTATCTTGGCGTATTGCTCTTTCTCCTAGATGTTTACTACACTATGTAGTTTCGCTAGAAATACGGTAGCATTGGAACTCAATGACTTCGAGAGGGCTGTCTCACTCCCGTATATTCCTACCCCTGCCCCGTCTTTCGTTTGAGTTTACTCTTACGAGTTGCTAGGAATTGCAAATCGCTTGTATGCCACCCAGCTTTACTACAGGAAGGCTAAATAAAACTGGAGGGTGCCTGGTACCCAGATTCCGCATACTTTGGACTGATTAACCTATCAGCCATTCATCCATCGGCATATGCTGGTCCACCTTAGATTAGGGTTTTTTATCAAGGTTTCCTCCTTTAGCGCCGTACTTTAGCCTTTGCCAAATGGTCAAAAATGTGCCAAATGGCCTTAGTTACCAGTGGTTGCCACGAGGAGGCGTACAATCGTGAACAGGTTATCCCTTACACAATTGTACGCATCTCGCAGCTGCCTAATACATGACCAAAACAGCTCACGTGATGCGCATCCTATTGGAAGGTTACGGAACTGGTAGGTTAATCTACTCAACTTTGGTCCCCCCTCTCCAATAGACGCCAAACCACCCATTTTCTTCGGTATTAAAATGGCACGCTCACATATCGCTTCGATCGATTTTTTTCCATTATATTCTATATGTCAAGATAAACTTTTGTTACAATATCTGAAGCGTAGTCACAATTAATTCCAGATCAGAAGGGACTATTATCTTATTCTCAACGATGGGATACTCTCCATTACCTATCTTACATCATATTTCAAGGAAACCCTACCCTAATGTACTTCGTGAGAGGGTTTTCGGGTGAGTGGCCACAGATACGATGACTTAACACACGCTCTAATTTCATCAGCTCACATTCCGCTAGGTACTATCGGTAACGTTTGTCCAAAATCTCTGGCCAACAGCAAGGTAACACGTCCTATCATTTGATTTTTTTTCCCCTGAGGTCGTTAGAGGGTTCTGTTTAGTGCCTCAAAATCTCCTTTATGAACCATGGTGCATTCGCCCCAAACAATCCCGTAGCATTTGTGCTTTGTTTCGCTTCGAGTCCTTTCCAACAGAGTAGTGGCAATGCTTGACGATGCAACAGCCAGAGTTACTTCTTACTTTTGCTAAAAGCAAGTTAATAAGGAAGGTGTCCTAAAGCATCTAAGGAAAACAATCCCTAGGAACCTGCTGTAACACTATAGAACATCTGCTTATGGACAGTCAGTTCTCATACGTTAAGGAATCTTCGTTATTTGGAACTTGTTGAGCACAATTCCTACGAATCTTTTCGGTTGAGGTAGACCACACTGTGGTAAACTCTGCCTCCCAAAGCTAACACTACAAACTCAATATGCAGAAGGCATCCATTATAAATTACATCCATTAACTACATCCCCACAGGATGTACTCAGCGAAATTATTTTTATACTTCTCCCAAAGACTAATCGGATTAGACAGTTGTCAAAATAAAAACAACACAGTAAACAGCTCCCTGATAAAGCTAATAAGGATGGACCTGGCTTGGTAGTCAATTCATTTTGTGTACGACAAATTTCATCTTCATACCTTTTCGGGAAGCGCTAAATTTCCTGCGGTATTCGAATTTAGAAAAATCCTGAAATTAGTTTTTCGCCATATAAAAGGGCGTTATATAATTCCATTTAAAGCCAAAATCAAGGTATCCTAAGAGATATAAATACCGGTATCCTCATTAAACCTTTACCCCATTTTCGTCCCTCTAAGAAACCGAAAACCAATTTTTTACATCTGTAGCTTGGTTCCGGAAGTACCTACACTCAGAAAATCTTTACCTCTTTTTCAGCCTCTTACAGATGGAGTGGAGTTTCCAAAAAGCCTATGTCACCTAAAAACAACTTATCCTCCAAATTTCATATTCTTAGATTAAACGGTTGGGCTGGGCAATGATTATCAGTCAGCCAGGACATCTTACTTAATATATACATGATTATTTTAATTCGTTTTGTACCTTAGAGGACGGGCTACCAAAATCTTGCTTTCCAGGATTTATAGAAATTTCAAGACTTATGGAAATCTATGCGTAATAAAACTACTAAATACTAAAAGAACGGTTACTTTCTGCAAAATCATCTTAGTTTTATCACGACGGTAAAAATAAATGACCAATCTGAATCTTCCAGACAACAAATTAAAATATTTTACGTTTCAAGTTTCATTATTTTAATTCGTTTGAGAAAGGGGGCTGCAGCATAAATATAAAATGAAATATTTTATGTACCGTCTCAATATCCGTGTTTGCCACATTTTTCGATGAATCAAAAATTCTTTGTCGGTGCACAATATTTCGAAAATTGACTTAGGACCGGTATTTCAATATGTACTCTTTAATCTTAACTAGAGTTTAACTTCTGATTTCGGGTATCTGAATCAAAATAAATTTCTTTAAAGTTAGCTAAACTTATTTAGTCAATTGATAAAACCGCCTTTAGTGGTATGATATAGATTCTGGATTTTATAGATTAAGGTTTAGACTACAATTTTAAGTCTTGAGATAAGAATTTGTTTTGAATTTTGTAGTATTTAAAATTTAAATACTTATATTAGCTTAAACTAAACTATTCCGGTCTAAACCCTAACAAAATTGTTCTAATATATCGAAATACTTACATTTTCGCGTTTCGTGAGCATTGGATGTACAAATTTCCGATACAACGTTGAACTACCTTTGGTCGCCGGTGACAATAGCCACAGCACTATAATTACTTTAACTTCATAATAAAACGGGAACCATGATAGGAAAATATCTGTAAATGTTTCTATGCAGGAGAAAAATGCAAACACAATCCAATACATCATCCATTTCACCTAGAAAGAAAAAAAAAAGGGGAAATTTATTTTTATATCTTAAAATAGGTACTTCACACAAGCATATACACACAATTCTTTAGTTCAACCCATTCATAATTAATTAATTATTGTGTTCTTTCCGCACTATGTTACTTAAAAACTGCGTACAACAAACAACCAAATGCCCTACATAATATCAAATGACAACAACAAAAAATGATTTAATATACTGCAAACTAAAATATAAAAATATCACAGCACAAAATCAGGGAAATTTATTTTTCTCGAGCTAAACGAAAAACCCAAAAACTGAACTAAAAATGATTTACAATTTACATCTCAAAATAGAAATCAACTTAAGATTACAAATGTATGAAAACAAATCTTTAAAAGGCAGCTGCAACTAGCTACATAGAATACACTAGTACACAAAACAGCAAAAACAAAAACTGAATACAATTAAAAATAAATAATTAACGAGATTAATTAATTATAGAATTAACAGCGATTTTATTTTACTGTTTAATCCAAACGAAATACTTGAGATTTTGGAATACATAAGAAAATCATTTTAATTAGCTCCTAATTAAGTAACACAACGCTAATTAAATTAGAAGTAGATAATATGCGCATGGATTTTTGCGTGACCTATAAAATTGATTGAAAATAGAGTGTTCAACTCAACACTGTACGATTTCGTTGCAAATTTAAATTTACACACTTTAGCTGCTATGTCTAGCCATTACCAAATTTATGCTGAAATTACTGATTTAAATCTCTGACACATAAAATTAAAAAAAAAAAAAAAAAAATTAATGGTTTAATGATTTTCATTTGGAAATATCTATCTTTTGTTTCATTTAACATAATTTAAAATTTTTCTTTTAGAATTTACATGTTTTAGAGGAGATTACACAACAAGAAATATATAGATCGGTCACCAACTAACAAAACAACATAAATGTATATCTGGAAAAATAAATTTCCTATTTTTAACAGCGTCTAATAAATTAACATTGATTATGTTCTTTTACCACAATATTGAAAAAAAAATACACCAATCCCCCTGATTTACACGGTAGATTGGAGAGGAAATAATGGAAAAATCGCCAACACACACAGAGTAGATGTACTCTTGACTACGTAATTTTTGGAAATGTCAAGCTATGACGCTAAGATTTAGAGGGAATATCAACAACAGATGTACCAACTTAACAAAAAAACAGAACTCAAATCGGAACGATGGGAGCGCCACACGGTGGTTATTCCGAGAACTTGTTGATCAAGGTAGTATTCTTCGTCTCATTTTTATTTTTTTAAAAGAGGATGGGTTGGTAAGAGGAACCCTGTGCACTTCGACCAGCAAGATCTATTGTGCATCCACGTGTAAGAGTAGAGAAATCAATCTATGTGAAATGTAGGTCCAGGTCCTTGATAAACGCCACAAGGTCATGCACATCCACAGGGTCGGCGTGAGGCCACTGAACAGAGTAAGCATTGAGTGTTTTAATTCTTCTTAGGGCGATCGCACTGCACTCGAACAGCAAGTGTTCGGATGTTTCTCTTCCCAGATTACAGAACCTGCAGTTCTCTGAAGGGGTTTTCCCCATTTTGAATAGATGGTAATTAAAGGGACCATGTCTTGTCAAGTACCATATGAGGGATTTCAGAGATGATCGATCCATTCTGATTATATCCTGTAAATGTGTAATCTTGTAATTTAGGAGCTTCTTTGTCTGCCTCATTCCCCGAGATGACTCCCAGAGTGAAGCAGAACATCTCTGCTCCCGGAAGAGGACTCTCCTCGCTACATTGCCTTTGGAATAGGCAACGCTAGGCTCGGGGCCGTAGAAGATGCCACCCGAACCCTCTTTTGCACAGGTGTCTGGGCCCCATAACCCCCGCACCCGTGTCCTCGTTTGTTTTTGACAAATTGGCATACCACACCGATGCGTGCTGTGGTAAGGAGGAAATGATGTTCCCCACCATGTCCCTTTCGGGTATCCGGATCCTGATGTTCCTCCGGCAATCAGTAGTCTTTACCATCATATCTGATAGCTGGGCAATATCATCTGCCAAGTTTAGTTTATCTAACCAGTCTAACCTGATTTGTTACTTTCAGTTTTATGGCTCTCAAACCTGCCACACTTTTGACATGTATGTGGAGTGGTGAGAGTCCCAGCAGTCTTTCAAATGCAGCAGTAGGGCAGGTCCTAATTGATCCCGTTGCGCCCAAACATATTAATCTTTGAATTTTGTCCAAAGCTGAACGAGCATTTATTTGCTCTGTCTTTGGCCACCATATAAACGCCGCATAAGATATCATTGGTCTTATGATGGTTTGGTAAAGCCAGATTATCATTTGTGGGTTTAGGCCCCATGTTTTACGAAACATACGTTGGCACCCAAAGTATGCTTTGTTTGCCTTATTTGCGATGTATTTCAAGTGGGGGTTGCAGGTTAATTTTTGGTGAAAAATGATCCCTAGATATTTAACCTCAGACGTCATATTGAGTATTTCCCCGTTCATAGTTATTGGAGGAAAGGAAATTCTCCTCCGATTTGTAAAGAGAGTACATGTTATTTTTTGGGATTGACGCTAAGTCCCACTTCAATACACCACTCGTTTACCAATATTAGAGCATATTGCATACGCTCAGCTATTGTGCTTTCAAATTTGCCCCTGACCATCAGCACCAGATCATCAGCATAGGCAATGATTGATATTCGAGAGTTCCTCAAAATAGCGAGCAAGTGGTCCATTACCAAGAGCCACAGTAACGGCGACAGTACTCCGCCCTGAGGGCAGCCCTTGGTAGGTGCAATTATTATCCGCCCGATGGTTGAGGAGTCGATACCCCTCGGCTACAGCTTGTTCCCGAATCACCTCGAAATTAGTATTATCGAAGGCATCCTGGATGTCAATGACGGAGCATAATAGTGCCTCCTTGTTGCGAAGCGTATCCTCGATTTCCGATGTTAATTCATGCAGGGCTGTCTCCGTAGATTTGCCCACCTGATAAGCATGTTGGCTAGGATTTAGAAGACATCTTTGGATTGTATTGAGTCTGATATACAGGCCCAATATTTTTTCCATGGTTTTAAGTATAAATGATGTAAGGCTAATAGGTCTGTAGGACCTAATGTCCTCGGGCGATTTATTCCCATTTTTTTGGTATGAATATGACTCTTACCTCCCTCCAGCATCTGGGTATGTATTCCAGACTAAAGCTGGCTCTATATAATTTGATTAGGTGGGGCTCCAGTACATCCAGGCCTCGTTGAAGAAAAATAGGATAGATTCCATCCCTTCCTGGAGACTTCAAGGGACCAAATTAATTAATAGCCCAGGGCAACTCTCAAGGGGTGAAGATTTCTATCGCTCGCTTGTAGGCCCCCTTGGAACTAGATATGGATGCACCACGATCATATCAGGGTCCTCCCGACCCGCAATGATTGTGCACTCCGGAAAGTGTCCCTTCACCAGACAATCAAGAGTCTCTTCCCTTGATGTGGCTAAGGTCCTGTCCAGCCTTCTTACTGAGCCCACAGAGGGTTTTTATGATTTAATACGAGGGCTTTTTGGAGTCGTCTTCGTCTCATTAGAAATTCACTATTTTTTATCATTCTTTAGCAGACCCTCTTCCATTGCGGCCTTTACCGAAGCCCAAAAATTCCTAAAAACTTTCTAATTTTTAAACTCTATGGCTTCTATAATAATGAAACTGAAAGATGCCTACCAAGGGAATTTTAATTCCAGAACAATTGTACAAAGATTAAGAGAAGTACATCTAACACCAAAACTGCCCGTAAAAGACCCTCGTTTACAGTTTGCCCATACTCAAGCAAACTGGAAGATCTCTGTTTTGTTTTCAGGTGAGACCAAGAAAGTTGGAGAACGCTATGCACCGTTTATGATAAATTTTGCTAAAGAGAAGAAGGTGGAGAATGGTTTTGAGGATCAACGTAGATTGGTACATTCGCAACACTCTCGACAATCGCTTTTTGACTTAAGTCGACTTCTTAAACTATGACAGTTTGGTATTAATGCCCAGTAACGCTCCAGTCCACGACACTGCAACAATTCAGCGACACATTTCGACACGAATCGACCTTTTAACAATTAGTATTGAAATAGCCGCCACATTATTCTAAAACTTTAGGACAGTGATCATTTGACAACAGTTTAAAATAAGTATGCGTTAATTTATTAATGCAGGAATCCTAACAAGTCGTCACCCTGAAAAATATAACACTTTTTACGCACTTACTTTTGTGCTTTCGGTATAATTGACAGAGCTTTTCGCTAACACCTTCTATATTGTCTCGCACGCCAACTCATCAAACAGTTGTAAAAGTTAACCGTCTGCCGCTTTGAATTATTTAGCTAAAGCCTTATCTGTTCTGCTCCACCGAACTATGACGACTCTTGATATACTTTCCTTTTGATTTCAAAAATAGTCAAGGTTCCCCATCCAGTGACCAAAAAGTGAAACAAATCTGCGCCTGCCTCTTAGTTTGAGAACTTTATTCACTGCCTTGAACTTATCCCAGACTTTTATCCCAGGAAAATTTGAAATTACCTCTGATAACGCGAGCGTAAAAACGGATTCCAGACTTTTTTTCTACACTATTCATCCAGACCTATTACACGAGCGAAAAAACCCATCCCGTGATTTTTATTTTTTATACGATTTTTTTTGTAGTTAGAAGGTAGCACTGAAATTTGACTATATAGTAAAGGTTTCAGTAGCCCTCTGGGTCCATTCTGAACACAGTTTGCTTGTTTGAATTTTCGCTACACAAATAAATGTATTGCCTTCCCTTAGTTAAAAATGAATAAAAAAAGTAAGAAAATTATTCTGTTCAGTATTATTGGCAGGTCACATTAGGATGACTGTCCAAAGACCGGCAAAGACACAAAAATGGTCCGTAGCGTACTCAATGAACCATCCAGAACTTGCAACGAAACGTTGAATACACCTGACGTCCATTCATTGAGATTAGAATTTCCCTATGCTTAACCCTAGACAGTTTGAAGAGTAGGTGGAGTACAATTTCTTCCTCCTCTACATCTTCGCAGCTTCTACAGAAATCATTCGAGGAGACTCCTAGTCTCCACGCATGTTTATATATGAGACAATGTTCTGTATAACCGCCCGACCACACTAGTATGGTGACGCCGAAGAGTAACAGCTGGCCATTGCTTTCGTGACCACTTTTGGCCAAACCTCCCTAGTTATAACACACGAGGTACCATCAGACCATCTATAGTTCGTTGCTCTATTAGCTTCTTCCTGAAAAAAGAGTTTGCATGTAGCGAGTGGAATTTCAACATTTACCTTACTTGGTACAGTGAGGCAATTTGTACCCTGCCGAAGGAGTTAAAGTCCAGTTCAGCGGTATGGTGGCCCTGGAAATTTGTTAAATCGGTTTAGTAGTGGGTCCCATTGCCTACCTTCGGGCCAACTCTGAATCCAGCTTGCTTGTTAGAATTTTCACTACTTTTATAAATGTATTGCCTTCCCGTAGTTAAAAATGGGGGAAAAAAATAAAAAAGGTGTTGCCATCCCTTAGTAGAAAATGAATAAAAAAAATAAGCAAATTCTTACTGGAAATTTGATTGACGATATAGTAGAGTTGTAGTGGCTACCTCTGGGGCAATTCTGAATATGATTTGCTTGTTAGAATTTTCGCTATATCAATAAATGTGTTGCCTTCCCATAGCTAAAAATGAATAATTTTTTTTTTTAATTCTTTTGCTCAGGATTATGAAGCAAAGGATTTTAGTGGCTACCTTTGGTCCAATCCTGAACGCAATTTGCTTGTTAGAATTTTCAGTACGTCATTAAATGTGTTGCCTTCCTGTAGAGTTGGAAATGAGGGAAAACATTCTAAGCAGATTTTCTTAATTTTTTTAAAATTCATTTTTAACTATGGGAAGGCAACAAATTTATTGATGTGACGAAAATTCTAACAAGCAAACCAGGTTCAGAATTGGCCCAGAAACTTCAAAATTTAATATCTCCAAATATACAAATCAAAATACTTATAATCTTTGAATCGGAATCTATGCCATAAAACGTAAAATTCAAAGATTTCAACCCAATTTCACTCAATTTGACAAGTAATCACTGAATAAGACGAAAATTGGACTAATATTAGAACTGACCAACGAAGAATTATAAAGATTCTAAAATTCAGAAAAATTTTAGCAAATTCGACGACGATTCAAACCACACTCGTCGATCGATGAAGCAGAATAATTTTGTTCAATTCAGGACCAAAAATCAGGAGTTCAATTCAGGACCAAAAGAATATTGCAAATCTCATAGAAATAAAATTTTATTGGTCCTATAATTTTGAGGAAAACAATTTAACAACAAAGATACTTTTTTTGACTTTATTTTACTTTAGTAAAATTAAGTGTATAGGAATCATGAAAATTTTCGAACTTGAGATTTTTATTAAGAATTTAATTTGTTGTGTAAAATAAAGAGGCCAATCCCTCATAACATATCATTTCCCCAAGGGCCAAGAGTTATACCAATGTATTACTCTTCAAAAATGAAAACCCTCCATGAGTTCCTAATGTTGGTAGTTTGGTGTCGTACTGAAAAGTTGATCTACTCATCAAGTAGCTACGACCAAACTACAAAAATTCCACTCTAGCCACTTACATTAAGTATCAGGCCAGAACGTACTGACATAGCGAATTATTATTCACTACATCAAATATCAAAAACCCATAGAGAAACCTCATTTGTTTGTGTATTATGCGCACACGAATATTTATTAAGAATTTAATTTGTCTGTCTGTAATCAATGGATTTTTTCGGCTTTTTTATAGTAGATATATTATGAGGGATTGGCCTCTATATTTTTCTGATTTACCAAATTGAAAATATTGGGATTGCCATGAACAATTAATATATTTGTCTATAAAAAAAAGACGAAAAAATTAATTGACTTGAGATTTATCTGTTTTGAGGTCGCCTGAATCCGAAGAATTCGGTTTCGAAGTAGTGCCTCAAAATTCCGTTCGTAAACGAAAGTCGTCTGTTTGGCCACACCTCAATTTTTTAAGCCCGATTTACCATTTTGCAATTTTCCGTTTACCGAAACAAAAATTCTAAATGTATTGCAATCTTTGATTCTTTTACTGCGTAAAAATCGAAACTTTCAAAATTTTGCTGTTAATATTTCACATTTGTTTGGAAAACAGCCCGAAACCATGCTTTAAAGCATGCATGCATTTATTGTTTTCTGAACAGAGTCTCAGAGTCTAGGCAAATTAATAGTAAAACAATTCTTATTTTGAGAAGTGGAACCTGATTTATATCGAAATTTTTGAATCTTTAATCTGATATAAGGTTTCAGAATTGGTGTCCCAAGCTTCCGATCATTATTGTCTAATAAAGGATCACAAGGCACAGCTATAACGATACATATTTATTGATATAAACATGTCATAAAAACCGTAATTAAATCTATAAATTGATATAACACATCTGGCAATATCTGTTTTGCATCAAATTAAATTCTGTTTATTACTTATATGATCACCAGAAAATTGACAGGATGATGATCATAATTCGTATCTTGTAAATAAAAGAATCATGCACATAGCAATAAAAATTGAATTATGGTTATTATTATAAACGTTTGTGTAGCTTGTGTAGATGCGGAGCACAAAAATGGCGAAACTGTGATAAATATAGTCCAAATGTAATAAGGCCAATTGCTTTTTTAATATTTCTGAAATACGTTTTTGAATTTAATTCAATCTTATAAATCTTATAGTAAAACTGAAAAAATTAAATTAGCGTACACAGAAATAGAGCGGTGTGAATATCGTGAAGAAGAAAAAATTGTAAGAGAATTTATCTGTATTAGTATGATTCGCTAGTACATAATGCACAGCACATTCTGTATTTATAGAATGTAAATTGTGGTATAATCAGTCCAGTCGCCGCGGCCTGATGAGATTGATTTTTTCATAATCATAAGCTCATCAGTTCGAAACTGGATTGAATTCTCTTACAATCTTCGGGACGTATTAAAACCATATAAATTAAAAAAAAAAGTTACTATTAAATAAAAGAGAATACTATTTTAAAATTGTCAGTTCTTAGTATTTCCTAATATTAATAATCACACGACTCTGTATTGCGTTTTCGTTTTTTCATTTGATAAAAACAATACGAAAAAGGAAAAGGCAACAGAGAGTCGTGTCGACTGTCGATCGACTCGCCAATCTTAATAGGGGTGAATAATTAGACACAGCGTTTCGATCCCGAGATGTTGTACGATAACCTTGGAAGATGATAAATCGTTATCTACGTTGAGAATCTGTCATCGTCAACAATGACTTCTGCGCCTACCAAAAGGTGGGTCACCTATCAGAAATCGTTGCACTAATCGATCTGAATCAGCATGCAAAACGAGACCAAGCCAGCGTACTCGCCGTCCTTTAGTTTCACGCAAAATACCAGGAATTCGCATTATCCCTGATTATAAAACTTAGTATGTGCCATCGTCGACGCGTTTATGGCTAAATATAACTCGCATCATCCGTCTCTTGAATGTTATCATTCATATTTCTTGCTCATCCATCAGGCTTCACTAAGAGATCTCAAGTACTACACTAAGAGGTCCCAAGTATCTGAATCTTATCACTCTCCAAAATGTGTAGTTACCACTGCTAAAGTCAATTCCTTCATACTCTCTAATACAGAGATCAGATATTTTGTTTTGGACTGATTTTAAAACCTGAAAATTGAATATCAGATCAAGAAACTCTTTTATTCTGTGGCCATGCAGTCCAATCAGGTAGATATCATCTACATAGGCAAGAACCTGATTCGACTGCCGGTATGTAAGGTATTTCACTTTTCCAAAAAAATTTATTCCAGCATCAAATTAAAGAGTATCGGCAACAGAGCATCTAAGAATACCGGAGCTAATCACAAAAATTATCGATACATTGTTATTAACTTTAATAAAACATTGTAACTGTTCAAAAGCAAACCTTAGATTATATCCATCACGGACACTTGGTGTACATCACGAGATTGCTTCGGGAATTCCAGCCAAAAACAATTCAATCAAAAAACGGTGTTTCGTTCAGAAAACAGTTTGACTAAAATGCGTTTTGTTTATTTGGACTGAACAACCGTCTTGAAAGGTAGTTCACTCACAAATTTTTGGACTGGAATACCTTTTGGTAGGTTTGCTTCTATTTCCAGAAATTCTGGAAATGGAAAATTTAATTTTCAAATATTCTGGAAAATGGAGATTTATTTTAAACATTAGACTGTGAAATGAATGTGTGAATCTCATTTTCAAAAAGAATTTGAGTCAAAAATCCAAAAAGAATCCCAGTCAAAGTTTTGACTTGAATGCCTTTAGTTTTTTGATTGAACTACCTCCTGAAAAGACATTTCAGAGTAAACATATTTTGGCTGAGTTACCTTCTAATTTTTGACCGAATGAAGGCATTTTTGTCAAAAAAAAAACAAACCAACCAAAAGGTATTGCAGTCCAAAAATTTATGACCAAAATGCCTCTCAAGAAGGTTGTTCGGTCCAAATACAGAAAAGGCATTTCAGTCAGAAATCCAAAAAGAATTCCAGTCAAAAACGTTTTGACTTAAATGCCTCTTTAATTTTTTGATTGAACTTCCATCTGAAAAGGCATTTTAGTCTAAAACTGTTTTGACTGAGTGGCCTTTTAATTTTTGACTGAAACGCCTTTCATTAAACATGGCTATGCACCGTCTGTCCTTTCGGGATCTTAAAATATTTGCTTATCGGCAGACGGTTTTCGATAATACCAAACTTCTGACACTTGAATAAAATCGATCGAAAAATTATGTATCTCGTAATGACTTTATACCGTATGCCGATAGCATAAACAGGTTACATTTACCACAGAGATCATGTAAATCGCGAGGCAGACGGTTCGGTTTATTGTAATGGCTTCGGTATCGATTTGAATTCACCAGAAATTCGACCATTTCGTAACGACTTTATATCACTTAAAACACTTCAAATGTCACAAGTTTGGTACTACCGGAAACTGTCTGCCGATAACTGAGCGCCGGTTTTTTTTTTTTACTTTCGTTCCATGAAAATGGCAGGCAGTAGAAAGTTAGGGAAACATCACTCATTCTTCAGCGATTTGAAACCAATAAAAGGCTCCTAAAAGGCCAGACTTTGTAAAGCCATGTTTCAACTTCTGTCGTTTTTCCCGGTCCATTGGGTGCACAAATAAGTTTTGAGGGATCTAGAAAAGATGGCGTAACTAGTTTTAAATCGCACCGGACCATCTTAAATCTATATTCATGTTAAAGCGTCATCATTTCCCTCAACAAAACACAATATGCGGGAAGCGCTGCTTTTTTGTTTTGATTTGAAGCATATGGGGAACATGCTGCATCAATAAAAACATGTAAGTACTGGTTGCGCGTTTTCAAAATGGCGATTTTGACACCAGTGACAAAGAAGGCGAAGGGAGGCCAGTAAAGTTTGAAGACGCCGAGTTGTAGGCATTATTGGACCAAGATTCACGCCAAACTCAAGAGGACCTCGCTGAAACTTTGGGAGTGACTCAACAAGCGATTCAAAACCGTTTCAAAGGAAATTGTGTTCCGTATGAAGTTAAGCCAAGAGATGTCGAACGCCGTTCTTTCACGTGCGAACAACTGTTCCAAAGACAAAATCGGAAGGTTTTTTGCAACGAATCACGACGGGGGACGAAAAGTGGATCCACTACGACAATCCAAAGCGAAGAAAATCGTGGGGTAAGCTCGGTAATTCATCAACCTCAACGTCCAAACCGAATATTCATGGCCAGAAGCTAATGTTGTGCATCTGGTGGGATCAGATCCGCTATTGATCAGTTCCGTCAGAAACCATCATTGAAGCTCAAACGGCCACAATTTGCCAAAAGACTTGACAAAGTGATCTTTCAACATGAGAACGCTCGGCCACATGTTGCAAAAGCCGTCAAGGAAACTTTGGAGGCGCTTCAATGGGATGTCCTACCCCACCCTCCGACTACCACTTGTTCCGGTCGATGACTCATGGCTCACTACTTACAAAGAACCTAAAAATTGGGTCGATTATTGAATCGCCTCAAAGGACGAGGAATTTTTTCGACACGGAATCCGTATACTGCCTCGAAGATGGGAAAAAGTCGTAACTAACGATGGACAATACTTTGAATAAAATACATCGTACCAATTTCTCTGAATAAAACTTCAAAGTTATAAAAAAAACCTCAAAACTTATTTGTACCCCCAATAATAGGGCAATCAACCCTAGGGAAACGATTTATTTTCAGTGCGGGATGTATATCTCTACGGTATACAATCCGAGACACATGTTGAGCATTAAATATATTATATCGGAAAACTTTTGATTCCAGGTATCGAGTACCGCGTCGATATTAACACTCGATATTAACAATCCCTGTCCCGAATTGCAGTTGATCTAGGTCTCAAAGAATGGCGCAACCCCGCAAGCCCTTGCAAGTTTACGTAAATATTCTGCTGAAAAATTTTCAACAGGCAACCAATCGACGTAGTCTACTTGGTAAACAAATTTCCCCTTCCGACCTTCCACCACTCACGCTTTTTCCGTGTACAAATTCGCTTAGCGATTTTCTTACTTCTCTTTATCTTTCGTGCGATTGTAAAACGGTTTTCTCCTTCTCTGTTAGCTACATTTTGTTGCTCGACAGCAAAACGACACTCATCAAAGCAATCATTTTTGGATTTGTTTTTTACTGCTCTTAGAGGCCGCTACCTAGGCAGCGCTGATAACCGAGGTTTTCAGAACCTTCCAAACAGTATTCACTTCATCACACCAGTAATCTTCAGTTATCAGATCGCCGACCTGTAAGAAAACTGCCATCGTAGCTTTGCAGTAACCTGGTGGTGATGATCACTGCCTACTAGTTTGGGAACGAATCGTTAAGATCTTACGTCTTGTGCCACAGAACCCGTAATTTAAAAATTAATATGTGGTCAACTTGGCTTCGAGAAGTCTTGCATGGAAGGGTCCATGTTTCAATCTTTTATTGTTGAAAGAATGTGCTAGCGATTATGAGTCGTGCAGATCATTCTATCGCAGATGTTAGCTCTAGCATGAAGAGGTCACCTTTTATGACAAGCAATGGATGCTTTGGTGGTATTCTGTACGAGTCATGTGAATGCTGGGATCGAAACAGAATCTTCAGAGATTTTTTAAATTTTTACGTTAATTTGGGTATTCAAAAACAAACTCTAAACTACAACAAGAATTTTAATTTTTTAGATTCAAATTCTTAATTCGCGAAAATTTTCTATAGCGCACTAGAGTTTTGAGCAAAATCTGATTGAATGAGGCCTTCAAGTTGGCTGATCTTTAAATAGAACAAATCATTTGAAATGTTTATTTTAAAACTGGGTTTTATACCCCCTAGAAAGATTCGCCAACAATCCATACATAATACCTATTAATGATGATCATGATATATTTTAATTCTTCACAAAAATATTTATATTGATTGCTCCTACTGTTTATGATTAAAAGTATGTAGACGTAATGAACGATTACCGTATTAATTCAAAATAGATCAAAACGATCTATCTTTTTGAAGCGATCAAGATTGAATATTCATCGCTTAAAAAGAGTGATCGATTAATTTCTTAGGATTAAAATTATCAGGAATACTATTCTGAAAATATAATCACTGATTGTATAGAATAACAAAGCTCTCTACAAAATTGTTATCAGAAATCTAAAAATTTCTGGAATATCACAGATCTATTTTTACGCGAAATATATCACTTCTAAATAAAAATAAAAAATCATTTAATCTCCATCTGATTCATGCATACACAAATATAATTAAATCGCAATTTCACAATAGTCACAACAACACAACACAGATAGTTAAATCCAATTATAAATAAAATAAAAAAAATTGTCAATACTTACATATTCTTTAACATTTTTTGTCCTCACAGCTTTATATGATGCATAGGCTGGATATAAATTTCCGAATAACAATCTGAAACCAGGAAACAAAAGTATTTCACTAAATATTCGTGGTAGAAAAAATGTTCCAAGCAATATTGCGATTCCCATCCCATTCACGGATAGTTTAGGTAAAGGTAGCTGTGAAATCATAACCATAAATCCACTTAATTTGGATAAAAAAATAAAACCAATTTTTTCGGGACCATTGATTTCACCGGTTGATGGATCATCATCATATTCCACATAACCATCATCCTCGCTATAGAGGATTTTAGTTTTTCCATTTGCTTTGTAGTACGAAGGATTTGTATGATCAAAACTATTAATATTATTATTGGTGTTGTTCAATAATTGTATATTATTTCGATACATTTTTTTAAATAAATTGGGAACACATTAAAATGTAACAAAATCGCACTTTGTAAAACTAATTTTCCACAATGTAATGTTAAATTGAATTGAGAATTTATATTGTTAGCAGTTCACCGCGACAAACTATTATTTATATTAAAACTTGTTAACTGTATAGTAATTTTTTTTTTTATAATTGCACCCGTGTTTAGACAACAACTGCTCATAAACCAAAAAAAAAAAAAAATCAACAGTTTTAGTACAGTAGTAGTAAAAACTACATAATTATGCGCGGCACTAGTTGTATTGTTGAAACAACGCTGTCAACCAGAAAACTAACCACACTATAATTTTATGTAAAATACATTTTTGGCTGTATTTACAACACTTTAGTTTTTTTGTTGTTGTAAATAAAATTTAGGTTTTAGCAAAATCTAAACTACTTTTAGAGTAAAGAAAATTTTCTACATATTTCTTATATGTGTATCTACTTCGGTTTGACATGAAAAACTAAACTAAATCAAAAGAGAGAGAATGAAAATGAATCTAAATGAAAATAAAATTAAAAAGTAAAAAATAAAAGAATTTCCTTTCATTTTCATTTTGTGTGTATGTAATAAATAAATAAACGTAAAAAAAAAAAATTAGAATAGAATATCATCGTTGAAAAATAGATAGATGTGTAGACATAATATGTTAAGACACAACACACACATATGTGTAAAAGCGAATTTGTAAAATTCTGTGCCAAATTTGATTTTTCTTTTTAAAACATTTTTCATTTTTTTTTTTTTCATATATAAATTATATTATGCATGCGTATGATGCCATCTGTTTCACAATTGAGTGAAAAGCGAATTCAAGTGATCAAGCGGAGTTAAACAGTTACAATAACAATGGTGACTTCCCGTTAAAATATGTCATTTCAAACAAAAATTTAAATTGCTGGGGCCTAACTATGCAATTCGACGCTATTTACGATGAATATCGTTTTGGTATTAGAAGGTATAAAAATAAAAAGGAAAATAATAGTAATGGTTTATTTTCTTGTGCCTTCTAGTCACAAAAAATTGAGGTGTGGCCAACACACGACTTTCTTTTACGAACAGAGAATTTTGAGAAATTTTATTTTTTCCTTAATTTTTTTTTTAAATTTTTAAATTTTTATTTTTATTTGTTTTTAATTTTTGGAAACATTTTGTTTCAAGTAGTTTTTTGTAAACCTTATACTTTTTAAGTTATTTGCAAAATAAATTTTCGGGATTAAGGGAGTGGCCACTTCTGGTTAGCCGATTTGGAGTAAAATTCACTGGGACCTCCCAATTTATCAAAAAAGCTTAAATCTGAAGTTTCAGTTCGATTGGTTAAACCATCTAGAGAGGACACAGACTGACTGACAGACTGGCAGACTGACAAACAGAAAGACAGACGCCATTCGAAACTCACTTTTTCGGACTCAGGGGACCTCAAAACAAATAAATCTCTAAAAATCTCATGGGCCAAAATTTTCATGATTACTATACTTTATTTTACTAGAGTAAAAGAAAGTAAAAAATGGAGGTGTGGCCAACACACGACTTTCTTTTACGAACAGAGAATTTTGAGAAATTAAATTTTTTTTTTTAATTTTTTATTTTTTTTTAATTTTTGGAAACATTTTGTTTCAAGTAGTTTTTTGTAAACCTTATACTTTTTAAGATATTTGCCAAATAAATTTTCTGGACCAAGGGAGTGGCCACTTCCGGTTAACCGATTTGGAGTAAAATTCACTGGGACCTCCCAATTTATCAAAAAAGCTTAAATCTGAAGTTTCAGTTCGATTGGTTAAACCATCTGGGCTGTAGAGAGGACACAGACAGACTGACAGACAGACAAACAGACACCATTTCGAAACCCACTTTTTCGGACTCAGGGAACCTTAAAACACATAAATCTCTAAAAATCTCAAGGTCCAAAATTTTCATGATTACTATACTTTATTTTACTAGAGTAAAAGAAAGTAAAAGCATCGAATTGCATAATCAAGCTCCTATGTAACAACAAAGCCATCGTATCTGGCGAGTTTTTTTCGATTGAATTCAAAAATACGGCCCCAAGTAAAGTTATTGTAATAATAGCTGCATTTCATAACCACAAGTGACCCGAATCAGATCAAAAGAAATTCGCCCATAGGAAAACGAAAACTAATTTTATAACAAAAACATCTAGGAAAGCGCTACTTGCCGAGGGAGAACTTGACCATAGAAGAGCAGTTAGTCAATGCCATTCACACGGAATAGGGCCGAATGTCGAATGTATCGTAAGGCCGAATATCGAAAAGCCGAATTTCGAAAGGCCGAATGTGTCGAAAGTCCGAATAGGTCGAAAGGCCGAATGTCGAAAGGCAGATTGCGTCGAAAGGCCGAATATCGAAAGGCCGTTTGTGTTGAAATTGATTTTAATTTTTCATCTTTTTATGAATTTTTTTTTTTTCTTTATTTAATATTACAACTGATTTACAAATCATTTAGTAATTTATCTTTCTTAAATGAAGATTCACATTTGACGGGCAGTAGCCCAATGGTTACTCCCGTTTGAATTTACATAGTAATTATTTTCTCTATCCTAATTAAATACAACTGCCCAATTCCAAAGGTTTCTGCCTTTGAAGTCTTCTTACTGCATTGGTGGTATCCAACAAACTTCGTATGTATGCATTTTGGTACCGAGATATCCGCTGAATGTGTTTCTTCGCATGATTTTGTATTTCTTCACTTACATATTCCATGTTTAAGTCTCTATGGAGGTTATCATTTCTAATGTACCATGGTGCATTTACAATGCCACGCAGCAATTTGTTTTGAAAACATTGAATCATTTGTACATTTGTCTTCTTGGTACAACCACAAAGTTGAATACCATAGGTCCATACTGGTTTAAGTATTTGCTGATATAATAGCAATTTGTTATGTATTGTAAGCTCAGAGTTTCTACCTATTAGCCAATACATTTTCCTATATTTAATGTTCAATTCTTCTTTTTTCTTTTTAACATGCTCTTTCCATCTAAGCTTGCAATCAAGAGTCATGCCGAGGTATTTGGCTGTATTTGCATTTGGAACCGACCTTGAATTAAGTTTCACTGGAATCCAGTTAACTTTCTGGTTTGTGAAGTTTACGTGAACCGATTTTGCTTCGTTTAGGCTAATGCGCCATTTCTTTGTCCAACTACTCACTGTGTCAGTTGCTTTTGAAGTTTGGTCGTTGCTTCTTATATACACTTTCCAGTCGCCAGAATAACTGTATCGTCTGCAAATGTTGCTATGATGGCACCTTCTGTATTTGGCATATCTCTGGTGTACAGGATGTAAAATATAGGACCTAGTACGCTACCCTGTGGTATGCCTGCTGATATTCTCTTTAGTTCAGAGTACTCTCGGTTATATTTTACACGGAAATGTCGGTCTGCGATATAAGATTTAAGAATTTGATAGAATTGCTTTGGTAGATCTCGATGCAATTTAAATTCAAGTCCTTGGTGCCAAACTTTGTCGAAAGCTTGTGCTACTTATTTTATTTACTTACTTATTTACTACATAGAAATTTACTAAGATTTTGGCACACTCTATTTTGAGCGAAAGCTCATTCACAACCCAGCGTGCCAAAAACTTTTGATTTATTTAAAAAAAAAAAAAAATAAAAAATAAAAAATAAAAAACACATCTAAGAAGATGCTGGAGCATATCTTCTTATTCTCAAGTGAGTCTTCGATTATATCCGTTATTCTGTGAACTTGTTCTATCGTAGAGTGATTTTCTCTAAATCCAAATTGGTGTGGTGGAATCAAATTTCTCTCTTCTATTATTGGCTTGAGTCTCTTGAGCAGTAATTTTTCAAATAATTTTGAAATTACAGGAAGTAGTGAAATCGGTCTGTACGACTTTTTATCGTTCGCTGGTTTGCCTGGTTTGGGGATCATAATTACTTCAGCAACCTTCCATTGCCGTGGGACATATTTTAGTCTGAAGACAGCATTGATAATTTGAACCAATTTTCGTAGTCCCTTCTCGGGAATGGCTTTTACGACTTGTCCAGTAATTAAATCATATCCTGGAGCTTTTTTTGCGTTCAAATTACACTTGATCTCATCTTTTAATTCCTGTAATGTTACGCATCGAATATTATATTCATCAATTTTGCTAATTGTTATTATGTTTTCATCTGCTGTTTGCCTAGGTAACGGTTGAAAGGTGTCTTCCAAGTGAGCCGCAAATAAAATAGCTTTTTGCTTGTCGCTTTTGGCCCAGGTTCCTTCCCCATTTTTAATAGGCGGCACATGCGTTTTGGTTCTTTTTAATCCCTTTGTTGCTTTCCAAAGAGAGTAATCAGTATCTTTATGTTCGGTGAGACCATTTAAGTACTTGTTAATAGTTTCATTCTTAATTTCTTTTATAAGTTGTTTTAGTTTATTGCAGAGAGAATTGAGGATTTTTTTGTTTTCCGGGGCGCGTGTCCTTTGCCAGGTTTTTTTGCCTTCCGTTTCTCTCTAACTAACTCCCTGACCTCAATAGGATAATTTAGGTTCCTACGGGATTCGGTGTGACTAGCAGGATAACTTTTCCATGCTGCTTGTTGAATAGTACTGTTAAATACCTCTAGTTCGTCTTCCAACTGTACCGGTGTTTTAATCGGCACTCGTAGATTTATTTGCATTTCAATTAGTTCTTGGAATAGGTCCCAGTGAGTTCTATTATTTGTTAATTTAGGCAGGTTATCCTTATTAATTATCATTGTGCTGAGTGTCATGATAACAGGTGTATGATCGGAATATATCTCTTTGCTGTTTTCGATGCACATGTAATCCTCGAAGATTCCTTTCGTTACATAGAAATCAATGAGATCTGGTATTTTATTTATATCAACAGGCCAGTATGTTGGTTTACCTCCAGAATGGAACTCGCAGTTATTTATTCGTCCGGCTTCGAACAGCTCTTTTCCTTTATGGGTTGTAAGTCTTGATCCCCAATAGGTGTTTTTTGCATTAAAGTCACCACCAATAATAAAATTGGATCCTAGTGATCTAAAGAGTCTATTATAATCTTCTCTGTTTAGATTATAGCGTGGAGGGCAGTAGATAGAGGAAATACTATATTCATTATTATTGTTAGTTTCAACTTTTATGGTTTTAACTTGCATACTTTCTTCTTCTATACTAGGTTCTTCATAGTGTTTGAGATTCTTTTTCACTATTACTGTTGATCCTCCTCTGGGTTTTCCTCCTGGGTGAACAGCATGGTAACATTCATAATCACGTATTTTAATAAATGATGTTTTTGTCCAATGGCTCTCCGATATCTATTTTTTCTAAATTTAGAAAAATTTCTAGCTCTGGAACATGTTGCGCTAGTCCGTTCGCGTTCCAGGTGACAATTCTTAATGATTTGCTCATTTTAGTATATGAGGGCTGTTGCTTCGTTCAAGGTTTGATGCATATCTAGACGCTACTTCACAGCCTCTATAATTTGCAGGATGATGCCCTTTACAGTTTATACATTTTGCAGGGGTGTTTCTACTTTCTGTACACTCTTTCGCGTTGTATTTTCCAGCACATTTTACGCATCTTGGCTCCCGTCTGCAATATATTTGCGTGTGATTGAAACCTTGGCATTTTTTGCATTGAGATATTAGCCTCGTGTTTTTCTTAAGCGGTTCTATTTTAACCCTCATATTGAGAATTGCTTTGATGTTGAAGATGTTTTCAACTTTCTCCTTTTTGTTAAACGTAAGCATGAAGAGTGGAAGCCCCCTTTTTTTGACTTGATTGTTCTCACCTCTCTCTCGTTTTAGGATGTTTACTGCATCTTCTATTTGCAGATCTCTTGCCTTTAGGTCCTCAATTATGTCCTCCTTCTTACACGTTGGATGAAGGCCTCCGGCCATAACCTTAATTGCACATTCGTTTTTATCTTCGTATATGAACCATTCTTTACCTTCCGCATTGAGCTTGGTTGCTAGAGCTCTATATGTATCGGAATCTGGTGTATTGATTTTCCACACGTTATTGTTCAGTGACACTACTCTATATTCCTTAGCTGTCACTGATTTCATTATAGATTGTATACTAGCAAATTCTGTTATGCCGATTACATTAATTGGCGGAGGAGCCTATTCTTTCGGTACAATCTTTTGTTGCCGATTTTGTCGCTGTTGCTGGTGAGCTCGTTTGGTATTAGTTTCACCAATTACTAATACATTAGCTTGCGAATGATCTCCAACTTCAGGCGAGAATTCTGCTTTTCGTTTTTTGGTAGGTCTTTTCTTCCTTTTCAGTACCCAATCTGTTTCTCTCATGAGATCCTCTTCATCAGTATGGAACTCATTGTTATAACTGGTGTGAGTTCTTGTTTCATTATGATGATTGATTTGGCTCCCTGTGAATTCTTTCTGTTTAATCGAGTTAAAAACCATTACGGGGAACGCGTTTCAGCAGCCGAGAGGAAATAATGGAAAAATCGCCAACACACACAGAGTAGATGTACTCTTGACTACGTAACTTTTGCAAATGTCAAGCTATGACGCTAAGATTTAGAGGGAATATCAACAACAGATGTACCAACTTAACAAAAAACAGAACTTAAATCGGAACGATGGGAGCGCCACACGGTGGTTATTCCGAGAACTTGTTGATCAAGGTAGTATACTATACACTTTTTTTTTATTTGAATTCGTGAAGTTTTGGGTTGTTCTAGTGTACAACCGAATCCGCCTTTTCTAGAAAATTTATTGTTTTGTGATTAAAACAATAAAAATGAACAATTCAGGAAATAATATGGCGATCGGAAATTTAATGTTGGGCAAAAAAAGTGATAAAAAAAACGGTTGAAAATGTTTTGTCCGAGAGGATCTTTATAGAAAAAAAAAAAATACATCACAGATAACATAATAACCATTTTACATTTTAATGAAATCGTTATTAATTTAATACGATCAGTTATTTAGTGATGCGCCGTTACAATCTTGGGGACGTCCCACACCCGAGATAAGTCTTATTAAGCCAGGCAATACTACGTCTTAATATTCTTTATATGATAAGTGCCTAACACTTGACCAGCCATATTTTCTACCAAAATAGCCACATTTCCAACAATATTTTTCATTCTTCCTAACACGAATTTTGGAGCTAGTTTAGCGGAGAAATGTCTGGCAGCGTCACTCTGCGCGAAATTACGAACTTAAATTATTTGACCTGGTTTGAATTCACGAATAAGGGATCGAAGATTATACCGCTTCTCATTTCTTTGGTGAGCTTGCCTGATATGCGACAACACCCTCACTTGTACTAACGAGAGTCGATCAGCAGGTTGGATAACCATCGAACAATCTTCCAAACACTTTAATTCTCTCAACAGCTTGTATTCAGAGCCATTCAGGATTTTATGCTGACCAAATACAAGGTAATGGGCCGAATATCCGGTAGCAGAGTGTAAGGAATTCCGCATAGCTGCCGCAATCTCGTGTAAATGAATGTCCCACTCACGGTCATTATCACTTAAGATAGTGCGATTTGCTCTTTCGCTAGCATTGCTTTGTGGAGAATATTTAGCGGTAGTAAGGTGTTTTACTCCAAATTGTTTAAGTAAAATTTTGAAAGTTTTTGATATAAATTGAGATCCGTTGTTAGTTAAAATGGACTCTGGAGTACCAAACAGATGAAAGATATTGTTTTCTAACGTTCTACATACTAACACGCAGCATTGGCACGAAGCTGGAATACGAATCCAACACAATAAATATGTATGAATTCCCTAATTTAGTTCTGGGGTAAGGTCCCAAAAAATCCATATAAAGATGTTGCCATGGCCGATAAGTGGTAATTTGATGACCCATCTGTGGTTGTAGAATTTGACTTGAGGGCTTGATACATTTACAAATTCGACAAAGAGATATGTAGTCTCGCAGTTTTTAACATTTTCGGCCAATAATAATATCGCTGTAATTTCTCCAATGTTTTCTCAACTCCTAAATGAGCCGAATAAGGAAGATCGTGGGCTTGGTGAATTAGTTCGGGAATTAGTGGATTTGGAATGTATAATTTCCAGACTGGCAATTCAGTATTGCAGCTATGAATTCCAAACTGATTGGTGAAATAAATTTTATTATCTACCACTTGAAGATTACAACGATAAGTCGGCTTTAATTTTAAGGAAGTGAGAAGTTCAACATATACTGGATCCTTAAAATCAGAAGAATTGAAATTAATTGTAAAAGAAAAATTATTAATGTTCAAAGTTTCAACATTAGGTTCAAAAGCTCGGGTACGACATTTTGAGATCCTTTTACGTGACGAATATCAAAAGAAAATGGTTGCAATTTTAGGCTCCAACGAGCAAGTCTACCGTGGAGATTTTTTTGATTCATTAGCCATTTCAAACTGGCATGGTCTGTTATAATGGTAAATTGGTAACCTTCAACATAGCATCGGAATTTCCTCACACTTTGAATAGCAGCGAAGCATTCAAGCTCGGTGACAAAGTAATTCCTCTGAGCATGATTCAATTTTTGTGAGAAATATGCAATGGGTTTTTCGACTCCTTCACTATCGAGCTGGAATAACACACCACCAACACAGGAGCAGTCGACAAGGCTTCTTTCAATTTTAAAAAAGCAGTTTGAGTGCTTTCGGACCAATTCCATTTATTATTTTTTTTTAAGAGATCGGTCAACGGAGCAGAAATTACGGAAACATTTTTCACGAAGCGCCGATACCATCCGCACATTCCCATAAAGCGGCGAATTTGTTTTCGAGTGTGCAGAGTAGGAAAATCTAAAATTGCGCGAGCCCTATCAGGATCGGTCCGAAGACAGCCATCGGCCACCACATAACCTAAATATTTGATCTGCTTAAGCAAAAAATGAATTTTTTATAGGTTGATGGTTAGATTGGCAGCGGATACTAATGCCGCGACCTGTGCAAGCAGATCAAAATGCTCGTCTAGCGACGCAGAGGTAATCAACAGGTCGTCTAAATAAGTAAAAACGCGCTCATGCAGTTTATGTGGAATTACCTTATCCATTAGACGGCAAAGAGTTTGAGGTGCATTGCACAGACTGAACGGCATCACTTTAAATTGAAAAAGTGGCTGTCCCGGCACAGTAAATGCTGTTTTATCACGTGAATCCGGGTGCAAAGGTATCTGCCAAAAGGCATCCTTAAGATCGAGGCTAGAAATGTACCGCGTATTATCAAGACGACTAATAAGGCTTTCAATTAAAGACATAGAGTATGCTTCCTTCTGAGTTACGTCGTTCAAACGCCGGGCGTCTAAACAAAGACGTACTTGGCCATTTTTCTTCAGAACAGGCGCTATAGGTGAACTCCAACCACTATTGGGTTCCTCAATAACATCCATCGCTAGCATCCGATCTATTTCATCATTTATTAGCTTTAGTTTTATAGGAGAAACAGGATTAAAGCGTTGCTTTATAGGTTTATCGTCCGTGAGTTTAATTTGATGTTGAACAAGATGCGTTCTGCCAAGTCCTAATTTCAAACAAGATGGAAACTGATCAATAATTCGTTTTAATTTTTCTTGATCGACGGGGGATAATATATGATGTTCAGCCGGACTAGTTATATCTTGATCAGTAATAGAAATTTCGTTGATTTGAGGTGAGATATCAGAATTTAATGAACTATTGGAATGACTGTAAATTTGAAGTGGAGCGATCTGGACACTTTGTTCCAGAAATCAATTCCTAGATACAAAGGTTGTTGTAAGGTGGGAACAATAAATAGGCGAATTGGGTTTGATTGATTGTTAAACGTGACGCGTGCATTGATATATCCGAAGACTCGCTGAGACTCTCCACTAGCTGTTGAGATAATTGTAGGCAAATGACGTATCGTGATAGTTGGATCTTGTAACAATTTATCAGAACCAGCCCCCAAAATACTAACATTAGCGCCGCTGTCTAGTAATCCGTGGTATAGCTGCCCATTGATTAAAACATCAGCATATGGCCTATTGTCGGTTGGATCATTTGTAATGGCAGAAGAAATAATGTTAAATCGAAGACTTCTAATTTTATCCCAAACTAAATCAATCTCTGTTAATTAGTAAGATATATAAGAAAAAAACAATATCTTAATAATTGTGTTATTATTATAATGTGTTGTGACCGTAGGATGTTGAACTTAGATCTATATTGGCTATATCTGGGACAAGCCAATATGTGATGTTCAACATCCTCCACACTTTGACACAACTCCTAATCTTTGTCCTCACTCAAATGACGTTTCCACAAGCATTCCTTCCAGTTTCCATGGTTTAGCCTAATTCTCTCAAACGTTCGCAACATTCGCGTATTTCCTTTGAGCTCTTTAAAGAAAGGAATTCTCAAAGGAGTACCACGGAACACTCTGTACTTCATTCCTTTCGTTAGACTTTTCTCGTTAAATTCACTCTCCCATTTTCTCCACAGATTCATCTGAAGCATTCGAAGTACGTCTCTTGCATCTTTCCTTCCGTACTCCTGAACCATGTCATTCAATGTACCCTTTTTAGCTAACATATCGCGGCCCTTTCATTCCCTTCGATCTGTCTATGTGTCTCGAACGCATTCAAAAACCAAATCCACATACACATTGCCTTCCCTTCCACCTCCACATTTCAGCAAACATAAACCACTCTGGGAATCGGAAAAAATTGCTATTTTCCTTTCCCCTTCATTCACATCCAGTTTAATTCCTTCAAACAATCAGTTCAGCGTTCATTATACAGATGCTTTTGTCCACTTTAAAATACATTTCAACATTCTTACTAGGCATAAAGATACCAACACCCACTCCATTTTCGTTCACATAGCATCTGTATAAACGATATCATCTTGCACATACCGCTGACTGATTTTGCCAAACATAATTTTGGCGATAACTTCATTCATTCCCTTATTATATTCCTCCATATTCAAACATACAGTAAGATTACTAGGAAAGGGTTGCGGACTAGCATTGCCTATACTCAGAAACATGTTCAAATTTTCAAGTGCAACGCTAGTTCTATATGTCGGTTTGTACACCGCTATCTTTGTAATCCTACTATCATTTCATTCCAAAACTCATCTCTTCCTAGTTATCATTCTCACCGACTCTCTAACTGTGATCGACTCTCTCTTGTAATCAAGAGGTGAATCATCCATTTCAGACCACAGAATGTGTATTAAGGTTGAGTTAATCGCACCCAATACCACTCTTGCACATGCATTTTCCACTTTCATTAATTGGCTAAAATCCCCTTTCGAACCATTCCCATACACACTAATAGCATATTCTTTAACATATCGATTCCTTTCACACTCGGATGAGCGCCCCACTTAGGTTTGCTCACTCGTTTAACCACATTTAAACGTTCCTTGAAGTTATCTCCCAACATTTTCATGTGCTTCCCAAAATTCATACGTCTATCAATCCAAATACCCAAATACCTGTACGCATTTACTTGTTCAATTCTTTAACTATCAACACTTATATTAACATTTGCAACCTTTGATCTGAAGCTCATATAAGCACACTTATTAGGATTCACTCTCAGATTCAACATTTTAAGTTTTACAGTTAAATCATCTACCCCTACTTCTCCCTTTTCCAATTACTACAAAATCGTCTGCAAATTGCAGAACGATTTGATTGTCTGTCTTGATGTGGTGTATCTGGTATATAGGTTGAACAGAGATGGAGATATTTTACTTCCTTGCGGAAGTCCAACATTTGCAACTCCCTCCAGCCTAAAACCACTTCCAATCAGAACCATTTTTCTCTCAGTCATAAAATCATTTATCCACATGCATACTTTCCGTGAAAATTCAAAATTCGAGAGAATTTGTTGTAATTTCCACGGAACCACAAAATCATAAGCTCTTTCAATGTCCAAAAATACCGCAACAGCTTTCATATAGTATTATCCTTTCTTACTTCCCAAACAAACTTTTCCACACACTCGATTGCAGAGTGGTATTTTCGAAATCCAAATGTTGTCGATGGCAACCAATTATTTTTATTCACAAAATCTTCCATTCGTTCTTTCAGCATTCCATTTAAAAATTTTATAAAAACATTTAACATACATATGCCTCGATAATTTGTTGCCACATTTGGATCTCTATCCCGTTTAGGGATGGGAACCACCCTTCTCTCTTTCCATTTGTCCGGTATTTTTGAACCCATCCACACTTTGCTGAGTATCTCCAGCAAATTATGTTTTGCTGTTACTCAACAACCGAATCATTTTATAACTTACTCGGTTCGTCCCTGGAGTGGTAGATTTTGATCGATCTCCCCATTCATACTTACAATCCATGGAACTCTCCCCATTCATACTTACAATCCATTCTTTCTTTCTACTCATTCTATCAACTTCATTTATTACATTCAAATCATTGCTTGCATTCAATACCATTCTTATAAATTCTTCGCCTTTTTCTCTGTTCTCACATAGCACATTGCTCACATTAAATATTACATTATTCACGAAATTACTTCCTTATATGTAAATCTAGAGAAAATATGACAACAGCCGAATTTTTTGACGCATAGTGATCCGGATCAAATGAAGACTTACATTGAAAGCAACAACAAAAAATTAACAAATTTTTATTGTTGAATCAAAATTTTGATCCGAGTAGTTGTTTTTATTGCTTGTCGGTTCATAAAACATCAAAAAATGCGGCTAATGGTAACCACGCATCATAGCGATCAAATAAATGTTGGCAACAGAAATAAACCTGCGCTGGGATGTTTTAACATCCCTATTTTCGATATTCGATACGCGTTATGTCTCTTTTTTCATGAACAAAGTTGCCCATTATTTCGCTTCCTCAATTACGCTCATCTATTGAGATCTCAGCCTATTAGAATAAATTTCTTTACTATCCTTTTTCAACATAATCGACAAAGTCTCACAAAAAAATTTTGTAGTGATAAAATGATGAAGAAATAGCAGGCTGAATCGAAAATACTTAGACAATAATAGGAAAAACGTCATTAAATAAGTGAAAGATAATGCGATTTTGTTCTTGGAAAAAGAGACATAAAGCGTATCGAATATCGAAAATAGTGATGTTAGAACATCCCAGCACTGATAAACCAATATTAGAATGGAACGAAGGACGGGGTAGACACGCTTAACGAAATGTGGTGTCACATTTATTCGGTAAAGCGTAAAACGCATAGATGGTCCCTTATACAATTTTTTAACATTGTCTATGTGTGCGGTCTTGCAGCAAAGGTCATGTGATTGAATATACATCCAGACTGGAATATGATAAAATTAAATTCTCGTCGAAAACTATTTCTAAAAGAATTGGAACGGTTAATTTGAATTTGTGTCTCAGACTCTGTCACTAGTTGCCAAGAACTTAAAAACTTACTCGCAACCAGTGATATAACAACAGGGGCCCTAAGCCGCTGCGATACATTCTAAAATTGTCATTTAAACGTATTCCAATAATCCCGCCATAAGCACAGAAGGTAATTTGAGGAATAAATCACAATCATTTATTGCTAAAATCTTTAGAAGGTCCCTGTTTGGTCTAATTTTGGATCTAATATTCTTATAGGTAAATGAAGTTCCGAATATAATCCAGGGGTGGTTAAACATCACGATCCTTTGAATAAATCTTCTTGAACTGAAAAAACCAAACAGAAATTATATAGAACTCTATTCAAATTACAGAAGATTGCCAGTAACCGACGTAGATTTCCGGGTACTTGTAGAGTCACATAATCTTTTGCTGTTTAAGTGGTAAAATTATATAGCGGAGGCTCGGATAACTAGAAAATTCTTCATTTACAAAAAGATTTATTAAAGAATTTTCCTCCTTTTCCAGAATATCTCCCGTTTTCCAGAATATTTCCCCCATTTCCAGAATATGCTTAAAGAATTTATCCACAAAAAAAAAACGTCTTTTTATAAACTATTTTAGCATAGATTCAAACTACTTTTTTAGCCAAGACAAGTAAGTGATAAATGGTTCATCGTCTCCTGTTTTATCATAATCACAAAAAATGAATGTGGAGAGTGAAATCGACAAAATTTTTAAACATGCATTCAATTACAGCAGCGATTTATTACCATTCATACATGGGCCATAAATTATTTCACAAAATTAAATTTTAGAAAACCTTGAGATTCTCGAAAAATGTAATAGAATTTTCGATTTCTCGAGCCAAAATTCTTGTCAGAATAATAAAATCACGTTCTCCGTGGAAACGAACTACACCATTTTGAAATTTAACGAAACCCTAATTCTAATTCAACCTAACTTATCCATGGAAACAATATTTCCTTATTATTTATTCTGTTATAATTTTGTATTGTCAGCTTGAAATACAAACTTCACAATAAGAACAAAACATTTTCTTTTTTTAAACATTATCCAGAAAATATCCTTTCTTTACTCACATTCACATGTAACTGTATAGCTGCACTAACCGCTCAATGTAGTCACCTAAGCCAAAGTAAAAAAACGTGCCTGTATGAAATAGTTGCTTGTATCGAATTTAGCACTCCAAAATAAATAGCCAAGCACCAGGGACGTATCTTGGGGGAGGGGCACTATGCCAATGCGTCCTCTAAATTTGTTGTCTTGCTGTTTTTTAGCCTTAACCATCATTATTTCTGGTCGCCAAAAGTTGCAAATATAAGAATTCATGTTAGGAGGTAAATACAGAATTTTAAAATTTTCATTTTTAGGCATCGACAAGAAGCGTTATCCATGAGTAATAAATAATAATACCTTTTTTGATTCTAGATGTGCTGTTACTGTTGTTACCTATTGTAGGGTTACTCTTTCTTTTTGAGCCTCGCGGGATGGGGCTAATTTTTCATCCCTTGCATTATTTGTTTTATTCGGCAATCTCTTATATGCCAATCCGCTATCAACGCAGTTACAGATTTGATCAGTTAAATAATTATTTTCTCGTACGATTTCTTTAAATTTTTCAATAAAAATACCGATTTGAGCATCATCACACGGAAACTTCTAGCCAGACACTGTTAAAATTCGTACAGCATGCCTCCGTGTAAACTTTGACAACCACTCGTCACTACATAAAAATTCATTATTGCATTCCAATCTGTCATTCATTTCTCTCATTGGATAATTTCGTTCCTTACAGGATTTATTTTACAAACCACGAATACAATGATGCCCCAACTTTGGGTACTTCGGTTTCTTCATTCCTAATATTTTTTTTTTTTGGAATTTCATTTGACGACGAGACGTTTTTTTCTAAATCCTTCTTCATTATTTTGGAGATTGTAGATTTGTTTACTTCATTTTCAAGTTCTTTTAAAAATTTCCAGCTTCTACTGGATCGTATAACGAGCGGTTACCGTATTACTCTCAAAATCTTCAATAAAACATGCAAGTTTTGACAGTTGAGTTTGAAAATAGTTTTCCGGTTTGCTTAATGGGTAAGGCAAAACGAAAAAATGCAAAAAATTGTCAAATAGGGACTTTTAAAGATCTAATAGTCTCTAATTTCAGGGGTAAATTGACGCAAACAACAGATAAAAAAATTGAATTTTGGTAAAATTTTGAGAGTTCAATTTTTAGTTTTATTTTTTTTTTTACAAAGACAGAGTTTACAGTTTGGCCTGAGGTCTCTTTTACCTGAATTGAATTTGTATTATTTATAAGCGTATACATCGAACACAACGAATTTCGTAATAATAATTTCGATTCGACTATGATTTCGATCGTATTTAACCAAGGTTTCTTTCCAAATTTAAATTTGATTAATTGGTTTCTTGTTTGTTTCAAGTTGTCATGTCCACTTGATACAAGAAATTAATATTTTTAGTATGTGTGGCCCATTCGTAGAACTATGTCACTCTGATTACGAAACTCAAAATGTGTCAGTATCAGTAGAATTAGACATTGATAATTGTAAATCACAATAATTTCGCCTCATGTGATCTTTGTGAAATATGTGTGGGCCGCACCCTAATACATCCGTGGAACGCATCTATCAGGTTGGCGGCTAAGAGGAATTAAACTGTGATTTATGACTATTTTCCAGTTGATTTCAATTTTCGTACAATTTTAGAACAAATTTTACCAATTAATATTTTAAAAATATATCGGGGCTAAGTCTTCACCAAAGTTGATTAAATCTTAATAATTTTGCCCTTTTGTCTCAGAAAATATCTTGGCCAACTTCTTGATTAGACCAAGTAAAGTAGTTTTCATAAAACATGATAAATCGAATTTATGCGATTATTCTGAATTATGTTATTCTAGAACTAAATATACCGGCTTAAAAGACTAAGAGGTAGTTCGTCAACTGCCACCTTTCGTACGTGTTTCTATTTTTGGATAATAAATTGGTTGTGATTTTAAACAACAATAAATAGTCCTGTCATTTTGACTAATTTGAACAATTAACGTTTTTAAAATTTTGACCGATTAATGTTGACATTTTTGTTTTAGTAACAATAAAAAATATGCAGCCAGTTTTTATGATCGATTGAAGATTAAATCGAGATTGGTATTTCTAGAAAAAAAAACAATCCAAAGATACTTTAGAAGGATGACTAGGCAGTAATTTCTTTGACGTAATTTTTGACATTTGCCCGAATACTGATGCTGGCAAGTTCAACTGTAAAAATTACCCCTTCACTCAAATTATTGTCATGGTTTCGAAACATTCATTTTAGCCCAAAAAAGACAAAAAAAATTGTTTCTGTAGTTTTATATTATTATTGATATTACATTAAGCAATGCCAAAATACTCTTACATTTTTATTTGTCTTTAGTATTTTCGTAAGGTGAAAGCCACCAAATATACGATAATATTTCAATCAGGGCTGGAAACAAATTTGTTTCTTAAGCCTCATTCTCATTAGTCAAGTTACTTGAACTCTAGAACTTGAATTCAAGTAACTTAAACATGTTATTTCGCTTGAATTCAAATTAATTTTACTTACCTTCAAGTTAGATTGGAGTGGCTGCTTACGCACACTTAGACCGGTGACGGTCCATTATGATACCACAGGATGTATCCCCTTTTACCCCTATTGGAACCATTTCGAGCTACTTATGTAGCGTAAGACGTCCCGCACTTTACTGTTTTCGAGATCCGAGAGGCAGTCCATCCTGAACTTACCTAAGTGTTTGTGCCTTCTGAGAGCCAATGCTGGACACGAGCAAAGGAAGTGGACCAACGTCTCTTCATCCTCTTCGTCCAAGCAGCTTCTGCAGAAGTCATTAGCCTCCAGACCCAGCCTTCTTGCATGTTCTCCAAAAAGGCAGTGTCCCGTGAGAATTCCTACGACCGTTCTTAATTCACGTCTGCGTAAGGATATTAATGCCCTAGTGCGCCCCAAGTCCAGCTTTGGCCAAACTTGTCTTGCAACTCTACAGGTGAGGGTGTTCGACCACCTTTCCCCTGCTGAGGATAGCGCCTGCTTTCCAAGTGCTTGTCTCAGCGGTGTGATAGGCCTCCCCAGACTTGCCCTTTCCGGTTGCAGCTGGAGTCGTAACATGCCTAGCAAGTTCATCTGCCCTGCAGTTCCCCATGACGCCCGAGTGACCTGGGACCCAGATTACCTGGATATTGAAATGCTCACCCATCTCATTTAGATATGAGTGACAACTCAACGCCACCCGTGACGCCAAAGACACCGATTCTAACGACCGGATCGCCGCTTGACTGTCCACATAGATTGTGATATCGTCTGAGAATAACACATTATGTTTCAACCACGTCATGACCTCCTCAATCGCTACGACTTCAGCTTGGTACACGCTGCAGTAATCAGGGAGACGAATAGAAATGTTAACATTTAATTTGTCACAGAATACTCCAGCTCCCACTTTGCCGTCTAGCTTGGAGCCATCTGTGAGGAATTGCAACGCTTCGGTTTCCGATAACGGTCTATCCCTCCAGGATTACCTTAAAGGGAAGGAGGTCCGAAATCGCTTCTCGAAGCGTAGAGAAGGTTTAATGTAGTCAAGATTCGCCAGCTCATCCTTCAACGATCTAACAATAGTAGAGTGTCCTATACTAAGACACCTCCACTGAAAGATGGCTGCAAGTCGTACAGCCGTATTTGCCGCCATCTGTTTGTCAAAAATGTCGACCGGAAGAAGGTGCAACATAACCTCTAAGGCACTTGTCGGTGTCGACTCTCAATCTTACTTTTATAAGTTACCTTGTCCAGAGCTGGCCACCAAACACCCACCCCGTACATGAGTACAGGTCTCACTACAGCGGTCTAGAGCCAGTGTACCATCTCCGGCTTCAGACCCCATCTATGACCAATGGCGTTCCTACAGGAGTACAAAGCAATATTAGCTTTGTTTATTCTCTCCAACATGTTGGGCTTCCAACTAAGGTTACTGTCCAAGATAATGCCCAGATATCTAGCTCTATCAGTAAAAGCAAGGCTCGTGCCATTTAAGGTAGGAGGGACAACTACCGGGATTTGGTATTTCTTAGTGAAGAGTACCAGCTCTGTCTTGGACGGGTTAATACCAAGTCCACATTTGCCAGCCCATTTCGTAACGATGGTAAGCGCATTCTGCATTACGTCTACAATCGTGCCCAGGAATTTCCCGGTAACAGCTAAAGCTACGTCATTTGCAAAAGCGATAACTTCAATACCCTCTCTCTCTAATTCAAGTAGTAACCCGTTTACCACTATGTTCCAGAGAAGAGGAGACAGACCCCCCTGCGGGGTTCCCCTAGTTACTCGCCTCTTGATGGTGGAGTCCCCCAACTTCGAGCTAACAATCCTGCTTCCCAGCATATAATTGATTAAACCTATCAGAGGAACGTCCACCTCCAAAAATGACAATCCCTCCTTGATTGCCTCCGCTTTCACATTATTAAAGGCGACTTCTATATCCAGGAAGGCCACCAAACAGAATTCCTTCGAATTAATCGATTTCTCAATCGTACACACCAAGGCGTTCAGAGCAGTGCCCACAGATCTACCCTTTGTGTACGCATGCTGAGACGATGCTCACTTCCTGGCACCTATTTTATCTCTGATGTATACATCCAGCAGCCTTCCCAAGGTTTTCAAAAGAAAGGATGATAGAGTTATTGGTCTTAGGTCCTTAGGATAGACATGTGAGCTTTTCCCCGCTTTCGGTATGAACACCACATTGACCTCCGTCCAATACCTAGAAATATAGCCCTATAACGCAAATTTGAGTTTTTGACGGATCACAAACCATTTATTTCCTTGTTCCTTCCAAACAAACAACTCCCGGAAAACTCTATTAACAGGTTACAACGGTGGAATATTATTTTGATGGAATTACTGTCACTGTCTTGTGGCGAAGACGCACAGTTCGATGCTAGCGAACAGGCTTGTTATAGTGTGGACGACGAGTATAAATCATTACTTGATGATTATGCAATAAATTCCGAGATTATCAAAAAACATACGACGCCTGATCGAATTCTCTCCAAAATTTATGGGTTTAAACCAAATGGTTGGCCACGCGGAGATAGTTTAAGCTATTTTAACGATATTATGTTATTACATACTTGAGTTGTTATTCCAATTTCGAGTTCAATGCCCAATTAGTCATGTACCGATAAAACACAATTTTCTTCAGATAGTAATAAAGCCATTCAATTCGACAGTTTTAATCATCATCATAGAGATTCCGCTGGATTGAAGAACCATCAACCTAAAGTGCAGTTCCATTCACTAAGGAAAGTACGCCAGACTCAATCCTGAGGAGATCAACGCGACTTAAAACTAAGACATGTGTACATTTCTTGTGAAAAATTATACACCTTGAAGTTAGTTACATGAGTTGAATGATAGGTTTGTAACCCTGCGGGTTAAATTTCTGCCCTATGAATTAAAATTGTTGCCCTGTGAACCATTTTGGTTACATAATGTTGGTAATTGTGGTAAAATTTTTGGTGCGAGTTGAGAATAATTCAACTCATTTAGCTAAGTAACAGAACTGTACCATGTACGTAGCTAGAAACTGATGAATTGATGAATAAAAACGAAACAGTAGTCTTTTATTAAATTCGTATTGTCTTTGAATAATTCCTTCTTCTGGAAGTTAGCTGTAACGTTCCACAGTAAAAATTAATGAACTCAGAAACGCCTTTCCTATGACATTATCATCATTAGTGTACACTAAATGGACTAGCCTCCTTATATTTTTTCCCAGTCTTCTTTGGACCAAGCTAATTGGTTAGCATCTTTTAACGTTACATACTAAAGAAATATGGTTTATCCATATCGCGACAAAATTCGCACCAAACTTTTTATTTATATGATTTTAAAACTATAGAAAGCATGTGAAGTTATCGCAGTTTTTTATCCCAGAAAAAATTAAAATGTTCATCAGGTAACACTATCCCATCCCATCCCAGTTTTTGTCTATACGTATATGAAATCAAATGAAACAAATAGTGTGAAATTTAATTTTTTTTCATCCCATCCCAGTTTTTTCTCATACCATATACTAAGAAATTGAATTTTATTATATTTTTGTTTATAATGATTCTTTATATTCGAACTAGACAACAGTAAGAAATATAAGAAATAACACTAATAGGCATCCCAGCACCAGCCGTTCATTGTAATTTGCACAATCCAAATGGTTCCATATAAATTAATTATAAGAATGAATTATGAATGAATTATGTGTACCAGAGTTGACCCATATCATTGCCAACTCAAAACATAAAGAATCATTTCCGGCCCTCTAAGATCTTAGGAGATACACTATAAAATATTTAAAATGATAACGAATTTATATGGAACCATTTGGAAGCTGGCCGATTGTGCAAATTACAATGAACGGCTGGTGCACTTATGTTTATCAGAGTTGACCCATATCATTGCCAACAAACATAAAAAATCATTTCCGGCCCTCTAAGATCTTAGGAGAGAGACTATAAAATATTTAAAATTATAATGAATTTATATGGAACCATTTGGAAGCTGGCCGATTGTGCAAATTACAATGAACGGCTGGTGCTCTTATGTTTATCAGAGTTGACCCATATCATTGCCAACTCAAAACATAAAGAATCATTTCCGGCCCTCTATGATCTTAGAGATAGACTATAAAATATTTAAAATTATAACGAATTTATATGGAACCATTTGGAAGCTGGCCGGTTGTGCAAATTACAATGAACGGCTGGTGCTTTAAAGTTTATCAGAGTTGACCCATATCATTGCCAACTCAAAACATAAAGAATCATTTCCGGCCCTCTAAGATCTTAGGAGATAGTCTATAAAATATTTAAAATTATAATGAATTTATAAGGAACCATTTGGAAGCTGGCCGATTGTGCAAATTACAATGAACGGCTGGTGCTTTAAAGTTTATCAGAGTTGACCCATATCATTGCCAACTCAAAACATAAAGAATCATTTCCGGCCCTCTAAGATCTTAGGAGATAGACTATAAAATATTTAAAATTATAATGAATTTATAAGGAACCATTTGGAAGCTGGCCGATTGTGCAAATTACAATGAACGGCTGGTGCACTTATGTTTATCAGAGTTGACCCATATCATTGCCAACTCAAAACATAAAAAAACATTTCCGGTCCTCTAAGATCTTAGGAGATTACGAAATTACACAGATTACGAAAAAAAAAATTCTCAAGTCAAGTAATCCTTTCAAGTAGCATCCTTTTGTTATATTGTACAATTGATCGTACTACCTTGATCAACAAGTTCTTGGAATAACCACCGTGTGGCGCTCCCATCGTTCCGATTTGAGTTCTGTTAAGTTGTTTTTTGTTAAGTTGGTACATATGTTGATGATATTCCCTCTAAATCTTAGCATCATAGCTTGACATTTGCAAAAGTTACGTAATCAAGAGTACATCTATCTCTGTGTGTGTTGGCGATTATTTACAATTTTAGACATGATTTGCGAGGCTGAATCCGATCCCACATTCATCAAAAGGATCATTACTGGAGACGAGACGTGGTCTTATGAGTATGATACGCAATCCAGACATCAGACAAGTGAATGGCGTTCACCAAAAAAAAAAACACGTCGTTTTCAGTCAAAAAAGAAGGCAATGCTCACGGTTTTCATAGATTACAACGGTGTAGTGCATCATGAATTTTTGCCAGTAGGCCAGACCGTAAACAAAGAGTATTATTTGGACGTTATGAGACGTTTGCGTGAAGCAATTCGCCGAAAGAGACCAGAGTTGTGGGTAGAAAACTCGTGGATTTTGCACCATGATAACGCACCGTCGCACGGTGCCATCATTATTCGTAATTTTTTGATGAAAATGCAACAAATACCATCCAACAGCCACCGAATTCACCTGATTTGGCTCCTTGTGACTTCTTTCTGTTCAATCGAGTTAAAAAACCATTATGGGGAACGCGTTTCAGCAGCCGAGAGGAAATAATCTAAAAATCGCCAACACACACAGAGTAGATGTACTCTTGACTACGTAACTTTTGCAAATGTCAAGCTATGACGCTAAGATTTAGAGAGAATATCAACAACAGATGTACCAACTTAACAAAAAACAGAACTCAAATCGGAATGATGGGAGCGCCACACGGTGGTTATTCCGAGAACTTGTTGATCAAGGTAGTATTTAACAAAAATCTAATGGGGCCTTCTGGCACTTTACTAGATTTTTATTGTTGCGATTTCGAGGTCTGGGTTAATTAACCGTCGTGTCCCTTTCCCTTCCTCCAACAGGGCCTGTTTATATACGTTGCTGTTAACTGTTTTTTTAAGTGAGTACTTAAGACTCGATCAGACGGGAAAATTTTAGGTAAAGAAAATCATTTAGCCAATTAAGGAACCCACCAAATATGGAATTTGCCAAAAAGAGATCAATCTTGAAAATCACTAAAAATTGGCTCTATTGAGGGAAAAGTTGTGATACAATTTAAAATTACAAAGTTTCGTCGATTTAGAACCGACAAGTGATTAATTATTTATTAGAGGGTAATTCAGTTTTTCCAAAAAGTTACATCACCGTTTTTAGTGAAACTAGACAAACTGTCATTAAAGGAGATAATTTAGAGAGGAAGCGATAAATCGAGCTTGCTCGAAATAAGCGATTGAGGAAGTTGTAATAATTTCCATATTTAGTTGGTGCTGATTTCCTTGTAAATATATTTTTATTTGCAGAACTGTCATTTTATCTTTAATATTAACTTGTACATTAGATATACTAAGGTCATAGCAAAAAAAAAACAAAAAACGTTTCTACACATCTGAAATCCAATTGAAAAATTAAATCTATGTTTCATTCTCTTTATACTATTTTCACATATTTCTTCTATGCAAATATTTTCTTTATTTATTTGGCCGACGAAAAATGAACAACAAATTTTTCCAATAAAATAAGAATCAATGGAAACCCGAGAAGAAGAAACGAGCGTTGAATTTACGTATGGTTTAATAATAATACAAAAAAAAAAAAAAAAATCGCGCTATTCATTAAAAATATTCGCTGATTAACATACACGATCGCGCTCACTAATCTATTTCCAGTAAACACAAATATATTTTCCCGCATTCTAATCTGTACTTGTATATACTCGTAAACAACATACAATTCTACAATAAAATTTATTTTTAATTGTTGATCGTTCAGCGCTGATCGTATGTCTCAACTGTGGTATAATAAATTCGCGCAAAATCTCGCATTTACTCTTCTCCTCCCATACCTAGATATTATCTATGTATACAACAGCTATAATGACAACAAAACATTAACAAATACATTGATACAAGAAAAATAAAAATATTGAGAAAATTTTACAAATTATAAAAATTGTATTCAACATCGTATTTAAATTTAAAATTTATGCGATGACTATAAATTTTGACGGTATAATTAAAAAATTTTACTTCTAAATTAGTGTGAAATTTTTTAGTTCGAATTTTGGTTCACGCACCGCATTATGAAATCTTGAAATGTGCCCAAGTTTAATGACTTTCTTGTAATGTGATACATTGAATAAATTCAAAATGAAAGTGTGTGTTTGCGAAATCATAGCTGTATGTTAACATAATCAGCGTGATTTTATTTCAACACAATGTGACAATGAAATATTTATTACGATGTTGATGTTGTCGCTTGGCCGCGAATAGGTTAAGATTGAAGGAAAAATGTAAACCAGATGTAACAATTTTTTTTTTTGAAGAGTTTTTGTTGTGTTTACTATTTTTGAATATAAAATAAAGAAATGTTTACAATTTTTTGTCTGTGGAACAATATTTGAAAAAAAATTTCTTGTAATTAAACAGAATACTAACAATTTGTTCGTATATACAGATAAAATTTATTCACACAACTAGATTTAAGTTACTATATTTGTATGGAAATTCATATACATACATACATCATTGGGAATTTATTATGATTAGACGATTTATGAATAATAGTTCCAAATTAATTTTTAAATGGTTTACTAAACTTTTGACTCTTGAGGGTCAACATCAAACAAAATTTTTTGTTTACTAACCGTCTCGGCTATCACGTGTCAATTTTAATTTATAACACAGCTTTGAGTGGTAAAATGGTAATTAATGTTGATCGGTATCGTTTATGGATTTAAGTTAAAATTTTGTAAACGTCACGGCGCTTAATAGTTAAGTAATTTGGAAAAATTTCTTTTTTTTGTTTATCTTGGATTTTTTTTTTTAAATCTATTTTGGTGTGCTCTATTATATATGTTATGTATTTCCGCTATTTATTTAGCAGTAATTTGTAACTATTTTGAAGAAGAACAAAGATCGTTATTTCAACGTTGACTTAACGGTATAGTGTGACAGGGTATTTGCTTATAGATGTCATTTTGACGTCATACCTTACGAGAATATAATTGCCAGTTAGCGTTTTATGTGAGACAAATAAATCAAGAGCTTTCTCTGTAACTCGTCTCTAATGTCACTAATTCTAAATCCAAGCTATAAAAATTGAAAAAAACCCGTTTTGACCAATCAATAAATCTAATCGAAACCTACTTCTAATTTATATTTTTATGTTGCTAACTTTATTTTCACCAATTAGCCCCAACAGAGTTTGAAAAGGGCTCACAACTTCACATAGTTTTTTACATATCCTCCCAATCATCAAAAATGTGCCCTTCTACTGCTAAGCTCTTCTCGTTTTAACTTTGTTTCTTACAATTTTGTCGGCGATAGTTCCATTATATGTAGAAAGTATAGTAAAATGGAAGTTCTCGCAAATCCACGAACCTTTCTCAATCCCAGGAGATGCCGGTACTTTAAGGTGAAACATTGAGGATATCTAAGCAAGCTACGAGTATATGGTAAAGCATAATTGATTGAAGGCTTTGAGAAAAGATCATCCTGATGAAAGACTCAATTTGGCGTAGAGAAGATCAATTGGATTGACAAGCCAATATTACATGTTTTGTATTAATCAGTTGTTCATATTCTGCGATCGAATGCTACCGAGAATGAATATACGAGTACGTTACTTCGAGTGCTGTTAGCTACTACAATGGTATCACAACTAATTTGAAACATGTTTCAATCTATGGAACGCCCTCAAACATATTGCACAAGTTTTTATTGTATGACATCTCGTTGCACAAAACTTTTAAATGGTCAACAGGTTTGCATAACAGTATTTGTTGGAACCTGTAATTTGGAATAAACTTACATTTTTGAACCTGTTAAAGGAGTTTCTCACGAATTAAAATTTGTATTAGTTACTAGCAATAACTAAAATAAGATTTTTACATATACGAGTATACTATACAGACGAACGGTTAAACCATTGTGATTTAGTTTTAATGCTTTATTAAGCAAACCAATTACCTGACTTTTTAATTAACCGATTAATCGACAAAGCTTTAAGAAAGCTAACCGATTAACTTAATGCTGATATATAAATCCATAATCCAACAACTCAAATAATCCATAATAACGCTATTCAAATTACACCCAAATTTCAAAATAAAGAATGGAAAATCTCGAAGAATCTTAAATAATGTCGACTACTCTAGAGAAATTTCCGACACCAAGCAACCCGGTACAATTCAAATCTGCAAATCCTCTACAATAACCTCAAAAAGGCCTTCCAAAACTTGATTAGTACCGAATATTCTCGAAAATCTCAAATACTTCTAGAATTCTAAAATATTCAAAGGTCTTCCCAAACTTGATTAGTAACGAATATTCCTGAAAATCTTGAATTCTAAAATATCCAAATACTTTGAATAATCTAAAATATTGGAAGAAAAAAAAACTCAATCTCGGACAATATCTCAACACTATTTGCAAGGCAACGTCATCCAAAACTCAATCCTACATCGTAATGAAAAACAGGATTATTTGTTTATTTATTTAGACTAGTTTGACAATAACACATTAAGGCCGGTATTCACGTACAATTAAATTGCGCAATATAATTGTGTTACGCCCAATATTGCACAATGAAATTCAAAAATTTTGTATACAAATTGAGTGTACTGTGCAATGTATTGATGTCAGACAATTATTTATTTATTTACATATTTATTACCTGCACTAACAAATAGCATAGGTTACAATACCAATAATTTTGTATATAAAAAAGAGTTCCAAATTATTATTTCGAATACGACTCTTAAAAAGACCCCTTGAAATGTTAAAATCGAAAAGTTCTGAATATTGGTTAAAATATTTTGACGTACGCGCGACCGGTTCATCAATTCCATAATTCGTACGATGAAAAGCAATACTCAGTCTTAACTGTCGTGGACGAAGAATTCTCTTAGGAATGTAAAATGAATAAAAGTCAAGTCAAGCAATTCCGGACAATCAATCTTAGCACAAATTACATCCCGAGCAAATACTGCATGAATCATCTCTCTTCTGAATTCAAGACTACGAATGTTCAAAAGTGTACAACGACCGGCATAAGAAGGTAAACTAAATCCTGAAGGTAAACTAAATCCTGAAGTTGACCTTGGAAGTCTTCGGAGGACAAATATTAAGAACTTTTTTTGAATCCGCTCAATACGATCACTAAAGATTTTATAACCAGAACTCCAGATCTCCAAAATAGGCCTAACAAAAGCAGTATACAGTGCTGGTAAAAAAAAATTGGGCAAACAAATTTATTGCAAATTGGAGTCTTTTTTTGCTAAAATTACTAAACTTTTGAAAGCAATTGGTTTATTGTTTCATTTCAAATACATGTATGACGTAATTTTTTGAAAAAAAAAATTGACCTGCAATTTAGGGGCAAAACACCGAAAAATGATGATGTGAGAATACAATGCATAATCAGTTGATGTGTTCGTCTTTTTATACAGTTTGTGTGCCTTGGTTTTACGGTTATATAAATTAACAAGTTTTTTGTTAAACCACTTTTCACGATACGAATTATGTTTGTTGACAATGTTTGGAAAGAATAGATCCATCCCCACATACAAAATTTCGTAAAACCGGCTAGTCATAATTTCAATATCCTTCTCATTACAAAGGAAATCCATTTAGAGAGTCATAATCACCATTTCTAAAATCAAAGATTAAAATATTATCATTTGGAACATAATCGTCGAAACATTGAAAACTTAACTGAATTAACAACGGTGTATGATGAATACTTGATGAGCGAGCCAGGTCTTCACAAGATTGCACTGGATGTAAATTATCGTCAGTGAAAACAAGATCCAAAAGTGAGCCATTCTGATTGTGCACTTCGTTATGTTGCCTTAGACCCATTTCAAAAAATGAATCTATCACGAAAGAAGTATTGGCAGTGTTACCAAACGGTGTAAGTATTCCGTCAATTCGTTTCCAATTCAAGTTTGGAAAGTTAAAATTACCTACGATGCACAAACTATCATTTTATTCCATTTTGGGTTGAATCTTATTTCCAATTATATCGATAAATTCATTAAGGAATTCACTTGTGATTTCCCGAAAACATATGTAGCACAAACGAAAAGATTTCCTTTGGCCATTTTTACCTTTACTAAAAGGATTTCAATATCACCGGATGCAATATTAATTTGTAGACATGTATACTGATTTATTACAGTATTAGTAGACCACCACCAACATCCAGTTTCGTGCCGATCTCTGCGGAAAACTATATAATATGCAGGAAAGAATTCCTCATTCTTTATAGCAGGAACCAGCCATGTCTCAGTTATGACTATGATGTCATAATCTTCTTCCATAACCGATGTAAAAAATGTATCCACTTTTCTACGCATTCCACCCGTGTTATGGTAATATATATTAAACCAATATTTATCGTTAGTCATATAATTACCCACTTCTTCGTCACCATTATTAGCAGCAATATTATAAATACTCGTATTATCGTTATTATTATTATTATTATTATTAGTTTTAATATTACTTTACTAAACTGGAGACCGTATGCGACGGCTCCGTTGAAAAAATTGGCGATAAATATCCGCATTCACAAATTCTTTAACCAGTACACCCACTGGCCTCATATTTCCGTTCAACAATCTATCCACCATGTTTACTGAAGTATTCACTTTAAATGAAGCATACTCCATTTAAAACCTTTAGTTTAAGGTTATTTTGCAATTTAATTGTACGTGAATACGGGCCTTTAAATTCATTTCAATCCTTTGAACTCCAATAAATTTTTTCGAAATTTTTCATGAAGGTATAATGTACATGTAATGTTAAACGCCAATACGTTTTTAGTACTTTTTCCTGAAGGTGTAATATAAATGTGACATTACAAGTTCATTTGAAGAAGTTACATTCTTTTCACTTTCGACTATGACATTTGTTGGCCGAATAAATTCTTTCAATATGGAAAACGAATTAATTTCGCGGATAAATTTATGAATTTATTCCGCGCTAATTTATTTATTTTTTGAATAAGAACTAAATCAGCGATATTTAAATTAATTCATTTAAAAAAATCAGATGTTGCGAATTTAGATCGGATTGGTGACAATCCCTACTCGAAACTAAAAATCCCGAAGCTCGATATCGAAACTATTTTTGAATTTATAACATAGGCTATGGCGGGCTCCCGCCACTAAAACCCCACTTTTCCAAGGTTTACAGATACATCTCAATATTTATAGAAATTCCAAAAATTAGAAGATAGAGAACTCCCCAAATCCGCTTAGCATTAGACATCTTTGCCCAACTAAGACAGGAAAATGTGCAACTTGCTGTTAAATTGCAGTGTAGTGGTTGCGAACTCGCCTTTGAATCGACTAACCGAAATGTCGATTAATAAAATTAACTGATTATAATTAAAAGGGTTTGACTACCCTACAACTGTTATGGTTCTAATTTCCTTATTTCTTACGGGTTTCCTACGATATCCAGAAAATCAAAATCTAGGAAGCAAATTCCTCGAATACAAAATCCTCCCAGAAACTCCCAAAAAAAAAAAAAAAAAAAAATCCGAAACAAAATCTCGAAAGTCTAAAATCTCGACTATTAATCTCGGTCACTATTATTTTTTGGGACAAAGTTTAAAATCCACAAGCACTGATTGCAACCATTGCTCCAAAAACTAATTTATTTTTCTACCAATTTTTAATAAATATTTATACGTATTCTGCCGTCCTAGGATCAAACGCGGCATCTACTGGTGACTTGAAATTGAGATATTAGGCCTTAAAGTTTTGGTAATAGCCCTTTGTAAATGGGAATGTTTCCTACTTAAAAAGGGTGATTACTAGTCAAAGTAACAGTAAATGAGGTATACTAAATACTAAAAACAAATGCGGTATGTACATATTCGCACAAGTAGTTACTGCGTTTTTAGCTAGTAGTATGTAGATACCCCGTTCGTGCTTAGAAAAGGTAGAAATTTTAGAAAGATACGATAAAATGATGCGTGTTTTTGGAAGATACTGAGTTTTCCGTCTGTAAATAGGTAGAATAACGAATTTAGGCTATATTATTTCCCGGATCAATTCATCCCGCACAATTTATCTCCGATATCAATTTTTCCCGCACAATTCATTCCACACAATTCATCCCGCACAATTCATCTTGCATAATTTATCCCTAAAGGTGCTTTGGAAAAGAAATTTTCCCGCCGCGGGAAAGTTTCTTTTCCAAAGCACCTTTAGGGATAAATTATGCAAGATAACAAAGAAGTGTTTAGGCTATATTATCCCACGCAATTCATCCCGGATTAATTTATCCCGCATGGGACCGGAAGTCGTGTTTAAATTTTTTATTTTTTATGTTTTCAATTGGTAGTAAAGATCATCCTGATGAACTAGTTAAAAAAAACATTTTGTAGCAAATGATTTTTTCTTGTTGTTGTTGTTGTTTAAAATACAGGGTGTCAAATTTTGAGAAAAATGATAAACATGATGTTGTGTTTATGGCTATAAAAGGAAAAATAAATATCCGATATTTATGATATAGGGCTCGTTTTAAAGGTAAGTTCATACGGATTAATAAAAAAATATAAAAATGGTTAGTTCTTTAATTTCTTCATTTTCAAATTTCCCGCCAAAATTTAATTTTTGAATTTTCTCAATGATCGTCCAATTTTTTTTTTTTTTTTTTTTTAAATTTTACGTCCTTTAATTCTATTGAACATACTCAAAACTTACGCTAGCAAAATTTTTCGTTTTCGTGCAAAATACGTGTAGGACGATTTACCCGTTTTTGCAATACAAAATCAAATTGTTATATGTTATTTTCAATTTTTAACTAATTTACGCTCGACCTGATAAAGTAATTGTTTAAAATTATTTCGTCGATCTTTAGTATATTCTTACTTCTAATAGAAAATTAAAAAACAAAGAGGAAACAATTTGTAACAGTCCGTTCATAAACTACGTCAAGTTATTTTGGGCCATTCTTAACTCCATCTCTCTCACTCCTTCATCACAAGTCGTCACAAAACTGAATATGTGAGCAATGATTTAATACTTTAAGAACATGAAGAAAGTGGTATATTAAAGAAATACGCCTCTAATGATATACCTGCAAATTATTGTATTATGTCATATATAATATCCCATAACAGTAACTTCTTATAATTACATGACGTCATCTTTTAAGAAATTCTCCCTGCCCCAGCCTAAACGTGACGACAATCAATACTCCTTCCCCAAACAAAGGCGTAACGTAGTTTAGGGATAGCCCATAAAGCTATTAGTAAAAAATTAAATTTTGGTATGAGTCATTTATTTTGTTAGTTCCAACCCTAAAAATGCGTCCCAAAATATTACGTTCAGGTACATAAACCGTAACGTAATCTTTTGAAACAAAATGACGCATATTTAAAAATTTAATGATAAAAGAGGCGGTAGGTAGGCTTGGAAAACAACATAAAATATAAGCAATGGTTTTTGTTAACATTTTTTGGTATAAATTAGTGTTTAAATTAATATTTCAGTTAGTTTAACTTGTGAAGTTCTATTTAAACCATTTGCTTATTTAAATAATAACATCAAAAGTATTTCAAATAATAAGTGTAATAATGGTTGGGTACAAAAAGTGTTGTAAGCCGTTTCCTGAGTTGAAATGTTTTAAAAGTTTAAGAAATGTTAATTTAATCATTATATTAAAATTCGTTTGCCGCGCTCGATTCATGTAACTGAAAATTCATCGATTTGTACATCATGTTATTACCGGGTGACTAATAAACGTCAAAAAGTTGAAAACGAGGTATCATCGGTTAATAATTCATTAAATTCACCTGTTACTCCGGAGGCATCATCAACAGTCAATGACGAGAATATTTCGAGTATGAGTGAAAGTGAGGAATGCCAAATAAAAAGTGCTCTCGTTCGTTTATAAAAAATATTCAAATAGTGAAGATTATATAACAAGTAAATTTTAACCGTATAAATATCATTAAATTTCTATCCTTGTTTCGTAATAAATTTTTTTACTGTCAATATTTTTTGTTTATCCGCGGCTACGAAGTTCACTCAGCAGTTCATCCTAATAATAATGCACGAGGGGGCAGTGCCGTGATTATAAAAAAAGATATTAAATACCATCTGCAACAAAAACTTGAAAGTGATGAAATACAAGCAATTAGCGTTAGCATTAATACCCGCAACCACAAGTTAGTGGTATCCGCAATATATTGCCCACCTAGATATAACATCAAAGAGAATGCTTATACTCAGTTCTTCAAGCAGCTCGGTGAAAAATTTGTAGTCGGGGGTGACTTCAACGCTAAACATACTGACTGGGGATCAAGACTAACCACAACTAAAGGGAAAGAGCTTCATCAAGCAATAATTAAATACAACTGCAACTGGCTTTCTACTGGAAAACCAACTTATTGGCCCAGTGATCAAAATAAAATACCAGACCTAATTGACTTCTTTATAACCAGAAAAATCCCGGTTGATTATATACAAGTGCAGGAAGGATTGGACTCCACATCTGACCACTCCTCTATTTTAATGATAATAAGTGATACAATAATTACTAATGATAAACAGCCACTGTTAACAAATAAATATACTGATTGGAAAAAGTTCAGGAATGAACTAAACAATAGCATCATTTTAAACACACAACTTTCATCAGAAGAAACATTAGAACAGGAGGTGGAGAAGCTCGTCAAGGACATACAGGTAGCGGCGTGGAAAAGTACTAACACAACAAACAAAAAAATAGCTGGCAAATGCTATCCAATGGAAATTAAATCACTAGTTATAGAGAAGAGAAGTACCCGAAGGGAGTGGCAACCTACACGAGACCCAACCGTCAAAAATAGATTAAATAATTTAACACAACGAATACGTAGAGAAATAAGGGAATTTAAAAATAAATCAATAAATTCATACCTACAATCTCTCACCTATGATAAAAGTAGTGATTATTCATTGTGGAAAGCAACCAAATATTTGAAAAGGCCAGTTATGCATATACCACCAATAAGAACAAATAATGGTCATCTGGCTAAAAGCAAAGAAGAAAAAGCAGAAAAATTCGCGGATCATCTCGAGCGTACCTTTCAGCCAAATTTAACAACACTTAACCAACAGGATATATTGTTCGAAAACCAAACAACTATCCTGAGACAGGAAATTCCATTAACTAATGCTAAAGAAGTAAAACAAGTAATAAAGAACCATGTAGTACTTAAAAAATCACCAGGATATGACCTGATAACTGGAGAGATTCTAAAACAACTACCTAATAAAGCTATTAAAAAAATATCGGACATAATTAATGCTTCCTTCAGACTCCGTTATGTCCCTCTATCTTGGAAATTTGCGGAAGTGATAATGATACCTAAGCCAGGTAAGCCACCAAGTGAACTGGCCTCGTACAGGCCAATATCACTTCTTCCAACTATGTCAAAACTATTTGAGAGATTGTTATTAAAACGAATTAAACCAGAAGTTGTAAAATCAGGAGCTGTTCCGTCCCATCAGTTTGGATTTAGAGAGGAACACTCCACAATCGACCAAGTCCATAGAATAACAGATATAATAGAAAAATCCTTAGAGGAAAAAAAGATTTGTTCAGCCATATTTCTTGACATAGCGCAGGCATTTGACAAAGTCTGGCTAGATGGTTTAATATTTAAATTGGAGAAAACTCTGCCATTTGAGTATTGCGAACTGCTAAAGTCATACCTGAAAAGGAGATATTTTAGAGTTAAACAGGAAGGAGTTTACTCCAGTATTAAAGAAGCTAAAGCAGGAGTCCCGCAGGGGAGTGTCTTAGGGCCTTTCCTTTTCGTGCTGTTTACTAGCGACATACCGCAGACGAGCAATACAACTATCGCCACGTTTGCAGATGACACTGCAATTCTAGCTGTTGGTGACACAATCGGTGAAGTCACATTCAAACTACAAATAGCCGTAAATAATATACAAGATTGGCTAGCTAAGTGGAGAATTAAAGTGAATGAATCGAAGTCTACTCACATTAACTTCACTAATAGATCAATAGAACCACTACCTGTGACTCTCAATAATATCTCTGTACCACATGCCAATCAAGCAAAATACCTTGGTATGAACCTTGATGCAAAGTTAAAGTGGAAAGTACACGTGAAAAAGAAAGCAGAAGAGCTTCAGTTAAAATATAGAAAAATGTACTGGTTAATTGGAAGAAACTCTCAGTTATCCATTCATAATAAACTTATGCTTTATAAACAAGTACTCAAGCCGGTCTGGACATATGGTATCCAACTATGGGGATGCACCAAAATCAGCAATCAACAGATAGTTCAACGATTTCAAAATAAAGTCCTCAGAGGAATTGTAAATGCCCCTTGGTACACTCGTAATAGTGACCTTCATAGAGATCTCGGAATAGACACAGTCGCAAGTGAAATAAAGAAATGTGCTCAAAAACACCAGGAGAGGCTCCATCATCACCCTAACATCGAAGCTGCAAGACTACTTCATCAAGAGGGTATAATAAGAAGACTCAAAAGACTAAAACCTTTTGAGTTGCCTGAATAGTCCGCACAATGCAACATCAACCAAAACAACACTTTATGTAAAGAACACATATGAGTGCTTTATTATTATATTATCAGAGTCAAACGCTGTTAGTCAAAAATGACTAGTTACTTTGTAAAAAAATTTTATTGTTATCATAAATAAAATTATTAAAAAAAAACAAAAAAAAAATTAGCTCCAACAGAGTTTGTAAAGCGCTCACAATTTCACATAGTTTTTTACATATTCTCCCAATCATCAAAAATGTGCCCTTTTACTTCTAAGCTTATTAAATCCGAAAAATTTAGAACTTTATTTCTTACAACTTTGTTGGCGATACTTCCATTATATGGATGGGTCAGAAGCTATAAGGCCTAACTCCACAAAATAAAAAGTAGAGAAAATTAGTAATGTTTGAAAAATTGATTTCCAAAATTTATGAAAATGATAAAAGGTAAAAAAGTGGGATTAGTCACTCCTCATAAATTAAATTATCTTTTAAAGTTTAAATTTCTGAAATAAAAATGTTTTTTAATAAGTTTCCTGAACATTAAATCCAATTTTATGGAGTTAATTGGTTTAGCCACTGAAAAATTTATTTTTATTTACAAGAAAATTCATATAACATATTAGTGTAACACATATTTTTAAGTAAAAATAAAAAAAAATAAAGCAAAATTCATTTAAAAATAAACATAGTAATATTTTTAAGGTTTTTTAAGTACCGTAAAGTTTAATCATCATATAGATTATCGTCACAATCAGATGCATCCGACGTGCTGTAATTTCTATTAGGTGTCTTCAATGTTTTGTAGTATTCATGTTTGATAGGTGGTATAAATTTTAATAGATCCATCATGTCCTTTTTCTTTTCTTTTGTGATTGTTCTCCCAGAAGGGTACAGTAGAGATTGCTCTATGTTTTTTAATTGCACCGGTTTACCAACTCCAGTTTTGTTGATTTTCATTGAAAGAAATTCTTCGTCTGTGTTGAAATTGTATTTAAATTGTATGCTATATGGTTTGCATCTTTCTAATTTAATCCATTTTATCTTCAGCCAGTTGATTGGTATTCCTGAATTTGTTTTTTTTCTTCTAGTGATGGAATTTTCTAATGGTTTTGTGGATCTAAAGTCTTTATGACTCATTTTGACGACATTAAATGGGGTTTTCTTCTTGCTAATTTTGATAATTTCATACCAATCATCAGGACAAAAATATTTTGGTGTTTCTTTGCACATGATTCTATAATAGCGAACTCTGAATCATTTGGTAAGTAACTGTGCCCACTTTGGAAAAACTTGTGCTCAATTGAATCCGCATTTATCTCATCACTTTGAACAAGTTTCAATAAGCTTAGAGCAGTTTTGATATTCCTATTCTGTCCTGTACAAGCATCGGAGTACATTATTATTTTTTTATGATTATTGGCATGGGTTTTAATAAATTTAGTTAAACAAGAAGATATTTCTTGGGATCCACGCGAACCTTCAGTCTCCGGCCAGACATACATGCATCTTACATCATTATTAAAATCATGACAACCAAAATTGTAGACATATAAATTTCTTTTATAATATGCCACAGAGGTAGATAACTTAGGAAAGGCTAAAGCTTTTTCCAAATCGAAGATAAAAACATAAATTTCTTCGGACGCATTTCCTCTATCTATGGCCATATTATTGCGTGCAAGTTCCGCATTCGCTAGATGTACATCTTTTTCAATTTCAGCTTCTTGCTTTTCTCCATTTTTTGTATTTTGAATTTTTATTTGCAGCGCATCACAAATTTGACACGTATCTTTAGCAGGTTGTTTAAAATGTAAATTAAATTTAGTTGAAAATATATTATAGTAATATTTTTCCTTAACCGGTACCAATTTCTCTTCATTACAGTGTATCACATAGAGTTCATACATGATTTTAATGGTTAGATCTTGATTCAAATATCGTCTTGTAGGATTATGTATTCGAGTATAGTGGCTGGAATAACTTGGAAATGACTTTATATGATTAACGACATTTGTGTCATCAATTTTATTACTTGGTATGTGCTGACCTCGATGATCGTGCACTAAATGAACATAGTCAATCGAAGAACATCTTTCTATTCTCATTTCTCATTCATCTAATATTTTTTGCAGACGCGAATGTCTTGTTTGTCATTTCGAATATAAAATGTTTTCGAAAGGAGCCTAGGAGTTTTTGAATTATCTTGAGAACGACGTCTTTTTACTGGTGAAGTTTTGATCGAGCCACGTACATATATAAAGATTTTGGTTTTCGCTACTGCTTAGTTTGTAAAATGAGTTCATTATATTTTTTCTAAAACTGGCACTAATCTTTTGATTGCAATTGAGTCGATAATAACATTGTTTATCTTGAAATAGTTTAGCCGTCATTACGTGCCCATTCGGATTAGTGTATTGCAGCCCTCGTAATCTATTCTGTTTCATTATATTTCGTTTCCATTTTTTTGGATCTCGAGTCCTTTTCCTTCCAACTGTTGAATGATTTTCTTCAGTGGGTTCAATTAAATTGCTATCTACATTTTCTTTTTCCGAATCAGACGAAGAGTCGGAATAGTCAATAATCAGTATCTGAGTCCACAGTCTGCATGTCGTTTTAAAGGGTACCTTGATTTTTTTTAATACCAAAAAACACTTATATTTTTTTTATATTATATAAATTTATATTTTTTAACACTTATATTATATTTTTTTTTTTTAAACACTTATATTTTTTTTATATGTTATGACATTTAAATGAACTTCGATTTTTAGCTTTTAATCAACCGAGTAACTGTGTTTGAAAAAAAATGTGAAGTTTCGCTTGAGTAAACCAATGCGTTTAATTACAGTGGAGTTAATTGCAATAGCTTCTGAAAAAATTCAATAAAATTCAAAACCTATATCAATTTTTGATGTTTTTTAATGAAATTTTTTTAAATAATAAAAGAACAAAATAATTTTCAAAGAGTTCACAACTAACTAGCTAGTAATATAACACAATTGAGAAATTTTCGAAAAGTGGAGTTAGGCCTTCTGACCCATCCATATATAGAAAGTATAGTAAAACGGAAGTTCTCGCAAATCCACGAACCTTTCTCAATCCCAGGAGATGCCGGTGCTTTAAGATGAAACATTGAGGATATCTAAGCAAGCAATATGGTAAAGCATAATTGCGTGAAGGCCTTGAGAAAAGATCATCCTGATGAAAGAATCAATTGGAATGACAAGCCAATATTACATATTTTGTATTAATCAGTTGTTCATATTCTGCGATCGAATGCTATCGAGAATGAATATACGTTGCTTCGAGTTCTGTTAGCTACTACAATGGTATCACAACTAATTTCAAATATGTTTGAATTTATGCAACGCGCTCAAACATATTGCACAAGTTTTTATTGTATGACATCTCGTTGCAAAAAACTTTTAAATGGTCAACAGGTTTGCATAACAATATTTGTTGGAACCTGTAATTTGAAATAAATTTACATTTTTTTACCTGTTAGAGGAGTTTCACATGATTTAAAATTTGTATTAGTTATTAGAAATAACTAAAAGTGAATTTTTACATATACGAGTATACAAACGAGCGGTTAAACCATTGTGATTTAGTTTTTATACTTTATTAAGCAAACCAATTACCTCATTTTTTAATTAACCGATTAATCGACAAAGCTTTAAGAAAGCTAACAGATTAACCTCGATTTATTTTGACTTAATGCTGATATTATCCAAAAAAAATGTAAAACGTCACATTATTTAATAAAGACAAGGGAACAAATTAAAATTTAGCTAAATATTTTCAAGATTCAACCTCTCAGCTTCGAAGTCGAAAAATTTGAAATAAACCCAATAAAAAGCCATATAAATTTCGAATAAGCTCAAAACCTATACTAAGTCTGTAGCGTCACACATTGACGCAACTACATGGGTCGGAAACCAGAAAAAACTCAAATAAAATATCTCGATAATCTCGAAAATATCGAATGATCCTAGAATTCAGGAATGGCTTCGATGATATAAATCCATAATCCAATCACTCAAATAATCCATAATAACCCTATTCAAATTACATTCAAATTTCAAACAATCTTAAATAATGTCGATTACTCTCGAGAAATTTCCGACATCAAGCAACCCGGTACAATTCAAATCTGAAAATTTTGTTAGCTAAATCCGAAATTCTACAATAACCTGAAAAAGGCTTTCCAAAACTTGATTAGTTTGGTACTATATATTATATTTATATTTCTGAAAATCTCGAATAGTCCTAAAATTCTAAAATATCCAAATACTTCGAATAATCTGAAATATTCGAAGAAAAAAAAAACGTCATCCAAAACTCAATCCTACATTCTCAAAATATCTTGATTAAAATCTGTGTTATCGCACTCAAATCAACTCCGAATATTTAATTATGCATTAAACTCGTGAATTAAAACCTCGAGGAATTAATTCATTTTTAATTATGAATTAAACCCGCCGCGAATTTAATTCATTTTTAATTATGAATTAATTTCGTAATGAAAAACAGGATTATTTGTTTAATTTATTTAGACTATTTTGACAATAACACATTAAGGGCGGTATTCATGTACAATTCAATTGCGCAATATAGTTGTGTTATGCCCAATATTGCACAATCAAATTCTCCTTTCACCATTTCGCCTTTCTCGAGGTATGCTTAGGGTCATTATCTTGCTGAAAACACCAACCTGAGGGCATTGTATTTTCAGCAAACTCTAGCATTACGTTATTTAGTATGTCAACGTAAACATCCGCATTCATCGTTTCCTTTAACTAATATATTGGCTCTGGACCATACCACGAAAAACCACCCCGTACCATAATTGATCCACCGCCGTGCTTTATGTTTTTTTTTGTTGTGTACATATTTTGACAACAAACTTGTATTCGGTGGCCGTCTTACATAATGTCGGCCATCGGACCCAAAGAGATTTACCTTGGATTCATCAGTCCATAACACTTTCTTCCACTTTTCTGGATCTGTTTGCCAGATGTTTTTTGGAAAGCTAACCCTGTGTTTAATGTTCTTTTTTGACAAAAGTGGGACTTTCTGGACGGCGCAACCTCTTAATTTGTTCTCTACCAATCTTCTTCTTACCGTTACATCTGAAACATTCAAGTTTAGATCCTTTTTGATTTCGCTGGATGTCATAAATGGTTCTTTTTTGCCGTCCGCACGATTAAAGCGTCTTCTTTCTTTGTGATTTTCCGAATGAGTCCACGTTTTTCCACAAGATTTTTTATTTTAAGGTCATTTAATACCATATTGCGCGATCTGGACAGAATTCGAGCAAATTCGGAAATGGATTTTCCTTCTGATTTTAATTTCAGTGCAATTTTCTTTTTATCATTGCTACAGTGTTTTGCACGGCCCATTTCTGAATTTCTGAATAATTATTTTTACATTGTTTTTTAAATAATAATAAATTTTTGAATTGCACTTACCTAATTTGTTATAATTTTAATTAATTATTTTATGTGTATCGAGCGAAGTTCAAATTAATACTGATGTCCTATTTTTTTGAACGCAGAAATAATATTTTTATTGTTTTCGGTGATTTCCCGAAATTTACAAAAAATATCTGTTTACTCGATCTACATTTTTTTAGTAGATTGTATTGGGACTTCACCCGCCCAACTAAAATTAGATACGAGGGTTAATCAAAATGTCTTGCAATATCATATGAAAAAAAAAGAGTGAATGAGCCAACTATATATTTTTTTAAAAAAAATTTAGTCGCGGTGAAACTTATAGAAACAAAATTCGATGTAAATTTTACAGTTCGTTTGTTTTTTCCAATTTAGTAGCCCGTGTTTTGAAAAAAATTCTAATAGGAATGAAATTGAATATCGTGCCATTATTAAATTTTTCTGTAAAGATGGACGCAATGCAATTTATATATCCAATTACATATCAAAAGTTTACGGCGAATTTGCACCATCATATTCCACAGTAACAAGGTGGGTAAAATTGTTCAAAAGTGGTCGGGAGTCATTAGAAGACGACAACCGCCCGGGTCGTCCCGCATATGCTATTAGCCATGAAAACATACTTTTGGCAGAATCAATTGTATTAGAGGACCGCCATATTTCTGTTTCGCGGTTAGCGTGGAGACTTGCCCTTTCATATGGTACCACTTATACCATATTACATGACCACCTTCACATGTCAAAAGTAAGTGCGCGATGATTTCCCCGTTTGTTGACTGCACAACAAAAGAAAATTCGTGTTCAAACTTCAAAGGCGATTTTAGAAATGTATGAAGAAGATCCAGAAAACTTCTTGAATAACATAATAACAGGCGATGAAACATGGATTCATCATTGGGATCCGGAATCCAAACAAGAATCGATGCAATGGATTAAACGTGGTGAACCACCACCAAAGAAATTCAAAACTCAACCGTCTGCTGATAAGGTTTTGGCAACAATTTTTTGGGACGCTGAAGGGATATTGATGATTGATTATATGCCACCGAAAACCACAATGATAGGCATCTATTATGCAGCGGTTTTGCGAGAATTGAAAAAAGCGATCCGGGAAAAACAGTCAAAGAAAGTTAGAAAAAAAACCTTACTTCTTCACGATAATGCACCAGTGCACAAGGCTAAAGTTCCTCAAGCTGCATTAAAGGACTGCGGCTTCGTAGAAATTCCGCATCCACCATACAGTCCAGACTTGGCACCCAGTGACTACTTTCTGTTTCCCAATTTGAAAAAAAAAATTCAGGGGCCGGAAATTTTCCAGTGATTCTGAAGTACAGTCTGTTGTAAATGAATATTTTATGGAGCAAAAGAAAACTTTTTTTTAGAGGGCTTAGACAAGTTAATTGATTGATGTAACAAATGTATAAACCTTAAAGGAGATTACGTCGAAAAATAAAAATATTGCTGTCTCACTCACTCTTTTTTTCATATGATATTGCAAGACATTTTGATTCGCCCTCGTAAATGTGACATTACAAGTTCATTTGAAGAAGTTGCATTCTTTTCACTTTCGACTTTGACAATTGTTGGCCGAATAAATTCTTTCAATCTGGAAAACGAATTAATTTCGCGGATAAATTTGAATGTATTCCGCGCTAATTTATTTATTTTTTTAATAAGAAGTAAATCAGCGATATTTAAATTAATTCATTTAAAAAAATCAGATGTTGCGAATTTAATTCGGATTGATGACAATACCTAATCGAAACTCAAAATCCCGAAATTCGATATCGAAACTATTTATGAATTTATAACAAGGCTATGCCGGGCTCCCGCCACTAAAACCCCACTTTTCCAAGGTTTACAGATACATTTCAGTATTTATAGAAATTCCAAAAATTAGAAGATAGAGAACTCCCAAAATCCGCTTAGCATTAGACATCTTTGCCCAACTAAGACAGGAAAATGTCAAATAAAAATAAGATGCTATATTGCTTAAATATTAATTTATGTAGCCTGATACCCCGTGAAATGTAAACGGATTACAATAATAACTCCAATCTGCAACTTGCTGTTAAATTGAAGTGTAGTGGTTGCGAACTCCCCTTTGAATCGACAGGTTGTGTTGTTCAATCGGTTTGACTTTCCGTCATCTGTTGTGGTTCTAATTTCCTTATTTCTTACGGATTTCCTACGATATCAAGAAAATCAAAATCTAGGAAGCAAATTCCTCGAATATAAAATCCTCCCAGAAACCCCCAAAAAAAAAAATCAAAATCCGAAACAAAAATCTCGAAAGCCTAAAATCTCGATTATTAATCTCGGTCACTATTATTTTTTGGGACAAAGGTTAAAATCCACAAGCGCTGATTGCAACCGTTGCTCCAAAAACTAATTTATTTTTCTGCCAACTTTTAAATACAATATTTATACATAAAACTTCATGACTAATCCAAAATTGGCCCTCGAGACAATTTAGGGCAAATTACGTTAAGGAAAAAAATATTTGTTAGTAGAAGGATTTTTAATATTTAAGAGAGATAATAATAAATAAGAGAGAAATTGTGCAGAGGTCTTTTTAAGGAAAGTTAGAAGTTTTTTTAAAATTTTGATGTTGCTTCGTTATGGATAAGCAAAATGAATTTTAAAACCATAAAAAACAAAATTTTATAAATTTTCGACACCATTTAATGTGACGAGATTTACTTCCATTTGAGATTTTTCCTTTCGAGAGTTTTAAGCCGATTTTCGAAGTTTAAATCCAGATTTTGATCTTTCGGGAAAACATGCTAATTCCATTTCCAAAGTTTCGTTAAATCCAATTAGCCGAAGTCAGTAGTAAAAGTTTATCAAAAAATTCGAGTACTCGATAATCAGGATTGGATACCCTAACTGATATTAGTCCGTTTTGTCCTTGAGATGTGATTTTAATTTCGATATTTTAAAATTTCCAAATTTCGAAATTCGAGATTTCGGTATAATGGTCGTCGAGATATTATACCCAACCCGGTTGAAATTATATTCTAACCGAAAATTTGCCAAAAGAGAAAATATTTTACAAAAGAAAACATTTTAAATGGTAATAATTAAGAGAAAAGCTATTTAGGAGCCTTTTATTATGCAGAAGTTTAGAGGCTTTTAAGAATTTTTATATTGCCTCGTTATAAAATTTATAAAAAACAACATTTTATAAAATCTCGAAACATTTAACGTACGGTAATTTTTTCGAGATTCTGTCTTTCGAGATTTTTTTTTCATTAGATCCGAATTGCGAAATGTTGTCCCATCGATTTTGGTCTCGTTTTTAACGTCTCGTTGCTTGATAATCAGGACTGGATAAACCTTAAGTAAAAACGTACCCGAAATTAAAATTATAATACGGTACCGAAAAAATTTTGCGTGTAAGTTGGCAACATTCTCCATAGTTACTATATTACCCGTTCTCAAGATAATGTGCGATTTGAGAAGAATTTATATTAAATTTTCTGTTGCTAACGATCGATCAAGTGCAAGATACTTATAAGGCATAAGGCCTAGAAATTATTGCTGAATTGCTTCTTTCTGGTCGATCTTTAACGTCTACAAGTAAACTCTTGAGCATGGCGTAATACACATATCCATTCACAATATTTTGACTGATTTGGACATGAAACGCGTCGCGACTTGGCTTGTTCCAAAAGAACTGAAATTCTTCTATTCAAAAATAAAATCGAAAGCTTGTTGCTAAGTACATGATTTCACGAGCCTATAGTGTCTTAATTTTCATGAAACTCAACACAAAACTTAATATAAATTCTTGGCTCGACAAATTTATACATTAAGAAAATCGCACAATACACTTGGGTAACTAATATAATTAGCTGCTGTTAACAAACTAATTGACATATGGGGCTCAACTGTGCGTGTTAATTAGGTATGGTGTTGCCAACTTGCACACAACACAATTTTTCGATACCTTGACTTTTTATAAAAACTTTTTATGGCTGTGGTTTGATCTGTCTTATGACCAAATTTTATACTCTCATCTTGTTACGATAGGGATAGATTAAAAGTCTAATTTTGCGAATGAAATTCGTTGATATTGTCGGTTACTATTAGATTATAAGTTTTTGTGGTTTTAGTCTGTAAATTATGTAAGTAGTGGCAATTAAATGTCTCAAATTTTACCTAAACGACAATTATATCGAAAATTCCATTGCCCAAATATAAAGTTTAACTAAATTCTTCTACGTTGACAAGTGTCTCCAATAATTGTGAAATTTTGGGTGCAAGACATGTAATCAAATATGTATGTAGATAGTAAAAAACTCAGAACCTATAAAATCGAGAGATTTTAGATTATGTCATAAATTCCTAGTTTGTCCTGCAGAATAAAGCTTTTTAAAGGAAATAAATTGGTCAAAAGATTTCTTTTAATCGAAGTATTTCTTCACGTAGATTAAGAATTCGAGGAGACCCGAGCTCAGTCGAATGGGATTCCTACCCATTTTATGAGGGTTGATTTCACATTTTGGGAAACAAATAGGTTATTTTGCAATTAAGCAAAAAATCCAAATGACAAAATTGAAATGATTAGTTGAAACACTCAACATCTGTGTAAAAAATAATTAAATAACCGAGATATAATATTTGCGAAAACGTAACCACGACTCCCAAAAATAGCTGAAAGCCTCCGTTTTTCGGCCTTTTCTCCATTCGTCCTAGCTCGGGACTCATCGAATTCTTAATCTATGTGAAGAAATACATCGGTCACAAAAAAAAACTTTAGCCCAATTTATTTGTTTCAAGTAATAGTTAATTATACTTTAAATTACATATCGCACATGTAGAACAATGACAACTCAAAAAATCGGGTATTCCCGTTAATAGCATATTCAGATTCATCATACATTTTACTCTCATTCTCCATAATTGAGAAATTAATAATTTCTTTTGTTTTCCGACACGTGGTATTTGGGTCACTTTTCAAGGTTAAAATGCATTTTAAATACTTGCAACAAAAGAGTCACAACTTCAGTTGTAATTAAAACTTCAAACGAATACGTGTTGATTTAAGTACAAAACCGTCATACTACCTTGATCAACAAGTTCTCGGAATAACCACCGTGTGGCGCTCCCATCGTTCCGATTTGAGTTCTGTTTTTTTGTTGAGTTGGTACATCTGTTGTTGATATTCCCTCTAAATCTTAGCGTCATAGCTTGACATTTGCAAAAGTTACGTAGTCAAGAGCACATCTACTCTGTGTGTGTTGCCGAAGCTAATATTCAATTGAATACGCTGATGTTAGAGACGGGAGGAATTTCCGAATGTGTTGTCACAGATAACATCACGGAGACAGTATTTTATCATTTAATGAGTATTCTTCAACAATTGATAAATATTATTTTCAACCCTATCCTAGAAGCGTATCCGCGATACGAGTTGAGACTGAAAACCTGCCTGAAAATGACTCCGGTAATGTTTATACTGTTATACATAACTCTGTTGATCTCACAAAGATACGATTAACTAAATCAAATAATCAAATAGATTTTGAGTCGCCTACACACAGCAATGAAAGTGAAATTATAGATGATTCTGATGAAGATCCAGATTTTGTAGATAGTGAATCAATTTCAACAGACAGTTCTGAAAATACAAATCAGTACGAACTTGCTTCTGAAATTTAAAATGAACATGAAATTGAAAATGTGGCCAAAAAAGGACGAAAAATGAAACGGCAGGTTGACAATTGGATTAGCAAAAAGACAAAACTATTAAGAAATTCTGAGGAAGCTTACGTTTCGACCTCAAAATCAAAGAAAGGTTTTCCCGCGAGAAAAATACAGCCTGGATGTGGAGATAAATGTAGGTTAAGCTGTACTAGCAAAATTAATGCTGCCTGCCGTGAAAGAATATACAATAACTATTGGAAGTTAGCAGACCTTCAGAGTCAGAGAGAATACATATTAAGGCACACCGATCAAATAAAGCCAAAATATCGATATTCCTCCACTAATGAATTTCGTAATTTGAATTCAGCCTTCTTTTTCGACTTAGATGACACACGCATACGAGTTTGCAAGAATTTTTTTAAAGCAACTCTGGATATCAATGACCGACCTATACGGACAGCATTTTCAAAGAAAAGCGACACAGGAACCCTGAAGAGCGAAATGAGAGGAAAGCACGGAAAACAATTTAAAATCGACCCCGAACTTAAACAAAGTGTTAAAAATTTCATAAATGGCATTCCAGGGATAGAATCTCATTATTTAAGAACCCAAACCACGAGAGAGTTTATTGAAAGTACCAAAAGTATTGCAGATCTTTATCGTGACTATAAGCAGCAACGTGAGGAACATAGCCTTTCATTTGTACATGTGAGTATGTTTAATCGCATATTTAGAGAAGAGTACAACATATCTTTCTACATACCAAAAAAAGATTAGTGCGATCTGTGTGAGTCTTTTAAAAATGCTGATGAGGGGGGGGGGGGGGGGGAATATTACTAGAAAACTATACATTTCACCAGAAATGCCATTGCCTAGAGGGCAAATTTCCTCGTTTTACTACAAAAGCAAAATAAACTGCTATAATTTTACGATCAGCGATTTGAATGCCAAAAACGTAGAATGCTACTTTTGGAATGAAACAGAGGGTAAACGTGGTGCGTGTGGGCATTAAACAGACGCAAATGATGGTTTTCCTTGAGTTTTTTGATTTAGTGAATATAATTCGCTAAGTCGGTAGTACGTTCGTACTTGACACTATCTGTGTTAAGTAGGAATTATATTTTTGTAGTTTGGTCGCAGCTGCAATTAGCTCAAGGAAAGATCTCATTTTTTGTTCAGCGTTATTACACTTTGTATAACTCTTGGGGTAAAGTACGGGGGAATAGATATTTCTACTTTTTTGGGTAGGTATATTATGAATAATTAGCCTCTTGATTTTAATTCTGATTAACCAATCGAAAATGTTGTGAATGCCATTTTCACTAATATACTATATTTTGAAATTACGGCTGTTTTTTAGTAATTGAATTAAGCTATAAATAACACTTTCTTGCATTTATTTTATAAAGATTTCTGCTATTTTATTCAGAATTATTCTACATAAACTTCAGTCGCAACTCCAAATGTTTATATAATTTCCGTAAAAGCGATTTTTTCTTCTCCTGAAAAATGCCGTTTTTTGACTTGTATCACTTTTGTTCTACGTGTGCGATATGTATATTAAAAAATTGGTGTGAGTTTCATTCATAAAAAACATTTTAACCAATTTTCGATTAACTAACCAATATTACATACTAATTGTATGTAACAAGTGTATAAATTTATAAATAAATGACTTTGTAAAATTGAATCAAGCGAACTAATATGCTCTAATTTATTTGACATTCCAGTTCCCATTGTCCAGCCCCCACAACTTTACATTTTTGTCTAAACCGTATATAATTTCAATTATTTATTAAAAATTGTAATCCAAAAAAATGTGATTTAAGTGGTTTTTAGTTTTTTTTTGTCTTGCGTAACACTATCGCACACGAACACCAAATTACTAGAACAATAAAACTCGTGAGTATAGACAAATTGTCTGTTTTTCACATTGTCTCAAACACATAATACAAATATGATCGCGCGATGTTATTTTATGCATTTTTAAATTAGTTAGAAACGTGAGCTTAAATTGATTTGATCTTTGTTTTAGTTTTATATTGACTTTCTTAAAACAATTAACCTTCATACAATAAGAGAAACAACAACACACGTTATAATCAATACACCGTTAACAAAAAAAAAACTCATTTTTGGCAATGACTCATAAAATATAATTGTTTGTTTTTTATAATTTTAATAGTACTCGTAATTTTCCTCTTCACCAATTTCTTAAATACAAAAAAAATTAATCTTACATTTTCAAGGTAACCACTCTGTGTTTAGTTGATTTATTTAGTTTAAGGTTTTTGCTTCCTTTTATGGTCTCTGCTGTATTTTTAATTTAACTGAGTACGTTTGTTATTTATGGCAATAAATGTGGTGATGATGTTTAATAATAATAATTAAAGAAAGCAAATTAAGATTTACGCTTAGATATTTGAGAACTAAAAATTCACATTGAAAGATGATTAATTTTAATTGTGGAATTTCTATAATATTTTTGTTATCAGTGAAAGCACAATCGATGCCATTATAAATAGAAAATAATATTGTCAGATGGCTTTTTCAGATTTTTCCGATAGCTCAAAATGGGCCTTATACTGCCATTTTGGTGAAATTCAGGTTAACTTGGAGATGTTGTAAAGCCCAGTCAGTAGTGGGGTGGTTAAAAAAAAATCAGAAAGTCTACTGGTGCATTACGAGAAATCGAGAGGTTTTAAACTATCACGCACCCTGCCGCGGATAGCATACATTTTGCCGGATGCTACGACGATTAACAGGCATTAGTTTATCAAGTACAGAACAATTCAAACTTTTCAACGAAGTGGCGAAAAAAAACATTCGTTTGGACGTTTTTGGTGACCAATACTTTCAAACAACAACTTATACATACAAATTACGGAACACAAATTACTTTAATAAACTGTGTATCTTTCAATGATCAAATATCGAAGCTTCCTGCATATTTATGTCGCTACAGATGTCAAAAAAGACTTAGGGTTGCCAGATAAAAGAATTGCAAAATCTGGATGAAAAAATTACAAAATTTACTTAAATATTTCTAGAAATTTATTTTTATTAGAAATAAAAATAATTCAGTTCATACTTAGATATAAACTTTGAGATGATTCATTTAGTACAAAAATATGAGGCACAAATAGGGTACCTTTGATATATCGGGTGATTTTTTTAACCTGATACACTCAAATATCTCGGAAAATAAGCACTCTACACGAAAAAAATGGCAAAGATCAAAATTTAATTATTCCGTGGGAGAAATACATTAGTGTTAAAATTAGTACCCCTCCCCTCCTCCTTGTAGGTGGGGCGGGGGTAACTTTGAAACTAAAATATGAATCCCTATTTTTTTTGTAGATTCGGATTCTACGGCTTTAGTGGTAAACACTACAACTACGTGACGGAAGAGAATTTGTCTATACCTACTTCTCAGTGGAATGAAATTATTCATCCCCAAAATTCCCAAAGTAAGACCGGGTGATTTTTTTAACCTGATACACTCAAATATCTCGGAAAATAAGCACTCTACGAAAAAAAATGGTAAAGATCAAAATTTAATTATTCCGTGGGGGAAATACATTTTCCTTGTAGGTGGGGCGGGGGGTAACTTTGAAACTAAAATATAAACCCCTATTTCTTATTGCAGATTCGGATTATACGGCTAAAAATACGTAGGATTTGACTGAAATATTTTTTTCGATTCTTGATAGATGGCGCTGTAATAATTTTTTTTTCGATTTCTCCTACTGAGAACCTACGCAAACGATTCTGAAATATGTCTGCAATAAAAATACCACGGTTTCATTGTAAATACTCGAAATTGGTCGTCAACAATTTATTCATTTTGCAAATTTCGAATAACTGAGAAAAGGGTGCTTGATTTACAAGAGTCCTCTCAAAGTGCTCAAAATGATGGCCTTCGACTTCAATGCACTTATTAATCCGCATTTCAAATGACTGTACACAACTGAGAAGTGTGTCTGCTTGAATTTCAGCACAAGCATTTCTGATTCGCTCAATCATATTCTCACGTGTTGTTGGTTTTTGTTTGTAAACTTGGTCTTTGAGATAGCCCGACAAAAAAAAATCTGGGACAACCATCATGTTGAAACCACATGTTCCGTCGCACTTCTAAGCTCAAGTCTTCAAATAATGTTAGCAGTTCATTTTCCAAAATATCTCGGTACATTTGGCCATTCAAGTTGTCTTCAATAATGTGGGGGCCGGTGAGTTTGTTGCCAATTATTCCAGACCACAAATTGACAATCCAAGGAAGCTGATGTTCAACTTGGCGAAGCCAGTGCGGATTTTCAATACTCCAGTAATGTAAAAGACGACTCGTCGGAGAACGCGAAGCGTAGTTCTTATGCGAAGCGTAGAGAATGGCAGCATTATCAAGACTCCGGCCAGCTTCTCCACAAACCAGAATCATTTCAATTTTCTCTTGTACAGTTATATACACCATTCTTAAGTAGTATTGATAGATTTACATAGGTATTGTTGTTTTCGAAATAATCTTCGGACTGAATCAGTATTTTTAAAACAAAATACAAACAATTTCATTAATTTGAAAGCCGATTTAATTGTATGTTCCTTGGTTACATTAATGAGAAGCCATTTTCAGTAATTGAAAATTTAAGAAATACAAATTGTTAAAGACTAACTTCGAGTAATTACAATGAAACAATAGGGGTTCATATTTTAGTTTCTAATTTACCCCCCGCCCCACTTACAAGGGGTGGGAGAGGAGGGATACTAATTTTAACACTAACCCACGGAATAATTAAATTTTGATCTTTACGATTTTTTTCGTAGAGTGCTTATTTTCCGAGATATTTGAGTGTATCAGGTTAAAAAATCCACTCGGTATACGTTAATATTTTGCGTACAAGTTACATCTAAATATTTTAACTTTAATGTGTCGGTTTCTATTCTACTACATGTACAGCAAAGGAACCCTATATAAAGAAATAGGGGGTGTCCTAGTTTTTTTATTTTTTTGTACTGAATCATCTCTAGTATGTTATGATCTTTGGTTTAAGCCTTTAAAAAAAGTTTCAGAAATGTTGGTTTTAAATCTTTGAGCATTCATGTAAATAAACAAAAAGCAAAAAAGTTCAAAACCAATAATTCTGAATAATATGTAGCTGCCGGCCTTAGGTTTGCAAACGCAATATTGTTCTAAGCAAAACAACCTTTTCCATCAAACTGAGCCAATCCTAAAATAACATTAAAAAGCCGAACCATTGAATACTACATAGGTATCTACCTTGTCCAGAGATTATTCAATTTTTTCAAACCGCCTGAATAATGCCTTTTATATTACAAACTTTGTAAAATAAACATTAACGGTGGCCAATTTTTAATTTCAGAAATAGGAAGAAGTCATACAATTCTAAACTCTGTTCATTCAATTGACAATGCAATGACCGGTTTATGAAACTGAAGGTTTATAGCTGAAAGAATATTTTTCTTGCCAAGCCTCCGGTTTTTGTTCAATTTGATTTTCAAATTTTACGTTACCATCCGACAAAATGGCCTTTGCCTTTCGTGCATTTTCTCTAGTGAATAAGTGAACAACATTATATTGACTGTTGTTTGGCCTCTATAAGTAGTCGATCCAAGGCAGAAAGGAATGTAATCGAAAGATCTTAATATTCAAAAATAATTTTACTTTTCAAGCCCCAAACCATGATTTATTGGGCAAAAGATTTAACAGAATGCTCAACTATTCAAAAACCGTAATGTCCTAAAGCTACAATTTTTCGAAGAAGTGTCCAAAATCAACAAAAACTACCCTAGTTTATAAGAAAAATTGTCCGAGCAAAATAAAAAATGTTGAGACGACATTTGAGTTACGCCACTGTATAAATTATACATAATGCACGATGTCGTTAGCAGATGGAGGCATTGAATCCGGAATAAATGCTTAAATGGTTACTACAAGCTCATTACTTAATATCAGGAAAAGGGTTTGAGATAAAACTGAGTATTCAGAATCATCCAGTTTCGTCAAAAAATGCGTCATGCCGTACTCTACCAAATACCCCCTACCTCTACGAATTTGAATGTATAAGATTCGTATTTGATTTAAATAAGAAAAGAGTGAATTCGAACTGATTCGAATATGATTCAATTTAAATAAGAGACTTCTCCCTACATATTATCAAGAATACTGACGCAGGTATATTTAGCCGTTATTGTCTGTTCGAAAAATTAAAAATTAAAAAATTAATTAAATAAATTAATTAAAATTAATTATTTCTAAAACTTTTGAGTAAAACTCTCGCTCGACGTTACTTAGTGAGATTGAATTTGATTCTTTTTCCGAATTGGAGCATCACAGCAGCAACGAGAGTTCTCGACAACATGTTGGTTAAATTATAAAACGCATTCAATAGCTGGAGTTTACGCAAGTTGGATAGCGAGTCAGTTGGTCCCTTTAAGCGCTGAGGAATTGTAAATAGCTCAGAATCTTTGAGTAAAAATTTGTCAGTTAACTTGATATGCTGGTATTCAATGAAGACTAACATCGCTGGTTTTTGTTGCAGCAGATGCGTAAACTCATTCTACTGGTAAAACAAAGCGAGTATTAAGGCGTAGTTTTTAAACCTGAAATTTAGCTAAAACCGTACTACTAAACCCGTTTGGCTAAATCGCAATGTGTTATAGCGTTGCCAGACTGCGGTTTAATAAATCCGATTTAGCTAAAGTGGATCAGGTGCTCTACGAAACAAAACCCGATTGGCAAAAATTAGGGTTGACACACTACGGCTAAACTAGATAAATTCACTAAATCCGTCAATGCTATTACGGAAATAATGGCCAACCGATTTACCGGTAAATCAAATTGAAATTACTTATCGTCTTACCGGTAATCGTCTCTACACTTGGGTGCAAAAAAATCGCACATTGCTCAATTTTCCACAAAAGTGCAAAAATATCAAAAAAATCCAATATTTGTTTAATTTTTTGAATGCAGATTCAAAGTCTATTTCAATACCTATCCAGTGGTACCTTTTTTGTATTTATACGTGCTATCAAACTGATTTTTGGGGGTAAACATCTGAGGTATACGTTTTTGTGAATTTGTCAGCATGAAAATTAGTAGTAAAAATCGAATTAAAACATAAATCAGAAAAAATATTTTTAGTAATAACGAGTATTCCCTCCTCTGGCCCGAATGACAGCTTCCATTCGATGAAGCATTGATTTCACCAAAGTTTTCACAAAATCTTCAGATATCGCCTTCCATTCCTCTACGATCGCCTGTTGCAGCTCCTGGAGACTCGTTGGAGCAACATCTCTGGCTCGAACCCTTCTTTTCAACTCGTCCCATATATGTTCGATGGGATTGAGGTGCGGGCTTCGAGCTGGCCACTCCATAACAGGCACATCCACCTCTTGAAGGTACTGGTATACTACACCAGCCGTATGCGGGCTCGCATTATTCTGCATGAACAGAAAATTTTCACCAATAAACCCGGTAAAAGTTACGACATACTCCTTGAGTACTTCCTCAATGTACCGTTGAGAAGTCATTCCTCTTGACCGACCACCAGTATTGGCTCGGGTGATGAATACAAGATCTGTCTTCGCCTCTAGTGATATGTCTCCCCAGAACATGCACGATTCACCGCCATACGAGACACGTTCTTGGATGCAACATTGTGCAAATCGCTCTCCTTGTCTTCTGTATACTCTTCCGCGTCCATCGGTGCCATATAAACACATCCTGCACTCGTCAGAGAACATGACTCTACTCCATTCTTCTTCTGTCCAATTCAAATGCTCTCGAGCGAACTACGACGGGCTCGTCGGTGGGATGCGGTCAATTTCGGCCCGTTTGCTGGTCTGTGTGCAGTAACATTAACTTCTCGAAGTAGTCTTCTAACTGTCCACCGACTGACTTCGACTTCACGAACTTCTTGGAGCCGCCGTCCCAGTTGAACCGCATTCATAGGACGATTTCGCAACGAAGTTGTTACAAGAAAGCGGTCATCACGCTGTGCTGTAGCACGAGGTCGGCCAGATCCTTGTCGCCGTCTGAAGCCACCAGTTTCCTGATATATCTGCCACACTCGACGAACGGAGAATCGGCTCAAATTTAGTTGTCGAGCCACTTCACTTTGGTTCTGCCCCGCATCAATTAGTGCAACCACTTGTGCGGCTATCTCTGGTGCGGTATCTGTTTCTTTGCTCCGGTTGAAGACGTAATTAATAGAGGACCGTTCAGACTAAGCGTCGATATGCGAATGATGACAATTCCGAGCGAGATATTTCATGGCATGCTATTGTATTGATCTTGTTGAATTATTTTTAGAATTTAATTCGAAAGCCTGCTGTATGCATTTGACAAAAAATCACTTTGTTGGCATGGTACAAGTACAAAAAAGGTACCACTGGATAGGTATTGAAATAGACTTTGAATCTGCATTAAAAAAAATAAAACAAATATTGGATTTTTTTGATGATATTTTTGAACTTTTTTGGAAAATTGAGCAATGTGCGATTTTTTTGCACCCAAGTGTAGAATATATTGGGTCATATTGAATTTACAGTCGCATGACTTTAGCACTACTAAACTAACACGCAAATGGTTTACTCGTTTCCGCTCGGGAAATTTCGATATTAAAAAAGCACCGTGCTCATGTCGACCAATCGTTAAAAAAGTCGATAAAATTCTCCAAAAAAATTTTGGAAGACTGGCACATTTCATCTTATGACATCGCTGCGGAACTACACTTTAACCAAAAAACAGTTTTGAACCATTTGCATAAGGGTGGACACAAAAATAAGCTCGATATTCGAGTACCACATTAACTAACAGTATGACAAATTTAATGGATCGAATTTCCATCTGCGAATCGGTGCTGAAACGAAACGAAAACGTGCCATTTATGACTAGATTGATAACGGTAGATGAAAAGTTCGTCACATACGACAATAATATGGGAAAAAGATCGTGCTCCAAGACGGATTGGCTCCACATGAAGTAATGCTGTGTTTGGTGGGATTGGAAGGGAATTGTGCATCATGAGCTGCTCCAACCTGGCCAGACGATTGATTCCACTCATTAAAGTCAACAACTAATGCGATTAAAGCGCGCATTTGAGGTAAATCGGCCAGAATTGATAAATAGGAAAGGCGCCGTCTACCTTGCCCCGCCCGACTACCATTTATTTCGCTCTCTGCAAAACTCTCTTAATGGTGTAAAGCTGACTTCAAAAGCGGCCTGTGAAAATCGTTTGGTGCATTTTTTCGCCCAGAAATCCCAAAAGTTCTACAAAAGGTTATCGATCAAAACGGCACTTATGGTTTAATAAAGTTCATAGGAATAATCAGAAAAATATGTTTGAATTTTGGTGAAAAACGTCACAAATTTTTTCCTTGACCCTTTTTAGAACAATAAAACAGTTCTTGATTAGTTTTAAGATTTTTCTTTATTAATATTAGCTGCATTTCTTGACGCATCTCGTGATCCGGATCAGATCAAAATTTACATGTGAAGCAACAACAATATTTGATCCAACATTCATTTTGGATCACAAATGGTGATCTAAAAATAGTTGAACAATATTTTGTAAAGCGACAAAGAATACTATATAATGAATACAGTACGAGTGCATAATGAATACAGTAATGGCACGAGACTTGCTTTTACTGATAGAGTAAGATATCTGGGCATTATCTTGGACAGTAAGCTTAGTTGGAAGCACATGTTGGAGAGAATAAACAAAGCTACTATTGCTTTGTACTCCTGTAGGAACGCCATTGGTCATAGATGGGGTCTGAAGCCGGAGCTGGTACACTGGCTCTACACCGCTGTAGTGAGACCTGTACTCATGTACGGGGTGGGAGTTTGGTGGCCAGCTCTGGACAAGGTAACTTATAAAAGTAAGATTGCGAGAGTGCAAAGAACGGCCTGTATGCTTGTTAGCGGGGCATTGAGGTCGACACCGACAAGTGCCTTAGAGGTTATGTTGCACCTTCTTCCGGTCGACATTTTTGGCGAACAGATGACTGCAAATAAGGCTATACGACTTGCAGCCGTCTCTCAGTGGAGGTGTGTTAGTGTAGGACATTCTACTATTGTTAGATCGTTGAAGGATGAGCTGGCGAATCTTGACTACATTAAACCTACTCTACGCTTCGAGAAGCGATTTCGGACCTCCTTCCCTTCAAGGGAATCCTGGAGGGATAGACCGTTCTCGGAAACCGAAGCGTTGCAATTCTTCACAGATGGCTCCAAGCTAGACGGCAAAGTAGGAGCTGGAGTATTATGTGACAAATTAAATGTAAACATTTCTATTCGTCTCCCTGATTACTGCAGCGTGTACCAAGCTGAAGTCGTAGCGATTGAGGAGGTCATGACGTGGTTGAAGCATAATGTGTTATTCTCAGACGATATCACAATCTATGTGGACAGTCAAGCGGCGATCCGGTCGTTAGAATCGGTGTCTTTGGCGCCACGGGTGGCGTTGAGTTGTCACTCATCTCTAAATGAGATGGGTGAGCATTTCAATATCCAAAGGAAAGGGCAAGTCTGAGGAGGCCTATCACAGCGCTGAGACAAGCACTTGGAAAGCAGGCGCTTTCCTCAGCGGGGGGAAAGGTGGTCGAACACCCTCACCTGTAGAGTTGCAAGACAAGCTTGGCCAAAGCTGGACTTGGGGCGCACTAGGGCATTAGTATCCTTACGCAGACGTGAATTAAGAACGGTCGTAGGAATTCTCACGGGACACTGCATTTTTGGAGAACATGCAAGAAGGCTGGATCTGGAGGCTAATGACTTCTGCAGAAGCTGCTTGGACGAAGAGGAGGAAGAGACGTTGGTCCACTTCCTTTGCTCGTGTTCAGCATTGGCTCTCAGAAGGCACAAACACTTAGGTAAGTTCAGGATGGACTGCCTCTCGGATTTTGAAAACAGTAAAGTGCGGGACGTCTTACGCTACATAAGTAGCTCGAAATGGTTCCAATAGGGGTAAAAGGGGATACATCCTGTGGTATCACAATGGACCGTCACCGGTCTAAGTGTGCGTAAGCAGCCACTCCAACCTTACCTAACCTAGCAGTACGAGTATGAAGAGACAGATTTAAAACGAAACGAGACAAAAAAAATTAAATTTTGGTGTTTGTTGGTCTACGCATTTTTGTGTCGTTTCATGAGACATGATTTGATCTGGATCAGATCAAACGTCAAGAAATGTGGCTATTGGTTAAGCGCTGCTATTAATCCATTACGCACAACAAAGTGTGACGGTGACACCTAGGATGTAATAGAATAAGTTAAATTAATAGATCAATGTTTTACTGTACTAAAATGGAATTTTCCATGATAAAACTGTTCTAAATGTTTCTACACTATTCTTACTGGAAAAGTCATGAACTTTCTAGATGTTTGGTTTGTGTATATAAAAAGTAGTGATAAGCTAAATCAATCTTTTTTTTAAAAATCATATGAGAAAATGAACAAAAAAGATCGCTTTAGCACATCACTAATAAAAAGGCGAACGAGATCGAAAAAGTGATTTAAAAAGTGTTGTGTTGCGATAAATAAATTAAAAGCGATCAGTAAAATTGTGCGAAAATTATAAAAAGTGACAGGAACCTTGATTGACAAGGCAAAAGCGTAACAATAGTTTAATTCAAAATCGGAAACGATTTCGTTCGGGGTAAATCCTGGTAGTTGAATTCTTTTGAGAATTCACGATCCATTGCAAATCATAGAGATCTTCGTCTCATTCTCTATAATTTTTAGCTGATGTGCTTGGAAATGACAAAATAGTTTGATTAGTCATTCAGTATTCTTTCAGTATTCAGCCTTGACAATTAAGAATTCAGTAAAGGCGCCAGATAATGCGTCGATGTATGCTACCATGATTGCTTTTTACAAATGGACCAAGATAGTCAATATGCATTAATCGAAACATTGTTGACACTATGATTCCGAAATGTACACGGCCTTCTGATTTTCCTCCCTTTAACTTCAGTTACATGATACTAACTAAGGTTTTACATATAGACGCATTCGAGGAAAGCAAAAATGCTTTTTAGTTCTGTTAATAGTATACTCCTAGTCAAAATGCCCCATATTATCATGGAAATGTTGAACAATTCGGAAACGGCCTTTGGGCACCACGAATTTGGATTAATCTCCTTATCGTAGCTGGTTTTCATCATCAGAACCTTCCGACTTTCTGATCTAGTCTTACGATCTTCATAAATCCGGCGGGTTACATCTCTTAGAGGCTCGTTTGGGCGACGTGGGACATATGCTCTCCTGTGGTGAGCCGTTTCGAAATCGTATTCCAAAAGTCTCATCCATCATCTTGCGATTCTCGGAATCATTTCGGTGGGTTGGGTACGAAATCTTGTTTTCCAAAATCTAGTTTTTTATAAATTCTGGAAAATGGCGATTTCGGTTACGAAACGAAAATAACCAAAAATATAAATTCTGGAAAATGCGAAATTTACTTCAGGTGACGTAGGAGCCGGAATCAGCAAACATGTCGCACTGCGTGCGGTAGGAGCGAATTATATAAAATCTATTAATGACACGTATTAGTGATACGTGGCCCTAATTTAACTTAGAATTGCAGAGGGTAACGGCTTCGGTAACTCTCCCGGGCACACGGGAGATCGTTGCGCTCCCCTCCCCTCCTCCCGCTTAGCCCTCAGAGGGGCTTTTTTGGGAATCTAAAATGAAATTTCGGTTATTAAGAAACTGACCTTATCAAGCCGCAGGGTTAGTCCAGCTTGTTTTAACAGAGTGAGAAATTTATGTCTAGTCGTGTCATTTCTTCGGTCTTTGTCAATGTTACAACAACATTAAATTTTCGTATCTCTTCTCGGTTTATACTCTCTAAAAGTTTGGTCATCAAGGCCTGAAACACGGACGGTGCATTACATAACCTAAACGGCATCCGGTTTATTGAACACTAAAGCGGTGTATTTCCTGGAGTTACGCGACTTCGATTTGATGATATTCCATTTTCAGATCTAATATAGTGAAATATTTATTTCCGGGCAGACCATCAAGCAAATCATCAATTATAGGCATCGGAAATGCCTACGTAATGGTGATTTTGTTAATCCGTTTGTAATCGACACACATGTGGCTTTCGCCGTTCTTTCTCCCGACTATGACGATCGGCCAATGTTGTTGTTTAATAATTCGTCCTCTAGGTTGTTAACGATCATTATTTTAGAGTATGCGATACGATATGGTTTTATATTGACTGTTAATATTTAGTCTTATTTCCATCTATGTGATGGAACATTTTCCTATTTCTTATACGGTTAAGGCAAATAGCAGAGCTTTAACTGTATGTTGCTCTGACCCACTTAAATCGTTTCTTACGTCAATAATTTCGGCATTTTTTATCGTTGCAAAGAACATCTCGGCCCAATAACACATTTTTCGATAAGAATTCATCTTCAAAGACGAGCACATCTTAGCAACATGTATCACTATCCAATATGATTGTTGTAGCGATAAAGTTTTTACAGGTATATTCACCCCCACCAAACCCATTTAGGACCGTTGTACAATCATATCTTTACATATTAAGAGATACACTCCTGGACAAAATTAACGCATATTTTTTTTTTGTAATAAAAAAAATCCCGCTGGTCAATTTCAGTGGAATTGGTATCAAATGATCCCAAATTTATAATTTTCTCAAAAGAGGCACAAATGTGGCGTTATGGAATTATAGCGGCTATTTTTCATTGGAAAATGTTAAAATGTGTCCAACTATTTTTATTTTTTATTTTCAAAAGCGGTTTATAAAAAAGAGTATTCCCCCCCCCCCCCCCCCCCCGGTGCACTTATTACAGCTTCCAGCCTTCTGGGCATACTAAGTAGAAGGCTTTGTATCATTTCTTGCGGGATGAGATTCCACTCTTCTTCCACTGCAACTTTCAGCTCTGCTAACGAATCGGTGCGGGATTTCTAGCCCTAATGCGGCGTTTTAGAATGTCCCATACGTGTTCCATCGGATTAAGATCGGGACTCATTGATGGACACTTAAGTGTACGAATGCCGATATCTTGGAGATATTGTCGTACCGTTGCAGCTACGTGGACTGAAGCGTTATCATGCATTAACACAAAACTGTCATAACATATAAAGCCCGCATATGGCAAAACGTGATCGTCAAGAATGTTCCGAATATACCAGTCTGCATTCATCCTCAAACCAATCTACACCACCACATTATTGAACGTTTTTTTTTATTACAAAAAAAAAAATATGCGTTAATTTTGTCCAGGAGTGTCTAAGGCCATAGATTACGGTTGCTTAAGTTATGAGTACTTGTACCAAAATTTAAAGAATCGATCGAAATATCATCTCAAATACAAGTTGAACTTGTAAATGCTAACGTTTAAGAAATTTTGAAGAATATCTAAAAGCCTTAGTTTAATTCTTCAGAAAATCATATCTGCGGGAAATTGAACGAATTCTTTAACTTTAGAAATAAAATTGCCACCACACATCGAAACAAATTTTTTATTTACTGCTAGCCAAAACTTTTCCGGTTAAATTATCTATATGAACGTTGATATTTAAGCCAACAGTCATATTATAAAAACCGGGTAACATAAGATTTTAAACTAATAAAAAAAACTGTACTAAGGTCGCCTTTTATCTCAGACATAATAAATCATATCAAGACCGCAAACAGACCACCCAAATACCAAGATAAATCGCTTCATTACACCATTTGAAAGCCGCAAAAAATTACACAGATCCACAGACATATAGAACCAGATAACGACATCTTTTGATTACTGAACCAAGACAAATGATAAATTCTGCATTTTATTATTTCAATGTGCGATCAGGCATTGTCAATAAAAAAATTATTAAAGCAATAACATATTTCTGTTAAAAATTTAAATCGACGATTGTTTATAATTTATTTCGATTTAATATGTACATATTGATTTTTATTAATACAAAATTGATTTCCTGTCAACTTCTAACCACACGCCGCCGATAGCAAGCATATTTACTATTTTTACTTCCATATCACATAAAACAAAAACCGTAAACAATATTAGTTTATTAATTAAATACAATAAACATTTACCAGTTACGTATTTATAGAACGCATGATGTATATTTGTAGGAGAAATATTGTATGTATGCTTTGTCATTATGTAATTCCGGTATGCTACCTAATATTTTGTTGTTTGTTTGTTTCAAATCATTGCACATGAATTCCACTTTTGCTTCTCGGTGATGTGCATTTTCGAACATGTGTGTTTATTAAAAACTAATGAGTACAATCTGGAGCCAAAGAGTATCGCATTTTGCACAATCACGATAATTGAATTGTAAATATTCGCGCTTGATAATTGATTAATACTCTAAATACAAAAAAAAAATACAAATACTACTTGTGGAACTGTTTATAATTTATATAAACGAAGAAAGATTAATTAAAACAATGAAACATTAAAAAAAAAAAATCTAATTAAACTTTAAAATTAAAATTAAATAAATTAAAACAAAAAGAAACACAATTATAACGCGATTTTGTAAACTTTATGTAAGCCAGTAGTCATAATAATGATTTAGTAATAAATGTTTAATTTTTTGTACGTGCCAACATTTTTTATTAATATTTAACCGTTAATCTAATAAGCAATTTATGATTATCGTTATTTTTTTTTAGTATGAATTTGATTTATAGTTTGAAAGATATTTTTTAATTGGCTTAACACACAAGTAGTGAAAAAGTTTTGAAAGAACATTACGGAAAATAATACAAATTGATTTCGCAAAACAAACAAAATATATTTTGTCATTGCATTAGACTCATTAAAAAAAAGTGTGAGTTGCGGTCGTGCCACCACCTATAATATCACACCTTTTGATCAAAATTCTAAGCCCAGGTTTGTTAGCGTTCAGTCTTTTCCGTAATGTAACATGGCAAACCATGTTCCACTCGGATTAGATCAATCATCAAGGGATTCAGCTAACCCAAAACTTTCGTTTGAACTTTTTTTGTAGCAAATACCTTACTGTATAAATTTTGAGTTTGCCTTTATAATGTAGTGCCTTCAGGCTCCTCTTTGCTCAAATTGTCACTAGTTGACTAATTCCATTTTACCATAATCGACGGAGACAAATATCTCCTAAAATACACCAGCTATAAAACAAATGGTTTAGACAAAAATTGTTAAGGACAATGAAGGGGGTCATCTATCTGTACTAATGCCGTTGACCTTCAGGTCAATTTTTAAGGTCATTTGAAGGGCAAGGTCATTTTTTAAAATGGAAACTCTTATTTTTGACACCGGATTCGAAAAAAGTAGGACATTTTACGTTCGCGTCACCTGAAGGAATATATTTTAGTTAGAATACTTATGATTTGCTATGAAAATTAATTTTTTTTTTAAATTTTCATAGCAACCACTCTTCCCACTCTTTTCGAATAAGTTGTCAAAATAAGGGTTTCCATTTAAAAAATGACCTTGACCTTCAAATGACCTTGAAAATTGACTTGAAGGTCAAGGGCATTAGTACGGATAGATTACCTCCATAGTAGCTCGCGTATTTTAGGAAATATTTGGATCCGTCAATTAAAATGGGTCACCTCCCACTCTCAGAGGAACTTAACCCTCAATATTCTGGGGAAGGGATCTAACATCATTTCCTTCTTTCCTCGTCTCGTCATGTTTCTATATGGTACAGTGTCGGGTCAAAAAGAAACGCTACCAGCAACCCAGGACTCTTACTGTCGAGGGGCTTCAATATCTGAAAAAGAAATACAGGAAAAGTGAAAGGTGCACTACTAGCCTTAGAAGGTTCAGTTTTCATTTCAGATCGGCCTGGAGCTGCTATTGTAACCTCAAGGAACTGGGCAGAGAAAAGAAAATTGTATAAGGAAATGAATCAGCCAACTGCTGGAGGAAAGTGTAAGCATTTTGAGCAAGATCCGCTTTCCTCGGCAGCATTGCCTACTATTAGGACTATCTAGCCAAAGGCACCCAGGGAGCCTCTAACATAGCAAATCAAAATAAAGGCAGTCGCTTAACAAGGTGCACGTCACAACATCAAACACAACGTCAAATTCAATTATATGCATTATTGCATCTGCCAATTACTTCAAATCAATGAAATTCTAAATTTCGTTAAATATGACAAATGTCTTTATTAACTTGCAGTCAGGCTGCCGGTCGTACACAAATTTAACCGACATTTAATGGAGTCCGCCTATTTTTCCGATTATTTTGTGCTGTTTAAACTGTAAACTGACTAAAATCTTGACCGCACCTTATTTGACGCCTCAGTCGGTCTTTTATTCTATTAATTTAAAGATTACACACAAACAAAATCGGGATGGCCTTATTCAATGCTTTTGAATCCCCTTAAAACGCAAAAAAATGCCTAATGCCTAACTAGCACAGTAGCTAAGAGACAAAAGAGGGGGGGGGGAAATAGTGCGCGCGCCGTTGTATCCTAAATGTATTTTGGAAAGCGCTTAGCCCCTGCTTTTATAGTTTATGCTAAACAGACACTCTGTTTATAAGAAAATAAACGTTTGTGTTTCTCCCACGTAGATCGGGGCCTAAGCAGACCGGAAGGTCGAAACGAAAGTTCCGCTGAACCATAACAGTCGCAATTTGGATTTTGCTCTGAGCGTTTTATTCCGTATTTTTCTTGCAGCTGTTCGTGTTACCTCCCGGCGTTGACCACCGAGCAACTTGCTCATCATTGTTTTTGATAGGATGGGTTAGGCTAAAATACGTTGATAATCAGCTCGGCTGCGTTAAGTTGTTAATCGTACCGTGCTGTCAACTAACCTGGATGAGAGCCCAGTCTAAAAACTAGCTCAGTCTCTAACTTTGTATCCATTTACCTGGCGCCCTCCGGATTATGTACCCTTTTCTCCGCTACTCGTGGGATTAATATGGATGATTCTAATAAAAACAACAAAGAAGGCCGGAACTCTTAAACACCCGGAAACTGCGCCTGTAGAGTCACATGCTTCTAAGCCCGGTCCTGAAAGCCAAGATATGGAGCGGAGGGCTAGGAAAGCTCTTACGAAGTTGAAAAAAAATACCGTTGCCCAGCCGGACGGTTAGGGAGATGAAAACGCTCGCTTGTGGTATGATGGTGACAGCTACATAGAGTGCTTCCTCTGGGAGCTCGCAGCCCAAAAGCCATAGTTCTCAGGAGGGATCACCTAAAGATGGAAAAAGGTCGAGGTTGCAGGAGACTGTGGTTCTTAAGGACCAACTGATTATTGCGGTGATAGATAGGGCGAAGGATAATGGGAGTATTGCGCCCATCAATTGGGGGAAGGTACAGATGACTCTAGCTGCGACCTACCTGAAGGTAATACGAGAGAACCCGGGGCCTGCTCCGACCCGTAGAGAAGGACGATAGCACAGGAATCATGTCAAGTTGACAACCCGTGCCGACCAAAGATCTCTACAGAAAGTCTAGTAGGCAGCGAGCTTGAGTGAGGTCTGGTCTGGAGCCAGATTAGAGGTTGTGGCAAAGGAGGATGTCCAGAGCAGGCCTAGAATGCGGGCTTGGACCCATACGAAACCAAGCGATCCAAGTGACATCTTGAAGATGCTCCGAATTGGCAATCGGGATCTTCCAACCACCAATTGGAAGCTAGCAAAGCTGGAGGAGCCAAAATAATAATTAATGATGAATCGATAGAAGCCTTGGTGAGGACGAAATAAAGTCTACAAAAAGGATGAGGCCCGTTGGTGTGCCAAAGCGTGTCCTAAGAGGATATGGAAATACTCTCGTTGGATCCTTGGAATGTGGACTCCAGGAGGACTCGGTGTCAGTCTCGCTTTCGGATGGCGAATTCGAAGGTCGGGCCATAGGTTATTGGAGACCGGGTTATGGTAATAAGCTCCCCAAACTATAAGGTGATGTTTGCTAAGGGAGGTAAAATTCACAGAAACACTATTTAATTACAGTAACACACATGTAATGGCGGCTGGCATTGAGATGGGTACTTTAAATATCTGGCTTATATCCGTCTAACTACAGTATGAAGATGGTGACATACCACCTGTAATTCTAAGAGATGCTTTAATGTATGCTCAAAAGCGAAAAGTTGGAGTCATCCTGGGCAGTGATGTGAACTCACACCAGACAATATGGGGAAGTACGAGTACAAACGGAAGAGGTGAGTAACTCCTTTATTTTATTCTTAATACTAACGTTCAAATATGTAATTTTGGGTGTCAGCCCATTTTATAACTAGGAACGGTTCTGCCCATTTTATAACTAGGAGTGGTACTAGATATCGTGTTTGCCTCAGATTTTATTAAGGATAGCTTGATGAATTGAGAAGTATCTGATGCCCATTTCTTTTTTGATTTCCCCCTTTATCTATCTACACAGGTGCTGGAAGAGGCAGACAAGCTATCTGACGCTTTTCAGACAACTATGTTGGGGGTGTTTCCTCTGATTAGACCTTTGGCTAAACCAAGCCCACCTTGGTGGTCGAAGCAGCTCCGAAGCTCTTGTCAAAAATGAAAAAGGCTTTTCAGAAAAGTCAAGACAACAAGAAATGCTGCGGACTGGGGCTGCTATAAAGAAATCCTCAGAATATACTATATACAATAAGTATGAAATAAGAAGTGCGAAAATAAGTGCCATGCTATGCAAAGTCAATGGCTTCAAGTCCTATCATACCGAGACAACCAGTGCTGACTCTTTGGGTTACTACTGATAACCCACTTTCCAGAGTGAACCGAACTTGCGGCTAAAACGCAGAGTGCTATTATGGGTTCAGGCGTTGCAAAGTCGAATAATAAGCAGGAATAAGATAGTGTGGGCAATTAACAGCTTTAAGCCACATAAATCGGCTAGATCTGAATGCATTATTCCTGCGGATGTTGAGCAAGCTATTAAATTGGTTCTATCCTGGCTGGAATTTATCTTCAGAGGTAGCCTGGAACTTTCTCATATTCTCAGGAAATGGACTGAGGTAAACGTAATATTTATACCTAAGGCTTGGAAATGCTCTCATTGCTACCCCAAAGAACTTGCCCCCTCCTTCTTTGGAACTTGATCATTAATGATTTGTTACTGAACCTGGAGGGGCAAAGATTTAAGGTGGATGCTTATGCGGATGAAGTTGCTATTGGGTAAGTATCGTTGTCTATGGTAAGTAAGCGTGCTTGGCATTCTTTCTAAATGGGCGAACAGTTGTGGACTAAATGTTAATCCACGTAAAACTGAGGTAGTCCTCTTGCCTAGGAAATAAAAACTTTCCCAGTATTTGCTTGACCTTTACTGATAAAGCGAAATACCTGGATCTTATTTTGGACAGCAAACTTAGCTGGAAGCCTAATATTTTAGCAAGGGTAAAGAAAGCTACTATAGCGCTATGCTCCAGTTAAACCCTATTGGAAAAGATGGGGTCTTGAACCTCACATAGTATACTGACCCTATATCTCAGTGATAAGGTCCAAACTATTATTTGGAATTGTTGTTTGGTGGCCAGCCTTAAACAGTAAGGCGAACCAAAACTCGCCGATGAAAATTCAGAGAAAATTCAGGAGCACACCCACTCAGGCACTGGAGGTTCTTTTTCAACTCATACCACTAATTATTCTGGGCATTCAAATGGCAGCTAGCACAGCTATAAGGTTCAAATTAATTTCTATATGGACAGGAAAGATCCTGGAAGGTTTCATACTGTTATTCCCTACAGGGATAACTGGTTGAGTGCATAGATGTTGAACCCTAAAGTTTTACACTTCTTCACGGATGGTTCAAAAATGGATGATAGGGTTGGTGGTAGTGTCTTCGGTCTCCCCGACTATTACAGCGTTTTTCAGGCTGAATTAATAACGATAATAGAGGCCGTGGACTGGTTGAGGTATAATGTAGTATCTGTAAGGGATATCCGCATTTTTATGGAAAGCCAGGCCGCTATTAAAACGTTACGGTATTACTTCCTTACGTCGAACGACATGGCAGGTAAGTTCAACATCCACTTCACGTGGGCACCAGGACACTTCAGTGTTGCGGTGAATGTAAGGGCACATCAATTCGCCCGTCAGGGTACAAATAGCCTCACTTTACCAAATGAGGCAGGAGAGCAGCGGTTGTCCTAAGGCCAAAACTAGATCAGGCAAGAACTGGACAGCTGTTAATACTTTCACACTATCTCATAGGTGAGCATGTGCGGATACTAGGAGTTTCCTCGAATGATTACTGTAGAAGCTGTGAGAAAGCAGAGGAGAAAGAAACTGTACTCCACTTACTCTGCACCTGTCGACTAACGCAAAGCAGATGGAAATTTTTAAGAGCTCCTCTCCTCAGCGACCTGGCGGATCTCAATGGGATTGACGTCAGTTCAAAGAGTAGAGTTGAGAAAAATGTTGATGTGGTATGGCTACGGACCATTTTTGTGTCTATGCCGGTCCTTTGGGACAGTCACCCTAACCTAACCTAAATCCGGAAATGTAATGACATTATCGAATATGAATTTTACAAACAGTAAATTGTATTAACAATACGCGACAATTTCAAATTTGAAAACAATTAATCGACCATCTAATACGCCTATCTGATGAGTGGGAGTCTCTGAACAATAGAAAACACATTTCCGTATTTTTTAATTTTGCAAGAAAATTACATTCAATTTTTACTTTTATACATACTACAGGGTGACTGACACGAAGTGTTACCAAAACACCACAGAATTTTTATTTTTTGATGAATTTTATTGAATCAAAGTAAAAAATGTTCACACATATTTAAATTTTCGAATTGCATTAGTAGTTTTCGATTTGGCCACCCTTAGCCGCGATTATGGCCTTCAAACGGCCGACAAAGCTATTGCATGCAGTACGAAAGTGGCTCTGCGGTATTTTGGCCCATTCCCGGCGAAGCGCTTGCTTGAGATGATCGACACTTTAGTATTTAGTATTTTTTTGTACCAACCTTGCTCTTCAAAACACCCCAAACCGAGAAATCTAGCGGATTTGCATCCGGTGAATTTGGTGGCCATTGGGCAGTGGAAATGAACCGCGGAACGATGTTTCTCAGCCAATCTTAATTGACGCGCGCGTTATGACTCGGCGCCGAGTCCTGTTGAAATGTCCAGGCTCTGCGGCCGAAATGTTTTTGTGCCCAAGGCTTCTGATCCCGATAAATTTGAGCATTTATCTTGATGCCACGGTCCAAAAATCGAGCGGTGAACAGCTTTCGGCCGTTACGGCGGCCCAAACCATCACCATCGGCGGCGCTTGGTTTCGAGTGGCAATCCGTTGGTCCAAATTTTCAGTAGAACGGCCGGGCAAGTAAATCCGGTCGTTTTGCTTGTTCACTTATTGCTCAATAACGAACGGTGACTCATCGGAGAAAATCAAATTCGGCAAATTGCCACTTTCGTGCAAGCGTAACAACTCCTTTGCTCTTTCCACTCTAACTTTTTTTGAGCATCGGTGAGACCATGCGTTTTATGGAATTTCAAGGCCTTTAGTCCAAGATGATTTTTCAATATGTGCTGCATCCGTTCAAGCGAAATGTTCGCCTCACGAGCCATTTTTCTGCCGCTACGGCGCGGATTCCGAGCCAATTTGGCCTTCACCTTCCGAATGATATATGGCGATGTTGCAGTGCATTTCGGTCCACCACTATGGCGTTTTGCAATCCTGCCAGTATCGTTATAACGATTTATGATGCGATACACAAATATTTTATTCACATGCAGATGTTTTAACTGGTTAACAATCTGCGGCTGTGATTTTCCAGCCAAATATAGAGAAATCACACTATTAGGCTTGAATTCCATTGCGGATAACTTTTTTTCTGAATATTTCCCACTAAAATGCTTCTGTACGCTTGTAAACAATGGAATGAACTGTCATTAGTGTAAATTTGAGCGCTCTGTCATCACTGGTTTGACAGCTATAACAGTCTGAAGTTGGTAACACTTGTGTCAGTCACCCTGTATATTCCATTCACATCTCATTATTGATCAAGCACCAAATAATATCACATGTCTTATGTGGTTTAGCATGTAAGTGTATAAACCCATAAAAACCTGTCTAGCTCAAAAAGCAATAAACAACATATTTTTGTTTCAGGAGATTTTATTACCGGCCCCCGGTGACGTGCTAATAAAACCAAATATTTCCAATGCTTCAAAAATCAATAATTTTAGGATGAACGTCATCTTGTGCTGTATTTAACTAAATTTTAATCTCACAATGATGTCTCTATACTTCCAGTTTATATTAGATGTATATTGATTTTTCCGTTTGCTACTTTAGAAATTAGCTTTGTCAGTACATATATATTCTTTACGACAGATGTGAAACATCAATGTCAATCATAAATGTGGTAATTTATGAATTTATACCTTAAATAGATAAATAAAATACTTAGTTACAGTTCAGATCAACAACCTTATATACTATAGACAATTATATTTTAAATAAGAAAATGATGTCATATGCTAATTTGTTAAATGGTTTACACTTCAGGTTTAAAATTTATTTATGTCAATTATAAAATTTTGGAATTCACACTAATATTGTTTAGAAAACTGAATGTATGTAAAAATACAATACGAAAACAGAAAGTTTAATTTCAGCTCATCACGTCATCATATGCGAAATTTTAGTTTACGCTAAAGTTTTGATTTGTAAATTAACCGTGATCTTGATTATTTATAACCATTTATTTATTCAATATTTTTAACCGCATACATGACCTATATTTAATGCCTATTTACTCTAATTATCAAAACTAGATTAAGAATGGATTGTATGAAAAATTGATAGGGCATTTTTTTTTTGATGCTATATTTTCGGTTTGCCTTCTAAGAAGACTTTATATTAATCCACTATAAAACTTTCGCATGTTCATGATAGTTTGCCAAATTAATGTACCGGTAAGCTATTTATTACCCATACATTAGAAAGACCAAATTGTTAAAAAAAAAACTACAAATATCGTGTTTTATGCAAACTCACACGTTATAAAAAAAATTCACCCCTTTTTGACAACGGCTAGGTTCTGGTAATGTTGCGCAATATTGTTTATGTACTACGCTATAAAGTTGTTTCTTTATGTCAGGCAAAGAAAGTGAGATACCTCTTTGTTTCACAACTAGCTACGAGTTTATTAATAATAAAAATGATTTATACAGTGCAAGAAGCGATAAGTTTTAATGAAATTTTCTTTATTAGGAAAGTAACTAGAATTACTAAAATTAAATTGGTCATAACACGGAAATGACAACACTCTTGCTTTATGATTTATAAATGGCATATTATTTCCAGCACTATACCAAATTCATGTTTTTATGACTACACAGTTAATTGTTTCTTCTTTTGTTTGGGTAAAATACTTATTGTTATCTTTTCAAATCGACTACTATTATATTTAGCAGTAAGTAGTTATACATTGACCTTCTGTCTGGTCAAAATCGTTATTTTCTACAGAATAATTTATTGTGCAAAAATTTTAGCCAGAAATGTTAGATGCTTGTAAAGTGTGCGCCCATATGGTTTTTGTTACGAATCGCGTGTAGGCTGTCCGCGTATCAAAATTTCTTTGTTTGAAAATCGCAGTGTTCATTACAAATTTATTTAATTGAATTTGTAATTTTTAAATATAAATTTTTATGTGTGTGTGCGTTTGTTTTCGCAGAGTAAAAAAATTTCTTCGATTAATTGAGTAAAAAAAAGTTTGTGTTAAATACAAAGGTCTTTGTCTTTTAAATAGTCTTTTATGATCGGTTACGAGAGTAAGATACGTTTCATGGACGTACATACATTCATATTTTGCGTAAGAAATAAAAACTTTCGATTTTTAAAGACCTAAAGAATAATTAAGCCATATAATCTGTCTAGGTACATAAGTTCTTAAGAATAATTAAGTTAAATTACTAAAACTAAGTAAAAATGAATTGATTTAAGCAAGAATTATTAAAACTATCCCTAGCTAATTTTATACCGAAATCTGGCATTCTCTACCTTTCTTAAGGCATTAAGGATTGTCAACAGATTTATTAGAGATAATTATTTACATGCTTATAGAGTTGGTAAGCCCTGTGAAACGCCCTCACATGAAGTTGCCATTATGATTAAAAGACGATCTCTCTAAAAGAAAGAGCCTTTGATATTCATCGTTTTCCAACAGTTTCAAATTTGTTCGATAACGATTGCCTGTTCAAAAAAAAAAGCATTTAGCCCGAATATTTCTTTTCCAGAAGCTATCGTTACGCCATTTGATTAAGCATTATGTTATTGGTGCGATTTGCATGTTTAGATTGGCTCTATAGTTATTTAAATTAGTACAGTACCGACATTTTATTCAAATGAACTTTCAGTATGCCATTTGGTTTGGCATTGCATTATCTAACTCCATTACACATTTCAAGATGATTTGCTTATTGAGATTGACGCTATAATTATTTAAGTTTGTATAGTACCGAAATTTCAAACAAATTGAAACGATTTAACCCTGGGATGACCGTCCATCACTTATGACAGTGGTTAAATTAAAATTCGCGAGGAGTTTGTCTTAAATTTGTCCTAAAAACAACAACAACAACATTTTAGGACAAGTTTAGGAAAAACTTCATACGACTATATAATACTAAGAAGTTTGTCCTAGATCCCAAAACCATTTATTAGTATGAGTGAACATAATGAGATTTTGTAAGGAAAAACAAGAAAACATTCAGGCGGATTTTTTTTTTTTGAGATTGATATAATTATTAAGCTTTATAATAATAATAAATAAATGTAAAGTCAAAATTCAAAATTTTCATTAATTTTTTTTTCGATATTTCTAAGAGGTCTACGGCTGAAATGGACATTTTCACATTGAACTAGATCCATTCTATCCAAAACATATCACATTTCCGGAAAATGTTGGGGAAAAGTAGGTTAGGATTCCTTTTCTACTTGCTTAGTATGTTTAAATCAACATTTTCATGAATTAACACTAAGCAAGTAAAAGTGGAATCCTAACCTACTTTTCCCCAACATTTTTCGGAAATGTGATATGTTTTTGATAGAATGGTTCTAGTTCAGTTATATAAATATATTTTAATGTACAATATTTCAAATACATATATAAAAATTTATATTACAATATATAATATTCGCCTAAATGACATTGTTTTGTTTACTTAAACACATACATTCTCATATTCACATTTGTTGTTGTTGGTTTAGGACAGTTTAGGACAAGCTTCTTATCCGTAAATTAAAGGCTTTAACTATTAAACATGGTTTTCAAAATACCGCGTGCAGGGCTTTACTGCTGTTACACTTTTTCCTTCTAAGATCAGAATGTTCTGATGTGTTTCACTTGAGTTGCATTAAGGTGTAGAACTCGTTTAATTCTGTTAATGGGCATAGAGAAATTTTAAATATTTTAACTAAATTTCATATACAGCCGAAGTTAATAAGGTTAATGGTAGTAGTAGCTTGCTTGAGCTCACGTTTACAAATTTTCCTTGAGAATTTATCGAAGTTGCTTGCCGTTAACCTCGCTCTGAGAATAGTGCAGGCTTTGAATCTATTGACCTTCGTTTGGTTTGAGGTCGTTGGGTTGTCTGGGTAAATATGTACTGCACAATAGTTAAATCTCGTTTACTTATACATATGTCAAAAATTGTATCAGTTTATTCATCTTCTCTAGAACCATCTGTGCCTTTACCAGTTAATTATCTTAAGAAAGTGATGAAGAACTACACTCTGAGAGAATTAAGACAAATATGGCTGAGTACATCTAGCTGCTGCATTGCATAACTAAGACTAATAATTTATTAGTGTGTCTAATTCTAAGGCCGCTAGGTTTGCATTATCATTAAAAAGAGACTAGTTAAGAATGTTGGTCGCGGCTCTTACTGGTCACAAACATTTTAAGGTTCAACTGCAGCGTTTGGGCCGAACTTAGAACGCTTTATGCCCGAACACTGGTGGTTTGGCGTCTATTGGAGGAGGGGACCAAAGTTGAGTAGATTAATCTACCAGCTCCGTAATCTTCCAGTAGGGTGCGCATCACGTGAGCTGTTCTGGTCTTGTCATTATGCAGCTGCGTGATGGGTACAGTTGTGTAAGGGGTAACCTATTCACAATTCGCAAGTGTAAGTGCTGCCTCCTCGTGGCAACCACTGGTAACTAAGGCCATTTGGCACATTTTTGGCCATTTGGCACAGGCTAAAGTACGGCGCTAAAGGAGAAAACCTTGACAAAAAACCCTAATCTAAGGTGGAACAGCATATGCATGGAAGAATGGCTGATAGGTTAATCAATCCAAAATATGCGAACTCTGGATACCAGGCACCCTCCAGTTTTATTTAGCCTTCCTGTAGTAAAGCTGGGTGACCTACAGGCGATTTGCAATTCCAAGCAACTCGGAAGAATAAAATCAAACGGAAGAAGGGCAGGAGTATGAATATACGGGAGTGGGACAACCCTCTCGGAGTCCTTTGGCTCCAATGCTACCGTCTCTCTAGCGGAACTACATGCTGTAGTAAACATCTAGGAGGGAGAGCAATAAGCCCACATAGTATGTATCAGGTACCGGGAGGCAGTATTGTCAGGTTCATTAAGAACCTGAATATTGACTGGACGGATAATTAAGCAGGGTCCAGCACAATATATCTTTTATCCTCCAATAATTATAATAATAATATGCGCGAACCCTCTCGAGAACGATGATGACTGCAGTGTAAAGCTGAAATGTAAGAACAAGAAGTTTAACAAGAAGCTCGTCAATGAGCAAAAGCTGCAGCAGAGGAAAGTGCTGTTCACCCTGTGGAGAGCCTTTGGTAACCTTGAACGACACGAATAAGTCATCCAACTACACCTCAACAAAATAGTGGTATCAGTGCTTTAGTAATCGCAACAAACGATTTTCTGGATATTGAGTACAGAAAATTACCCATTAGAATCAATTTAATATTGGGTGATTTTCCAGTCCTAGTAACAAGCTCGTGTAGGGCAGTTTACACAACACAAGTTCATGCAGGGCATACTAACCAACTGTATAAGCAGGTTGTTTGTTACCCAGTGGGGAGAGCGGCAAATAATGATATTTCATAAATCCGTCGACGGTCTAGACTCTTAAGAAAAGTCGAAGAAGAAGAATATGTAAGAATGACGTAGGATCCGTATAATCAGGCTTACCAGCATTCGGGATAAAAACCATTCTTATTGTTCTCCAGGATTGTGGAACAACGCCAGTAATTCAGTAGGAAAAATCCCATTTAGACCAGCTTTGAACGGTGCAAAAGAGAATAGGGGGCGTGATATTGTTGTTCGCCTACAGAACAAGAATAGTAAATATTTACTCTCCAATCCTACTTGTCCAATAGTAGGCTTCCAGATGCAACGCAGAACGTCGGGCGTAATCAGCTTGTGAGCTAAACCCTAATTAGGGGTTTCAACAGACAAGTTAGGGGTATCAGAAGCAAATTTATATAAAAATCCATTACTTGGAAGACTCGAATACATTCGAATCGAATTCACAAATAGCCTCCCCACCCCCAGATACTGTCACAAAGCAACTGAACAACATCCCTATTGGAGAAGCGGAGCTGACCGTTTGGTAGACGAAGAGAATTAAGTTAACATAAATCACTTCTAGTCAAAGCTTTATTTTATTATGTCTAGAGCTAAAGCCGAAAGGCTATTGATTCCCTCACAGAAGTTTATCCATGAAGTTCTATGAGCCTGCGGTTTAAACTTCTTTTATAAATCTCCAGAGCCACTACTTAGGAAACTAACCCATTCAGACATTTCAGTTTCCTAACGAATGTTCTTATTATTTTAAGTTGATAGTACCAGCAAGCGGAGTGAAAAGTGGGCACGCATTTTCAAAGGCAGTCGAAATTGCTTTCTTAAACAAAGATGCTTGTAAGTCTATGAAGTACAACTGGTGAAATTGGCGATTGTCATTTGGTTCCATAAATAGTATTTTACGAAAGAGTATCTCGTGACCAATTTTAATCGAAGGATTGAAATATCTCCACAAATACGCCAGCTACAAAAAAAAATGGTTTAGACCAAAATTGTCAAGGACAATGGGGGTCTATCTGTCTATCTATCTGTATGTCCTTGACCTTCAGGTCAATTTTCAAGGTCATTTGAAGGTCAAGGACATTTTTTTAAATGGAAACCCCTATTTTTGACACAGAATTCGAAAAGAGTGAGAAATTTTATGTCCGAATATGCATTTTCCATGATCTCCCAAAGTCACCTGAAGGACTATATTTTAGTTATAATGCTTATGATTTGCTATGAAAATTAAAAAAATTTGTTTTTTTAGGTTTTGTATGTTTCAGTGTTTTCTTTAAGCCGTCGAAAGGCAGCAACCAAGAGAATACGTTTGTCAAACCAAAACGAAACTAATGAACAAACATACATTTTTTTGTCTAGTAATAGATCCCGAAGGGAACTCCAAAGATCATTGAAAACGTCTGTGGATAGATCAGCACGTTTTATATCAGATAGTAAAAGACAAAGAAATGTCAATGAGAGTTTGACATTACAAGAACGCAATTAGCGGCTATTTAGATAGAGGGAGATAGAGAGATAGAGAGGCAAGTTCCTCTCATACAACGCGAGACTTCAGAAGAAAGGCGCAACAGATTCTCTTTAGATAGTGGAAGACATTATAACTTAAGGCAAAGGCCACAATTTTTAAGATTAGAACGACTTGCCTCCGAGAATACGAGTGACAGAAATGCGTATTGCCTCATATTCATTTGGTATTATGGCTTCAAGAAAAGTTAAGATCAGAAGAAATCAATTCTGCGATAAGCGGCGAAATTCAAAATAACATGACCGTCCCAGAGTTACACGATATCCCAGAGATGCACTAGAGATCAAAAATGCATTAGACAATATTCGAAGCCATTTCAAACTGTCACTACTACAGCCGAAGACGGATACCCAAGGTACCGGCGCAAAAAATTTGGCGAGGGTGATTTTACTGCTAACATTCCAAATTCCCAGATTGATACTGAAAGCTTTTAACGCCCCATATAAACATACAGCTTTGCAGCTCCATTAAATCAATGCAATACGTAGGTAAGTACATATCTAAAGGAACATACCAAGCGGTTTTTTGCCAAAATTCAACAAATGGAGTCGACCAGTTTTTGTCAGGAAGGCATATTAGTACCTTGGAAGCTGCTTTCATTTTCAATTTACAACGTGTATATTTTACGCAAAATAGAGATTCAAATTGAAGGCCATCCAGAAGTAGTTAAAAGTGACACTCTCGGGCGTGTTTATATACGGTCCAGATTGGGTACGTTTTTCCAAAAATCGTTTCCCCAAAAATTATTTCCACAAATAATAATTCCGTCAAATATCGTTTGGCCAAAAATCCTTTGCCGAAAAAGATCCCCAAAAATCCCAAAATGGTGGATTGGGCATTTTGGGATTTTTGGGGATCTTTTAGTTGTACATTTTTTATAAATTTTTTTAACAATTATGTTCGTGATTATTACCGTTATAGAGTTAAAGTGCCGATGGAGACGCGTTATATTAGAATACAATTCCATATGATACGTTTTTTAAAGATACTTTTATATTCGCAACCACCAATGCAATGCACGGATTACAACCAAATTTGAAAATGGGAAACATCTTACAGTCAAGGGCCCTTCAACGCAAATGCATGGTATGACAACGAGCAACTTACCAGTACACTGCGTCAACAATAAATTAAAAAGGACCGCTAAAACTACCAACGTACATCCAGCTGCGATCATAAGGGATAGTATTGTCAACTGTCCAATAACGTCAAGGATGCATTTACCGCATAAAGAAGCCCGAAGGCTAAGATGAAACGAATTCGAGAGACTGATATTAAACAGCCAACTAGCATTCATGACATCAGTGTTCTAGAACATTTGAGAATAGTAGATGGTGAAATTTTTACTTTAGCAGAAAAACGGTTTGGCAGTGAATGTATCATCCTTATGGGAACTGTTAAGACCCTGCGAATGTTAGAAAAAGCAGACTATTGGATGATGGATGGCACATTTGATGTTGTTCCATGTATATTTCGTCAATTATTTACAATTTTCGCGAAGATTGACGGCGTTACCGTACCGGCACTTTTCTGTTTGATGACGTCAAAGTCGCGGAAGTGTTATGATCTTACTTATTTACGAAATATTGAAAGTTCCTTGCGAACATTTCGTCCATTTGACGCCCAATTTAGTACTGGCTGATTTTGAAAAGACTTCAACCTCTGCTTGGCTGTGTTTCCGGATACACGGTTCCGTGGTTGCTATTTTCATTTGGGCCAAATTATTGGGCGCCGCGTTCAAAAAGAAGGTTACTATTCGAATGATCCAGCCCTTAGTGTTCATTCATCCTGAAGAAATTCCAGCCTTTTTTGAAGAACTATTAAAGCACGTTGATGCACTCACGCGAAACATCGCTGTCTGGTTTGGCAATAACTATTTGTTCTATCTGACAAGCGAACCAACAAACCTTCGCGATATGCACCACATTTTTGGTCTGTGTATGATCAAAATTGTGAAAGTCTGCCCCGGACGGACCACTAACAACGCCGAAGCGTGGGATCGACGACTTCAGGTAATTACTGGAAAATCACACGTCGGAACATACTGCCTAATTGGGCACCTGCAGAAAGAGCACATGTATGCGCATTTCAGGTTGACAAGCATGCAGCTGGTCATACTTGGCCAACGAAATGGACTACCTGCGCTGAATCGCATATAATTTTTCAGTATACTACTTTGATTAATTGACATGAAAAAGTTGATTGAAAGTGTTATTAAGATGTAATAAGTTATGTTGTTACGTAATCATAATTATTATAAGAATAATAAATTTAAATGGAATTAAATGTAATAATATATGTTTGAATTTCAAATAATAAACCATATTTTCTCTGACCAAATATAATACATACCTATATACTAAATTTTTGAGTAATTGACGTTTGGGGTTATGAGTTTGAGCAAACGCCTTTTTGGGAAAACGCGTTTTGGGGAAAGGCTTTTTGGGAAAGTGTTTTTTGGGAATTTTTTTTATATGTTTTGGGGAAAAGAATTTTGGGTAAACATATCTCTCCCATACGATCCGTTTGATAAATGAGGAGTATTACTACCTGCGAATGCTTTTACATACTATCAAGTGACTCCCAAGTTTTCATGACATGCGTACTAACGATGATACAATATACCTCAGCTACCAGGCTACTTGCAAAGCTCTCGGTTTACTCGTAAATAATGCACACTGAGAAAATATGTTAGAGGAGGCAAGTTTATCTAAGTCTATAACCGCCATGAGGCATTTGTTCGCCATAATGTTGGTTTCCTGCCATCTGACTGATATACACCCGCTATGGTTATCAAAACGGAAGCAAATGTTCGAAGACATCTTTTACAAGATTCGTATTGAACAATCCTTGGAAATTTTGGAATACACTGAAAAAAATTTCAACCTAGGATTGCGTGAAATTAATAACATTGTCACGCCATTTTCAGACAAAAATATTACTAACTTTGGCCTTGCTCTACCAGATAATTCGAATAGATATGTAATAAACCGAGTGTACCAAAGCGAGATATCTTACGATCAAACAACTCTGGAGGAAACTGTCTTAAACACTGGAACTGGAAAATCTTTCTTTTAAATTTAATTCTAGCCAAATTTAGGTCTCAAGGTTTAATAACGCTAGCTGTGTCGTCTTCAGGGATAGATTCTACTCTTGTTCAAGGAGGCAATGCCGCGCAAACCCTCAAACTTCCTTTCAATATAATGAACGATGAATCACGTTAATTGTTTCGAATGAGGCAACAATGTCACATAAAGTTTCTAGAACTCTGAAAGACTTATGAGGTAGTAATGCACATATGGGTGGTGTCATAATTTTATGGTCAGAGGAACGAGGGCCGATGATATAAACTCTTGCTTGAAAAGATCAAATTTGTGGCCACATAATTTTGGACCAGTTTCAAGTACCATATCGAGAATATAAAATTATAAAAACTGTGCTTGACCCACAAGATTCTGTTCACTATCCGGTCGAGTTCCTAAATAATTTAAACCCGCAGCTGGTCAATACAATACATAACATAAAAGTTGAAGTAGGAGTTCCTATTATACTAAGTACTTACTGCCAAATCTTAATTCTCCAAAAACGTGCAACGAAACTCGACTCAAAGTAATATCTCTACGTTACTATCTAATTCAAGCGTCGACACGAACTGGATGTGTCAAACGATTCTGAATCTACGAATTTCTATTATACCTTCCGATCTACCTTTTCAATTTAAGAGGCTATACAGTTTCCAATTCGAATATGCTTTGCGATGATCATAAATAAAGCGCAAGGCTAAACGCCCAAACTTGCTGGCATAGATTTACGGGAAGAATGTTTTTCACATGGGCAGCTTTAGGTAGCATGTTCCCGCTTAAGCTCAAACCACAATCTATTTGTACTACCTTCGTTCCCATTAGCGGGGATGACCAATGTTGTATACAAAGAAGCATTACAGTAATATAACAAATAAATCGAAGATCGGACCGCACCAATTGATATAACAAAGTTTTCGCTTTGAATAGTGCAGTTTTTACTGTTTTAGGTATAAAGTATACTTGGTCAAGGATTCATATGTTAAACATAAAACAAATTTGATTTTAAAACTTAAATTTTAGAGCCGAGCAATGCTGGAAATTTCAGCTAAGTAGCTAAGGCTCCACAGATAAATGTATCTTAGCAAATTAAGTCAGGACTAAATTGCTCATTAGACTTGTAATTGAATAAAACAAAAACAAACCAAAACTTGTGAACACGTCAGTTCTAGACCAATTATTACTCAATGTACCAGCAAGTGCGACGAATATTTTTCGTGTGTACCGGCCTTGACTAACCAATATATTTTCTTTCTGACTATTTTCCTCTTTTTTCCCAAAATGTGTTATTTTCCATACAAATTGGAAAAGGTGAAAAAATAAAAAAGAATGGAATGGTAGTCTGATAAGGAGATGAACTAAATTTTGTTGGAAAATCACCAAAATCCATTCCAAATCAAAAGTGTAGAAGTAAAAGTTTATTAGTTTCAATCAATATTAGGATGGGATATAGTTTCATCGGCAAACTAAAGGTTAGAAGAGTATCCGGAAAGAATGGGAACCAAACTAATTACATTTATAATATAGCACATTACCCCTAATTTACATATATTACACAATAAATAATTTTATTTTAATAAAATCGATTTATTTTCGGTGAAAATACGTTAGTTGTATATCTGACATGTTTGTTTGAGCAGCTGAAATCCCGTTTCTAACCCCGTTACAATGATTAAAACATCTGTTCACTCAAATTGCTATCAGCAAATTACAAAAAAATCTCTAAATGTTTAATTCTTACCAGGGAGAAATACAACCTACATACAATTTCGTTCAATGAATCATGTTGAAAATAAATAATAAAAAAAAATATTTTGGGAATCGTAATTATGCGACATTTTCCTGTTTTTACGGGTTCATTTATAACCACAGCAATTGTTCAATACAACAAAACAATACAAAAAAAAAACACCGTATGATCCACCAACCCCAAAACACAAAAAAAAAAAAATCAACAGACAAAATTTGTACAGCGCTACTAAAATCGATATTTGAGTCGAATGCCCAAGTACGTAATGGGAAAATTTAAGGAAAATATCATGTAAAAACAACCACTTACATTATTATCCTGGATACAATTGCACTAATCATTTTGAACTAATAGAAATCACTAAATTCGGCACACTCACAATACACTTGAATTAAACAAAACTCCCGAATCAAAAAAAAAAAAAAAAAATGTATCTCAATCTAGAATTTTTATTGATACACTGTACTTTTAATATTTTTTTTGCTTATGTTTTATGATTTCATGTAATTTATGTTTTTGAGTTGAATTTTAAATAAAAAATAAAAGATAAACGGAAAAACAACATAATTTTATTTAGTAATCATCTGTTTTAGCCATCTTAGGTTTTGTGAGCGATAGAAAAATCAACCACAACACAAAAATACAAAAACAATACTAGTTTTTTTTTGACATTTCGCTTTTCGCTACAAATTATTTTTAAATTTTTACGATTGCTCTGCATTCTACAGTAAATATTTTTAACTAAATTTTTTGGTTGCGTACAAATTTTATGTGTATCAAAATATTTTCGAAGATGTCACTACTGGATATTTTTTATAAAGATAACTGCATTACCGATCAATTTGTATTTGAACTTTTTTTGGTTTTTTTGTTCATTCGATTTCTTAAATTTGTATAAGCAAGCAGTGTAGCCATTGTGCAAAATTAAAAAGCGAAACACGGAAATGGTGGAGATTATATAATAAATCTTCAGTCGACCTATCCATTTACAAACATTTTGAATTGAATTACATATATATAAAGAGCTTTGACAAGATGGACGATAAAAGCGTGTTAGTTCGTAATTGTATACAGTATTAATTTAAATTGATAATTACAAATAAAGCCGCAATATTTTCTAATCCGACAAAAAGTAAAGAAATATATTGCAAATGAAGTTGGTTAATGTTGATTTTTGACAATTTCATATTTTTTATTTATAAATTAAAGTAAAAGGTTGAAGTATGCATTTCAGATACTTTATTTAACACCTAACGAATTTAAAAATTTTAAAGTGTCACTTTTTTTGCACCGCAACATTATAACGTAGTACATAAAATTACCGCTGCTCTTGTGGTTGCTGTTCTAGGTAAATTATCGGTCGCTGTATGTGTCTTGTTACAGGCTTTGCTGCTGGAAGTTGACGGTGTGGCTTGTTCGTCCAGATTGAATCGTACTCTGTTTGTCCGTGCGTTCGTCGGTGTTCGTCCTTCAGTCCGTTATGTCGGTGTATTTAAATGGTTTGTTGTGTTTGAAGTAGTGTCGTTGTGAGTCTCCGTCGGTGTGTTATTTTCCGGTATCGGATCGTCTCGTTCGTTTTCTATAAAACACGGTTTCAGTCTGTCGATTGATACTCTGCACTATTTGCCTCTAATTATTATAGTGAAAGCTTATTCGTCGCGATTAACCACTGGGAAATGACCATCGTACGGAGGTTGTAGTGATCTTCTAAGTGCATCAGTGCGAACAAAAACGTTCGGTCATGAATTTAGTTCCGTTGCTATGAATATTTTATCTTGAAAATGCCTCGCAGCTGGAGGTGGGCGAATTTGATCGAAATGTTTTCTCAATTCCTCCAGGAACTCTGACTGACTAATGGTTCTATTGCCTTCGATTATCAATTGGCTAGGCACCCGTATATTCTGTCCAAATACCAACTCTGCCGACGTCGTCTTGAAATCATCTCGGTATGTTGTTCGAAGTCCCAGGAGCACTGTTCGCAGTATAAGTTCCACTCTTGTTTTTGGTGATACATTATAGCTGCTTTAAGTGTTCGATGAAACCTTTCGATCGCGCCTTTGCACTTTGGATTGTACGGTGACGTATGTTTGTGTACAAAACCCAATAGTTTAGCAAATTCTGTGAATAGCTCCGATTCGAAATGGGGGCCTTGAACCGTGACAATGTTTAAGGGCACTCCAAAACGAGCAATCCAATTGCTGTAAACGGCTACGGCTACGTTTTCGGCTCTAATATCTCTCGTTGGTATGACCTCTGTCCATCTGGTATATCTGTCTATTAGTGTTATACAGTAACGCTGTCCCTCAGATATTGGTAACGGCCCGATTATGTCCAAGTGTAATTCTTCGAAACGGTTTGCGACTGGTGTTTAATTTCCGTTTGGACTTTTTGTATGTCTTGCGATTTTCGCTTTCTGGCATGCTAGGCAGCATTGGGCCATCCGTTTCGTGTCTCTCTTAATCCCATTCCACACGGATTGCTCTGTTATGGCTCTGACTGACGCTTGCACCCCTGGATGTGATAGATTGTGCACTGCCTCAAAAACCTTCTTTCTGTAGCTCGGAGGAATGTAAGGGCGATTTTTTCCGGTGGATACGTCGCACAATATCGTCCGCTTGGCTGCGAATGCGACTGGTATCTCTTCGAACTTCAATTCCGTTGCTGTTTCTTGAAACAGTCTAAATTCCTTGTCCTCTTGCTGTGCTTCGGCAATCTCTGTGTAATTGATGGATTCTCCTATATTGCCAATGGTTCTATCCGTGATAGTGTGTCGGCTACCACATTCTTCTCGCCCGATATATGTCGAATATCCGTTGTAAATTGTGCTATAAAATCCAGGTGGTGAAATTGGCGAGGTAAGGCCTTAGCCGGATTTTGCGTGAATGCATAAATTAATGATTTATGGTCGGTATAAAGTGTGAATGTTCGACCTTCGACCATATGACGGAACCTCTTTACCGCGGAATATGCGGCTAGGAGCTCCCTGTCATATGCACTGTATCTCTGCTGTGTGGGGCTTAACTTGGTGGAGAAAAATTGGAGAGATTCCAATTCCATCTCGTTCCCTTTCTTGTTCTCGTTCTGCTGCTGTAACACTGCTCCGATCGCTGTGTCGGAGGCATCGAACGCCTGTTTCGCTTCGTCTGACCAATTCACCGCTCGTGTGTCATTTTTCTTACGGCCCTTTAAATACTCATTGAGTATGGCTTGATTATGTGCCGCGTTGGGCATGAACGGTCTGTAAAAATTCACAATGCCTAAAAACCTTCGTAGTTGATTAATGGTTTTAGGAAGCTCGAATTTGGCTATATCTTCTACACGCTCTGGAAGAGGTCGAATCGCTTCAGCTGAAACTGCGTGCCCCAGAAATTGTACTTCAATTTTGGCGAAGTGACATTTATCACTAGTGATAATTAGTCCAGCGTCGCTCAATTTTGAAAAAATAATTTGTAGGTGTTCGAAATGTTGTTGTAAATTTTGGGAGGCTACTAAAATGTCCTCGAGATAAATAAAACAGAAATTTAGACCTTGTAATATCGAATGCATGAATCTTTGCAATGTGCTGCTCGCATTCTTTAATCCGAACGTCATGCGTGTAAACTCGTAAAGGCCAAACGGCGTGGATATGGCTGTTTTCGGTATGTCCCCTTCCTCGATCGATATTTGATGGTATGCCCTCACCAAATCTATGGTGGTAAAATATGTTGTTCCCCTTAATTGCTGTGTAAAATCATGAATGAATGGTATTGGGTATCTGTCGGGTATCGTCACATTATTCAAACCGCGATAATCTCCGCCTCCGTTCTTCTTGGGAACCAAGTGCAACGGACTTGCCCACGGACTCTCTGAACGCCGAATCGCCGATTCGCGAATCGATATCTGTCGCGTTGATTACTCGGATGACTGGTACTGAGACTTGAGTTCTTGTGGCTAATGTGGAAATGTTGGTTAATGGGTCGATTAAACGGCTGTGCTGTATATCGACTAATAGTCCTGATTGGTTTAGAAAATCAGCTTGTATTATTGCCACTGTAACCTCGGCAATAACGAACGTCCAGGTGAATCTTCGGCGTAGCCCTAAATCTAGGTGCATACGTCGTGTTCCGAAAGTTTTCACAGTGGACCCGTTTGCCGCGTGTAGGGTGAAATCCGGGTTGTGTTTTGTGCGATCGTGTTTGTTGTATGGTAACACGGATATATCGGCACCGGTATCTATTAAGTAGGTAGTGTTTGACGACCTATCATAAATTTTGAGGCGGCAATTAGTTTGCGCTCCGTCGCATGCCGCTGTCTGCGCCGGAGGAATTCATTTTTTGTCTTGAACTCTGCCCATCGTGGACATGTTGTTTTGCAGCATCTGGCAGCATTGTTAAACTTCGTGTGGTAGAAACATAGCCTTGGTTCATCATTTCTTTCGTCGTTATTTGCTGCTCTCCCTGCGGGGTAGTGTCACGACTTGACCTCGACCTATTTCTCGACTGACTCCGTGACTGGTTCCTGTTTATCTGTCGTTCCATGCTGTCCAAACGGCGTATGATCTCACTCATTTGCGGATCCCTGTAGGAGTCGAATACTTCGTGTCGTGTGGGAGTATTAATTGGTATTATTGCTGGTGCGATTGACATTACCTGTGCGCGTGTCATGGTTTCCAACACTCTATTGGCTAGAGTGGCCAATTGGGTGGCAGATAATGCATCGGCAGTGGTCGCTAGCACTTCCTGTGCTCTGATTGGTAGTCGTTTCAACCACATGGTCTTAATAAACTCGTCGTTGACGGTTTGACCTCCGGTATTTTTTAGTTTGCGCAGCAGATGTGATGGTGTCATGTCACCTAGCTCGATCCCTTGTACTACTCGATGTATCTGTGTAGTTCTCGACTCGCTCATCCGGCTCAGAATGGCCTCTTTTAACTCTATATATAGGGTCAAGGATCGTGGACCCGTTATTATATCACTTACGTCGTTTAGTGCTCTCTCGTTGAGAGCCCCTAAAACGTGGTTAAATTTTGTTGTTTCACTTGTTATACGTCCCAATGCAAATTGGGATTCTATGACGTGAAACCATAAACGAGTATTTTGGGCTGTTAGCGGAGCTAACTTAATGGACAAGGGGGCTACATGAGTAACAGGTGGATGGGTGGTGCTGGAAGAGGGTTCTGTTTCCACTCTTGCCGTGTACTCCTGCATTGCTCTCATGATTCCTCGCTGTATCCTCTCTTCGACTGACTCTCCGTGGCCGACGTCGAATTGTCCACTACTACCCTCGTTATCCTCAACTTCGCTGCTTACACTGATATTATTTCCGGCTCCGTGCGCCTTGCTGAGATTCACCTTGTTTCGACGGTTTTCCTTTCACTTTGATCACTGCACTCTTTTTACCTGTTTTTGGTTGTCGTAACCGCAATTATCCGAACAAAAAACAACAAATAAAAGAATCGATAACAAAAATATTACGAATGCCCGTTAAACCATAAACAAAACAAATCACGAAAAAAAATAATAATAATAACGTAAATTAAGGGTAAATAACCACGAACGTTCGCCTCCAGCGGAAAACAACGTCCTTCTCAGTTACCTGTTCAATTTTGTGGCGGGTGGAGCACTGCCAGCGAATTTCTAATTTCTCGAAACGTTTAATTTTTTATCGAGTCAATTAGTGAAACTATAGCTTTTATAGGATTGATTGGACACATATATAATTTTTAAAACGATATTTTCTTTTTGTTGATACCAAATTGATTGATATAAAAGCTTTTTTTCAACGAATTACAATAAAAACGCTACAATTTTGCACTTACCCGCTGCGCTCCTGCGCTCCTGCGGTAGATGCGCATGCCCGGTGGTTATTAATAGATGCGCCTGACCGGCGATTATTAATATATGCGCCTGACCGGCGGTTTTTGATAGATGCGCCTGCCCGGCGGTTATTATTAGATGCGCCTGGCCGGCGGTTTATCGATGGATGCGCCTGAGCGGCGTTTATCGATGGATGCGCCTGACCGGCGTTTTGACTTGATTTTTGTAATTGATCCGCTTTTTTCTCTGGCTGGATCGTTGATATAGTGACTAACACATCAACTTGACCTGAGCTTGCCTCTGGTGGGGGCTATTACCAGGTACGTTGCGTGTTAGATCACGTCGGGGTCACCAATTATGGTGAGGGGCACTTGCCACTCACCATATAAATAAGAAATGCTTTCTTGCTTAGTGTAGAAATGATATTGATTCCTAATCACCCCTATTATGATTGTCGAGTCGATCGACAATCGACACGACTCTCTGTTGCCTTTTCCTTTTTCATATTGTTTTTATCAAATGAAAAAACGAAAATGCAATACTGAGTCGTGTCGATTGTCGATCGACTCTTGATTCATAATAGGGTGATTATGTTTGTCGAGTCGATCGGCAATCGACACGACTCTGTATTGTCTTTTCCTTTCTCGTATTGTTTTTATCAAATGAACAAATCGTCAATCATAATAGAGGTGAACGTCTGTTTATTTTTACAGAAAATCTGACGTTTCATATAGTCCTACGAGCCCGGAACTAGAACATTAGTGTGTATATAATATGATAAAGCATAAAGGTTATGCTATACATTAAGTATCGTGAGTTAGTGCGTAAGTTCAAATTGAGATGAATTGGTAAACAAATAAGAAATCTATCGGAATTCATAAGAAGTCGGGACACGTTTCCAGAACAGCAGAACGATAAGTAGACAATTTATTAATTTTCATATAATTGCTGTAAAAAATAAAATTTTATACACATCACGTGTTTAGACGCCACAATTTAACACAGAATTTTGTGTGATTTGGCATTTAACTGAAAATGGCTGAATCCATTACTCAAGCACGTGGTATCGTTATCGCATCAGGACTACGTTCATAAACTCTACATTGTAATAATATTGTTAACAATAAGCGTATTTTGTTGACCAAAATTTAATTCGAATTATTTTGCGTTTATTTTTTTCCAAGAAAATAGCCAATTTTATTTAATTCACGAAAGCCAACCTTTCGTAATAAAATATAAATTTAATATGTATTATGACTCTGGTGGCAGGTATTATAACCAAGAATTAGAATTATGTTTAAATAAACCCAATTTTTTTTGTGTTAATGTTATTCTTGCGGGATTTATCCTATGCAATTGTTATTGTAAATTTGTCAATCCTAAACATCCTTTGTTATAACCGGCACGTGCGATTTGTCGTTCACAAACACTTTGTACATTGTAAAGTGCTTTTCCCATTGAAAAACGAAAATAAAAATCGGATTTAGTTTTTTCGATATAATTCCAAAATTATTGCTTTGTTTTCGCTAAAATCTTCTCGTTTTTGATCGAGTGTACCATAAAATACCATTTTCAATTTAAAAAAATCAAAAACATTTTTAATTGAGTGAGAAAATGAAAATTTAGTTTTTTCGGTTCTAAACAATTTTTTCGGACGAAAAAAATTAAATTTTCATTTTCTCAGCTAATTAAATTTTTTGTTGAAATTTTTTTATTGAAAATATTATTGTATGGTAAACTCGGTCAAAAACGAGAAGTTTTTAGCGAAAGCAAAGCAATTATTTTGGAATTACATATATCGAAAAAACTAAATCCGATTTTTCTTTTCGTTTTTCAATCGGTAAAGCACTTTAGAAATGTCATTTCCAACTCAATACTGCCTTTCTAGCACAGACCTGCGCGGGCCGGCCCGGCCCGAACCCGGCCCGACCCGAAGACGGGAAATAGCCCGTGCCAATTTATTCCGTTTTCCCGTCTTTCTAGCTGTCAATTGTAAGAAAAAACAAAAATTCAATTGAATTAGCGAAATAAGAAGTGTATTCTCGTTGTAAAGGCTTTGCCACATCTATTTTTCGTGCGATGCACTTTGTTTTTTCTTTTCAAATTCTATTGCAATTAGAATAGATTTGATACTAAATAAATCAAAAAACTATCAAATACCATTATAATCTTTAAATCCTACAAATTTGTTTTTTGAAATATAATAATTTTTATTCATATATATTTCATTATATATTTTATCGTGCGAAGTTTGAAATTTCGCAATTGGAGAAACAACCAAACAACTTTTTTCGCGTTTGGAGACTTTCCACATACATACGAATTTTTTTAACACATGTTTTTTAACCTCACTTTTTTAACATTTATTAGAAGACATGGAATTGTACAATACGAAATGATCGAAAAATTCGCAATAATTAAATATTTTGATGTGTGCAATACACAATAATTAAATAAATAAAATAAATAAAAATAATTAAAATTTCGAGAAAAAACTGTCCAAAATAATTTTAACCAATGACTATGACAGTTATTACGAAAAAAATCGCGTCGCTGTTAATTGTGGCATCTGTAATATGATAATTATACCGGTTATAGTTAGATAATGATAAAAGTATTAGATACGTTTTAAGGTTAGCACAAGAGTGATGCAATATAACAAGGTTTTCCATACATACTAGGTTTCTATATACCAAGATGAGTATACTATGCAAGGTTACATATTTATGTTACATCCCTCTTTTTATATAATACACAATTGAAATTTATAAATTCAATCTCATAGGTTGTTTTGATATTCTACCAGATCTGGTTCTATACCCATGTTGCTCTGGAACATTTCGTATTGGTCCACCAGTAGATCTCAGTGTAACATTATCTTTCTTAAATGATCTTTGCTTGTCATGTGGTACTGCTGGACTTTCTATATTGGCTGACGGTAAGTTTGGGATGATGGTGGCATCACTCTGAATATTTGCTGAAGTCTTTTTAAGATGATGCGAATTTCTTCGATATGTTCGACCGTCTGTTTCAACTATAAATGACCTCGGTTTCCCCGCTGATTTGATAATATTGCCAGATTTCCAATCTCTTGGTCCGATTTGTATCCTAACCTGATCTCCTGCTTTTAGTGGTGCAGCTGGTTTGCTCGTTTTATTCGCATAATGCTTTTGAGCCAGGCGTAAACGTTCTAACTCGTCAGCTACATTAGTAATTACCCTAGGCTTTAGTTGGTCAAATGAAGACGGAATAGTTGACCGTGTAACTCGGCTCATTAATCTCTCGTTCGGTGATCCAATCGATTCATCTCTTGGCATATTTCTAAAATTAAGTAATGCCAGTTCAACTTCAGTTTTGTCTATACAACGTTTTTTTAGCATATTCTTCGCTGTTTGCAAGTTTCGTTCCGCTAAACCATTAGACCTCGGAAATTTTGGACTAGAAGTTCTGTGCTCAAATTTCCAGATCGTTGCAAAATCACGAAACTGTTTTGAGTTGTATTGAGGACCATTGTCCGATTCCAATATCTGCGGTATACCATGAACACTAAACCAACTCTTTAATGTTTTAATTATTTCGTCGCTCGTAGTCACTTCCAATTTTTTAAAATCCATATAACCCGAATAGTTGTCTGCAATCAATAAGTACTCTTTTCCATTAAATATAAATAGATCTGTACTCACTATTTGAAAGGGAAGAGATGGTATTATTTTTGGTAATATACATTCTTTGTCATTACAACGTTGAGTTTTTTAACAAACTGAACACTTCTCCACGTATGCTTGGACATCTTTAGCTTGACCAATCCAGAATAACAATTGTCGAGCCCTGCGCATTTTATTCGTTATTCCCCAATGACCAGTATGTGTCTCTTCAATCATTTTATTGATTAATTTTTGAGGAACTACAACCTTTTCCCCTTTAAACACTATACCACTCTCATGACTTAACTGATGACGAAAATTAAAATATGGTTTTACTTCATTTGGAATATTTTGTTTATCATCCGGAAATCCATCGAGAATAAATGTAATGAGTGTTTGTAGCTACAACTAGCTACAAATTCGGATATAGCTTTGTCGGACATTGCCAAAATTATTTGAATTTCCAGTTCTTCGTCGTCTACTTCTTCATTATCATGTGTACAATCTCTGCTCAACGTATCCGCTATTGGAATATCAGTACCTTTGATATATATCACCTTAGGCGAATATTGGAGCGTATCAAACACTATACGTTGTAATCTGGCTGGATCTTCTTCTATTGGTCTCTTGTAAGTGACTTCTAATGGCTTGTGATCCGTCTCAATAGTTAGCTTTTTACCGTAAATATATTGATGAAATTTTTTACAGGCGGTTCTTATAGCCAACGCTTCCTTTTCAATTTGTGGATAGTTATTCTGAGAATTGCTTAATGCCTTGGTGCCGTATGTTATAGTGATTTTGAAATGCTGTCCACAGATAACTTTACATCCTTATTGACATCATAGAACCGAAGTACTGGAGGTGTAGACAACACTATCTTAATATTTTCTACCGCTTTGTCATGTTGTTCCGTCCAAACCCATGCATTTTGCTTTACCAACAATTCTCTTAATGGTTCGGTAATTTTTGATAGATTTGGTATACATTTATTCAAGTAGGCCACCATTCCCAACATTCGCTGAAGTTCTTTCACATTTTGTGGTATTTTTAGCTTATAAATTGCTTCGATTTTTTCAGTATCTGGGTAGAGACCGGCAGGTGATATAACGTGACCCAAGAATTTAAGTGTTTGAACTTGGAATTTACACTTATCTCTGTTTAGTTTCAGTCCTGCTTCTCTCAATATCCTCAGTACTACTTCCGTAATCTGTGCCACCTTTTCTTTAGTATGTGCATGGATAAGTACGTCATCCATAGGCATTTCTACTCCGCTTATATTTTTCAGTATATTATTCATCGCCTCGCTAAATACTTCCGGTGCTGATGAAAGTCCAAATGGCAATCGTAAGCAAGAATAACGTCCCCAAGGTGTAGCAAACGTTAAATATTTTTGTGTTCTTTCAGTAACCTGTATTTGCCAAAAACCACGCATACATACAATCTAGTAGTGTGAAATATTTTGACCCACCTAATCTGGCAGATATTTCTTCAATTGTATTTAATGGATACTGGCGTCGTAAAATATTGCGATTTAGATCAGTCGGATCCATACAGATTCTGATCTTTTCGTTTTTACGAACTATAATCATTGGACTTACTGCTGGTGTTGGTTCATTGACCCTTACGATAACTTTCATTTTCTCCATTTTATCAAGTTCCAGTTTAACAATGTCCCTAATGGAATGTGGTATTCTTCTTGCTGGTCTGATTTCGAATTTAGGATTCTCGATTAAATCAATGTCATATTTATAATTTTTTAGACATCCGAGTCCTTTGAAAATTTCGTCGTCATCATTCGACACACTACGCACTCGACAAATTAGTTCTAAATCTTCCCACGAAAATAGCTGTGGGAGTGCGTTCATAAACTCAACATTGTAGAACAATGTTACAACTGTTATTGTACAAATCATATTCTCACTTACAACGAGTTATAAACGTCAAAGTAAAAACGTCAAAATAAAAACGTGGAACGAAGACAATTGAAGAATCAAAACACAAAACAACAAAATATTTACATATGCTTTATAATATTATAAGAATACATGTAATGTTATTATCATCTTTCAATATTGGTATCATCAGATAAAATTTCAGTATTTTGAATAATGAAATTATTTTGCTCGTCCAAAGCAAATGAATACATTTTTTATTTCGTTAGTTCAATTGAATTTTTGTTTTTTCTTACATTTGACAGCTAGAAAGGCAGTATTGAGTAGGATTGAAAATGACGTTTATAACAATAAGGGGAAATTTTGGTTTAGGTTTATGAACAACAAAAAGCACGTTGCTGTGGAATACAACCCAGGTTTATGAACGCTTTAGAACTGTCATTGTACGTGTTCAATCGGACAAAAATGATAAAAAATATCATGATATTTTATCCAACCGTAACTTCATTTTATAATACTGTACGTCTGTGGCGTTTGGCTCAACTAAAAATATAAAAAATGTCAATCTAAACAAAAATTGGTGTTTAGGGCAACAAAACTATACCCAAGACAAAAACCCAAAAAGCGGACATTTTAAAAAAAAAAAATAAAATGAGATTACTAAAAAGATCGTACCACCGATCAGTTCAGTTTTTATTTAGCTAACCGAACATTATATGTGTTACGTTCGGATTGTATTAAATGTAAAAAAGTTGTAGTTTTTTTGGATTATTACTAAATTAAATAATAATTAAAATAAAGTTAAAGAAAAGTTGTGTCGCCGTGTACTAAATTTATTTTACACACCCGAAAAAAAACGTATAACGCCGAAGAGTGAGGTTAGACTCAAATATAGCGTGTACGCCGTGCGCAGTGAATTGTGGGGCTCCATCAACCTTAAAATAAACACGCGGGTTATAAGAATATCAAATTAACCCCAAAATTGGTGACCCCGACGTGATGGAGCGCTAATTTAAAAAATTCCAGTCGTAAAATTGAACACGAGGTGTGGGTTATTTAACCCCAAAAAATTTTTTGCCAGCAATATATTATATATTCATATGAGATTCTTCATCGATATACATTCATATTGGATTCGTCATCGATATACATACGCATATTGGATTCATCACCACGAGGGATGTTTCAACAGCCATTTTATAATTTAAGTATATTAGAATTTAGTACATATTAATAATAATTTTAGTTTGTTAATTATATTTGAATTATTTCAATATTTGAAATGGGAAAACCATATTTCAAATAGATAAATTCCATAACTAATCTATATTTAAGTGAGCGAGTTACATCCGCATCATCCAACAACACATGTTAATCCTAACACGAATCAATAATATAATCAATGTTATCAATACAATATATTGTATTACATAGTATATATTATATTCATACATAAATATAATTTTTAAAGATAAGATTAAATCAATATTTTATCAACACAAAAATAAAACAAAAACAATAAAACCCTTTTTGTGATCATGCATATCAACAGAAAAATAAAATATAATAATCATACCATATGTTACATAAACACAATCTTTTCATTATTGTATAATCTCATATAAATACTCTCATGTAATATAATTAGTTGTTCATTCCTTTTTCAAACATTATACAGTTTAAGTGAAATAAAGTACAAACAAAAATCGAATATTATATTATTTTTTTTTATTTAAATACCACATTACGCTGAATAAAATAACATTGGTCGCTCCGTAAAAAAAATAAATTTATTATATCGGCCACAAACCACGATATAATTGGCGCAGTTTCGGAAAAGTGTTAAAATCAGTGTAAATAAGTAAAATAAATTGTTGGACACAGCCCCACTAGTGGCAAGCACAACGATTATAATACAAAAGTTTAAATAAAAAAAAAAACAACACAAAATTTGGACAACGTATCCTGTGACTGATCACCACGAAAATATGAAGTTCATTATAATATTCATGTAAGTAATTTCCATTTCCATTTACTTATTACTAACAAGTGAAAAGTGTTGATATTCTGTATAAAATTCTGTAAAAAAAGGGGTAACCCGACAATTAGAATTAATGTCGTCGTAGTCTTTCGAAATTTTAACGCGTATAAAAATCAAAATTTCAATAGGCCTGTGAAAAACAGAATAACCTATTATTATAGAGCGGTAAGAAAATTACCACAACTCTTAAAATTTACCAATTTAGTAAATTGGAAACCTCAAATTCTTTGAATTATTAATTAGATAAATGTCTGATCCTCTAAAAATTAAATTAGAAATATTAAAAAGTTACCTACAAAGTTTAAAAAAAAAATCATTAGCAAAACGGACTTCAGAAGACATTGCTAAAATTGCCAAGACCGAAAAAATAATAAATCAGTTAAAAGAAAAATTTGGAATCAAAACTAATAAACAAATAAATCGAAATAAAAACGAAATTACCATGTCACCTGATCCGAACTCCTCAAATCAAGATCTATCTAGAGTAGCTAATCAGAGTAATAAAAATAGTGAAACTATAACACCGATTAATAAAGTTGAAGAAGTAGTAAATTTATTTAAAGTAAATAGTATTACTAGGGAAATTCAATACTTCAATGGAAACAGAAACGAAGTTTACTCATTCATTCAAACAGTAGAACAGGTACTAAATCATTGCTATATGATAAAAGATACACAAGAATACGAAATTATTATAGAAAATATCAGGAACAAAATTCAGGGAAAAGCAAATGAATCTTTAGTAACGTATAACGTGCCAACAGATTGGCAAGAAATAAAAAATCATTTAATAAACAAATACTCCGATACTAGAGATATTGTAACTCTAGAACTAGAATTATTCAGTTTAATACAACAAAATTTAGAGCCGTTAGTTTTATATAATAAAATTGTCTCAATTAATGCACTAATTGCTAACCAAGTAACAATGCAACATGAAGACGAGGATGTCAGAGAAGCATTTCTCTCAACATACAGAGACAAATGTCTAAATATTTTAATAAATGGTATCAAAGAACCATTTAAAACAACACTATGCGCACGAGCTCCAAAATCATTACTCGATGCAAACAATATAATTCGTGAACAGTTAAATATTCAAAATTTATTAAGATTTAAAGTGGTTAATTACCCAAAATATCAAATTCCTCAACATAGAAATTTTCATCAAGGTTTCCAAAGACCTCAATTTCAAAGAAATTATAGACAATTACAATTCAATGATCAAACTCAATTTCAAACCCCAAGGTTTAATTACCAAAATTCATCATTTAGGAACAATTATCCTAGTCAAAACAATTTTCCCCAAAATCAAAATTTTTATCGTAATTCTTATAATAACTATCAAAAAAATAATTATCGTAATTTGCCTCAAATAAAACAGGAACCCCAAAATGGTCCACAAAATAACTCTCAATCAACAACTAGAAATTATAATCTAGATCAAAATATTCAAACAATTACATTCCCTCCAGAGGAAAATTTTCAAATACAAGCCTTGGAACAAGATCAAAATTAAAAGATCTACCATTTATAATCGTTACCATAAATTCACAACAAATTCGCTTATTGATCGATACCGGATCAAACAAAAACTACATAAATCCCGATTTTGTAGAAATACAAAACATCATTCCTAAAATAAAAATTATAAAATCCATTAATGGTTTTTCCCAAACAGAAGGAAAAACAAATATTAAATTTCTTGAATTCCCAATCTCTCTAGAATTCTACATTCTAGATTTAAAAGCCCATTACGATGGACTATTAGGATCCGATGGAATCCAACAATTAAATGCTAACATAATATACACTGAAAAATTATTAATCAGTGACAATTTTAAATTCCCCTTATTAGATAAAGTAACTTCATGTATACCACCTAAAATGGTTTCACCACATTCCACAACTTACATTAAAATTCCAGTTACATTAAAACAAGGAAATTTTTACCTAAATCCAATAAAAATTAAAAATCATTTGTATATCCAAGAAGGAATATATTTTACTAAAAACTACGAAGCATATGTCGAAATCACAAATATTTCAAAAAATCCACAAGAATTTTTTTTAATGAAACAATTAAATGTCGAACCATTACAATACGACATAGTAAATAACATAGAAATGATTGAAAACCCAGTTAATAAAATTAATAATAATTACAATATAGGAGATTGTAATAAATACGATAAACAACTTATAACAAATTTATTAAACAAATATCAATACCTTTTCTTCAATGAAGAACAAAATCTAACATGTAGTAACCAAATTCAACATGAAATTAAAGTTTTAGATAATAAACCCAGTTTCCAGAGAGCATACAAATGTCCTCATACGCAAAAGGAAGAACTAAATAAACAAATAAATGATTTATTTAATCAAGGAATAATACAAAATAGTATATCCCCGTGGTCATCACCAGCATTTCTGGTACCTAAACATACTAAACCCGGAGAACCAAAACAATTCCGTATGGTTATAGATTTTAGAAAACTCAACGAAAAAACGATAGAAGATAAATATCCCTTACCAAACATAAATGACACACTTGATAGACTAGGGAAAGCCAAATATTTTTCAGTAATAGATTTACAAGCAGGTTTTCATCAAATAGCCATGGAACCAAATTCCATCGATAAAACAGCATTTTCAACAGATACAGGACATTTCGAATTTACTCGAATGCCTTTCGGTTTAAAAAATGCACCCTCAACCTTTCAACGGGTTATGAATAATATATTAGGCAACTTAATAGGTAAATGTGCAATCGTCTATATGGACGATATTCTCATATATAGTTCAAGTATAGAAGAACACATGAAACACATAGAAAGTATTTTGAAAAAATTAAAAGAATCTAATTTAAAAATAAAAATTGAAAAATCACAATTTCTTCAACAAAAAGTCAAATATCTAGGACACATGGTATCACCACATGGCGTGGAACCTAATCCAGAAAAAACAAAAGTAATTCAAAATTTTCCAATACCCAAAACTTACACACAAATTAAATCATTCTTAGGGTTAATGTCATATTATAGAAGATTCATAAAAGATTTCGCCAAAATAACGACCCCCCTAACTAAATGTCTGAAGAAAGACGCAAAAATTGTCCATGACAAAGAATTTATAAATTGTTTTGAGAAATGTAAAACACTTCTCACATCTCATCCCATACTCCAATACCCAAATTTTGATAAAGAATTTATACTGACTACCGACGCATCAAATCTTGCATTAGGAGCAGTTCTCTCACAAGGTGAAATAGGAAAAGATTTACCTATTGCATATGCATCGCGAACTCTAAATAAAGCTGAAGTACATTATAGCACAATCGATAAAGAATGTCTAGCTATAGTCTGGGCAATTAAGTATTTCAGACAATACCTGTACGGTAAAAAATTTAAAATTATAACTGACCATAAACCACTAACATATCTATTTGGCTTGAAGGATCCAACATCAAAAATGATGAGATGGAAAATGGAATTAGAAAATTATAACTTTGAAATATTTTACAAAAAAGAAACAGCAAATACAAATGCTGACTGCCTCTCACGAATAGAATTTAATGATATAAATAATTTTAAGAATAGAAACAAAGAATTTGAGCTAGTTAGTAAGACAAATAAAAATGAATTAATAATAAATACCCTTTCGACACAAGAAGATGCGAATGAGGATGATAATGAATTAAAAGAAAAAATTAATGAATTAAATAACATAGATATAGGCCAAATAAGCAAAGAAAAAATAAAAAATTATATTATTCAAGAAACAAACAGATGTATAAACTCTTTCCCAAATCAATTATGGATTATAGTCGACGATAACCATAGTGTAGTGAAAGAAACCTTAACAATTATACATGAATCATATAAAAGAATTAAAGTTAGGAAAAATATATTCCATAAGGAAGATATAATAAACATATTTACTAAATATTTAAGGTCAAAAAAAGTTACAGTGCTATATTGTAATGATGAAAATTTTATCTTAATTAATCAAATCTTTAAACAACATTTTAAAGAGTCAAATTTAAAAATAATTCGTTCTAAAAAACTAAAAATAGATTTATCAGATGATATAAAGAAAGTTGAAGTAATAATTAAAACACATAATAATGGGCATCGTGGTGTTAATGAAAATCTCGCACAAATTTCTCGCAAATATTATTTTCCTCTAATGAGAGAAACAATCACAAATTATATCTCACAATGTGAAATATGTAACTTAAACAAATACGATAGAAAAACTAATAATATCAAATTTCAAGAAACAATTTCGCCAAATTCTCCCCTAGAAATATGGCATATGGACACATTTTCCATGAAAGGACATATTTTCTTAACTATCATTGACAAATTCTCAAAATATGCAATGATGGAATTTCTGAAAGACAGAACAACCTCAACAGTAATTCAAACCCTTGAACAGATATTTTCACGGGAAGGAATACCAAAACAAATTGTATTTGATAACGCAGGAGAATTTACCTCAAACAAAATTAAAGAATTTTTTTCCGCATTTGACATTGAAACACATGTTACAACAGCAAAATCTTCAACGGGAAATAGCCCAATTGAACGTTTCCATTCCACAATCACGGAAATTAGTCGTATAATATTTTATGAAAATAAGACAATAGAAATTATACCATTATTAAATAAGTCTCTTTTAATTTACAATAATTCAATACATTCATCAATAGGTGTTAAACCATTCGAAATACATCGAGGTTATATGTTAATCAACAATTTACCCGATATAAATATAATTCCAACCTCAGATTATCTTAAAGAAACCAAAGATAAATATAACTCAATCAAAAATATTATTAGAGAATTTAATTTTAAGAATAAAAATAAAATATTAAATAGAATAAATAAGGATAGGATAGATCCCCAAACTTTTGAAAAAAAACAAACTATATTTGAAAAAATTAATACAAGAAATAAATTAAAACCAATAAACATCAAACATAAAGTCCTCCAAGATAATGGAATAACCGTTACCACTAATAAAAGAAAGGTACACAAAAGTAAAATTAAAAATTAAAATTATCATTACAGGTTACCAATCTGTATCCTGTCACAATCAATTGAAATATTTGATATGATAAACAACAAAGGTTTAATAACACTCGAGATAGCCGAGGCAAGAATAATAACATCATATAAAAAACTTATACATCTAATAGAATTACAAGATCTTAAATCAAATTTAGAAAATATTAACATTTCAATAAATTGGTTAGAAGAACTTATATTAATACCTAACAACTTTCCGAAAACAATAACGAATATAGCAAGACAAAAATATATACAACTTGAAAAAGATTTAAAATCAATTTTACCAATAACTCTAGAACGACCCAAACGAGGAATCTTTAACCCTCTAGGGACATTAATTAAATCTATAACAGGAAATTTAGATAATAACGATTTTGTATATTTGAAAAACGCAATAATGAAATTAGATAACGACTCATATACAATACACGAGCAATTTCAGGAACAAATAAAACTAAATCAAGACATGATAGACAGATTTGAAAACATCACACAATTTATAGATAAAACTATGACAGCAATGAGGCATAATATGGCAGTAGATGCACAAAAAGCAAATTTATCAGTATGGATAAACCATCAAATACAAGACTACGGATTAACACTAGATTTTAATATAAACCTAATGAAAGACCAAATTAACAAAATACACGAGATTATTACGTTCGCTAAAATTCAAGTAATCTCAACGCACATATTAGATAATCATGAGCTATATGACATAAATCAACATCTAATTAATAATTCAATATATTTAAAATCGGAAGAACAAATTTACTCATTACTAGGAATACAAGCCTACTACAACGATACGAATCTAATCATCATAATCCAAGTACCAGAATTTTGTAAAGAATCATTAACATATTACTATATTAAACCTATACCTATTCAAAATAATCAATTAATAAACATAAATACTAATCAAATTGTCCTAAATCCAAAAACCTATATGGAAATTACCAAACCATGCTTTATAATTGAACAAATATATTTTTGCCACGAGCAAACATTAATAAAAAATCCAAATATATGTATACACAACATGATTTTTAAAAATGAAGCACTATGCGAAACAAAGGAAATTCATCAAACGGATAACATCGACCATTTACAACCAGGGTATTTATACATATCAACCAAAAACGGAACGAGTATTTCATCAACATGTAAAAACGCACCTAAACAAATATTAGGACGGAAATTAATCAAATTTCATAACTGCACACTCACAATTAATGAAAGCATATTCACAAATGACATCACAATAAAAAAACACAAAATAAACATCATTCAACCAATGGATAATATTAACGTAACAACAATAATGGAAGAATACATCGATTTACCAAAACTTAAACAGCATAACTTCAAAAATCTCGAAAAATTAAAAAACTTCGAAAAAATACAATCAGCCCAACAAAATTACGCAGAAGAAGTTGAAAGAAGGCTACGAGTAACATATCACTCAATATCATTTGGAACCATTATTATAATTATAGTACTCGCATTAATCATTTATTATACTTGGAGAAGCAACGTATTTTTCAAATCCTTATCAAAGAAAATTGCAGCCACTCTCGAGGACGAGATCGAACTTAAGGAGGGAGGAGTTACATCCGCATCATCCAACAACACATGTTAATCCTAACACGAATCAATAATATAATCAATGTTATCAATACAATATATTGTATTACATAGTATATATTATATTCATACATAAATATAATTTTTAAAGATAAGATTAAATCAATATTTTATCAACACAAAAATAAAACAAAAACAATAAAACCCTTTTTGTGATCATGCATATCAACAGAAAAATAAAATATAATAATCATACCATATGTTACATAAACACAATCTTTTCATTATTGTATAATCTCATATAAATACTCTCATGTAATATAATTAGTTGTTCATTCCTTTTTCAAACATTATACAGTTTAAGTGAAATAAAGTACAAACAAAAATCGAATATTATATTATTTTTTTTTATTTAAATACCACATTACGCTGAATAAAATAACATTGGTCGCTCCGTAAAAAAAATAAATTTATTATATCGGCCACAAACCACGATATAATTAGCGTACATTGTGAAAAATCCAGTTTTAGCCTGTTTCAGTTTATAGGTTAGGTCTTGAAACCACGCGCGTCTATACAATTTCGTTAATTATAATTACATTCGTTTCGGCTAAGTGTTTACAATTACAATGGATATTCTAGTGTATTTAACCTCAGTACTTCCGAATTTTTTACTTGGTTTTTTTGTCGCGACAATTTTGTTTAATCGAGCGTTTAAGGATATTTTTGAATCTAGTTTTTTTGTCAGTGCTCACAAGGATGATGAAAATGAGGGTGGAACGAAGGATCGTGTTGTCGAACTTACACCAACACAAATAAAAAATTTAATAGCAGATCAGATTAAAGAAGGGATAGATAGTGCCATGGCACAATTACGATTAGGGACGGATTTACCTCCTAATTCGAAAGCGACATCAGCTCCCATAACTGAACCTCCTAACAGCAGTTCAGAAATCAGTTATATTTCTCCAAAGCCATCTCCGATTTGGACGAATAAGCCCGAACTGTGGTTTACAGTTTTTGAAGCTCAATGTGAAGCTTCCAAAATCACCAGCCAACATGCTAAATATAATGCAGTCGTTGGAACTCTCACATCTGAACTAGCTTCGTTGGTTAATGATATTATAATTAGACCGATTAGTGCGAATTGCTTCACGGAATTAAAAGAAGCTCTGTTAGGTAGGCTCGGTGCTTCAGCCGCTAAACGAATTAATACGTTATTAAAAGGCTACGATCTTGGCGATAAGAAGCCATCACAATTATTGCGGCTAATGAGGGATTTAGCTAGGAAAGATTTTCCAGAATCAACGATCAGAGTTCTTTGGGAACAAAAGTTACCTGCCGCAGTTCGTGCAACAATTGCAGGTTCAGAAGAGCCATTGGAAAAAATCGCCGAACTAGCGGATAGAGTTTACGACGCTTTCAAGGGACCCCATATTATGGCTATGTCTTCACAATCAACGGATATGGCGACTAAACTCGATAGCATGCAAAAGCAAATTCACGAAATTTCTCAAGCGGTCAACAATTTTCAGCGCTCCCGTTCACCTAACGTCGGATCATCTAATCATAGAGATTATAATTCTCGGGAGCGTCATCACTCTAGATCACGCTCACGATCATCTAGCGTATCCATTAAAGATGGAATTTGTTGGTATCATGCCAAATTTAATGACAAAGCACGCAAATGTGATCCACGCTGTAAATTGTTTTCCGCTGAAAAATTTTCCAAAAAATAGACGGCTCATTTATTGCGGCGGTAATAAATGATAGCCAAACTCTTCACCGCCTCATGATATATGACACTACAACTAGAAGACAATATCTTATAGACACCGGAGCAGAAATTTCTGTTATTCCGGCAACCTTAGAAGAGAAACTAAAAAATAAATTTCAATCTCCTCTTTTTGCCGCTAACGGAACTCCTGTTAATACCTTTGGTTCGCGGCAACTCACTCTGAATTTGGGCCTCAGAAGAGCTTTCGTTCAAACATTTATCCCAGCAGATGTGACCATTCCAATTGTAGGAGCGGATTTTTTGAACAGGTATGGACTTCTCGTGGACATTAAAAATAAAAAGCTAATTGATCCATGTACAACGTTATATTCTCTGGCTAAGCTTACTACAATTCAAGCGCCCACACTACACATAATCGACGTTAATTCTATTGATCCAGTCGTGTTATCGATTCTTCAAGACTACAAGGAAATCACTCAGGAAGCGAAAGTTTTGAACACAGTTAGACACAAAATAACACATTTCTTGGAGACTCATGGTCCTTCCGTGTCTTGTAAACCACGTCGTCTGGCAGCGGACAAGCTCGCTATCGCCAAAGCAGAATTCGAAGTAATGCTTTCTCAAGGTATCTGTCAACCATCCAGTAGTTCTTGGTCGAGCCCCCTCCACCTTGTCCAAAAGAAGAACGGCGAATGGCGACCCTGCGGAGACTATCGCTCATTGAATAATGTGACTATACCGGATAGATACCCAATCCCTCATATTCAGGATTTTTCGCATCAGTTAAACGGTTGCATAGTTTTCTCCACAATCGACCTCGTCCGGGCATATCACCAGATACCCATAGAACCAACCGACGTTCCAAAGACCGCAATAGCAACTTCTTTCGGATTATTTGAATTCAAACGCATGACTTTCGGCCTGAGGAACGCGGCTCAGACTTTCCAGAGGTTCATGCATTCCGTACTACGAAGTTTGGATTTCTGTTTCGTCTACTTAGACGACATCCTCATCGCATCACGATCGTTTGAAGAACACCATGAGCATCTTCGGATTGTTTTCCGAAGATTATCGGATGCGGGACTCGTAATTAATACCGAAAAATGCAATTTCGCTAAAGATCAGGTTAATTTTTTAGGCCATTCTATCGATCATTTGGGAATTAAACCATCACTAGAGCGGGTCAAGGTGATTAACGACTTTCCGCGTCCCGAAACAGTTAAGGATCTACGACGTTTCATGGGAATGATGAATTTTTATCGTCGGTTTATTCCTCATGCAGGTGGTAATCAAGCCATCTTAAACGATTATTTGAAAGGATCAAAGAAAAATGACAAAAGGATTATAGCCTGGTCGGATGAAGCTTCGAGAGCTTTTGAGCTTTGTAAACTCCAACTCAGTGAACAAACAATTCTTGCTCATCCAGCACTCACAGCCGAACTCGCCGTTATGGTAGACGCTTCGGATACTGCCGTAGGGGCGGTAGTACAACAAAGAGTGAACGAAATCTGGGAACCGTTGAGTTTTTTCTCAGTTCGTCTCGATAGGACACAGCGACGTTATAGTGCGTACGATAGAGAATTGCTGGCGGCCTATTTAGGTATCAAGCACTTCAAGCATTTATTGGAAGGACGGATTTTCACGCTGTATACGGACCACAAACCTCTTATCTTTGCTTTCAAACAGAAAACCGACAAAGCTAGTCCCAGACAATTTAGACATTTGGACTACATTGGTCAATATACGACAGACATACGTCACGTTTCGGGCATTGACAACGTAGTGGCGGATACGTTATCACGTATTGCACAAATTTCAAGTCCGGAAGTCATCAACTACTCCGAGATTGCCAACGCACAACAAAATGACACGGAACTCAGCGAGCTTTTGAGAAACAACAACTCTCTCAATTTCCAACAATTTCCGGTGGAAATTGGTTCAGATCAGGTAATTTATTGCGATACATCTACCGGCTCTCATCGGCCTTATATCCCAAAACAATTTAGACAGACCGTTTTCAATTGTCTTCACAATCTTGCTCACCCGGGAGTCAAAAGCTCGGTTAGACTTCTTACTGATAAAGTTATATGGACTTCCATCAATAACGACGTAAGAAGAATGGCTCAAAGCTGCCTGGCTTGCCAAAAGGCTAAAGTTTCTCGACACACCAAGGCACCAATGGGAAATTATCCTGAAGTTTCCCAACGTTTTTCTGAGGTTCACCTTGATATCATCGGACCCCTTCCAATTTCGCAAGATCAGCGTTACTGTGTCACCTTGATAGACAGGTACACTCGTTGGCCGGAAGCAATTCCCGTTCCTGACATTAGGGCGGAAACTGTGGCAGCTGCGATTTATTCCGGATGGATTTCACGTTTCGGAGTGCCAACAACAGTGGTCACGGATCAAGGCTCACAATTTGAGTCAGAATTGTTTGCGGAGTTGTCAAAGTTTCTGGGTTTTAACAGAGTCCGAACTACCAGCTATAATCCTAAAAGCAATGGTATGGTGGAACGCTGGCACCGCTCCCTTAAGGCGGCTATAATGTGCTATGAGCGCACTGACTGGACTCGAATTCTGCCATCAGTGCTATTGGGTTTACGCACAGCTTTTCGGGAGGATTTTCAAACTTCGTCTGCAGAACTCGTGTATGGAACCACCCTTCGCATTCCTGGTCAATTCTTCGAGAAAGTTCATATGGACTCAAATTCTCATACTCAGTCGGATTATGTCACGGCTCTAAAAAGCCATTTCGAACATATTAAACCTACACAAGCCACTAGACACTGTAACAAGACAATTTTCGTTTCTAAAGCTCTAAACGAGTGTTCGCATGTATTTGTACGAACGGATGCACTGCGTAAAGCTTTACAGACTCCTTATGAAGGTCCTTTCCGAGTTATCAGTCGTTCAGACAAATATTTTATGATAGACTTCAAAAACAGGCAAGCTAATATTTCGATTGACAGGCTCAAGGCATGTCATATGGAGATTGTTGATCCAACGGAAGAAACACTTTTACCCGAATTTGTCACATCGACCAGAAGCGACACTAATTTCAGTGATTCTCAACGTTCGCAAACACAGTCGGAAATTCCATCAACGTCGAATCAAGAAATCAGAAAAGATAAACCGAAAATTGGCAAAGAAGTTAGATTTGATCTTTCGTTTCAACCTCGGTTTAAACCGACATCGACAATGACGCGGGCAGGGCGTATCACACGACCCACAACACGTTACCAAGACTAATTTTTTTTTGTAAGTGGAAATCGACTAAAACTGGAATTTATTAGGGTAGCAATTAACATCAAACGTCAAATTTTTTTTTTAATTTTTTATTTTATGTAATTCAAACTTACACGAGATAACTCTATGTATTTTGTAAAGAGTTTCGTGAAATATTAAATATACAAATATTGAATTTTACATATTCCACTAGGAGGGGAGTATTTGTGGCGTTTGGCTCAACTAAAAATATAAAAAATGTCAATCTAAACAAAAATTGGTGTTTAGGGCAACAAAACTATACCCAAGACAAAAACCCAAAAAGCGGACATTTTTTTGTGTCAAAAAAAAAAAAAATAAAATGAGATTACTAAAAAGATCGTACCACCGATCAGTTCAGTTTTTATTTAGCTAACCGAACATTATATGTGTTACGTTCGGATTGTATTAAATGTAAAAAAGTTGTAGTTTTTTTGGATTATTACTAAATTAAATAATAATTAAAATAAAGTTAAAGAAAAGTTGTGTCGCCGTGTACTAAATTTATTTTACACACCCGAAAAAAAACGTATAACGCCGAAGAGTGAGGTTAGACTCAAATATAGCGTGTACGCCGTGCGCAGTGAATTGTGGGGCTCCATCAACCTTAAAATAAACACGCGGGTTATAAGAATATCAAATTAACCCCAATCGTCAAACCCGATTGAACAACCAAAATTGATAAAAAATGATAAATTGATTTTAGATGTTACGTTTTGTTTTAAATCGCTTTGTAAAATTCAATAAACTCTTTTTGTCGTCAGGTTTTTACTTAAATGTATATATTTTTTAATTATTTTCTGTTTATAAATTATTTTGATATTGAAACTATTTGGTTTTTATCGAAATATTGGAGACACAAATAATTTTAGTTGTTTTGATGTGTTTGTGTTCTCAGACAAATCTTCGAAATATAAGTTATTATTTATGTTTAAATAAATAGGTGACTGTGTAAATACCAAATGAATATCTTAAAAAAGCAAATTTAATTTAATTTAAGTACCGAAAATATCATAAAGTAAATAAATTCAAAATTGACAGCTGGAACCAAGAAAAAAGTTGATTTTTTTGTGTAATAAATGAGTGCGTTTATTGCCAAAAGTGATAAAAATATCATGATATTTTTTATCATTTTTGCCCGATTGAACACTAGGATTGTTAACAATATTGTTACAATGTAGAGTTTATAAACACAGTCCAGTTGTAACATTTTTCTACAATGTTGAGTTTATGAACGCACTCGAGTTATGCTAGTATTCAGAGAGAACAAATGTAATTACGGCGTTATTTTACTTTTCGTATACATCGGGAAAATCAGGTAAGGAGTATACATATAGTATATATTGAAAATGTTTGAATGTAGGATTGTGCATCTGTAGTTTTTAGGAGGGGAAACCAAATTTCCCGGAAAAATGCCTTATTTTCCGGGAAAATTTCCACTTTTTTATTTTTATTTTTTTCAAAATAAGGTAAGATGTTTTAATTAACAAATATATTTTAACAAATAATTTGTATTTTATTTATTTTTATTAATTATAATTGCTTTGTCAACCTTGCAGACACAGATCAAATAGTTTTTTTTCCGCCCTTATCGCTTCTTCTGATAGTACCACAAATGTTAAAAAAAGCCACTTTTGTCAATATAACAATTTTTTTAATGTAATTTTAATTTGTTGTATACCTTAGAGGTAATAGTCTGGTGGCCTGCTCTGGACAAAACTGTCAATCAAAAGCTGTTGACAAAAGTTCAGAGCACAATCTCTCTGTGGATCAGTGGTGCACTGAGGAGCACACCCACTCAGGCACTAGAGACTCTGCTATTTTTGACTCCTCTAGATATCTTGGGGAAACAGTTGGCAGCTTGTACTGCCATACGGCTGAAATCCATTGTAGACCTGCAACAATACAGGACACTCATCTATTTTGTACAACAAACAAATTCCCAAGACCACCGACTATACTGTCCCGTCACTATCTTTAGACACAAAGTTCCGGACTAGGATCCCATCCAGGGAGGACTGGATGATGGGTGCAGTTTTGGAACCAGGAGTTATAAACTTCTTCACTGATGGTTCAAAACGGGACGGGAAAGTCGAGGCTGGAGTGTTCTCCACGCTCCACTCTCCTTCCGTCTCCCCGACTACTGTAGCATTTTTCAAGCTGAAGTAACTGCCATAAAGGAAGTCGTAGACTGGTTGAGGTATAATGTAATATCAGTTTGTGATATTCGCATATATACGGACAGTCAGGCTGCCATTAAAGCGCTTCAATCACACCTCCTCACGTCGAAAGTAGTCCAGAACTGCCTCTCATCTCTTAACGAGATGGCAGATCAGTTCAACATCCACATTTTATGGGTGCCAGGACATTTCATAAGTACAGGGAATATAAACGCCGATGAACTGGCTCGACGTGATACAATGGACCACTTCAGCGAAGTCAGATCAGTGTGGTTGTTGGAGTGATTACGGGGCACTGTCTCATAGGCAGACATGCGAGTAGACTTGTTGTCTTCTCACATGACTACTGTCGTAGTTGCGAGGACGAAGAGGAGGAAGAGACAGTACTTCACCATCTTTGCATCTGCCCTCGTCTGGCACGAAACAGACAAATGTTTCTAGGGGCACCCCTCTTCAAAGACCTGATGGACCTCTGTAGGATGGACGTCAGGAGTATCCAGCGCTTTGTTAACAGCTCAAAATGGTTCCAATGAGTTGGAGGAAACAATTATTCGTGGTATGGCTACGGACCATTTTGGTGTCTATGCCTGGTCCTAGTGGACCGCCACCCAAACCTAACCTAACCTACCTTAGAGGATGGGGGCTGCCGCCCCCCAAACCCCCGCTTATTCTTCTTGTTTCAAATTTTATTTATAATTTGAAACTAAGTAAAAAAAGAAAGTGGAAAAATTTCAGAATTTTCCTGGAAAAATTGCAAAATTTTCCCGGAAAAAATTATTTGCACTGTCGAAAAATTGTTAAGATACAATCCTAATATCAACATTTTTTTAAAAATTGCACATTTTTACGTATTTTGAATAAAATAATACACAATTTTTTCAACTAAAAAGTGAAAATTTTCACGGAAAATGAGGTAATTTTCCGGTGAAATTTGGCTTCCCCCTCCTAAAAACTATAGATGCACAGTCCAACATTCAAAAATTTCCAAAATATATACTCCTTACCTGATTTTCCCGATGTTTACGTAAAGTAAACTTTAGCCGAAATTACATTTAAGAGACAAAGGCAACGTTTATTTTTGTACTTTATAGAAAAATTTTACAGAAAATTTTGACAGAAATTGTAACAATCATAAAAACATAAATTTGTATACCTTGTTAGACAACAATTTGAAATTTTTTAACTGATAACATGGTTGATGAATTTCAAATAAGTTTATTTTTGGATCTGGCGAATATTATATTCAGTATAGTAGTGATGACGATGACTACGCCCAAGAAAATATTGGAAAAAAAGAAAATGCTGGGTTCGTCCATATTATTTGGAGTGAAATAGATCTGGCGCATTTACTAATATTTTAAGCGACCTAACGTACGATTTGCAGCTTTTTTTATAGTTATACTCGATGCGGGTGAATTTGACGAACTGCTGTTAATGGTTTGGCCATTAATTCAGAATTAGACAATCGTGAGTGAACAATGGGCAATTGAACGGAAAACAATTCACAATTCAGGTAAGGTAATTTAAAATTTTAAAAATTTAAAATTTATAACTTCAATTTTACATTTTACTTTAGGCTCCAAGTAACTCTGGTTCCGAGTTTTTTAATTATAAAAAACAAAAAAACATCATCTATTGTATTAATGACAATTTGTGACCATGAATACAATTTCATAACATGCGGTATTGGTGCTGCAGGTCGACAGATTTTGTAAGTGTAATAACCAATAAACAACGGGCGAGTTCACGCTCAACTCGGATAAGTATTATGTGAAAACATTTATGTATGAATCATTTCCAGCTAATATAAGTTATTCTATATTGTGTTTCGAGGACGAACCTTAGCGATATTAAATGCTTTTTATTAAATGCTACAAAGAAAAATTCAAACAACTAAGTTTATGTATAGCTATGTCTAGCAAAGTACGGTCCTGTTAAGTTAATCATCTAAACCTACCTTATACGCTTTAAAATACACCTTTACTAATACACGGCAATCTTGTTGAGATTCCATATTTAGATTTCTATGAATGGTCACGGCAAACCCGGTGAACAAAGCAAAGTGGCATCACTGATTTGATCAGTTTGAACTAAATGAAGTAGGGCGGTTCTAGAAGACATAGACGCTATTTTAACTGTAAAATCATAGCAGCTGGAAAGATGGTAGAATGTCCTCTTGCGGCTTCTTCCTTGCGTGCACCTTTAGAGAATGTCATTCGATTCTTTTTACCACTTTTATAGTTTTTGTTTCCTATACTTCCCGCATAACCAAACTCAGCAACAGCATGAGCAATACTAAATATAGCATACCGATTAAACAATTTCAAAATTATTATTTTATTATGTATTATCAATGTATAAGTGTCATTTTCATAGCTCGCTAAGACTTATTCTGTTTGTTTCTAATGTATTTTAAGATCCAGTCCATTTTGACTGGAAAAAATCCAGCTAAAATTAAACAATAAAGCTAAATTATTCATTCAATACAAAATTAATTGGAATCCAGCTAAAAAACCAGCCAAAATTTATATTTTTATGAAAACCAAAATTTGTTTAATAAAGTTTAATAGTAAATCGCCTTAAATATTAAAATCTTCTTACGTTTTTTTGTCTTATAATTAAAAATTAATTAATTATAATAAAATGAAAAATAAATAATTTTTTTTTTCCGACAAAATTTGATCACATTAATATGCTACATTCACAGTAGCAAGTATTTTCAATTTATTTAAATCATTTTACATTAAGAAATAAATTCAATGGTTTTAAATAATGATTTCAATCAATTAAGTGAAGGAAAATGTAATGAAAATTGGGCTGTTCGAACATCGGCCTTTCAACACGTTCGGCCATTCGACCCATTCGGCCTTGAGACATTCGGCCTTTCGACTCAATCGGCCATTAGACAATCGGCCTTCCGACACATTCGGTCATACGACATTCGGCCTTTCGACACATTCGGCCATACGACATTCGGCCTTTCGATATTCGGTCTTCCGACCCATTCGGCCTTTCGGCGTTCGGCCTTTCGACATTCGGCCTTTCGACTCAATCGGCCATTAGACAATCGGCCTTCCGACACATTCGGCCATCCGACATTCGGCCTTTCGACACATTCGGCCATACGACATTCGGCCTTTCGATATTCGGTCTTCCGACCCATTCGGCCTTTCGGCGTTCGGCCTTTCGACATTCGGCCTTCCGCCATTCGGCCTTTCAACATCGATTTCATCATCATTTCCCTTCACCTATTAATACCAAACCACAAATAACTTACCGCTACAAACAAACATTCGTTTATTAAACTTACAGTTTATTATTTGTCAAAAATGAAGTTTAGCAAAAACGCCAAATTACATTTCGGTACTGAGCATTTTTCTTTGGTTTGTTGTTCACTTATCATCGAAACTAATGGCGTTCGATTCTTGTGGTGTTCATATTTTTGCTTTGCGTTTTATGTAGTATAGAAATTGCAATAGCGAACCAGCAACGAACGACGGCAGAGTCGATGGTTAGGTCCCAGAATTTGGCGTAAAGTTTTGTCCAATAATTCGATCGAATCATTTCAAAGATTTTAAACGGGTTTTGGTTAAAAGTTGAATATTTTTTTATTTAAACATTATTTACAAAGTGTTAAATGTGTTTTTGGTTATATATATTATACAATGAGAGTAAAATCCCATCCTTTGAATAAAAAGATTATTTTGTTAAGATATTTAATTTTTTTTCATTTTATGGACAACCTTTTCAATATTAGATAAGTCTTTTTGCGTGATCAGTTACATAAACAATTTGAATCAGGTTTATTCCTTGTATCTGGTTGTATCCTTCTTTCTAACTTTTATTGTTCTAAATTATTTCTAAAAGTAAAATGGAAAACTTGACACGCTTTTGTGTGCAAATAGTATTTTAAAACGTAAATTGTTGCAAATGAACTGAATGAAGAGAAATACTGGATTATCCAAGAAGAACCGACATTCTAAATTATTAAATTATCAAGGTTATTTTTGACAAATGATGATATGTTTTGTTGTAATAAACTCC